>OY288254.1:16133400-17333400 GCA_958450325.1 Agrostemma githago | reverse complement strand
TATATAATATGGGAGAAAAGGAGGAGAGAATAAGGTGCTCTATTACATTGATCATTAGCATGTATATATACATATAGATATCTAGGGTTTTTTCTAGGTCTAGAATATCATGTAAAGATATGATGTCGACATAATGTCGTCATAGTGTGGACATCCACCAATACAATATATTACATTATAACACTTCCCCTTGGATGTCCATCAGTGAAATCATACCTCATTAAAACTTTGCCTACAAAACCTAATGGGAAAAAAAAAATTAGTAAAGAAAACAAGTACATAAATCTTCAAAACACGCATAGCATGTTGCCTCGTTAAAACCTTTCCATGGAAAACCCAGTGGGACAAAACCACGGCTTAGGAAAAAGAGTACATCGCGTGTTTACTCCCTCTGATGATTGCACAACTTGATACAATATATATTGAAATGATCAATGTCTTCATGTAACTTCATAGCGTTGAAATGGGTTCGTCGTAATCAACAAATATGTCTCGAACAATTGTCATCTCAACAATGGTGGTTATAACTATTGTTAGAAATAATGCAAAGACAATAGATTGATCATTGTTGCATTGTAAGGGTATCTCCCATTAAGTAGCACATTGACACCAATATTCATGATGGTTATGAATATCATTATCTTTATAGTAATGACAATTCATTACCATCATGAATAGCCTTGGATACCCTTTGATATTAGTCTCATACTCTCATGTAGTCTTATATAAGGTGATATAAGAGAATGAGAATGGGGATGAGACATACATCAAATACTTCCTCATCCAAATATCTTGATAAATTCTGAGTATACCATCGAGTTCCAACTCCTAATGGTTGAGTACATAATCTTTTAGGAGTGTTGTGTGACCTTGGGGGACGACGCCCATTCCGATTTGTACCGTAGTCGGGGCGATTTCGTTTCTCATTCAGTGGCCTTCATACCACGACACAACAACGTGTATTTACTAGTTATATATCGCCCCTATAGTGACCCTATATTTCCACCAATTGAGAAAGGAAATTATGTCACTATTATTGTGGTTGTGTTCATCACTTGTCATTGGAATGGTTTCAATTGGCTATCTTGTTTCGTTGGTAAGATTCATCTCGTTGAGGGTGAGACAGCAGTTCGGTATTATGGCAATAACTCCGTTTCTATACCTCTGATTGGGACATGTAATATGGCGTTGGAAAGCTAAGAGGAAGGGATACAACTCTTTAGTTAAAGTCGTGAGCTGATTCTGCCATTTACCCTTCGGAAAACGGGACACAATGTCGTGGTAGTATGCTGAAATTTTTGAAGGTTTATGAGTGGATGGTATTATCTTATTTTATTATCAATATTCATCCTTGAGAATGAGGTATGGTATCTATGTGTTTTGTTCTTGTCTTCTTGTGATTCATGATGGTAAAAAAATTACGTTTGGTAGATGAGTATTATTTATCGTCATTGATTGGAAGATAAATTATCTGATAAAAGTAAGATGTTAATGTTGTTTCTGAACATATGTTGAATGTGTTAGTCTCAATATTTCATGATGGATGATGAATTTGCACACATGTTTGTATTAGTATACAACTAAAAGGTAAATGTTTTTCTGTGTTAATGGAAAATATTATATGCCTACGATCAAAATAATTAATGTGATTATTAGTGGAGTAATAATTAATTATTAATGATTTTGTGCAAATTATGTTGTCTTGGGAGATACCATGTGGAGATTTTATGCTCTTATGAGTAATGAGAGAAATATTATAAATTTATTATATAGCCGTTATAAATTTATTATATAGCCGTTATAAATTTATTCTATGCACTTAATATATATGATATTGAATATTATTCATTAATCAATTTAAGAACATTATGTATGTTTTGCTTGAGAAAATTGAATATGTATAATATATGTTGAGATTATATATTAGTGTGACTTTTCGTATCCTTTGTAATGTTTTGAAAAGACACGTGTGTACTTGTCTTGTAAATTATTTTGGATACATTTGGAAGGAGAATTTAACTTCACACTAGAGACGCATCAATGCTCACTTGAGTAAAATAAGCTATATGTGGGGGTTAAATATTTTATTTTTATTGACATGCATAATCTTGATCAAGTATGTATTAAATAATTGGATGAATTATTTGATAAATTACTCTAAGAATAGATTATGGAATAGATAAATTGTTAGGCATAATTATTTGATATCTAAAAGTTGGGATGATTAATGAATGAATAATTTGTATATTTTGTTTGAACGATTATGTTTGTCACTATTTCGTGGTGTGACAACATGTGGGGGAAGTCATTCAACTTATTTGATAAAATTATTCATGAATCAATTTTTGAGTTGATATCTTATAATTTGTGAAGAGTATGTATATCTCTAATTGTGAGGGAAAGTGATGATCGATAACATGTTTTATACATGAATAATTGAACCAAATGTGTAAGAGTTTTAATTTGTTGACTAAGTCAATAAATAATGGTTGTGTAAGGTCCATTTATTTATGTTATACATTTGACTTAAACCACACTATATGAGATTATGATGATTGATTTTATGTGAGTAAAGGATATATATTTTAATTTGTGGATTTGCAAAAAGAAAATATAAGTGAAACAATCATCGAGATCGTTGTTCTCTAATATAAGAATGATGGTGTATACATGGTGCAATATTGAGAATTGCAACATGTTGGATATTTATAAAGATGTTGGATCACAAGGTGAGATGCACAATGATCATGAGTAAAGTTTCATCTTTATAATAATTTTATTATAAGTCTATTGAGAAGACTGTTATAATTTTATGTATTATGTATGCGTATTATTTTGCTCTTTTAACCTTACCGGAGTAATGCATGGTGATTGTGAGCTTAATATTTATTGCATAATTGTGGGGGCATCGATTGCTATGCAATGTTTGATGCTGATTTCAGCTTCATATTGCTAAAAATGATGTGTAGTGAATTACACACATGTATTATGCAGATTTGAGGGAGTTGAAATCATCAAATATAATTTGGTATATTTGAAAGGTTGAACATATAGCTCTTAATGGTCTTATAGCCCAAATTTGGGTGGTCCTTGTGAGACGGACTTGATGAGATCACCGTAATGATAGAGGTTGAGCATATAGCTCTTAATGATCTTATAGCCCAAATTTGGGTGGTCCTTGTGAGACGGACTTGATGAGATCACCGTAATGATAGAGGTTGAGCATATAGCTCTTAATGATCTTATAGCCCAAATTTGGGTGGTCCTTGTGAGACGGACTTGATGAGATCACCGTAATGATAGAGGTTGAGATATTTCTCTTAATGAATCTATATCCCTATGTTTGGGTGGTCCTGTTGTGAAGGACTTGATGGATTCACCGTAGTATTGAGAGGTTGAGCTTTAGAGCTCTTAATGATTCTATAGCTCATAAGTGAGTGAGTTATGTGGAGATATCCTTGATAGAATCACCTAAGTGGGTGTGAAGGGTTGGCCTCCTTCTATGAGAGATTGAGTTATCTTTCTAGAGCACTCATCAAAATCCCAAGGTTCATTTGGCCATAAATTTGTTGAATCGTATTGCGGAACTCGTGTGGAACTTAAGGTATGATATGTGTTGTGAGGGTAATTCAACCGAAGTTCAATAAGGAATTCAAATCGAAAGATATTCTCTTGTTGTAAGTAAGTTGTTGACTCATTTCACTAATACGTTAATTCAAATCGAAAGATATTAACGTCTAAGTGTCAACCTTTTCATATGCTCATAATTTTTGTTATTGGTTGTCATTTGCATTAGTGGGGGATTGTTAGAAATAATGCAAAGACAATAGATTGATCATTGTTGCATTGTAAGGGTATCTCCCATTAAGTAGCACATTGACACCAATATTCATGATGATTATGAATATCATTATCTTTATAGTAATGACAATTCATTACCATCATGAATAGCCTTGGATACCCTTTGATATTAGTCTCATACTCTCATGTAGTCTTATATAAGGTGATATAAGAGAATGAGAATGGGGATGAGACATACATCAAATACTTCCTCATCCAAATATCTTGATAAATTCTGAGTATACCATCGAGTTCCAACTCCTAATGGTTGAGTACATAATCTTTTAGGAGTGTTATGTGACCTTGGGGGACGACGCCCATTCCGATTTGTACCGTAGTCGGGGCGATTTCGTTTCTCATTCAGTGGCCTTCATACCACGACACAACAACGTGTATTTACTAGTTATATATCGCCCCTATAGTGACCCTATATTTCCACCAACTATAGCGTCTTAACACGTCTATAGCGCTATCTCATTAAAAACCTTGCTAGGAAAAACCCCTTGGGATAAAAACCTAGTCCAAGGGAAAAAGAGTATAGCTAATATTTCACAACTGATCATTTATCCTTCAGGACTTTATCAAGCGTAAATGCTTATATCATTTACACATTTATCCTGCAATTTAACAAAACAATAATTGTGTGCATGCATGTACTATGAATGATGCACTATAATATATATTCTATACTAATGCAATGACGTAATATGACACTACTATGCAATGATAAAATAACTATATTACATGCACATGATATTCAAATGCAAACTGTACAATATCTTCACCAATAATATTCATGATTGGATTGACCTCGAGTCAATACGTGGACTTCAAGTCCATGAGCTCATTATTAACCATAAACTGTACGTCAAAAATTAAGATGAACACTTATATAAGATCCCAATTAAACTGTCCATCACATATCGCGTGCAAGTATTATTCGGTTCCATGAATTAACATATCGATATAATTACTTATACTGCCGACACTGCTTAAAGATATCTGAATATATTTGGTACCAATCTTTTCACATAACTAGGCCATCTATTATCGTTCAGATATCTATTTCACTTCAAGACATTCAAGTTTCATTACTCTTCATGAGTACCAACTGTACATGCTTGCCATTTTTTTTTTTCACTCATAACATATGAACCGAATATGACTTTCACATTCCATCGTGTGTGATTATTGAAAATTTTGGCAAGAATCTCAATGTTCATACATTTTACTATCCATGACGGAGCTATAGCTCGCTCTACCTCAAGGAGGGTAAATCTGTCTATAGTCAAATCATAAATTTCAATGTATAACATATCTTGATATGATAAAGTGATCAAACTGGTATACCATTATATATACATCCTTATCAAAACTAAATTATGTAAATCAACATTCATATTTCTTGACCTCTAGTTGATGTATATCATATTCAAAACAAGTGTCTAAACTTCGGGTTCAGTTTGGGATCAACATTACTTGTTCGTTTTACCAGTTTATCCTTATCAATCTCCCCCTTAAGGTGGTAAAACTATCATTATTTGATAGATTTAAGAGGGCAATATCCACCTTAGAATTTATCTTATATTTCATAAATTTTAATCGACTAATCCTCTTTAGTAGAGTAATTTAATGGGGAGCTCAATTTAACACAGTTGGTTTTCCATGTGCTGAATTAAAATTGCCCATTCAGGAGATTTTCATCTTCACATAATACTTACATTGTGAACTCTGATTTTATGAACTACTCGTAAAATTCTGTGTGACTACAGGTCACATAATTTAATCATATATAAACGTACACATTCATTATCCAGCTACGAGTATCATCCAAATCTCCATCATACTATTTCATCTCAGTGTATTGTCTCGCCTCAAATATATATATAATTTGAATGATACACGAGAGAGTTTCAGCACTTTATTGCATTTCTTCCAAGATAAACGTCATGCTTATCAAAACGGGTGTAACAAGAACCCGGATGGCCTCAATTTGTCACATATATAATCTTTTTGTTCTAACTTTACCTTGCCTATAATTCATGGCAATTTTTATTTCGCATTATCTTACTTAAATTCACTTATCGCACGCCACTTTCATAATGCTAAACTTCTAATTTAGCTATATTTCAGCCTAATGCATAATAATCTTATTCATGTGTCCAAAAATAAATTATATATGTGACATGACACAAATTGTGTCTTATATAAATAGGCGAGATCCGTCAAAATTACTTAATAATTGATCCTGATGGTTATCAATTTTCTTCATATAAATAAAAATAAGTGTTGTATAAATAAAGCAAATAACTAGTATATGAATAAAATACCAACTTAAATAACAATAATAATATTATCCAAGCATCAAAATATCAAAGTAAAGTACTGCGATAAAATCCAACATATAACTAATGCTTTATTCTATAAGTAATTATAAATATAAATTGATCTTAGTGGACCAATTATGCTTGGGTAGTGAAGAAATCTTCTACTTCCAAATGGGTTGACTTATTAGTATCGAAATCACCTTCACCATCTCCATGCACCATATTTGTCTCTAGATTCTTTCCTTTCTGAGACATTTGGTAGAGGTCGACAAAGTATTTTGGAGTGCGGCACACACGGGTCCAGTGACGATATTGTCCGCAACGGTAGCATTGATTTGGGTCGGCCTCATTTTTTTTTCTTCTGGTTTATGATTATTTTCCCACTTCTGGTGATGATATGACCTTTTGAAGGTACCACCCCGGCCTCGTCCGTATCCCGGCGCACAACCACGACCACGACCACGACCGCGACCGCGACCGCGTCCACGGCCGCGACCACGTCCTTGACCATAACTATTTGCATAATCATTTCCTTTTTCATATGTCCCCTGATGGGAGGCCACATTCGCTTCTGGGAATGGTTGAGTACCAATGGGACGATATGAGTGGTTTTTCATCAGTAATTCATTATTTTGCTCAGCCACAAGTAAACAAGAGATTAGTTCAGAGTATTTTTTAAATCCTTTTTCACGGTATTGTGTCTGCAGGACAATGTTACTTGCGTGAAAAGTGGAGAATGTCTTTTCTAACATGTCAGAATCGCTAATTTTCTCTCCACATAATTTCAGTAGTGAAGTGATTCTGAACACAGCTGAATTATATTCTGTTACGGACTTAAAATCTTGTAACCTCAAAGTCGTCCATTCGGCACGAGCACCGGGTAACATCACACTTTTCAGGTGTTTATACCTTTCATCCAATTCTGTCCAAAGAGTATAAGGGTCTTTCACAGTCAAATATTCAATTTTGAGTCCCTCACGGAGATGGTGACGAAGGAAAATCATGGCCTTAGCCTTATCTTGATCAGATGACTTATTTCCTTCCTTGATAGTTTCACCAAGGCCTTTTGCAGCTAGGTGAATTTCACAATCCAATACCCAGGGCAAGTAGTTCTTTCCACTTATATCTAGTGCCTCGAAATCAAGTTTTGCAATGTTCGACATGATGGAACTATACAATGAAATATATCGCATATTAGTCTTACAAAATTATATGACAAAACATTCTTGATATGACGATTTTATTTTATAATATGTAAGGCTACTAGTTATATGCTGACATATATTATGTATCGTATAACTTATGACAAGGATGGTGAGCTACATAAAATTTAATAAATTTAAATATAAAGTACGGAGTAACTTTTATTGAATCAGCATGATAAATAATAATGTCTAAAGTGATGGCTAATACATATTAACTTATTACGTATCATAGCATATAACAATGTCATGGGGGAGTATATAATGTAGTATTATTATAACGTAATATTATTATATAAGACAAGCAACAATGACAAATATAAAATTATATGCAAATATAATAGTAACAATGACTATATACATATAACGTGTGAATTAATGGCAAATATAATCATATGTTAACATAATAAAGGCAACCATATAATATATGTGTTATATATATTAACATAATATGGACAAATATATAAGATGTAATTCGTATAATCAAAATATAATCTCGTGATTATATATACGAAAAGTTAAATTATGCTATCAAAAATAAATGACCTAGACATGGGGTGCATGACACGAATTTAACATATGATGATATGAAGTATGATACGTTATTGTACTACATTAAAATATTGTGTTGTTTACGATTAATCTTATGATTACACATTATTATGAAATTAGTTACGATTATTCACGTAAATAGTGTCTTCTAAATACTTGTAATTCTACAACGACAGAAACAAGATAGAGTATTACATGTTATACTCCTTAATTCATATTAATTACGAACAAATAAAGTGTTATAAGAAGTGGGAAGATGAGACCTTCACGTAATCACATGTAACCAGAATGATGCTTATAGTAGAAAACACGTGTTTTATCATCAATTAATGTTAATTAGTGTCGTTGCTGAACACGTGATTCATCTTATGATGTTATGTAGTGCTCAGTAATACGTACGTGTATAGATGCCAATTACTAATATGCAAACTGAGGATTAATACGTGCTAAAGTATCATGCAACAATTAATATGACGTTTATAGTATACGGAGTAATTTGCAATGATGTGGATTATAAACAAATGGGTAACGGATTGATAGTAAAATAACATTAGCAAATCATGTAATAAGACTATCATATACGGAGTACTACTTAATCCATATTTATTCATGGAACTACGCCCCAATTATAGTTATTTATATTATATATAGTATTGTAGCAAATTACTTGTAATAATCATAAAAACGTACCTGAATCGGATAAATAAATAAATTATATGAGTAATATAATATGAACCTCTTGATTATCAGATCTGAATAATAATGGTTAGAAACTGGTGCTGAATCGGCTAGATAATATAATTAAATCGCCCGGTAGTTTAGAGCATCGTGCTGATAACGTGTTATAATATGGGAGAAAAGGAGGAGAGAATAAGGTGCTCTATTACATTGATCATTAGCATGTATATATACATATAGATATCTAGGGTTTTTTCTAGGTCTAGAATATCCTGTAAAGATATGATGTCGACATAATGTCGTCATAGTGTGGACATCCACCAATACAATATATTACATTATAATGTCGTCATAGAGTTTCCTCCATTGTGCGGTGGTGAGATTAAATCAAAGCTTCTGAGATGATGATGAAGAATATGAAAAAGAAGAAGACGGAGAGAACGAGAAGGATGAAGAAGAAGCATAATTATAAGTAGGACATTATGAGTAACAATTGTGAAACATTGGAATTGTAATGGAGTTGATTTAGTTGGAATGTTGTACCACTTTTTGTTTTGGAGTATCTTAATAAAAACAAACATTGTTCTTTTTGTTAATTGGAACTCTTGTTTTTGCAAGAGACTACTATGCAACGTAACTGATTTTATGAGTTAAAGTAACACAGTTCATGAATTAAAGTAACACATTGTATGAGTTAGAGTAACAGTTTTTGCAAGAGACTATGCAACGTAACAGATTTTATGGGTTAAAGTAACACAGTTCATGAATTAGAGTAACACATTGTATGAGTTAGAGTAATAGTTTTTGCAAGAGAATATATTAAACAACGTAACAGATTTTATGAGTTAAAGTAACACAGTTCATGAATTAAAGTAACACGTTATATGAGTTAAAGTAACATAGTTTATGGATTATGGCAGTAACATAGTAACATACGTACAATGGCAGTAGGAAAATGATGATTTTTTGGTGAAAATGAAAAAAACTTAATTTTGAAAAAACTTGTTGTGTGAGAGAAAAAGACATTTAAAAAGATTGATAAAAGAGAGAAAATATTTGCATTGAGATAATTAAGGAGGAGAGAGAAAAATGATATATTTACCAGATTTGTTAGTTATTTCCTTAATTATGAGAGCGAATCTTGTCCATTAATCTAACCTTGAATCAAGTGCTAAGATGGAGACTCACGGACTCAACATATATAAGTGGACTCACCTGATCCCACTTATATATATATATATATATATATATATATATATATATATATAGAGGGGAGATCATATAAGCTCCAAGCATATGTGTAAGGTCCTAAGTCTCAATCTCAGCCTTCGGATGAAATACAGATCAATGGCTTAGATGCGTTTGTATATATAATTATTTTTTAAAAATTTATTAAAAGAAATTTACATTTTCCATGCATACCTCTTTTTCCCACCCACTATTTTCCCATCTCCATTCATTACTCCCTGCTCATTTTTCCATCACAATTCAATACTCCAAAACTCTTCTCTCTAAAACTCTCCTCATCTCTGATATCTTACCCTTGACCGTCTTAAATTGTCCTCTTAACCAATACTGCTTTTTGCATCTTCATTGTCCAAGTAACTGTCCAAGCATCTCCTTTGTCGATATTTCTTCATCTCAGGTAAATTATACTGTTAATTTCGCATATGGAGAACAGTAATTCGAGTAACCGTAATTTAGGGATTTTCAGCGAAATTAGGGGTTTTTTTTCCAATTTGGGGTTTTTTTTGCGTTTAGTCATGATTTCAAGGCTTACTTGCGAGTTTTTTGTTAAATTGGGGGTTTTCTATTTGGGTTTTTTGGTGCTTGATCAATTTTTGGTGGTAATAGTGTTCCTAATCAATTTTTATGATGTTTAATCAAAGTTCTATGGTGTTTACTGATTTTTTTGGGTTTTTGTTTCATTGCATGTTTGATTTCGTAGTATCAATGTATATGTTTGATTTCACGTTTTTGATGGGTTATCACGTTCATCCCGTTAGACAAGAGACTTTTTTTTTGTCAACTGTGTTCAGAAAGAGAAGTAGATGGTTGTTAAACTTTACCTCATCAATTTTCTCATGAAAAAAAAATTTAAAACTAAAAGTTACTTGATGAAAAAATTTTCCGAAATGATAACTAAAAGTTACCTTAAAATGTTGTCACATATGATACATGGTTTGTTTTTGTTAGGTTATTAGGTATCCGTATTTTAATTGTTGAGTCTTAATAATGCGTTTGTGATTGGTTATTAGATACTCCGTAGGAACTAACTTCGTATGAGTCTAAGAATTGCGTTTTGTGTTGTTGATAGTGTTATAGTTGAAATTGAGGAGAATATATAAGAGACGTATTATGAAGTTTCAGAAGATGAGAGTTGAAGTTCTACGGTCTTAGAATTGAAGTTTCAAGCATACAGTTGAATATATGAGCAGAAGAAAAATGAACATTCCACTATTTAATTATGAAGTTGTAGACGTCGTGCACTGAAGTTGTAAAGAGAAGGACTTAAAGTTTCAAAGTCATGTTCTACAAATCAAAGGGGCATGATGTTGGAGTTTCAGAAACTGAGAGTTGAAGTTGTAAAGTTTTTGAACTGAAGTTGCAAGCGTGTGGTAGATTATTTTGATGTCCACCAGTTAACTATGATATTGTAAATGTAATGTACTGAAGTTGCATTGCAGCTGAATTAAAGTTCCAAACAAACTGTTATTTAAATATTGAAAGTCATGCACTGAAGATGCAAGTATACGTGTTTTGAAGTCTCAGAAGCTTAGGGTTGAAGTTTCATAAATTGAGAGTTGCAGTTGTAAAGAATTTGAATTAATGTTCCAGGCGTGTCGTTGTATGTTTTTACAGAGAAATAATGTTCAACTTTCCAGCAGTTATATATAAAGTTGTAATTGTTGTGCTTTGAAGTTCTGAACTGAATGAGTTGAAGTTATAAAGTGAGTTTGTTGAAATTATAAATACCGTAGTATTCGACGTTATGAACTAAAGATGAAAGTATGTGGGAGACGAGTTCTAAAATTTCAGAAAGTGAGAGTTGAAGTTGTGTAGTAATTGAATTAAAGTTTCAAGCATACAGATGGATATTTTGTCAAAAATAACTTCGTATTCAATATTTGAAGAAGACGCTATCATTCATAATTAAGTTTTACAGAACTATTGAAGAAGACGCTTTTATTTAAAGAATGATTTCAATTTCGTATTCAATATTTGAAATAGAGTTTACGGAAAAATGTTTGAATAATTTAGAATTAACAAGTGAATAGTGACATGTAGAAGAAAATAATAAGATTGAAACAACAATGACATAAGATTGAAGAAAATAATATAGAGCAATTTTTTTTACAAACGAATTGACAATTCTTTTGATGAAGGAGTTGATGAAACAATGTCTGCCATGCATGGAAAGAATACATTTATATAATTAAGGGTTTGAGTATTGGAATAGTCGTGATTATTGCAAGTAGAGAGAGAGAGAGAGAGGTGCAATTAGTATTGAGCTATTTATTAGTAGTTAATAATAGGTTAGTTAGGTTGTCAGATTTAATACTACTTGACATTTTTGCTAATCTAATCTCAACCATTAATCTTAATTAATCCAATGGTTACTAAAAGACCTTATGGACTTAAATTAGATCTTGCCCTTATTAGAACTCCACTATATATATATATATATATATGGGATGGGATCCGGTCCGAACCGTCCGAACTATATAATAACCGAAAAAACACACGCAATTCATCCCCCAATTCCTTACTATTCATACTCATTCTTCCCCCAATTCAAAATACACGCTACTCACCTGCGATCAACGCACGCACTCAACACAATCAATCAACGCACCAACTCAAGTAATCAATCAATCGTTCGCCGGTTAATCCATCAATCAATCCACATCCGCCATTTTCTCATCTGCGATTTTCTCATCCGCGACTCCTATTTTCGGTTTTCGGTTTTTTACTCTAATTTTTGATTTTTTTCACTCTAATTTTACTTATATCTACATGATTCACCAGGTATTCAACAATCATACGCACAATTTTCGTTACTGTTGTTCGTGTTGTTGTTGTTATTTTCGATTTTTGGTTTCTCACCAGGTATACGTATTTTCAATTTATTTTTCTGAGTAGAAAAATTAGCTTTTGGATGGTCTTATTATTTCAGACATCAAATTGAGTTGCATCAGGGCATCAATTGAGTTGTGTATCCACTAGGAGAGAAAAGGGTGATGATTACATTGATGTTCATGGTGATTAAGGTTGATTGAGATCTTGGTTAACGTGATTAGTTGGCTAGAGGCAGTAGCCATGGTGGAAGACTAATAAAAAGGAGACTAAGAGTAAGAGACTAAGAGCGTCAATGGGTAGGCTCTTGAGAACCTCACATGGTGTTTTAGATGACAATTTATTGCTGTGGTGTTTTGCTTAAGCATTGCTTTAGCTTTCTCACTGCATATTGCACATGCACAGGTAGTTGGAGGGGTGGATGAGCACTTTCCCTCACTTCCTCAGGCATCAGGGGTCACACTTATATCTTATTCAAAATTATTAGGCCAGGTAATTTTCATCTGCTTTGCTATTCATTAATAAAATCTCCATAGATTTGTTGAATAAAAATCTTTGTCACAACCATTTAACATACCCACATAAGATAATATTTGAAGACACCAACTTGCCCTTACTAGGATTCTCTCCGTCTTGTTCATTTGATTAGGCGTTTTTTCATACTACATAATTGTTTACCAAATAAACTATTAATTTTAGTTTTAATCATTTTAGGGTTACACTTTGTCTATTTTCTGTGAAGATGGGAACCATTACAGCTAATTCTTCATCTTCTGGTGTGAATTCTTCATTTGTTTATCAAGGATATTTGTCTTTTAAAATGAAATTATCTCATTCTTGTAGGTTACACTTTTTAATGCTCCACTTACACTAGAACATTAAAAATGTGTAAGTAGAGATATAAGAAGTGTAATTGTCCCATTTTCTTGTAGGTTACACTTTTAAAGGCTCCACCTACACTTTTTGAAGGCTCCACCTACGCTTCTTAAGAGAAGTGTAGGTAGAGATACAAGAAGTGTAATTGTCTAATTTTCTTGTAGGTTACACTTTTTAAGGCTCTACTTACACTTTTTGAAGGCTACACTTACACTTTTTGAAGGCTACACTTACACTTCTTTTAGGCTCCACCTACACTTCTTGTAGGTTACACTTCTTAAGTGTAGATGGAGCCTAAAAGAAGTGTAAGTGGGATCTAAAAGAAGTGTAAGTGAAGCCTAAGAGAAGTGTAAGTAGAAACTATAGAAGTGTAATTGTCTCATTTTCTTATAGGTTACACTTTTTAAGGCTCCACTTACACTTTTTGAAGGCTACACTTACACATATTAAGAAGTGTAACCTATAAGAAGTGTAAGTGGAGCCTAAAAGAAGTGGAAGTGGAAGTGGAGCCTAAGAGAAGTGTAAGTAGAGACTATAGAAGTGTAATTGTCTCATTTTCTTGTAGGTTACACTTTTTAAGGCTCCACCTACTCTTTTTAAAGGCTACACTTACACTTCTTAAGAAGTGTAACCTAAAAGAAGTGTAAGTGGAGCCTAAAAGAAGTGGAAGTGGAAGTGGAGCCTAAGAGAAGTACAAGTAGAGACTATAGAAGTGTAATTGTCTCATTTTCTTGTAGGTTATATTTTTTAAGTTTAATTTTTTAATTGCAGATGTACATGTTCAAGTAACTGAAGAAGATTCACAAATGGTAGAAGTAGATGCTTGTGAGACACTTTGTTCAACGATTGTTTCAGGCACAATACTTTCATTATTGATTCTTCTTTTTGTTTGTGTCGACTCATATGAAAAGTTCGTTGTTAATTCTTATTACTTTTTTTTTATAGTGAGTCCAAAAGAAGTCGTTGCTGAAACTCCAATTCAAATAGTGCCTTATTGTCGAGAGGAGCTTAAGCCGTATGTTGAAATGAAATTTCCAAACTTAGACAAAGGCATCGAATTTTATAATGAATACGCCAAGGTTGATGGTTTTAAAACGAGGATAGATTCATCCAAAGTTCATGTTAACAAGGGTCCCGTGGTCACATTTCGAATGTTCAAGAAGTATGTAAGAGGATACCAAAATATAGGGGCATCTTTAGAGGATTTCAAGAATTTCTCAAGGGATGTGAAGAATTTTATCAAGGACCATGATGCTCAAATGCTAATCGAGAACTTCATGCAGAAAAAAGGCTATGTGTCCCTATCATCATCCTAAATTTAATGAATGGGTAGGACTACATTTGATGAATAGGTAGGACTATTCGCCTATGGCCGGCCAAATGTGGTTATAGCTTCACAAGTGAATTTGTGGCTGTAACAATCTCACATGCATTAATGCATAACCCTATATTCAAATAGTTAGTCTTACTTGCAAATATATCAAACTAGAAAAGAATGCCAAAAATCTTTTAATAAAACCTAGGCACATGAGTTTGTGTTATCCTAAATATTTGACCCGTTATAAACTTAAGACGGATATTTCCGTCACAAACAGAAACGTGCCATATTCAACAAGTTAAGCTGTGTTTTCCTTATTTTATCGACCAAGTTAACCTTCTTTGAAAACTCTTGTTCATTCTTTTAATCGTAATCCGAGGTCAATGCCTTATAAACAAATACTTAGTTAGCCTGCCATTTTGTTTACTTTGCATGGAAAGCAAAATACTCTTTCCTCGCTTGTACATAAATGGAACACAACATTTCTTCATATCTTATACCTTCCTGGCTTACTATGTCGTATGTGGAATGCATATACTTCTGTATTTCGGCTTGTGACATAGTGCGCGTGTTCAGGCCAAAATTTTGCACCTTCGGAATACAACGTGGCATACTACGAGTGGACGGTCAAAAAGTCAAAAGTCAAAGGTCAAGATACCGAGGGTCAAAGGTCAAAAGTCGGAAGGTCAACAGATAATAGTCAAGAGTCGAAAGTCAAAGACCACAAATCGGGAGTCAACATAATCGAGGATCGATGAGTCAAAATCAAGATAACAAAAGATGATGGGCTAGTCAAGAGAAGTAGTAGGCTAGGAAATGGGCCGAACCAAGGCAAGGCAATCAAACAGCCCAATTCAAGGGGCAAACCCTCACCCCAATTGAAAGAAAAAGTCAAAGAACTACTCCCCTAAATCTAAGGGGGAGATCCAACAGAAGAGGAGAGAAATCAGGGGAGAGTGTAACTGCTGAGGAGAAGTTAATGCCAATATCTCATGCAATAAAAGAGGGGTTAAATGCCAAGATTCCAGGCAATAAAGGAGGGCAACGGCTCCAGAAGACAACAACATATAAGCACGCACAAACCATATTCATCATCATTCAACCCACAATCAACACACAAAAACCCCGAGCAAAACTTCACGACACAATACTCGTAGACAATTGTAGTCCCAATACTAAAACTTGTATCTCTTTCTTACTCATTTTTCGACTATAGTAGAAACTTGGCGGGATTCCGACTCCCCCCGCGGTTTTTCCCACATCGGGTTTCCGCGTCACCAAAACTTTGTGTGTCATTTTCTTTCTTTCGTTGTTCTCCGTTTACTAGGTTCGATATCGCTTTGACAACCCATAGTTGTAGGACGATCACTTTGACCCACAACCGAAATCGTAGATCCGATAAATTTTTACCAAAACAAATTGGCGCCGTCTGTGGGGATTAGTGATCATTTCCTATAAGCTAAATCCTACAGTAAAGCAATCTCATATCGTCATGTCCGGATCCGATCGAAGTCCCTCCAGCAGCCTAGGAGCATCAATTCAGCCCACTAGAGGAGAATCGCCCCTAGGGCCATCAGGATCAATCTTCGCACCCCTTACCCAAGCAGTCTCTACCAGTCTGGCAGCAGGACACGTACCAGTAGCCTCAAGACCACCTCACGTGCCTAAGGTGTCGAAAATGTCCAATCCCTTCAGGACCAGCAGAGAAGGCGCTTCATCCAAAACAGCGGTTCAAGGAGGGTCACTTGAAGACTTCTCCAGAATCTCAGCCTCACCAGACCCCCTGAAGGATGTGCTCCAAGGGATCAACGCTCTGCAGCAGGCGGTGGAACTCTGCAGAAGGACAACCAAGACATCAGGGCTCGGATCTCAGCAGCAGACAAGACTCCAGCTGCATCGGTCCAGCCGTCACCAGAGATGCTGTCCCTGATGCCTAGAGCAGAGCCCAGCACCCGCATGGAATCAACAGTCAGCAGACGGACCACCATGGAGATTCCCTCAGAATTGGTCACCAGACTGGAGCTAGGATTGGCTCCACCAGACCCAGTCATTGAGCCTCGAGGGCTAGGCTACCTGTCTTACGGCCCCACATCCGACAGATCTTACATCACAGGTAATTCCCTCTCTAGCATCGAAAATCGAGGAACTAACTCCCTGTCTCTTACAGGTACCCTTATTCATCAGGCGCCCAGATGGCAATTTGTAACCCCACCAGGGATGACCACCTTGTCCAGCAATCAGCCCTCTAGAGAAGCAAGATTAGCAGCCATCCCCATCCAGCAGATATCAGGATGGCAGCAAGGTGCCTCAGCCAGTATGGTGACCCCCGACAGTAGCCCATATCCTGGAGGAGCCTGGCCGCCTAGAGTCCCACTCCAACATGTAGGAGGATGGCAACCCGGATCCACAATCAACGCCACACCATTGTCCAACCCTCCTAGTAGTCAATATCCTGGAGGAGGTGTCTGGTCAGGAGGTACCCCTATCCTCCAGACACCAGGATGGCAGTCCGCAGCTCAACCAGGAGTAGTCACCCCATCTAGCGGTCAGTCCTCTAGAGGAGGATGGTCAGCAGCCACCCCCATCCAACAGGAGTCAGGATGGCAGCCAGGAGCCCCAACCGGCACGGCGACCCCCGTCAACAACCTGTATCCAGGAGGAGTCTGGTCAGTAGGAGTCCCATTCCAGCAAGCAACATGGTGGCAATCTGGGTCCACAATCAACGCGACACCGTTGCCTAATCCTTCTAGCCACCAGTACCCTGGAGGAGCATGGTCGGGAGGTACACCTTTCAGCTTTTCTCATCCTGTCTCTAACCCTCTTGCAGGAGCAGTCAGCACAACAGATCAGTATCGCCAGGAACTGAAGGAATTGAGAGACCTGATCAACAAGATTCCTGGAATGCCACGCCCCCTGGAGAGAGCAGCTAGAGACAGCTACGCAGATTCGCCCTTCACTGACGATCTAGCCTGCGCCGCTGTACCCAAGGGATTCGTGCCACCTGCCATGACACTCTATGACGGTACCACAGACCCGTTGGATCACATCAATCAGTATAAGCAGAAGATGATGGTGGTGACTGCAGCAGGACCTCTGAAGGAGGCATGCATGTGCAAGGGATTCGGCTCCACCTTGTCAGGAGCAGCTCTGCAGTGGTTCGTTAGTCTGCCCAACCGGAGTATCACTTCCTTTGCGGACTTGGTTAATGCTTTCAACCAGTAGTTTGCCAGCAGCAGAAAATCGGAGAAGCAAACCAGCGATCTATACCGGGTGGTGCAGAAGTTCGAAGAATCCACGCGTGATTTCCTTAGCAGATTCATTAAAGAGAAGGTGACCATCCCCAGATGTGACATAGCAACCGCTATAGAAGCCTTCCGCCAGGGACTCCACCAGGATTCAGAGTTGTACAAGGACCTCACCAGGTATCCATGCACCACATTTGAGGAGGTGCAAACAAAAGCATTGGCAGTCATCAGGCTGGAGGAGGATTCTGGTTCCAGAAGAGCAACTTATGATCCAGCAGAGCTACCTATGAGCCTGGAGAACCACTCTTCCTGTATCTATCAGTAACCGAGGTAGCAGTCAGCGCAATATTGATACGTGAGCAGGAAGGAGCACAACATCCAGTATACTATGTCTGTAAGTCTTTGCTTCCTACAGAGACCAGGTACATATCTCTCAAAAAACTTGTACTAATACTTGTTATCGCTTGCTGTAAACCGCGGCCTTATTTTGAATCATATGCTATTTCGGTAATAACAAACTATCCTCTAAAGACTATTATGAGAAAACCTGAGTTGTCAGGGAGAATGACTAAGTGGTCCATGGACCTGAGTGGCTTCGACCTGTAGATTCGTCCCCATAACAGCAATCAAGTCCCAGGCGCTAGCAGACTTTGTATCCGACTTCAACCCAGCACTGCAGTCCCAGGCGGAGAAAGACATCTACATCCTGGAGGAGGCAGGGGGCAGATTTGCAGAGGAACTCCCCTTGGTGCTATGGTCTGACAGAACCACACAGGCCACTGCCGTCAGGAACAACGTCACCAGGAAATGGGCCAACGTCGCCAGAAACATGGGCCGCTGCCGCCAGAAACATGGGCCACTGTCGCCAGAAACATGGCATCTATTCTGCCAGATACACCTCCACCAGAACCCAGGTTTCATCTTATCAAACCCTGCAAACATATATTTAAACTTTCCTTTTGTCCTTCTATCTGTTTTGCTTTCTTTTTCGTGATTTTTGAAAGTCAGATGTTTTATCTTCAAGTATGCCTTTAGAGTTTGACTCTCTCCTTTGTATCGTCAAAATTCGATTTTCTTTTGCATCAAAATTTGATTTCCTTTTTGCATTAAAATTCGGTTTTCTTTTGCATCAAAGTTTAATTTTCTTTTCATACGTCTTCAAAATTTAATTTCCTTCTCATACGACTTCGAAATTTAATTTTCTTGTTACATGTCTTCAAGATTTAATTTTCTTTTCATACGTTTTCAAAATTCGATTATCTTTCCATATGTCTTCAAAATTGGATTTTCTTCCTTCACATATTTTCAAAAGTTTGATTTCCTCCCGCATATACCTTCAAACATTGCATCTTTACCATCTTTCGTCATCTTTTTCAACCAAAACTGGTGAACAATCTGGTGGAGTGTATAATTTCTACAGAAGGCGTGTGTCTTGTGACTAAGTGCCTACAACCGGGACATTACAGTCTCCTGCGCCACTTAGCACCCACGCAAAGCGTGGCACCTCCGACTGAGTGGGCGAACTAAATCCGAGGCCACCACTATATCAAAGGTCGACCATACAAACATAAGGCATGCATACAACAGAAGGTAGTAAGACAAAACTACAACAAACGATTACAATCGAATTCAGGCATAACATACAGCCGCACATCGACATTACGAAAGCTACTTCGATTTCACACAACGAAAGTTAAGGCACGAAGTGCCACAAAATACTAACACACTTCGCTCCCCTGAGCAAAGACAAAGTCATTACAGAAATTTTTCTTGCAAACACTAACAAATCAGAAGTTTACACTACGCAGGGTTCACAAGCCGAAAACAGAGTACAACAAAGGAGGAGTAGCGTCACTCCAGCAGAACTTGGTCCACAGCCTGGACATTCTCCTCTGGTGGAGGCGGAACTATAGCAGATCCTCCTGCAGGAACCTGGGTCTCTGGTGAACAACAGCAGAACCTCTCCCAGGATCATTAGCAACACCCTCCTGGTCCACACTCCTTTGCCTATCAGTCTCCTGATCAACAATAGGAGAGTCAACAGACTCCTCTAGATCCTCCGCCTCCACGTCAAAGAGAGCATCCAAGTTAGGTGCCACAAGAAATTTCTCATACAGACACTTCTTCTCTACAACCAGGTCTCGATCTTTGTGCCTCACCGCCAGATATTCCTTGATCACCTCAACCTTAATATACTGGTCCGGCCAAGCAAGAGCATCCCTCAGAGTCTTCTTCAGCTCAATATTCTTCCCCTACAGGGAAGAATTGGCATTCAGGGCCTGGGCAAGCTCATTCCTTGCCTCCACCAGATCTGCACTAAGCTTTTGTCTTTTGCCAGATTCCTCCGCTAACAATTCACAAACCAAGTCCAACTCCTTCAAAGAAGATCTGGGACCAAGAAGTAGCATCTGATCCAGAAAAGTCATATCCTCTACAGACTTGGACGTACTGAAGCCTTCATAAAATTTGAGCACCACTCCAGCAGGAACATCATCAATGAATCTGGGGGCAAAATAAGAGTGAGACTCAGAAAGATCTGCCACCAGGGGTTCACTTTTTGCAGAAGTAACTTCTGAAGAAGGGGATGAGTTACAACTTTTCCCAGAACCAGCAAAGCCAGCAGAAACAGAATTAGCTTTCCTCTTGGAGACCGCCCTAGTAGCAACGACCCGCCTCCTAGCAGCTACTTGCTCTAGGGACACACGAGGTTTAGCGGATCCTGAAGGAGGGAGCAAGCGAAAATGAGTACCATGAAAATTTGAGGTCAAGTAAACCTAGCCAAGCATGAACGTATCTTGCCCGAAGACATGTTCCCACCAGACTCTTCTTTTTTCTCCCTCCGGGGGGAGAAAGAGAAGGACCACTTGTGGAAGGATAGAGTAAGTTGCGGAGTGTCATTAGCTTCGAGTTTAGGACGAATGGTCGGATCAAAGAATCAATCATCACGCAAACCGACTACGATCCAAGCGAACAGAAATTCCCGCCTAAGATGAGCTTAGTCGGAAATTTGGGGGCATTTGTTCGGGCCAAAAATTTGCACCTTCGGAATACAACGTGGCATACTACGAGTGGACGGTCAAAAAGTCAAAAGTCAAAGGTCAAGATACCGAGGGTCAAAGGTCAAAAGTCGGAAGGTCAACAGATAATAGTCAAGAGTCGAAAGTCAAAGACCACAAATCGGGAGTCAACATAATCGAGGATCGATGAGTCAAAATCAAGATAACAATAGATGATGGGCCAGTCAAGATAAGTAGTAGGCTAGGAAATGGGCCGAACCAAGGCAAGGCAATCAAACAGCCCAATTCAAGGGGCAAACCCTCACCCCAATTGAAAGAAAAAGTCAAAGAACTACTCCCCTAAATCTAAGGGGGAGATCCAACAGAAGAGGAGAGAAATCAGGGGAGAGTGTAACTGCTGAGGAGAAGTTAATGCCAATATCTCATGCAATAAAAGAGGGGTTAAATGCCAAGATTCCAGGCAATAAAGGAGGGCAACGGCTCCAGAAGACAACAGCATATAAGCACGCACAAACCGTATTCATCATCATTCAACCCACAATCAACACACAAAAACCCCAAGCAAAACTTCACGACACAATACTCGTAGACAATTGTAGTCCCAATACTAAAACTTGTATCTCTTTCTTACTCATTTTTCGACTATAGTAGAAACTTGGCGGGATTCCGACTCCCCCCGCGGTTTTTCCCACATCGGGTTTCCGCGTCACCAAAACTTTGTGTGTCATTTTCTTTCTTTCGTTGTTCTCCGTTTACTAGGTTCGATATCGCTTTGACAACCCATAGTTGTAGGACGATCACTTTGACCCACAACCGAAATCGTAGATCCGATAAATTTTTACCAAAACAAATTGGCGCCGTCTGTGGGGATTAGTGATCATTTCCTATAAGCTAAATCCTACAGTAAAGCAATCTCATATCGTCATGTCCGGATCCGATCGAAGTCCCTCCAGCAGCCTAGGAGCATCAATTCAGCCCACTAGAGGAGAATCGCCCCTAGGGCCATCAGGATCAATCTTCGCACCCCTTACCCAAGCAGTCTCTACCAGTCTGGCAGCAGGACACGTACCAGTAGCCTCAAGACCACCTCACGTGCCTAAGGTGTCGAAAATGTCCAATCCCTTCAGGACCAGCAGAGAAGGCGCTTCATCCAAAACAGCGGTTCAAGGAGGGTCACTTGAAGACTTCTCCAGAATCTCAGTCTCACCAGACCCCCTGAAGGATGTGCTCCAAGGGATCAACGCTCTGCAGCAGGCGGTGGAACTCTGCAGAAGGACAACCAAGACATCAGGGCTCGGATCTCAGCAGCAGACAAGACTCCAGCTGCATCGGTCCAGCCGTCACCAGAGATGCTGTCCCTGATGCCTAGAGCAGAGCCCAGCACCCGCATGGAATCAATAGTCAGCAGACGGACCACCATGGAGATTCCCTCAGAATTGGTCACCAGACTGGAGCTAGGATTGGCTCCACCAGACCCAGTCATTGAGCCTCGAGGGCTAGGCTACCTGTCTTACGGCCCCACATCCGACAGATCTTACATCACAGGTAATTCCCTCTCTAGCATCGAAAATCGAGGAACTAACTCCCTGTCTCTTACAGGTACCCTTATTCATCAGGTGCCCAGATGGCAATTTGTAACCCAACCAGGGATGACCACCTTGTCCAGCAATCAGCCCTCTAGAGAAGCAAGATTAGCAGCCATCCCCATCCAGCAGATATCAGGATGGCAGCAAGGTGCCTCAGCCAGTATGGTGACCCCCGACAGTAGCCCATATCCTGGAGGAGCCTGGCCGCCTAGAGTCCCACTCCAACATGTAGGAGGATGGCAACCCGGATCCACAATCAACGCCACACCATTGTCCAACCCTCCTAGTAGTCAATATCCTGGAGGAGGTGTCTGGTCAGGAGGTACCCCTATCCTCCAGACACCAGGATGGCAGTCCGCAGCTCAACCAGGAGTAGTCACCCCATCTAGCGGTCAGTCCTCTAGAGGAGGATGGTCAGCTGCCACCCCCATCCAACAGGAGTCAGGATGGCAGCCAAGAGCCCCAACCGGCACGGCGACCCCCGTCAACAACCTGTATCCAGGAGGAGTCTGGTCAGTAGGAGTCCCATTCCAGCAAGCAACATGGTGGCAATCTGCGTCCACAATCAACGCGACACCGTTGCCTAATCCTTCTAGCCACCAGTACCCTGGAGGAGCATGGTCGGGAGGTACACCTTTCAGCTTTTCTCATCCTGTCTCTAACCCTCTTGCAGGAGCAGTCAGCACAACAGATCAGTATCGCCAGGAACTGAAGGAATTGAGAGACCTGATCAACAAGATTCCTGGAATGCCACGCCCCCTGGAGAGAGCAGCTAGAGACAGCTACGCAGATTCGCCCTTCACTGACGATCTAGCCTGCGCCGCTGTACCCAAGGGATTCGTGCCACCTGCCATGACACTCTATGACGGTACCACAGACCCGTTGGATCACATCAATCAGTATAAGCAGAAGATGATGGTGGTGACTGCAGCAGGACCTCTGAAGGAGGCATGCATGTGCAAGGGATTCGGCTCCACCTTGTCAGGAGCAGCTCTGCAGTGGTTCGTTAGTCTGCCCAACCGGAGTATCACTTCCTTTGCGGACTTGGTTAATGCTTTCAACCAGTAGTTTGCCAGCAGCAGAAAATCGGAGAAGCAAACCAGCGATCTATACCGGGTGGTGCAGAAGTTCGAAGAATCCACGCGTGATTTCCTTAGCAGATTCATTAAAGAGAAGGTGACCATCCCCAGATGTGACATAGCAACCGCTATAGAAGCCTTCCGCCAGGGACTCCACCAGGATTCAGAGTTGTACAAGGACCTCACCAGGTATCCATGCACCACATTTGAGGAGGTGCAAACAAAAGCATTGGCAGTCATCAGGCTGGAGGAGGATTCTGGTTCCAGAAGAGCAACTTATGATCCAGCAGAGCTACCTATGAGCCTGGAGAACCACTCTTCCTGTATCTATCAGTAACCGAGGTAGCAGTCAGCGCAATATTGATACGTGAGCAGGAAGGAGCACAACATCCAGTATACTATGTCTGTAAGTCTTTGCTTCCTACAGAGACCAGGTACATATCTCTCAAAAAACTTGTACTAATACTTGTTATCGCTTGCTGTAAACCGCGGCCTTATTTTGAATCATATGCTATTTCGGTAATAACAAACTATCCTCTAAAGACTATTATGAGAAAACCTGAGTTGTCAGGGAGAATGACTAAGTGGTCCATGGACCTGAGTGGCTTCGACCTGTAGATTCGTCCCCATAACAGCAATCAAGTCCCAGGCGCTAGCAGACTTTGTATCCGACTTCAACCCAGCACTGCAGTCCCAGGCGGAGAAAGACATCTACATCCTGGAGGAGGCAGGGGGCAGATTTGCAGAGGAACTCCCCTTGGTGCTATGGTCTGACAGAACCACACAGGCCACTGCCGTCAGGAACAACGTCACCAGGAAATGGGCCAACGTCGCCAGAAACATGGGCCGCTGCCGCCAGAAACATGGGCCACTGTCGCCAGAAACATGGCATCTATTCTGCCAGATACACCTCCACCAGAACCCAGGTTTCATCTTATCAAACCCTGCAAACATATATTTAAACTTTCCTTTTGTCCTTCTATCTGTTTTGCTTTCTTTTTCGTGATTTTTGAAAGTCAGATGTTTTATCTTCAAGTATGCCTTTAGAGTTTGACTCTCTCCTTTGTATCGTCAAAATTCGATTTTCTTTTGCATCAAAATTTGATTTCCTTTTTGCATTAAAATTCGGTTTTCTTTTGCATCAAAGTTTAATTTTCTTTTCATACGTCTTCAAAATTTAATTTCCTTCTCATACGACTTCGAAATTTAATTTTCTTGTTACATGTCTTCAAGATTTAATTTTCTTTTCATACGTTTTCAAAATTCGATTATCTTTCCATATGTCTTCAAAATTGGATTTTCTTCCTTCACATATTTTCAAAAGTTTGATTTCCTCCCGCATATACCTTCAAACATTGCATCTTTACCATCTTTCGTCATCTTTTTCAACCAAAACTGGTGAACAATCTGGTGGAGTGTATAATTTCTACAGAAGGCGTGTGTCTTGTGACTAAGTGCCTACAACCGGGACATTACAGTCTCCTGCGCCACTTAGCACCCACGCAAAGCGTGGCACCTCCGACTGAGTGGGCGAACTAAATCCCAGGCCACCACTATATCAAAGGTCGACCATACAAACATAAGGCATGCATACAACAGAAGGTAGTAAGACAAAACTACAACAAACGATTACAATCGAATTCAGGCATAACATACAGCCGCACATCGACATTACGAAAGCTACTTCGATTTCACACAACGAAAGTTAAGGCACGAAGTGCCACAAAATACTAACACACTTCGCTCCCCTGAGCAAAGACAAAGTCATTACAGAAATTTTTCTTGCAAACACTAACAAATCAGAAGTTTACACTACGCAGGGTTCACAAGCCGAAAACAGAGTACAACAAAGGAGGAGTAGCGTCACTCCAGCAGAACTTGGTCCACAGCCTGGACATTCTCCTCTGGTGGAGGCGGAACTATAGCAGATCCTCCTGCAGGAACCTGGGTCTCTGGTGAACAACAGCAGAACCTCTCCCAGGATCATTAGCAACACCCTCCTGGTCCACACTCCTTTGCCTATCAGTCTCCTGATCAACAATAGGAGAGTCAACAGACTCCTCTAGATCCTCCGCCTCCACGTCAAAGAGAGCATCCAAGTTAGGTGCCACAAGAAATTTCTCATACAGACACTTCTTCTCTACAACCGGGTCTCGATCTTTGTGCCTCACCGCCAGATATTCCTTGATCACCTCAACCTTAATATACTGGTCCGGCCAAGCAAGAGCATCCCTCAGAGTCTTCTTCAGCTCAATATTCTTCCCCTACAGGGAAGAATTGGCATTCAGGGCCTGGGCAAGCTCATTCCTTGCCTCCACCAGATCTGCACTAAGCTTTTGTCTTTTGCCAGATTCCTCCGCTAACAATTCACAAACCAAGTCCAACTCCTTCAAAGAAGATCTGGGACCAAGAAGTAGCATCTGATCCAGAAAAGTCATATCCTCTACAGACTTGGACGTACTGAAGCCTTCATAAAATTTGAGCACCACTCCAGCAGGAACATCATCAATGAATCTGGGGGCAAAATAAGAGTGAGACTCAGAAAGATCTGCCACCAGGGGTTCACTTTTTGCAGAAGTAACTTCTGAAGAAGGGGATGAGTTACAACTTTTCCCAGAACCAGCAAAGCCAGCAGAAACAGAATTAGCTTTCCTCTTGGAGACCGCCCTAGTAGCAACGACCCGCCTCCTAGCAGCTACTTGCTCTAGGGACACACGAGGTTTAGCGGATCCTGAAGGAGGGAGCAAGCGAAAATGAGTACCATGAAAATTTGAGGTCAAGTAAACCTAGCCAAGCATGAACGTATCTTGCCCGAAGACATGTTCCCACCAGACTCTTCTTTTTTCTCCCTCCGGGGGGAGAAAGAGAAGGACCACTTGTGGAAGGATAGAGTAAGTTGCGGAGTGTCATTAGCTTCGAGTTTAGGACGAATGGTCGGATCAAAGAATCAATCATCACGCAAACCGACTACGATCCAAGCGAACAGAAATTCCCGCCTAAGATGAGCTTAGTCGGAAATTTGGGGGCATTTGTTCGGGCCAAAAATTTGCACCTTCGGAATACAACGTGGCATACTACGAGTGGACGGTCAAAAAGTCAAAAGTCAAAGGTCAAGATACCGAGGGTCAAAGGTCAAAAGTCGGAAGGTCAACAGATAATAGTCAAGAGTCGAAAGTCAAAGACCACAAATCGGGAGTCAACATAATCGAGGATCGATGAGTCAAAATCAAGATAACAAAAGATGATGGGCTAGTCAAGAGAAGTAGTAGGCTAGGAAATGGGCCGAACCAAGGCAAGGCAATCAAACAGCCCAATTCAAGGGGCAAACCCTCACCCCAATTGAAAGAAAAAGTCAAAGAACTACTCCCCTAAATCTAAGGGGGAGATCCAACAGAAGAGGAGAGAAATCAGGGGAGAGTGTAACTGCTGAGGAGAAGTTAATGCCAATATCTCATGCAATAAAAGAGGGGTTAAATGCCAAGATTCCAGGCAATAAAGGAGGGCAACGGCTCCAGAAGACAACAGCATATAAGCACGCACAAACCGTATTCATCATCATTCAACCCACAATCAACACACAAAAACCCCAAGCAAAACTTCACGACACAATACTCGTAGACTATTGTAGTCCCAATACTAAAACTTGTATCTCTTTCTTACTCATTTTTCGACTATAGTAGAAACTTGGCGGGATTCCGACTCCCCCCGCGGTTTTTCCCACATCGGGTTTCCGCGTCACCAAAACTTTGTGTGTCATTTTCTTTCTTTCGTTGTTCTCCGTTTACTAGGTTCGATATCGCTTTGACAACCCATAGTTGTAGGACGATCACTTTGACCCACAACCGAAATCGTAGATCCGATAAATTTTTACCAAAACAGCGCGTATATATAATCAACATTATATTGTGGGGGGCATGGCAAGTTTATGCAGAATCATTGCCAATGGGAGTAACTGATTGGAACAAGGTTGAAGAGAAGTTGAAGGCTTCTGGATCCGAATGTGATTACGATTCTCCATGGGAATGTTAGTGCTGAGATTCGACCAGAAAATGGTATTACCTGTTCGGGCCAAAAATTTGCTCCTTCGGAGTACCACGTGGCAAAATACGAGTGAACGGTCAAAAGGTCAGAAGTCAAAAGTCAACAACACAAGAGTTCACGGTTCACGGATGCCAGTCAAAGTCAAGGATCACAAGACGGAAGTCAAAATTGGTCAAAAGTCACCAAGTCAAGTAAACCCGGAATAATTCGTAAAGATGGGCCGAGCCGAGTATAAGAAAGAGTAAGGCTACAAGCCATACAATCAAATCAGCCCAATAGGCAAAGTAAAACCCTAGCCCATACGAAAGAGGAAGCAACAGTCCTTAGCACAAATGAGGAAGCCTTCCTAAAAACTAGGAGAGAAAGAAGGAACAATAAGTAACATCAATCAACTGAGTCAAGGAGAATTAAAGGCCAAGATCTCCCACTAATGAGGGAGATAACGGCCGAGCAGTTAAGGGCGAATTAAAGGGGGAAGAT
Organism: Agrostemma githago; assembly: GCA_958450325.1. Taxonomy (NCBI): domain Eukaryota; kingdom Viridiplantae; phylum Streptophyta; class Magnoliopsida; order Caryophyllales; family Caryophyllaceae; genus Agrostemma; species Agrostemma githago. Next base: position 17,305,082 of record OY288254.1, on the reverse strand, counting down.
TCTGAGGAGGAAAGGCAGCAGATGGGAACACTATAAAAGGGGCAAGGCAGACCAAGAAAGGGATCATCCGAGAACACCCATTCCAAGTTCACATACCCATAATCAGTCAAAATTATTATAGAAAAGTTGCTTGTATTTGTATTCTCTTCTTCATCTCTTCTACTTCATAGTGGAACTTTGGTGGGATTCCGACTCCCCCCGCGGTTTTTCCCACATCGGGTTTCCGCGTCACCAAAACTTTGCGTGTCGTCCATTTTTTTTTCTTGTTGTTTGCTCGCTAAGTTCGTCCCGATTCCGTTGACTCATAGTTATAGGAAGATCGCTTTAACCCACAACCGAAATCGTAGACCCGGTAAATTTTTACCAAAACAATTTGCCGCCCGCCGTGGGGCAAAGTGATTATCTCCTATAAGCCAAATCCTACAGCGAAGCAATTCCGTGTCGCCATGTCCGGATCTGATCAAAGTCCCTCCAGCAGTCAAGGAGCTTCAACCCAGCCCAGTGGAGGAGGATTGTCCCCAGGATCAGCAGAGCCAATTCTCACGCCCCTCACTCTGGCAATCCCCACCAGCCTGACGGAGAAACCCACGCTTTCGGCGTCTAGGCCCCCTCCGACGCCTAAAACTTCTAGGGTCACCAGCTCTTCCAAGGCCAGAAAGGAGGGTAGACCAACCAAACCCTCGACTCCAGGAGGATTCGTGGGAGAAGCTTCCAGTGGCGCAGGGTCACCAGACCTGATGCAGAGTATGCTTCAGGGAATCAATACTCTGCGCCAGGCAGTGGAAACTCTGCAGAAGGACAATCGAGACATCAAGGCTCGGATCTCGGCAGCAGATAAGACTTCAGTTGCATCGCTCCAGATGTCACCAGAGATGCAGCCCTTGATGCCTAGGGGAGAACCCAGCACCCGTAGGGAGTCGACAGTTGGCAAGAGGGCCACCAGAGAAGTTCCCTCTGAATTGGTCACCAGACTGGAGCTAGGATTGGCTCCACCAGGCCCCGTCATCGAACCCCAGGGGTTGGGTTACCTAACCTATGGCCCTACATCCGGCAGACCTCGTACCACAGGTAACCTTCTCTCCAGCATCGAAAGTCGGGAAACTAATTCGTTATCTTTCGCAGGTACCCCTGCCCACCTGACACCAGAGGTGACCACCTTATCCAGTCACCAGCCCTCTGGAGGAGCGTGGACAGTACCCAGAACCCCACTCCAGCAGGCGTCAGAATGGCAACCCGGATCCACGACAGCGGCAATACCTTTGCCTACTCCTCCTAATAATCAACACCTTGGAGGACCTTATGCAGGGAGTACTCCTTTCGATTTTTCTCTCCCTAACCCCCTTGCAGGAACAATCAGCACAGCAGATCAACAACGCCAGGAACTGAAGGAATTAAGGGACCTGATCAACAAGATTCCCGGAATGCCACGCCTCCTAGAGAGAGCAGCTGGGGACAGCTACGCAGACTCACCCTTCATCGACGATCTAGCCTGTGTTGCTGTACCCAAGGGCTTCATGCCACCAGCCATGACGCTTTATGATGGCACCGAAGACCCCCTGGATCACATCAACCAGTGCAAACAAAAGATGATGGTGGTAACCACTACAGGGCCCCTGAAGGAAGCCTGCATGTGCAAGGGGTTTGGTTCCACTCTGTCAGGAGCAGCCCTCCATTGGTTCGTTGGATTGCCTAACCGAAGCATCACCTCGTTCACTGACCTGGTCAATGCCTTCAATCAGCAGTTTGCCAGCAACAGAAAACCAGAGAAGCAGACCAGTGACTTGTATCGGGTGGTGCAGGAGTTCGAAGAATCTACACGGGACTTCCTCAACAGGTTCAACAAAGAGAAAGTAACCATCCCCAGGTGTGACGTGCCCACCGCAATAGAAGCCTTTTTCCAAGGGCTCCACCAGGACTCGGATCTGTACAAGGACCTCACAAAATATCCGTGTGCCACGTTTGAGGATGTGCAGACCAAGGCAATGGCAGTCATCAGACTGGAAGAAGATTCAGGTCCCAGAAGGGCTACGTATGGTTCTGAGCATGCCACCAGGAAGGCGCCAACAGGAAAAAGGGGTGAGAGATCAAATCCCTACGCCCGGAACGTAAGCAAGGTTTCTAAGGAGAAAGACTGGAGGGATAATCCGGGATTACCACCCAAAGTAAGCGAGTACGGATTTTCCACCAACCTGGCTGGGGTACTCAAGGCCCTGAGGGAGTTAGGACGCAGAGTCAGGTGGCCCAGGAGACAGGAGTACACCCATGACCGAAGGGATGCCAGCAAGAGGTGCGAATTCCACGACGACATTGGACACCATACCGATGAGTGTGTTCAGCTCAGGAGGGAAGTTAAGTTCCAGTATGATCAAGGGAATCTGGACCACCTGGTGTCTAGAAACTCCAGCAGGATAAATGCAGTAGACCAAGTATTGCCTTCTCCACCTCCAGTATGTACCAGAATTGTCAATGTGATCCCAGGAGGATCAGAATTATGCGGGTTGACCTACTCAACAGCCAAGAGGCACGCTTCCCAGACCAGAGGAGACAGACCAGAGCATTCCTGCAGAGTCAGTTGCAAGGATCTCCCAGCTGTCACCTTTGACGAAACTGATGCAAAAGCCACCCCGGAGATGCACCATGACGCACTAATAATTACCCTCTCCATAGGAAATTGCACTGTGAAGAAGATTCTGGTGGACACTGGAAGTTCAGTCAACCTCATCATGCTGGAAACCCTCCAGAACATGGGATTTAGCGAGAAGGACCTAACCAGGAAGGCGGTTCCTTTGGTAGGTTTCAGTGGTGAAACCAAGCACTCTCTAGGAGAAATTACCATTCCTACTTATGCTGGAGGAGTGAATAAACAAGTACGGTACCTAGTCATTGATGGACCCTCCACCTACAACGTGATTCTGGGAAGGCCGTGGATCCATGAGATGAAGGCAATTACCTCAACCTACCACCAGTGCCTGAAGTTTCCTACGCCTTGGGGAGTACAGAAGATTAGTGGGGATCAGGAGGAGGCGAAAGATTGGTATAAGGTGGCCCTCAAGAAAACTGCAAGTCCTCCAGCATAGCAATTAAAGAGCCTTCATCTGCCTCTGCAGGAGTACATAGAACCACCTCAGGCGGAGTTGGATGAAGTCAACCTGGACAAGCAACATCCAGAGCGGAAAGTGTTAATCGGATCAGAATGCACAGGTAATATCCGCCAAAAACTCATTGAATTATTAAAAACTAACATGGATTGTTGTTTTGCTTGGTCGCATGATGACATGGTAGGTATAGATCCAAGCGTTATCACCCACAGGCTAAGCGTGGACCCAAACTACAAACCAGTCCAGCAGAAGAGAAGAAAATTTGCCCCGGAGAGAAATCAAGTCATAAACCAGGAGGTGGATAGTCTGCTGGTTGCTGGAAAAATCAGAGAGGTAAAGTATCCAGAGTGGCTGTCTAATGTGGTGGTGGTCCCAAAGAAGAATGGCAAGTGGAGGGTATGCGTCGACTTTACCGACTTAAACAAGGCATGCCCAAAAGATCCATTTCCTCTGCCGCACATAGATGCCATGGTGGATGCTACAGCAGGCCACGAGATGTTAACCTTTCTTGATGCATGGAGTGGATACAACCAGATCAAGATGCATCCAGCAGACCAGGAGAAGACAGCCTTCAGATCTGAGAGAGGTATATATTGTTACAACGTAATGCCTTTTGGTTTGAAGAATGCAGGGTCCACATATCAGGGACTAGTCAATAAGATGTTCAAGAGACAAATTGGGGACACGATGGAGGTATACATTGATGACATGGTCGTCAAGTCCAAGCAAGCTTCGCAACATACAACACACTTGGAGGATACCCTCAACACCTTGAGGGAGTACAAGATGAAGTTAAATCCTTCAAAGTGCACATTTGGAGTGTCATGTGGGAAATTTCTGGGGTACATGGTGATCCAGAGGGGAATTGAAGCTAGCACAGAGCAGATCAAAGCCATCCTCCAACTGGAGTCCCCACAGAAGCCAAAAGACGTGCAGAAGCTGACTGGAAGAATTGCTGCTCTGAGCAGATTTATCTCTAGGTCTTCAGATAGATGCCGGTTGTTCTATGATATCATGAAGAAGGCCCAGAGGTTCGATTGGACAACAGAGCACGAGAAGGCATTCAGCGACCTGAAGCACTACCTCAGCACTCCACCTCTGCTGTCAAAACCAAAACCTGGAGAGCAGCTCTTCCTATACCTGTTAGTAACTGAGGTAGCCGTTAGTGCAGTACTGGTGAAGGAACACGAAGAAGTTCAGCACCCGGTATATTATGTCAGTAAGTCTCTGCTTCCTGCAGAGACCAGGTACACATCCCTTGAAAAAATCGTACTTGCACTCGTTACAACATCTTATAAAATTCGACCTTATTTTGAATCACATGCTATTTCCGTAATAACAAATTATCCACTAAAAACTATTATGAGAAAACCTGAGTTATCGGGAAGAATGGCCAAGTGGTCTTTACACTTGAGCGGCTTCGACCTGAAATTTGTCCCCAGAACAACAATAAAATCCCAGGCGCTAGCAGACTTCGTATCCGACTTCAGCCCAACACTGCAGACCCAGGCAGAGAAAGACATCCTTCTCCTTGAGGAGGATAAAGGCGAACAGGTGTGGAAGCAAAATGTAGATGGCGCCTCCAACATGCGAGGATCCGGAGCAGGATTAGTTCTGAAGTCTCCTCAGGGGGATCTCATAGTCCAAGCTGTACGGTGCGAGTTCCGAACAAAAAACAAGGAGGCAGAATATGAAGCTCTAATCTTGGGTCTCCAGCTGGCTCTAGACCTCAAAATCGAGCGCCTAGAGGCATACAGCGATTCCCAGCTAATACTCAACCACATGAATGGTTCATATGCAGCTAAGGACTCCAAGATGGTGTCTTACCTTGAAGTGGCAAAGGAGCTCTCCCTTAGGTTTGCGACATTCTCAATAAATCAAATCCCTAGGGACCATAACGTGGAAGCAGACGCCCTAGCCACCCTGGGGGCAACCTTCAAACCAGGCGTAGTTTCCACCATACCCATTGTTCACGTCCTGGAGCCAGCAGTTTGGAAGGGTACACAGGAGCACAAGATGCCTGGAGAGGAGGAAGATTCACCAGACCAGAAGTTGCATTGGCTGCAGGAAGCAGGAGTCTGCAGCACCTCAGCAGAACAAGAAGAAATCTCCGACTGGAGAAAACCCTACAAGGAATGGCTGCAAAACGATATTCTGCCAGCAGACAAGAAGGAAGCCCAGAGTTTTAGAATGAAAGCGTCCAGGTACACCCTCATTGATGGTGTCATGTTCAAAAGATCAGCCGCTGGACCATACTTGAGGTGCCTGAGTCGGCAGGAGGCAGAGGTGGTTATGCATGACCTCCACAGCGGTGAGTGTGGAAATCATGCAGGGGGCAAGAGTCTATCCAACAAAGCGTTCCGCCAAGGTTACTACTGGCCGACAATACGCAAAGATGCGAGGGAATATGTCAAGAAGTGTGACGCCTGCCAGAGACATGCACCAGTCAATCACAAGCCAGCAGAACCGTTGCACCCAATAATTTCTCCTTGGCCCTTCATGAAGTGGGGGATGGATATTGTTGGCAAGTTACCAAGAGCTCCAGGAAACAAAGTCTTTATGTTGGCCATGACAGACTACTTCTCCAACTGGATAGAAGCAGAAGCATTCCCTCAGGTGACTGAGAAGCAGGTTATATCCTTCATAAAACGTAACATTATCTGCAGGTTTGGCATTCCCTCAGAGATCATCTGCGACAATGGATCCCAGTTTATTGGCAACAAGATGGAGGCCTACTGCGCCAGGTGGAACATCACACTAAGCAAGTCTACCCCTAGGAACCCTCAGTCCAATGGTCAGGCGGAGTCTAGCAACAAAATTATGATAGACAACCTGAAGAGAAGGCTGGAGGGGGTAGGGGGCAGATGGGCAGAGGAACTCCCCTTGGTGCTGTGGTCTGATAGAAGTACACCCAAGGTAGCTACAGGACAAACACCTTTCAGTTTGGTCTTTGGTGCTGAGGCGGTCATCCCTTCAGAAGTGAGAGTGCCTACCCACAGATACGGTTGCATAACAGAAGACAGGAACCAGGTGGAGATGGCAAGCAGCTTGGATACTATAGATGAGCTCAGGACCGATGCTCAAATAAGGATGGCCTCCTACAGACAGACAGTCGCCAGAAGTTACAACAAGAATGTCAGAGTCAGAATCCTGCAGGAAGGAGACCTAGTCCTCAGGAAAGTCTTCCAAAACACCAGGAACCAACGAGCAGGAAAGTTCGCCTACAACTGGGAAGGACCCTACCAAGTGGAGAGGGTAGTTGGGAATGGAGCCTACCGACTTATGACCATGGAGGGGAAAATCATCCAAAAGCCATGGAACATCATACACTTAAAGAAATACTTCTTCTGAGAAGGGCCACAGCCGCCAGCAATCCAGGCCACTGCTGCCAGAAACATGGGCTACAGCCGCCAGAAACGTGGCATCTATTCTGCCAGGTGCACCTCCACCAGAACCCAGGTTTAATCTTTTCCAAGCCTTGCAAACATGTATCTATTCTTTTTCATTCTTTTCGCCCAATTCAAATTTTTTCCGCACATTTAAATTAGATAAAATTTCGATTTCCTTTTTACGTGTGTCGTCAAAATTCAATTTTCTTTAGCACCAAAATTTAAACTTTCTTGTTGCACACATTTTCAAAATTCAATTCTTCGTCAACACATGTCTTCAAATACTGCATTCCCTATCTTGGTCAAAATCTTCTCAGTTCTCCTCAAGCTGGTGACTAACCTGGTGGAGTGCACACTTCTACAGAGGCGTATGTCTTGTGACTAAGTGCCTACAATCGGGACATTACAGTCTCCTGCGCCACTTAGCACCCACGCAAAGCGTGGCACCTCCGACTGAGTGGGCGAACTAAACCCCAGGCCACCACTATATCAAAGGTCGACCATACATACATAAGGCATGCATACAACAGAAGGTAGTCAGACAAAACTACAACAAACGATCATAGTCAAAAAACAAACAGTCATAATCAAACAGTCGAATACAAAGCACCACAAAGTAGTCAACAAATACATTACCCCTTGGGTAAAGATAAAGAAAATTCAAAATACAAAGTTTGAAACTAAAGTATTTTCTTTGCCACACAGGACAACAAACAGATTCAGCAGACAAAAAGGAGCCTAGACACCAGCCCCTTCTGGGGACGAGGAGACAAGAGGTTCTACGACAGTAGGGGTAATAGCATGCGCCTGAGCAGCTTCGTCAACCCTCTCAGGCCTCTGATTTGAAGAGAGGAAAGCAGCCGACTCACCCACAGCTTCCTCCTCTTCGTCAGCAAGAAGGTCCAGACCAGGTGCCACGGGATAACACTCCGCTAATTCTTCTTTCTCAGCTGATAGATCCCAGGATTCGTGCTCGCCCCTCGAATAAGCTTCCATCATTTCTATTCGAGTCTGCAGACGCCCAGCCGTAAGCATCCGTTAACATCCGCTTCAACTTGGAGATCTGCTCCCTTAGTGACGTATTGACTTCCTGAACTCGGAATAATTCGCCCACCACAACCTCACGACAGTCCCTCTCATGTGCCAGCAGCTTCCTTTCTGCTCTAGCTCCCCGCCCAGTTTGGAGGCTTCCTCCTTAGCTCCGTCAGCCTTGCTCCGCAGACCATCCCTTTGGTCCCTAAGAGAGTCCACCTCGACCGCCAGACGGGGCACAACGCTGCGCAAATATATACCCAACTGCAATGCCTAAACAGAACCACAGCAAGTCAAGGCATGGTTGGGAAAATCGCGCTCGACAATAAGACAAAGAAATAAATACCTCGAAGGTGTGCTCCGTTAACAGATCAGTCAGGTCCCTCAGAGATCTCCTATCCATAGCAGCTTCAGGGACGGGAAATAATAACTGATCCAGAGCCGCCCAATCCTCCTGAGACTTAAGAAGCCAAAATCATTGGGGAACTTAAGCGTTAATGCAGAGGCCATATTGTCTGCTGACTGGGGGGCAGAGTCAGAGACAGGAGCAGAAGTTCCAGCCACCGGGGATTTCCCAGCAGAAGTGTCTCCAGGAGAAGAAGCACGCTTTCGCTTGACCCCAAGAGAAGCGGACGGAGTAGAGTTGGATTTCCCTTTGGGAAAAGAACTAACGAGCATTCTCTTCCTCCTTGAGGAGGTCAGTCGGTTCAAGGTCATACGAAGCTTAGGATTCCCTAAGAAAAGGACGAAAGGCAAACCTCAAAATCAAGTTTAAGATAAAACACTCTAACCAAAATCAGAGCAGAGTATACCTGAAGACGCGGTGCCAGCAGAGTCCTCCCCTGTGGAGACATAGGAAGAGGAGTTAACCCCCAGAGGGCTCACTAAATGACAGAAGGACCGAAGCTCAGGCGCCAGACCATAAAGGCGAGACAGAGAGTTCGAATCTTCGGAGTCATAGTAAGGTTCCTTCAGGTCTGCACCACAGTTTCAGTAAGAAGAATGAACCCGCAAAGAAAATCCAGAGATAGGAAAGATACTCGTACCTTCAGTAGGCTTCCAAGGAGAAAAGAGGTAGCTGGCAGCAGAGGAGGAAATACTATCAATCTTCATGAAAATGAAATATCTATACCATTTGGCATCTGGGGGATTGGCGGGAAAAGAGATACAGGACTCCATACCCTCCTGCTGACGAAGGGTCACCAGACCATTCCCAACAGATCTGGCCCGGTAGACGGAAGAGACATCGCCCAAGGTAATACCCCTTTTATATCGATGGTTCATAGCACAGAAACACAACAGGAGACGCCAAGCATGTGGCGTCAATTGGCAAGGGGGAAGGCGATCGAAAGACAGGAAATCACGAATCAGCTCGGGAAAAGGGAACCTAAGGCCTAGACGGAAAGGATAAGTGTAAAGGCAAGTCCATCCAGGACGGAGAAAATCCGCTTTCTGATCACGAAGGGGAACATGAATGGTCACACTCTCTTGAAAGCCAAAAACCTCCCTGATGGTTGAAAGATCTCTTTCAGTATAGCAGGAGTCGCACGAGTGAGGAGGACTAAGGGTAAGTGTAGAAGGGAACAACAGTGGGGAAGAAGGAGGGGACGATGACGACGAAACACGGGTTGGGGATTTCGAGCAATCGGCCATATATGGAATTAAAACAAGCGGAAAATGAAGGAAATCACTACAAAAGAAGATGATCACCTGAAAATAGTGACGAAAGGTACGGAGTTATCACCACAGCAGCAGCAGATGAACGAGATAAGGAGTGCCTTTTTTGAATTTTTAGAGGATGAAGAAGAAGTAGTTAGGGTAAGAAGGAGTAAAAAGAAATAGGGGTGAGAAAGAGTAAAAGGTAGTTGGGAAGAGGGAGTCGAAAAGACAAGTGAGTAGAATAGGAGCATTAATTGGGGGATTGAAGACATCAACTTTTTGGAAGACAATCGATTGACCTATACCAGGAACTATCTGCAGAAGAACGAAAATTCCCGCCTAAAGAGAGTTTAGTCGGAAATTTGGGGGCAGTTGTTCGGGCCAAAAATTTGCTCCTTCGGAGTACCACGTGGCAAAATATGAGTGAACGGTCAAAAGGTCAGAAGTCAAAAGTCAACAACACAAGAGTTCACGGTTCACGGATGCTAGTCAAAGTCAAGGATCACAAGACGGAAGTCAAAATTGGTCAAAAGTCACCAAGTCAATTAAACCCGGAATAATTCGTAAAGATGGGCCGAGCCGAGTATAAGAAAGAGTAAGGCTACAAGCCATACAATCAAATCAGCCCAATAGGCAAAGTAAAACCCTAGCCCATACGAAAGAGGAAGCAACAATCCTTAGCACAAATGAGGAAGCCTTCCTAAAAACTAGGAGATAAAGAAGGAACAATAAGTAACATCAATCAACTGAGTCAAGGAGAATTAAAGGCCAAGATCTCCCACTAATGAGGGAGATAACGGCCGAGCAGTTAAGGGCGAATTAAAGGGGGAAGATTCTAAGGAGGAAAGGCAGCGGATGGGAGCACTATAAAAAGGGGTAAGGCAGACCAAGAAATGGATCATCCGAGAACACCCATTCCAAGTTCACATACCCATAATCAGTCAAAATTATTAAAGAAAAGTTGCTTGTATTTGTATTCTCTTCTTCATCTCTTCTAGTTTATAGTGTAACTTTGGTGGGATTCCGACTCCCCCCGCGGTTTTTCCCACATCGGGTTTCCGCGTCACCAAAACTTTGTGTGTCGTCCATTTTCTTTTCTTGTTCTTTGCTCGCTAAGTTCATCCTGATTCCGTTGACTCATAGTTATAGGAAGATCGCTTTAACCCACAACCGAAATCGTAGACCCGGTAAATTTTTACCAAAACATTACCTACATGTTTGTAATGTTTAGAAACTAATAAGGCATAGAGCATGCATCTACTGCATATATGCTCAAATTTTATGCCGGATGATGATTGAGGGTCGCTAGTTACATAAAGTATATCCTCCTACTAATTAATAAATACATATGCATAATGCATAATAATAAAGAATCTATTATTGATTAGCAACGAAATTATTGTTCATATCGTCATGTATATTGGCTTGGTAGGATGACGATCTCCCTGTCGACCCTCGGTTGGCCATAGACCCCAGATACTGGATCTAATCCTCCACAAAAAGTAAGACATTCCACATACGGCATAGTAATGTTGATATCATTTACTTGGTTCTCACTAGGGTTGCTATTAATGAAGGTCATTAGAAGTTTGGGACATCCTTGTCTTCAAAAAAATGTGGTCCTAGAATCGGAATATCAACACCATCATCAACCTCATCTTCTCTTTTTCTTTTGTTATGTCATATAGCAAGAACATTCTTCATATTTGGCAAAATGAAGTGTAATTATGAAAAGCATAACGAAAAAGGGTAAATATAACTATATTTGACGACCTAGTAATAAATTAAAGAATAATAACAAAGAAAGTGTAAATAGACAATGATAAAAGTGTAAGTAGACAGTGAAGAAATGTAAGTACAAGTATAACATCAGACAATTTAAGAGCTCACCCTTAAACCAGGAACTACAAAGAACCCCAATTGATCTTGTCTTATGCAGCAGGTGCATGCTCTATGCCATCAGACAAGAACCCCAATTGATCTTTTAATAAAACCATCTCATAAGCATTTGTGCAAACAAAACAATATTCAAATAATTGATGAATAAGAGAAGTAAACCAGTGTAAGAATAAGGGAATTAAATTAACAAAAGCATGTCGACACTGTAAAAGCATGTCATTATTAAACACTGTAAAAAATCGAGACAAAATTGAGTAACAAGTAAATGAAATCGAGTAAGCTAACCCCTGAACGAAATTGACAACAACCGCAACAATAGATGAAATCGACCGCAACAACATCAGAAATAGATGAAATCCCTATTTTATTAAAGCAAGGTTTTTTTAAGCCTCCACGTTCACTCTCAACCAATTTCGCCTACGTGTCAAGCTATCAAATTTTTGGGGAATATTTTATTCTCATACTTAACCACTACCAATTAACCACACTTAACTCTAACTTGCCAAAACTTAACCACCGCCAATTAACTACAATTAATTCAATTTGATATTAAAATTAAACCAATTTTAACTACAGTTATACTTAAACTTAAATTAATTTAATACTTCAGTTTTCATTGACGTATGCGAAATATGTATTTCATGTCATTTAATTTATTGAAGGACATTTATCATAACTCGATGAAAATCTAAATTAATTAAAGGAAAAATTACAAATTACCAGATTTATCACCATATATTTAACATATTTTGTAATTTACCACCATGTATTTTGATTTTTACAAAATAATACCAACATTTATCATATATTTCCCAACTCCCACTGTATTTCTATCCCGATATTATTTTAACTTAAATCTCAATTCTTTTAAGTTAATTAACAGATGACCCAATTTAAACATTATTAAGCTATATAAATTAGTGCATAGTTAAAAATAATGTAGCACAAATTCCAATCCATTAAAAAATTACAAAAGAAAAATTTAAATATGACAATAAATATTAAAATTAAAAATTACAATGTAATATAAACTAATTCTCTCAAATTTTTAAAAAATCGATCAACATTGAGAATTTAAAATTGCTAAATTATAACTCAACAACAATTACGGTTGCCACATTTTCGACCTTATAAGAGTGGCAAGACGTAAGCGACTGGACGCTTGAACTTAACAATTTTTTTTTTCGATTACGAGTTGTCGTCTTTCCGATTTTATTAGGGTGGCATAAAGGTAATTGTAATTGTTGTCGTTCCTAGAGATATTGTTGGTTTATGAAAAGGTAATTACATGAATTTACAACAAAAAACTTTTTTTTAAGTACATGTTATTCATTTTTTATATATATATCATAATCATAGATTAATGTAATTAGTTACTTTAATTACTTTTGAACGTTCTTATTTGAGGGGATAAAGGGTACATCGAATGCGACCACAAACGTAGTGTACAAGGAAATATTTCAAAAATTATGATATATTAGATATGTTCGGACTACGCCATTTCTTTTTCAATTACTTCGACGATAATCAATGCGCCATTTTTTTGTTTGTATGAGTGTTTATTGGAAGTACACAACCGTGATAATATCTTAAACACAAATTGCAAAACATTTTTTAGCGGTCGCCCGTGCATGCTATGCACGGGGTTAATACTAGTTAAACTAATAATTGATTTTAAATTGAGTAAGCTAACCCTAAGTACAAACAGATTCAACATAAGAAATCGATTTAGATTTAGGAATCTAAAAACAGATTGGGGGAAGAACGAGTGAATTGATTTAAATCGATTCAACAAACAGATTGTGGAAGAAATCGATTTAAATCGATTCAACAAACAGATTGGGGAAGAAATCGATTTAAATCGTTCAACAAACAGATTCAACAATAGCTAACCCTAAGTCTACAGTAGCGCGAAATTGATTTAACTGATGAATTAGGGGTTTTTCAGTGAGGATGAGAGTGTAGAACGTGTATTTGGATGAAATTGGGGAAGAAGAGTGAATTGGGAAAGAACAACAGCAAATAGTGGAATTGGGGATGGTTGAACAGTTAAGCGAATGAATTGAGATGAAGTGTTTTCGCGGGTGAATTGCGTGGGTTTTATTTGCGTGTTTTTTTTCCTATTATATATAGTTCGGACGGTTCGGACCGAACTTGTGGCTCGGACCGGATCCCAAATCATATATATATATATATATATATATATATATATATATATATATATATATATATATATATATATATATATATATAGGGATGGGATCCCATCCGAACCTTACTTCGGTACGAACCGTCCGAACTAACCTTTAAACATTCCGGTTACACTTTTAAGGATCCCAATTACACTTTTAAGATTAAAACAAACATAAGAGTATTTGGTGTCCCATTATTCCCTTAATTTTTGAATAATTTTTAAGTAGTTAGAAATTACATTCTTTAATGATCCCATTACCCTCTCATTTTTTGTTTTTTCTCAAAAGTGTAACTGAGGTCCTTAAAAGTGTAACTAAGGTCACTAAAAGTGTAACTAGTTAAACTTTAAAAGTGTAAGTGGGGTCCTTAAAAGTGTAACTAGTTGGTTCGGACGGTTCGCACCGAAGTTATATGGGTTCCGGTGAGGCATGGTAACTCCTTACCCCCATTGAGGCACAATCTTGACCATTAGATTAAGATGGAACATACCTCCAAAAAAGTGTTATAATACACTAAAAAAACTCATTATATATGTTATTAAACTCACTATATATATATATATATATATATATATATATATATATATATATATATATATATACACACACACACACACACACTTAAGAACTCAATATATACGGTAAAAATTGTTATATACACTCAAATATTTATTATGTACACCAGTTAATCAACAATGGAACATACATCAAAATATATGTTATATACACTAAAAAACTCATTATATACGCTATTAATCTCACTACATATATACATTTAAGAACTCAATATATACAGTAAAATAGTTATATATACACTCAAATGGTTACTATGTACACTAATTAATCAACATATATATACACTGAAATAATTGTCATATATACTTAATTATTTGATATAGTAGAATTGTTATATATCCTAAAACGGTTATTATGTACGTTGAAATTATTTTTATATACACCAATTTTATTTTAATATTAAAAAAAATGATTTTTTTCGGGATTTTTTTTTTCGGATTTTTTTCTTTTGGGAAAAAAAAATGTCCGGCAAAAAATGTGTTTATTTTTTCGGAAAAAAAAATGTTTATTTTTCGGAAAAAAAATTTAGATTTTTTTTTTCGGAAAATATGTTTTTTTCTCCGAAAAATATTGATTTGTTTTCCCCGGGAAAAAAAATTGGGGATTTTTTTTTATGTATGAGTTTTTGTTTTAATCTTAGCCTTTAATTTGATTTTAATCTAATGGTTGAGATTGTGCCTCAATGGGTGCGGCGAGTTGAGCTGCCTCAAAGGATCCTAGATATATATATATATATATATATATATATATATATATATATATATATATATATATATATATATATATATATATATATATATATATATATATATATATATATATATATATATATATATATATATATAGAGGAAGGATCAAGTGAGTCCTTTTATTTTTTTTGAGTCCATGAGTTCTATCTACAATCATTGATCTAGAGTGGGATGAATGGTGGTGATTGATTCTAGTAATTAAGGCAATAAATAATATATTTTGGTAAAAATAAAATAAAATCCTCTCTCCTCCCTTAATTATCTCCAACCAATACACGTTACTTCCTCACATTCAATTTTTTCCTCACATTCAATTTTTTCATTCACATCCTAACTGAAACTCTTCACCTTCATCATCCCAAACACAATCGCTCGACTTCTGTTTCTTTTCAAAACACACCCGCGCATCCTTCCGTCTTCAACTCAAGCAAAGCTACATTGAACTTCAGCAAAGATAATCTTCAGGCGGCATATAATACAAGGTAACTCGCTAATACTCGATTGTATGCATCTGTAGAGTTTAATTGAATTCACCTACTTCATATTATGCTTCTACTATGCTTCTACTCTTCATACTTAGTCTAACATATATTGAATGTTACTCTAATGCGCATATTCAGTTACTGTAATAAACTTGAGATGTTACTGTAAGGGGTTGTTCAGTTAGTGTTACACATGTATGATGTTATTTTAAAGACGACCATGTGTTACTGTAATGTACAAGACATGTTACTTTTAATCCCATCTTTGCGTTACTTTGAATGCTAGTAATCTGGTACATTTAATTGTGTAGACGTGCTAACACTTTCTTTGTGTTACTTTAACGCGTATCAACTTTACATATGGTATATCTTTCACTCGTATCAGTTGTACTTTAATTTTATATACCAGATTAAACTGTAACAATAGTTGTATATAATTATTGTAATTTTCAGATGGCAAAAGGAGGAGACAAATCAAGGTGCGATCACAGTTGTTGGATAACGTAGATAAGTATGTGGACGCTAGGCAAAAGATCATCGATGGTCCCAAGAGCAAGCCAACAAAGGGTCGAAAAAAATAACGTGTCTAACGAATTTCGTCATCTTTTTCTAATTACGAATAATGTTTTGTATCGTTTTCGAAACTTGTTATGTACATTAGAATTTTGATTATCACCAATGGAACAACGCTGTTAAACTCTGTTACCCTGACTAATTGTTCCTGTCACTCTAATTAACGACCGGTGTTACTATGGGAATGAATGAAGTTTACCCAATATACAAATGTGGTCTCATAATCATTGTGTTACATTGACGCATTATAACTGTTACTTTAATGAACAAATGATGTTACTCTAAGTTATTAATGATGTTATTCTTTGTCTCATGGTTAAACAATGCTATTATTAATGACGCATTATATATGGTTCTTTAAAAAGTGAATGTTGTTACTTTGGTAATGAATGATTCTAATCCAAGTTATCCTCAGTAACTTTGGTAATGAATTGTTTAAACAACGTTGTTGTCCTCAGTTACCTTCATGCATTATGTCTGTTACTGTAACTAACGAATGATGTTACTCCAATAGACATGAGATGTTACTCTAACCAAATACACATGTATTAAATAAATATATAGTTAATTGCAACGTAGCACAACGCTATGTGTAAAAAAATGTGTACAAAATCCAGTTCCTGTGTTTTGCCAATATCCCCCTCATAAACCGGCTGTCTATGCAACCTGAACTCCCGAATTAATCCGCACAAGCTTTTCAACATGAAAATTAATCCGCACAAGCTTTTCACATTTGCCTTGTCTTTTGCCCTTAGAAGTCCGTATCAATGAAGCTTCAATGCCGTGTCTGCTTCAACAAAAAACAAAACAATAATATCAGTGAAGCTTACGTTACTGTAACTCAGAAGGTATGTTACTTCAATGACGTTTCTGCGTTAATATAAAACAAAACAATAGTATCAGTGTATATCATGGAAAACCTAAATAATAAACGTAAAACCATGGAATCTATAAAGATCGATAGAGCAACTAACCATTGATAGGAAACTATGATGAATGAAATAACAATGAAAGCAATATCAACATTAAAATTGACGTGCAACAAATGTGTTATATCAATTCATAAGTTGTGTTACTCTAACTATTACACTATGTTACTTTAACATCATCATCAAAACCCTTTTTCTAAACGTTCAGTGTGTTACTGTAATTGCAATTAAGTGTTACTTTAACTCAGAAGGTATGTTACTTCAATGACGTTTCTGCATTAATATAAAACAATGCAATAGTATCAGTGTATATCATGGAAAACCTAAATAAGAAACATAAAACCCTGGAATCTATACAGATCGAGAGAGTAACTAACCATTGATAGGAAACTATGATGAATGAAATAACAATGAAAGCAATATCAACATTAAAATTGACGTTAAAAAGTAACGCAACAATGAAAGCAATAGCAACAATGAAAATTGACGTGAAAGAAATATTGAAACTCACCATTGTTATACTCAATCAATTGCTTATCAACAGTTGAAGAAGATGACGCGGTCATTGAATCCATTGTAACGGGATTTCGAGCACATAATTGATTGATTGAATGAATGAACGTGATGAAGAAAAGGGTTTTTTTTCTCACATTTGAATGAATGAATGAACGTGATGAATGATGAATGATGAATGAACGTGATCAATAAAGGGAGTTATTGTTTCCTAAATTTTTGGGAGCTATTTTAGGAACGTAAATCTTCCCTTTTTTTTAATGAATGCATCTTGTCCATTTATCCTCATCTCATCCAATGGATGGGATGAGGACTTATGGACTCATATGGAGTAAAGGACTCATAAGAGCCTTACTATATATATATATATATAGAAAAGGGATCAAGGGAGTTTGGTGAAAAGTGGGAAGTTGTGTTTTTGGCCCTTGATCTTGGGTTGAATGGATGGCTTAGATGGATGATGTGTAAAAAAAAAAAAGGAAAGGGGACAACAAACTGACAAGCAGTAGTGGAGAGAGGGAAGCAACCCTCCCCTTAATCACACTTTGCAGCAGTGGAGAGAGGGGAGCATCCTCTCCTCAATCAAACTCTCCCTTCTTCATTACTTCCCTCCTCTCATTTTCAATTCATTTCCCTAATTCAATCCATTTCTCCTCCATCAAATAAGCTCCATTAATAACTCTGATCATACTCCGTCGTCAACAACTCCGATCATACTCCGTTTTTAACACAACATGACGGATAATTATACCAAGGTATGTTTATGCATAAACTTTGATCATCTTCATTTTTTTTAGCTTCTTCCTCATCTTCATCTTCATCTTCATCTTCGATCATCTTCATCTTCTTCAAACTTCTTTTTATTTTTCATATCTACTTTTTTTTGGTATTTATAAAATTATTTATCTTCATTATCTAAAAAAAAAAAGAACAACTTCATCTTTAAGATGAAGTTTGAAGATGAAGTTGTTCTTTTTTTGTGGGATGAATGAAGCTTGAAGATGAATATGAAGATGAACAAGTCATTTAGTGCGTAATGTTTTTGCAGAATTGCAAAGTTACACTCATTATGCTGTATAGTCACACTCATTATGTTGTAGAATCACGCAGCTGTACACTCATTGTAGTCACATATTCAGTTGTATAGTCATACTCATTATACTGTATAGTCACACTCGCTATGTTGTAGAATCACGCAGCTGTAGAATACCTTGGGATTAAGGTATCATTCGTTGAATCATCTTCATCTTCATGCTTGTTTTATTTTTCATACTTTTTTTTTGTATTTATAAAATTATTCATCTTCATTATCCAAAAAAAATGAAGGTTGAATATGGATGAATGGATGTTGAATATTTAATGAATGTTTAGATATTTTCATTTTTTTAAAGTCATAGTCGTTCATTCATCCATATATATTCAACTTTCATTTTTTTTTGTGGATAGTTAAGATGAATAATTTTATAAATACAAAAATAAGGTATGAAAAATAAAACAAGCATGAAAATGAAGATGGTTAAACGCATGATATCCTAATCACAAGGTATTCTACAGCTGCGTGATTCTACAACATAATGAGTGTGATTATGCAATATACTGAGTGTGACTGTACAACTTAAAGTGTGTGACTATAAAACTTAAAGTTGAATATTTAATGAATGTTGAAATCATTTGCTCTGATTCGTATGTATAATCATCTTTCTAATAATGAATGTGACTTTGATAATGATGATTGAAGAATAATTGACCGTATGGCTTTTATTTTCCATTTTACGATTTCAGTTTTGTAGTCACACACTTTAGGTTGTATAGTCACACTCATTATATTGTAGAATCACACAAATTCTTGCAGTGATTAGTGTATGTAATTATCTTTGCTAATGATGATTGAAGTATAAATAAGTACGAGTATAATTTAGTTGTATAGTCACAGAGATTATGTTGTATAGTCACACAGTTGAAGTTGTATAGTCATACTCGTTATGTTGTAGGATCACAGTCATTATGTTGTAGGATCACACAGTTTATGTTGTATAGTCACACAATTAAAGTTGTATAGTCACACTCATTATGCTGGTAGAGTCATTGTAGTCATATATTCAGTTGTGTTGTGTGATTTAGATTGATTGTGTGTTTTGTTGCAGCGAAATAGTTGGTGGAAAGAGGAATGTTGGTAAAAAGGGGCGGTGGGAAGAAGAAGGTCGTGGAAGATACAACGACCGACCACGTAATTGGACGATGTATTGTTGCGCACGTACCGGAGACCATCGTTAAGCTCTTGTGTGTTTATGTGAGATAAAATATTTGCTTTAGGATGAACGTACTATGTGTAAATGATGTTTGGTGGGTTAGAACGTTTTTATGTTTGACGTACTATATGTAAAGGATGGACTTTGTCCAATGTAAATATATTTTCATCGCTATTTTCTGGTTTCATAATTAATCACGCGAGGTCTATAGCAAAATCACTTATCTGTGTGACTATACAACATAATCTCTATGACTATACAACTAAATTATACTCGTACTGCATAATGAGTGTGATTGTACAGCATAATGAGTGCGTGATTCTACAATCAATGACTCTACAACTGCATGATTGTACAGCATAATGAGTGTGACTATACAACTTTAACTGTGTGACTATACAACATAAACTGTGTGATCCTACAACATAATGACTGTGATCCTACAACATAACGAGTATGACTATACAACTTCAACTGTGTGACTATACAACATAATCTCTGTGACTATACAACTAAATTATACTTGTACTTATTTATACTTCAATCATCATTAGCAAAGATGATTACATACACTAATCACTGCAAGAATTTGTGTGATTCTACAATATAATGAGTGTGACTATACAATATAATGAGTGTGACTATACAACCTAAAGTGTGTAACTACAAAACTGAAACCGTAAAATGGAAAATAAAAGTCATACAGTCAATTATTCTTCAATCATCATTAGCAAAGTCACATTCATAATTAGAAAGATGATTATACATACATACGATTCAGAACAAGTTATTTAAACATTCATTAAATATTCAACCTTCATTCATTCATATTCAACCTTCATTTTAATCTTCGCAACAATACATTGTCCAATTATGTGGTCGATCATTGTATCTTCCACGACCTTCTTCTTCCCACCGCCCCTTTTACCAACATTTCTCTTTCCACCAATCATTTCGCTGCAACAAAACACACAATCAATCTAAATCACACATACAACTAACTGAATATGTGACTACAATGACTGTACAACTGCATGATTGTACAGCATAATGAGTGTGACTATACAACTTTAACTATGTGACTGTACAATATAAACGGTGTGATCCTACAACATAATGACTGTGATTCTACAACATAACGAGTATGACTATACAACTTCAACTGTGTGACTATACAACATAATCTCTGTGACTATACAACTAAATTATAACATTCATTAAATATTCAACCTTCATTCATATTCAACCTTCATTTTAATCCATATTTAATCTTCATTTTTTTTGGATAATGAAGATGAATAATTTTATAAACACAAAAAAAAAGTTATGAAAAGTAAAACAAGCATGAAGATGAAATGATTGTGAAGGTATTCTACAGCTGAGTGATTCTACAACATAAAGAGTGTGACTATACAGCATAATGAGTATGACTATACAACTGAATATGTGACTACAATGAGTGTACAGCTGCGTGATTCTACAACATAATGAGTATGACTATACAATTGAAAGTGTATGGTCTTGCAATTCTGTAAGAACATTACGCATTAAATAACTTGTTCTTCTTCATCTTCAACATTCATTCATCTCACAAAAAAAGAACAACTTCATCTTCAAACTTCATCTTAAAGATGAAGTTGTTCTTTTTTTTTGTGGATAATAAAGATGAATAATTTTATAAATACAAAAAAAAAAATATGAAAAATAAAAAGAAGCATGAAGATGAAGATGAAGATGATGAAGAAAAAGAAGCATGAAGATGAAGATGAAGATGAAGATGAAGATGATGAAGATGAACATACCTTCGTATGATGATCAAAGTAACACAGTATGGTCGGAGTAGTTGACGGAGTATGGTCGGAGTAGTTGACGGAGTATGGTCGGAGTTATTAATGGTGATTATTTGTTGGAGTTTTGTTAGAGAGAGATGAATTTAGTTGAGAAATGAATTGAAAATGAGGGGATTGGGAAGTGTATGAGGGAAGTAATGTAGGGTTTGATTTGGGTGAGGGGATGTTTCCCTCTCTCCACTGCTGCTGTGTCAGTTTATTGTTTTTTTTTTAATAAATTGAACCCCTTCCATCCACCATCCATCTTAGGATGAATGGATGGAGGGGATCAACACTAAGCAACTCTCCAAGAGTTAGTAACTCCCTTGATCCTCCCTCTCTCTCTCTCTCTCTATCTATATATATATATGTATGTATATACATATATATATATATATATATAAATAGAGAGAGAGAGAGAGAGAGAGAGAGAGAGAGAGAGAGAGAGAGAGAGAGAGAAGGGATCATATAAGTCTCTTACCTATATGTAAGTACATAAGTTCTATTTTCATCCTTTGGATTAAGGAAATCGGATGACTGAGATTAACTTTAAAAAAATCAAACTATCTAATTAATGATGTTTTTACTGTTGTGATTACCTATGCATTATTCTAGTTTTACTCCCTTTCATTGAACTCCTCTCTCTCTCATTAAACACACTCTCTCTCATTAAATTCTCTCCCTCTCCAATTCACTTGTGTAATTTTTTTTTTACTTCTCAAATTCTTTTCCTTATTATCTCTTTGATAAAACTCAGTCATATTCACCTTCATCCATATGCAAATCTTTATATCTTAAACTCATAAACTCATAAATCTTAATCCTTTTTATGCATCTTAATACGAGTATGAAACTACACAACTCATTCTTCTATTCGGTATATATAAGGTATTGTTTTTTTAATCTTATTTTAGTTTATTGTTCTTATTTATTTTAACCTTAATTTCTTTTATTTATGTTTACCCAAAATTTTATTTTAGAGGGTTTAATTATATTACCATCTCTTTTTTTACATAAATTACTCATTAGAGTTCTTATTTTACCCATTAATTTGTTATGGTTTTTTCTTCTTATATCTAGTATAATCTGGGGATTCGTTGTTTAATTTCACGTTTTTTGGGGGGTTTTCAGCGAAATTAGGGTTTTTTTTTTCAATTTGGGGGTTTCTACGTTTATTGTTCCTAATCAATTTCTGGTGGTAATATTGTTCCAAATCAATTTTTATGGTGTTTAATCAAATTTTTATGGTGTTTACTAACTTTTTCTGGGTTTTTTTTCATTGGGTTTATGTTTACTGATTTTTTCCGGGTTTTTGTTTCATTGCATCTTTATTTCCACCTTTTTCATGCTAATTGATATTTTTTTTCATTATGTTTTTGAATTTCAATTAATATAGTATATGTTTTTCAATTAATAATTGCAGATTATGGAGATGAAGACGAAGAGGAAGAATTAAAAATGGAGATGAAGGTCGGACGAGTTTTGTAAATGTGTTGCTTTTTATAGATATTTGTAATTTCAGTTCACATATTTTGTAACTTCAGTTCACATGTTTTATAACTTAAAGTCGTATATTGTAACTTCAGTTCATATATTTGTAACTTCAGTTCACATATTTTGTAACTTTAGTTCACATATTTTGTAACTTCAGATCGTATATTGTAACTTCAATTCTAATCAGTTCATATATTTTTGTAATTTTACTTCATATATTTTGTAACTTCAGTTCACATATTTTGTAACTTCAGTTCACATATTTTGTAACTTCAGATCGTATGTTGTAACTTCAATTCTAATCATTTCATATATTTTTGTAACTTCAGTTTATATATCACGTAACTTCAGTTCTTATATTTTGTAACTTCAGATCATATATATTGTAACTCCAATCATGTTCGTATATCATGCAAAAAAAACTCCTACTAATCAACAAAATGGACGGTGGTGAAGATAAAACGAAAATAAAACAAGAAGAGAGGAAATTAGAGTAATTAAAGAAATCTGATTTTTTTTTTTAATATAAATTTGTATGGAAGTTGATTAATGTGGTGGGAGGAGAGAGAAATGATTTGAGTGGGTAGTAATTGCTACATAGGGAGTGTGAATTAGGGTGGAAATTTGTGTATTTGGATCAAATCTCAACCATACATCTCATCTCATCTTATGGCCCAAAATAAGACTTATGTACTTAATAGGGAGAGGTGTCCTTATGTGAACCTCTCTCTCTCTATATATATATATAGATCTAGGATCCTTTGAGGCAGCTCAACTCGCCGCACCCATTAAGGCATAATCTCAACCATTAGATTAAAATCAAATTAAAGGCTAAGATTAAAACAAAACCTCATACATAAAAAAAATTTCTCCAATTTTTTTTCCCGGGGAAAAAAATCGATATATATATTTTTTTTTTCGGGAAAAAAAAAATTTCGGAAAATTTTTTTCCAAAATTTTTTTTTTTTTTTAAAAAAAAAAAATCCGAATTTTGTTTTCCAAAAAAAAACAATTTTTCCGAAAAAAAAAATTCGGAATTTAAAATAAAATTGGTGTATATAAAAACAATTTCAGTGTACATAATAACTGTTTTAAGGTATATAACAATTCTATTATATCAAATAATTAAGTACATATGCCAATTATTTCAGTGTATATATGTTGATTAATTGGTGTACATAGTAAACATTTGAGTGTATATAACAATAACTATTTTACTGTATATATATTTAGTTATTAAGTGTATTTATATATATGTAGTGAGTTTAATAGCGTATATAATGAGTTTTTTTAGTGTATATAACAGTTATTTTGATGTATGTTCCATTGTTGATTAACTGATGTACATATTAATTATTTGGGTGTATATAACAATTATTTTACTGTATATATTGAGTTCTTAAGTGTATATATGTAGTGAGTTTAATAGCGTATATAATGAGTTTTTTAGTGTATATAACAGTTATTTTGATGTTTGTTCCATTGTTGATTAATTTGTGTACATTATAACTATTTGAGTGTATATAACATTTTTTTATTTAAGTGTATATACCATTTTTTTTACTGTATATATTGAGTTCTTAAGTGTGTGTATATAGTGAGTTTAATAACGTATAATATATATATATATATATATATATATATATATATATATATATATATATATATATATATATATATATATAGAGGTGGGTTCCGGTGAGACAGGGTAACTCCTTACACCCATTGAGACACAATCTAGACCATTAGATTAAGATGGGACATACATCCAAATAAGTGTTATATACACTAAAAAAATTCATTATATACGTTATTAAACTCACTATATACACACACTTAAGAACTCAATATATACAGTAAAAAAAATGTTATATTCACTCAAATAGTTATTATGTACACCAATTAATCAACAATGGAACATACATCAAAATAACTGTTATATACACTAAAAAAACTCATTATATACGCTATTAAACTCACTGCATATATATACACTTAAGAACTCAATATATACAGTAAAATAATTGTTATATACACCCAAATAATTAATATGTACATCAGTTAATCAACAATGTAACATACATCAAAATAACTGTTATATACACTAAAAAACTCATTATATACGCTATTAAACTCACTACATATATATATATATACACTTAAGAACTAAATACATATACAGTAAAATAGTTATTGTTATATACACTCAAATGGTTACCATGTACACCAATTAATCAACATCTATACACTGAAATAATTGGCATATGTACTTAATTATTTGATATAATAGAATTGTTATATTTCTTAAAACAGTTATTATGTACACTGAAATTATTTTTATATATACACCAATTTTATTTTAAATTCCAAAATATTTTTTTTCGGAATTTTTTTTTTTGGAAAATATTTTCGGACTTTTTTTTTTTTCGAAAAAAATATTCCGAAATTTTTTTTTTCCGGAAAAAAAAAAAAAATTCCGAAAAATATCGATTTTTTTCCCCGGGAAAAAAAATTGGGGAAATTTTTTTTATGTATGAGTTTTTGTTTTAATCTTAGCCTTTAATTTGATTCTAATCTAATGGTTGAGATTGTGCCTCAATGGGTGCGGCGAGTTGAGTTGCCTCAAAGGATCCTAGATATATATATATATATATATATATATATATATATATATATATATATATATATATATATATATATATATATATATATATATATATATATATATATATATACATGTGAGAACCGCTCCTTCAATGAGAACTACAATATGAGTCATTGGATCATAATGTTCAATCTTATTCATTGGATCCAAATTTTGTTATTAACAGTGCACATGCACATGCACTCGCACTCCAAAGCCCATCCCTTCATCCTTGTTGTTTCCTCTTAAAATGGGCTACGCAAGTAGACACTAGACACATACTTTGAGATATTAGCCCAAACCCTCACGCTTTCTCCTCTCACAAACCTACTACTCATCAGCTGCTAATCATCCAATTATATCCATTAAACGTCGCTTTTGAAGGATTAACGCTACCATGCCTACCAACCTAAGTAATTTTTTTTTTAAAATTATTTATGAGTTAACTTATTCGATTAAATTCATTATTTCATTACAATAGTAAAAGTATTATCGTCGAAAAATATAATTGCAATAATCCCAACTATCGTTTTTTTTTTCAAATTTCCTCATTGACTTAGGGTTCATCTAAAATATTGTTCTTTTATTTCCTTTTGT
Source organism: Agrostemma githago (assembly GCA_958450325.1). NCBI lineage: Eukaryota > Viridiplantae > Streptophyta > Magnoliopsida > Caryophyllales > Caryophyllaceae > Agrostemma > Agrostemma githago. Next base: position 17,279,178 of record OY288254.1, on the reverse strand, counting down.
ACGGATTTTATATGGAATACAACACTTCTTCTTGAAGCCCTACTCGATTTAATTTTCTTTTTCAATTTTAGCGTACCATTTTTCAATTTTAGCATACCATTGTCGTACCCTCTTTTAATTATGGTGTATCCCTTTTCAATTTTAGCGTACCCTTTCTTAAATTTATCGTACTCTTTTTCTATTTTAGCGTACCCTTTTCAAATTTTAGCGTACCATTTTTCACTTTTAGCGTACTTTTTTTTCAATTTCAATTTTAGTGATCCATTTTTCACTTTTAGCGTACTTTTTTTTTCTGTTTTAGCGTACCCTGTTTCAATTTTAGCGTACCCTTTTTCAATTTCAATTTTAACGTACCTTTTTTCAATTTTAATTTTAGCGTACCCTTTTTCACTTTTAGCGTACCCTTTTTCAATTTTAGCGTACCCTTGTTCAATTTCAATTTTAGCGTACCCTTTTTCAATTTCAATTTTAGAGTACATTTTTTAATTTTGATTTACCCTTTCTCAATTTTAGTATACCCATTTTGGTATAAGAGAAATATTTAAAGGCAATAACAAACATTTTGCTAAAAATAAAAATCGGCATTTTCTCTCTCTTACACCGGTGGCACCCACCACGGTTCTCGTCGCCGACGCACCAATTCGCTCCTCAGAAAATTCTTCATCTCACACTTGCTCTCTAAATCAAATCAAACAGCAGGCTCCGTACTAATTTAGATATACGGAGTACTTACTAGGATGAGGACATACCCAAGAGGAAGAGAATGAAGAACAAAAAGAAACATACCAGGCCACAACAAGATTGTGTGAATCCAATCTATCAACTCAGAATCAGCCTAGATTTTCTAATATTCACTCTTCAACTTTTTACACCAATAATTAATAATTATAGGATTAAGTAGTTGAGGGAGGGGCTAATAGTAATAATAATAATTTGAATTAAATTAAATATTAATAATACTGTAGTAGTAGCAGCAGCAGTTAGTAAGAGTATTCCGTTCATTCAAAGAAAGAAGAGAGGGAATTTAGGAGTTAGGAGTAGGACTAGAATTTGCAAGTCGTTGATTCATGCGAAAACTGCCAGCTAATACAATGTAGTAGTAGACCATTCATTATTTAATGTATTATCTACCATGTCTTCTTTCAAAATCCCCAATTTTTCGAATCAAGAACCCTAGCTTTCTCTCTCCTCCAAATCATCCTTCGTTTCACCTTCTTCTCTCCTAATTGAACTGATCGACATCAACATACACCGCAGTTGAATTCTGTCGTCGAAATTAGTTTGGATTTATGATTTTTTAATTTGTGTTATGAGCTAATCACATCTATGGCGGTTGAATTGACGATGAATGTTTGATTGGTTTGGTTGATGTGATTTGATTTGATGATTTGATCTGCGAGTTTTGGGGGATTGTGAGGCAAATGGCGGCACAAAACCAAGGAGATGGTAAAATTAGTGGAGGTGAAGCTGTTGTGTACTTGTGTTCTTTCAAGGCGCCAATTTGCCGAAACAAGTTCTCAGCCCTTGTTTGCTAAAGTGGAATGAATATACTCTAATCTCAGCCGTAAGATGCAGTAAGATCTAAGGGTGGGAGGAGGTTCTCACAGTTCTCATCATAGCATAGGTTCTCACCCGATCTTGACTCTATATAGATAGATAGATAGATAGATAGATAGATAGATAGATAGATAGATAGATAGAGAGAGAGAGAGAGAGAGGGGGGAGAGAGAGAGAGAGGCAGGATCTGGTACATTTGTCATATTTGGTACAATTTACCTCTTAATTGTGGCCATTAGATCTTCATGATCAAGGGTTGAGATTAAAACTCTCTAAATCCCAAAGCATTTTTTTCTCAGATTTTTATAGTTATTTCAATGTATAAACAAGATTATTTTAATGAAGAAGAATAGTTATTTTATAGTTAACTCAATTGTTTACTGAGAATAATGTTATCAGGTTATTTCAAAGTAGAAAGATATTTATTGTATTGAATAACATGTGTTATTCCAATGTAGAATCTCCGTTATTATAACTCATGGTATTGTATTGAGATGAAATTCAAATATAATTAACTTTATAATAATGTTATTCGATTTTACGTAGTTATTCTAAAGTAGAAACTCAGTTATTGTAATGAATATCTCATGTTATTATATTGGGCCAACACTAAAATATAATCAGTTTTAAAATAATGTTATCTCATTTTACATAGTTATTAGTCCAATGTATACTCAGTTATTGTAATGAATGACTCGTGTTATTGTATTGGGATGAAACATCTCGCATGTCATTGAGGGTGCACCCATCGAAAGACACTTCACTGAAAGGCAAAAACAAAGAGGGTATTAGTTACAGTAGAAAAAAAAAAATTGAAGTACAATAATCACATATGTGCTATAGAATAATTATAAAAACACTATAAAATAACCCTGGTTATAAAACATAATAACTAATATAATGAAATAACTTCAAGAATAATATAGAATAACCGCACTAATAGTATAGAATAATTAGAATAACATGATAAAATAATTGGTTATTTCATAGTAATAATAATGTACAAAACCAGAAATTCATGCTATGAAATATGTAGTTATTTCAATGTGCATATTCAAGTATTTCATTGTTCATAATCAAATATTGCAATATTCATAATTTCAATGTTTAATCATGTAATCAAAAATCCAGAAATTGATCACGAAATTGATGGACTTTCCTGTTGTCACGAAATCAAAATTACGAAAAATTCTGAATTTTGGGTTGTTATGAAGTTCAATTATTGTGCTCAATCTTTCACCCAAAATTCTGAATTTTTAGGGTTCAAACTTTAGATTGAAAAAAAATGACAAAACGCAGTACGATTGTTTTTTTTGAAAAAAGGCAGTAGATTGATAAACGCACTGTACGATTGAAAAAAATTGAAATAAACGCAGTCGCAGTACAATTGATAAACGCATAAACATGTTTATACAAAATTGTAAAAACATGAAATTGATTTTTTTTTTGAAAAAACGCAGTAGATTCTTCCAGAAAAACGATTGAAATTGATACAGTACAAAAATTCTAAAATTGAAATTAAGCAATATGATTGAAATTGATCAAACAATACAAATAAATTGAAATACAAAAAAATTGATCAAACTAAAGATTGAAATACCTTATTTGGATGCAAAATTGTATGTAGATATTGGTCAGATGCGATTTCGGGACGATTTTTCGTGAGATGCGAGAAGGTTTGAGCGTTTTGTTTCAGTTTGGATATAGGGATTTTTGTTTCAGTTTGGGTATAGGGTTTGAACGTGGATTGTGTATAATGATGGGTTGTGTTTGAGGCTTCACTTCTTAAGTTTAATATTTAATCTTGACCCTTGATGTAAATAGATCTGAATGGCTGGAAATTCAAGGTAAAATGTACAAAAAAATAATGTTGTTAAAAGAAAAGTTTGGTTACCTTGATAGCTACTATTTATTATTTATATTAGAATTAAAGATTGTCGGGGTTGATGATGTCGTCTAAACTGGGAATATCGTCTCCTCCTTCTTCTAGAATAATACGTTTACCCATAAAAAAGAAAATGAATTAGTTAGATTCTGACCTTACTTAAATAATAAAAAAGTAAAATAATAAGTACCGTAAGTAAAATATACTAATAAGATGAAAGATTTGAGGAGTAGTAAATAGACGTAAAGGTACTTACGTAAGTAGTAAGGTCGGGTTACAAACAAAGTACTCAAAAATTTTCTTCTATGTGCATGTTGTGAGATGTTACGTAGTATATATAGTGTAGCAATTCCCTAGCATCTATATAGGTAGGTTGAAGGAGTCACGTTTTTTTTTTGCATGCAATGCACGTAAAATGGATGAAAGAAAGAAGAAAAACAAAATGACTCATCTTGTCGGTTAAATTTTATTTTTTTACAACGTCTTTCTTTCTTTCTTAAAAAGTTGAAATGTAAGATTACAGAATTAAAATAATGGAACCCGAAAATTTTTTACTTTAAAAATTTGTAAGAGGTAAGTACGTTCTATAGTCTTGTTCACGACCTCGTGTAACAGATTTTAAAACGTTATATAAAAATTTCGATAAGTCATTTTCAAATTTTATGAGACGGGAAAATGTCAGAATGACAGGTTACTGTTAAAATATTTTTCGAGTCTTAAACATTGTTTAACGAAAGACAAAGTTTTGAAATACGTTTATTTAACACAGAGTGTTATAGTCTTCCCCCCTTAAAATAATTTCGTCCTCGAAATTCTGATATAACTTTAAGGGTTTGACTTAGATTTAATACTCTACCTGAATCAAAAAGTTGTGGGTGTTTCTCTCGCATTGAGGCCTCAGTTTCCCACGTGGCTTGTTCATATTTCTGACATCTCCATAATACTTTGACAAGAGGTATTACCTTCCTCCTTAAGGTACGTACTTCCCTTTCTAGGATTTGAACGGACCTCTCCGAATAAATAAGGTTTGGTTCTAAGGATATCGCATTTGGTGTAGTAATGTGTGATGGATCACTTCTATATCTCCTTAATTGGGACACATGAAACACGTTGTGAACTTTCTCGAGGTCAATGGGTAAATCCAATAGATATGCTACTTGACCTATTCGATCCAAAATCTCATAAGGTCCGATATACTTAGGACTCAATTTTCCTTTAACTTCAAATCTTCTTACCCCTTTCATTGGTGCCACTTTCAGAAATACTTTATCTCCAACCTCAAATTCAATTGGTTGTCTATGCGTATTGGCATAAGCTTTCTGTCTATCCTGTGTCGCTTGAAATTTCTCTCGAATTATTTTAATCTGTTGAATCTGGTCTTGGATGATCTGAGGTCCCAAACTGACATTGTCACTAATGTCATCCCAACATACTAGGCTTCTACACCTTCTACCATACAATGCTTCAAAAGGAGCACATCCCAAACTAGCATGGAAACTATTGTTGTATGAAAATTCTATTAATGGAAGGTTCTTCTCCCAACTTCCTGGAAATTCTAGGGTACATGCTCGTAACATATCCTCAAGGGTTTGGATAGTCCTTTCCGTTTGACCATCAGTGGCTGGGTGAAAAGTTGTGCTCATTCTAATCTTACTACCCAATAGTTGTTGCAATTTGTCCCAAAAATTTGACACAAATATCGCGTCTCAATTTGAAATAATTTCCTCGGGTACTCCATGAAGTCTGACTATTTCGGTTGTGTAGGCCTCAGCTAATTGTTCTAATCTCCAAGTTTCTTTCATAGGTACAAAATGTGTGACTTTTGTTAATCTATCCACGATTACCCAAATAACATCTTTCTGGCTTTGTGTCCTAGGTAAGGCCATAACAAAATCCATAGAAATCGAACTCCACTTTTCCCTGGGTATATCAAGAGGTTGTAACAGTCCTCCTGGTCTTTGGTGTTTAATCTTCACCTTCTGACAAATGATACATTTGGCTACAAACTCAGCTACATCTCGTTTCATGCCCGACCACCAAAATCGTTGTTTCAAATCTTTACACATCTTATCTGATCCTGGGTGCATAGAATACTTAGAACTATGAGCTTCGCTTAGAATCTTATTCCTCAAAATATCATGATCGGGTACACACCATCTACCCTTAAGTCTCAAGCTTCCATCTTGATGAATAGTGAATTCTTGTTTTCCACTCGACTGAACTTCTTCTCGCAATTTCATTAGTTCAGGATCTTCCAATTGAACGGTTCTTATTTCATGAAATAGATCAGGTTCAACTACCATATTAAATAATATCGTATCTCCATGCTTTACCATTTCTATGTCAAGTTTCTCCAAATCATGAATCAATGTACTCATCGAATGACTTTTCTTTCTGCTCAAGGCGTCAACCATCACATTGGCTTTCCTTTCATGGTATGACAGCTCAATGTCGTAATCCTTAAATTAGTTCTAACCATCTGCGTTGTCTCATGTTCAACTCCTTCTGAGTGAATATATACTTAAGACTCTTATGATCGGTGTAAAACTTACAACTAACTCCATACAAATAATGTCTCAAAATCTTCAAAGCGAAGACAACGGCGGCTAATTCCAAATCATGAGTTGGGTAATTTCTTTCATGAATTTTCAATTGTCTCGAGGCATAAGCTATAAATTTCTTTTTATGCATTAGTACGCATCCTAAACCGTTAAGTGATGCGTCACTATAAACCTCATACTCCTCTCAATCAGTTGGTAACGTTAAAATCGGTGTCGAAATCAATCTTTCCTTAAGATCGTGAAATGCTTTCTCGCATTCCTTAGTCCAAATATACTTCGACTCTTTCCGAAGTAATTTTGTCATGGGTCTTGATATCTTTGAAAATTCGGGTACAAATCTCCTATAATAACCCGCAAGTCCTAGAAAACTTCTTACTTCAGTCACACTCTTAGGTGCCTGCCACTCCTTAACAACCTCAATCTTAGCGGGGTCTACTTGAATTCCTTCTTACAAATAATATGTCCCAAAAATGCAACTTCATGTAACCAAAATTCACACTTGGACAATTTAGCGTACCACTTGTGATTCCTAAAAATATTCAAAATAGTACTTAGGTGTTTTTCATGCTCGACAGAGTCCTTAGAATACACCAAAATATCATTGATAAATAATACCACGCAAGTATCCAGATATTCGTGGAATGTTCTATTCATCTGATCCATAAAGACTGCTGGTGCATTGGTTAACCCAAAAGGCATAACTCGGAATTCATAATGACCATAACGAGTTCTAAAAGCGGTTTTCTGGACATCCTCCTCCCTGACCGAAATCTGATGATAACCTGACCTTAAGTCAATCTTGGAAAATATACCAGCTCCTTTAAGTTGGTCAAATAAATCGTCTATCCTTGGAAGCGGATAATGGTTCTTAATGGTTACCTTATTTAATTCTCTGTAGTCAATACAAAGTCTCATACTACCATCTTTTTTCTTAACAAAAAGTACAGGTGCTCCCCAAAGTGATGTGCTTGGTCTAATGAATCCTTTTTCCAACATTTCTTCCAATTGCTTTTTCAATTCCTGAAGTTCCATAGGAGCCATCCTATAAGGTGATTTATAGATAGAGGTTGTTCCTGGTGCGAGATCAATAGTAAATTCCACGTCTCTCAAGGGTGGTATTCCAGGTAATTCCTCAGGAAATACATCTGGGAACTCTCTCACAATAGGTATGTCACTAATTTCCATTCTTAAGTGATGTTACAAAGGTAAACTTGACATCCTTTTCGATACAAACTCATTAGTTTCATTACTGATACTAGCTTAGTCTTTTGATTCGATCTTAAGCCTCTATAGGATACTCGATCTCCAAGTGGGCTCCTCAAAGTTATTTTCTGATCCCTACACTCAAATTGGGCATGATACTTACTAACCAATCCATCCCAAGAATAACATCAAAATTAGGAAGGTTAAAACTTACCAGGTTAGCTAGGAAGGTAGACTCCAAAATGATAATAGGTACATCCTTAAATAATACATTACAACTCACAACTTGACCGTTAGGTAAAGATATTGATGCATCCACACTCACAGGGTTGGATAAGTTCGCTCGGGTAGCAAAAGAGGGTGATACATGGGATAAAGATGCCCCCGTGTCAAATAACACGCGTGCCAAACATGAGTTAATGAAAAACATACCAGAGATAACATCAACATCCTCAAACTCCTCTGCGTCCATCTCTGTCAAGGCATAGACCTTTCCCTGAATTCTTGCATAAGGCGGTCCTTGATTCGCGTTAGTTCCTGGTTTCTTTGGACATTGAAATGACTTGTGTCCTTCCACTTTACAGTAGAAGCATGTGATAGGTTGGCCATTACATTGTTTGTTAGGGTGAGCTGGACGTTTACACAGAAAACAAGTGGCAGTATCTTTCGCTTGCGGTTGGTTTGTAAAAGAGGTATTATTGGCTCGGTTAGTATTCTCGTAGTTAGGTTTCTGATAGTTGTTCTTATACACTGGTTTCCTGAAATTGTTCTGGTTAGAATTATTTCTATTGAAAAAGGGTTTCTGAATGAAACTGGACGATGATACAGTTGGAATAAAGGGTTTCTTCTTTTTCTTATCAGCTTGGATCACATTGTTCACAATTAAGGCTTTCTCATAAGCTTTCTGAAAAGTATCAAAGTCAAGTCCCGACATAATTTTTCCCAACTCGGTTTCGATTCCCCGAACATATTGGGCAATTTTTCCCAACTCGGTACTAGTCTCTTAGCAAATTTGGACAACTCCTCATACTTCTTAGTATAATTATGTAAGGTCATATATCCCATCTCTAACTGGTTAAACTCCTGCTCCTTCTGCCATCTCATTGCGGCAGGGTAAAACTTATCCACAATTCTTCCCCTAAAGTCTTTCCAATCAGCTCCGAGTGTGGCTATATGTCCTTCCTTAGCAATCCTCCACCAACTATTGGCTTCCTCTTTCAAAAAGTATGTTGCTACTTCCACCATTTCCTCAACAGGTGTGTGGCTAAGTCTCAAAAGTTTTTCCATCTCTTCTAACCATTCGAATAGGTCTGTAGGGTTGTCTGATCCAGAGTAGGTAGAAGGTCGGTGTTTAGAGAATTTTTCAAAAGCTGATGGATGGTTATGATTAGGGTTCTGATGGTTATCACTCATAGCTTGGGTTAAAAGGGCTTGGGTTGCGGCTAACTGACCGGCCATTCCAGTGATAACGTCCTCAAAGTGTTGACGCCTTGTTTCTTCTTGATTGTTTCTGTTTCTCGTCATCTGTGATTTTCGTTAATGTGCAATGGTTACAAAAATCAAGGATTACACACAATGCTATTTAGTTAGGTACTAAATTATATATATAACATATTTCAGAAAGTTTTACAGCATATTACGAAAGTAGTTTACATCCTTTATTCATACGATTACGGAATAATACTAAAATTTGTTAGATCTTACAAGCTTTCTATTGAGACCTTTAGCAAAATAGTACAAGGCTATTTTGAACTCGTCCCACTTAATATAAAATCCTTCAGGTGGGCATTTCTCTTGCCAACAATCTTTGTATTTATTCCTAAGAAAATCTACGGCAAAGAGGGTTTTCCATTCATCCAGTACTCTAGCATAACGAAATCCGGTCTCGATATTTCTGCACCAACATCCGTGCTCTGCTATTGTTCCTACAAAGTATTCTGGTCCATATCTCTTAAACTGACGTTTGCATCTATTAACTGTTCCTTTTTACTTATCAATTCATACTGGAAAGGTTGGAAATGGAATTTAAACTCATAGGCTTTATCAATCTAATGGGTTTGCTTATCCCTTCGGTCATATTCCGCAGCCTTCTTTACGGCTAGCCATTTCTTAAACCGATTCCTTTTCTCGGGAGACATGTCCATGTTTGGATTATTCGGCTTCATTAGGCTGTAATTGATCCTTATAAGTTAAAATAACTTATCCAAAGTTTGGTTCAGATAATAATTTAAAATAAGGGAACGTAAGGTTTCTAACTCTGCGAATGTGACTTAGTGTTTACGAAATTAATAAAGGATAATGAGAAAGAAAATGGAAAAGAGTAACTCTTAGAAATAAAACGATTTATACATATACATACATACATAAATATATATACATATATATATATATATATATATATATATATATATATATATATATATATATATATATATATATAGATAGATAGATAGATAGATAGATAAATAGATAGATACCAGGTACATATAATTATACATCAAGTTTTTTTAAAAGCCTAAGTGTCTTAACCACTACTTCGATACAAAATTATGCCAGTTTATGGCAAAGCCTAAGTGGTAGATAGTACATTCTAGTTTAGTTGTTATATATACAACAGTCATCTAGTCTGAAAGTACTCTCCATAATTCCTAATCAGAAGGAGGTGGCATTTCCTCCGGGTCTATGTCAATTATATTAGGAACGGTTGCCTCACTGGCACACTGATGAGAGGGATTTGTCGTCGATCCCGCCACCAAATAATATCTAACCAACCTAACTAGGTAGCTAGGGCAAGTCGGGTCGATCCACAGGGACGGAAAATGGGTTTAGACTAATGGGTGCTACGGTCAAAGACTAGGTTCGAGACAAGCTAAACTAGGGTGATGGCTAATGACTAAACTAGGTCTAGAACACGGAAAAGAAAGACAAAACGAGTAACCGACGAATAAGGGAAGCAAGGATAACAATAAGAAGAAAAACTAGGGTTAGGTCGGGTTCATGGAAGCAAAGGAGGCAAAAAGGGGAAAAACGGGGTTACTAGCATGCTCTCGTTGCCTAGGTACCGCCGATCGGGCTCTCGCTACGTAATCAGCCTAGGGGTCGTCCTCATCGGGCTCTCGCTACGTAATAAGGGAACCAAACCAACCCACCAAACACACACATACAAGAGAATATGCAAGAAAAACAAGGATTGATCGTCTCTAGTCTCAGTAGCATTTCATCGAACATGTGGAGTGCAAGGTAAATGGGAAATAACAAAAACAACATCTAGTACCACCCATCTCACCCTAATCATCCACAATCACAACCAATCACCCTAATAACCCTAGCAAGAGTCTACTCAAACATATCTAATCTAAAACTAACACTAACAAGAGAAATCAACATAAGAATCAAAACATACATAAAGAAACTACAAGCAAGAACAACAAACTAGATATAAAGATGAAAACTTGAATAACATAAACAAAGATTAAGTGTAAAAGGATGAGAAGATTATACCAACAAGAAAGGAATGGAAAAGATGAGAACTTGTATATAAAGAACACCCAAAACATCCACCAATGTTGTCAAGATTGGATGGATTCTTCACGAGATCCCTTAATACAAGATTAGCTAACTAGATTAAGGACTAATTACCAACTAATCTACTCTAATCTAAGCTAATATATGCTAAAGTAGTCTAGGGTTTAGTGGGTAATGTCTTACCTTCCATAAGAATACAAGAGGAAGGGTATATATAGGGTTACGATGAGTAAGGAGAAGAAAAGAGTTGACGCGGGCCTGAACTGGGCTCATCCCGGTCGGGATGAGGTGGTCCCGGTCGGGATGAACTCATCCCGGTCGGGATGGACCCAGGACAGGAGCTATCGCATTTGTGCACCTCATCCCGGACGGGATGAGGTCCTTCCCGTCGGGGATGAGTCTTGTAGGCCTCCAATATGATCTTTAAGGTCCTTCCTTGCCTCTCATGGGTTTCTCATCGATTCTCGGCACTCGGGATCGAGCCTAAGGGGCTCGGGAATGGGTCCCAAGGTCTCGGGATCAAATCCAAGGCATCGAGTGGTCGTTCCTTCTCTTCGTTGGCTCCAAAAGTGTATGAAACGAGTCGGAATCGTTCCAATTCTTCATGAATGGTCTCGGGAACCTAAAACGAACTAAAGGAAGCATAAGTAACCCAAAAACCGCTCCCAAGGAGCGATTCCACAAGGAAAACGGGACCAAAACACAACAAATTATGCACTACAAACTGCACTTATCAACTCCCCCACACTTAACCCTTACTCGCCCTCGAGTAAGCATAAACTAACTACTAAACTAGCCGAGCGGGTATTAGCGCACCCTACTCCCTTTCAACTCACGCGAGTACACTTAGAGGAAAAATGTACTCCGCAAGGCAAGTAAGGTCTTGCGACAAAACTGTGGATGCAACCGGACACAAGACACAAAAACAAACAAGCACACAAACAAACAAACAAACAAACACAAGGTTGCACCCAAAGAAAAACAAATACCGCTTCCCTCAAACAAGCGGTGAAAGAAGCACCGGTTTTAGGACTCAAGGCAAGTGACAACGTTCCCAAGCTAATCATACAAATCGAAATGAACTAAACCCTAATAGTATGACGACAAAGCAATAAAAACGTTGGTAACTTACCTAGGTCCTCCTAACTTTCTAAGAACGTACTACGGGACGATCGGCGGGATGGAAAAGGAATGAACCACGGCGTTAGTCGACACTGTAGGTAAGTGAGACCCCACCCCCTTTAGCGATGAGCCAAGAGGGTCGTCCCATGTCCAAAACCGCCTAACTAGTCCAAGTAAAAAGGTGGATATGAATGCAAAATGAGGGAAGACCGACCATTACCGCTATCATCCTTCCTAGAGACTCGGTCCTTTGGTAGGCTCTTCACGGTAATAGGCGGTAAAAGGCTTATTTTTGATGGTGGAGTCTCTTTTTGTGGGACGGTTTTCTTTTGGCATTTTTCTTTCATTTGCATTTTTTTGCTTTGTTTTGCTATGCCATTTCTTTTTCTTCTTTTCTATTTTCTTTTTCTTGGCTTTTTGTGCCTTTTCTTTGTCTTCAATCTTTTCTTTCTTTCATTTTCTTTCTTTTTCTTTTCTTTGCCCTTTTGGCTTGATTTTAGTTGTAGGCATTCCTTTTTGCAACAAGAAAGAGAGATTTCAACAAATTGCAACTTTATTGCCTGGAAATGTGTAGGAGGTAGGGAAATGGGTATGTCGGGACGACGTCTTCCCTTCATACTCACAAAAAGGGGAGAACTTGGACTAGACAAACAATCCCAAAAACGGTCACCTAAGGGACGAGACTCGGCAACCAAGGCCTTTTCACACCGTGGGTGGTCATAATGGTCAAAATGCAAATCCCGTAGTAAATCCCTAGTAAGCTAGGTGGACTCAAGGTAAAGGACCAACGAAATCATTGATTTAGGGTCATTCTACTAGACTAAGGTCCAAGACTCGATTCATACTACTAAAAAGGGAAAGTAAACGCTTGCACACTAGCCTCAAAACCGGGTTTTCGAAAACCTTTTTACACACTAGACACAACTACACACACAAAACAAGGACACGACGAAAACAAAAGAAAAAGAGACAAAAGGCAAGAAAACTAAACAAGATAAAACAAACACATAAACAAAACAAACACCACTCCGAACTTCCAAACAAGTCACCAAATCAACCACAAATATGCACAAAGCTCCACTCGAGCACACAACATCACACAACTCCTCCAAATTTCACAAGGAACAAAGAGGGAAAAGGGGTGAAGAGATGTTACCGGATGTCTTGAGAGCTTTCCAAAGCTAACGGTGATTAGGCAACCTATAAGGAAAAAGGGAGGCAAAACAAGCACAACAAAACAAAAATACGACACAACGACACAAAACGAAAACACACAAAAAGAAAATCTTTTTGATTTTTGTGAAATTTTTCAAATTTTTAGGGTTTTTAAAGATTTTTCAAAAAGACTACGAAAATAAACTAAGCTATACTAGAATATCGCTCCCCCACACTTAAACCGAGCAATGTCCTCATGCTCGATCGTAGTATGTGGAGACACAAAAGAAAAGAAAAGAAACTACGAAAATAAAGCTAAAAATCAAAAAGAAAAGTGAAGAAAGGGTAGAATGTGTCCGGCCGGGGTGTAGTCAAGTCACCATGGGCCGAGACGAGAAAAGATATGGGTGGGGGAAGAAATAAAAAGAAGGAAATAAAAGGAAATGGGAGGGGAGGACTAGGTGTAATCAAGTCACCTAGCCCGGATTCCGCCTAAATCCGACTAAATCCTACAAAAAAGGGTGAAAAAATTGTAAATTTGGATTTTGAAATGATAATCGACGTAGTCACGTCATCGAGAGTCGGGAGCAACAACTACCAAGGCTCCGAGGGCCACCATGACACCATGACACAAAAGTGTAAACGGGGAAGGGGATAAACAAGGGAAAACAAGTGATAAAAGATGGGAAAGAAAGGATAGTTGCCGTACCCATCGTTTAGGAACTCACTCGCTCCATCATCTCATGATTCAATATTGGCACAAAGCTTGTCTTCTTCGTTGTTATCCCGCTTCAATCTTGATAATAACGCATGGTTGAAGTATTAAGCTTGCATTGGTAGGAGGGGGCGGGATTTGATGTGAGGCTCGGTATGTAGTGAAGGTAAGATGAGGTGAGGCTACGTAAATGAAGTGTAGGGTCATATGATTGGTGCAAGGGTAGGTAGGGATGTTGGGAGGGGGTATAAAATGGTAGGGTGGGCTCACACAACCAAGAAGAGGCAAAAAGGGGGAGCAGGGGACCATCCCGGTCGGGATGGACTTCTTCCCATTCGGGAAGACTCCTTCTCGGTAGGGACGAACTTGGTCCCGGTCGGGACCACACTCCAGAAGATCCAATTTTTGGCACACTCATCCCGATCGGGATGATATCCTTCCTGGTCGGATGGCTCATCCTTCCCGGTCGGGAGGAGTCTTCTAGCCCTTCCTAATCTTGATAGCTTCACCCACATGGCCACCAATACATCGAGACATAGAATCTCGTCCCCAAAAGCTTGTCAAAAGCTTCAAAAACCGACTCCCTTGCTCAAAACCAAGCTTCTATCTTCATCTACTCTCCTCGAGACTTCATCTTCACTACAACCTATCAAATGAACTCAATGAACACCATCAAAATCCCTCCCTCACATCGCTCATCAAAATACCGAATTACAAGAATTCCACAAAAACTAACAATCCTAAAAACCAAAATATCCAAACAAACATATACAAAAACAAAAACAAAAGAAAAGGAAAAAGATATTTACACTAAGCTACTCTCACCAACTACACTTCTATAGCCATCAAGAGCTCGGAGGAGTAAGTCAAATGCCTTAGCAACATCTTCGTTGAAGCTCACATGGCCGAGCCTAGCTACTTTCAAGAGCTTCCAAGTCGGAGGCAAGAAGCAATCATCTTCATTATTCTCGGGGTTCTTGTGATCTTCCGGGTCTTCGGAACCATGATAGCAACGACTCTTCTGACCATCCGGTAGGTTTAGTGGTCTAGAGTCATGCTCGGTGTTATGAAGAGGGAGATCACACCCTAGGGGTGTTGCTTCTTCTACGGGGTCGAGAGTAGGATTCTCTTCCACCGCCCGACAAGGATACTCTTCATCAACCATCTCACAAGACAAGGGACTAGAAATCGAGTGCGACAGAGGAGGAGAAGGCATCAAATTTTCTTCATTGGAGGCTTTAGGCTCCTCCAATTTCCCATACAAGGAAAGTTCCAAGGCATCTACCTCTTTTTCCCAAATATTACGCTCCTTTTCACTCACCTTGTCAATATGGCCTAGAGGAGGTATGTCTTCACTTGGGTTTGGATTGTCAACATCCGGCTCATCGCGAAGAAAATCATACAAATCCAATTTAATAGCTAATACATTGGCTACCCAAGAGTTATCTTGATAATCATGTTCAAATCCCTCCTCATTGTCGACCCTTGAAGCTTCAACTTCCTCCATTCTTCCCATAACTTCCCATCCAAGCAACACTCAACAATGATCTCTTGATTGACCCTCCCTTCTTCATTTGTAGCTTCATGCTCGGGTTGACTTTCTTGTGGAGACACCCGACCTTCATGCCTAAATGAACCTTCCTCAACAATTCGTGGAGCTCGAGTGGCCGACATCGTGATACGAGCCATGAGTGCAATCCGAGCATCTTGCACCTCTATTTGGGCCTTGAGCTCCTCTTTAACCCCTTGTATTTGAGTCATCATAACTTGTTGACTCTTTTGCATTAAAATCATCATCTCATGTTGACCCTTTTGCACTAACATTATCGCCTCTTGTTGACTCTTTTGCATTTGGACCAACATTTGACAAGTCTCAAAGTCGGGGATTTTTGGTTGTGGGTTATGTGAGGGTGTTTGGTAGTTGTTAGGATGTTGGAATGATCCTTGACAACTTTCATGATAACCATATGGAGGGCGTTCGTAAGATTGTTGATGAGGTTGATATGGTTGGTGAAATTTTGGGACTTGGCCATTTGCCCCATAGTTGTCCCGTGATGATTGATGGAAGCTAGGACGTGCCATTTCCATAACGTTGCTTCGATACCTAGGATGAACTAGAAGCACTTGAGCAAACGTTATTAGCCTAGTGCTTTTGAGGCACTAGGAGGAGAGAATAGCACACAAGAAATAGAACGGAGATACACAAGGAGAAGAGAACACAAAAGTCAAGAACAAAGTCAAAAACTAAGCAAACAAAAGTCTAGACTACGTCGTCCCCGGCAACGGCGCCAATTTGATGGGAGGGATTTGTCGTCGATCCCGCCACCAAATAATATCCAACCAACCTAACTAGGTAGCTAGGGCAAGTCGGGTCGATCCACAGGGACGGAAAATGGGTTTAGACTAATGGGTGCTACGGTCAAAGACTAGGTTCGAGACAAGCTAAACTAGGGTGATGGCTAATGACTAAACTAGGTCTAGAACACGGAAAAGAAAGACAAAACGAGTAACCGACGACTAAGGGAAGCAAGGATAACAATAAGAAGAAAAACTAGGGTTAGGTCGGGTTCATGGAAGCAAAGGAGGCAAAAAGGGGAAAAACGGGGTTACTAGCATGCTCTCGTTGCCTAGGTACCGCCGATCGGGCTCTCGCTACGTAATCAGCCTAGGGGTCGTCCTCATCGGGCTCTCGCTACGTAATAAGGGAACCAAACCAACCCACCAAACACACACATACAAGAGAATATGCAAGAAAAACAAGGATTGATCGTCTCTAGTCTCAGTAGCATTTCATCGAACATGTGGAGTGCAAGGTAAATGGGAAATAACAAAAACAACATCTAGTACCACCCATCTCACCCTAATCATCCACAATCACAACCAATCACCCTAATAACCCTAGCAAGAGTCTACTCAAACATATCTAATCTAAAACTAACACTAACAAGAGAAATCAACATAAGAATCAAAACATACATAAAGAAACTACAAGCAAGAACAACAAACTAGATATAAAGATGAAAACTTGAATAACATAAACAAAGATTAAGTGTAAAAGGATGAGAAGATTATACCAACAAGAAAGGAATGGAAAAGATGAGAACTTGTATATAAAGAACACCCAAAACATCCACCAATGTTGTCAAGATTGGATGGATTCTTCACGAGATCCCTTAATACAAGATTAGCTAACTAGATTAAGGACTAATTACCAACTAATCTACTCTAATCTAAGCTAATATATGCTAAAGTAGTCTAGGGTTTAGTGGGTAATGTCTTACCTTCCATAAGAATACAAGAGGAAGGGTATATATAGGGTTACGATGAGTAAGGAGAAGAAAAGAGTTGACGCGGGCCTGAACTGGGCTCATCCCGGTCGGGATGAGGTGGTCCCGGTCGGGATGAACTCATCCCGGTCGGGATGGACCCAGGACAGGAGCTATCGCATTTGTGCACCTCATCCCGGACGGGATGAGGTCCTTCCCGTCGGGGATGAGTCTTGTAGGCCTCCAATATGATCTTTAAGGTCCTTCCTTGCCTCTCATGGGTTTCTCATCGATTCTCGGCACTCGGGATCGAGCCTAAGGGGCTCGGGAATGGGTCCCAAGGTCTCGGGATCAAATCCAAGGCATCGAGTGGTCGTTCCTTCTCTTCGTTGGCTCCAAAAGTGTATGAAACGAGTCGGAATCGTTCCAATTCTTCATGAATGGTCTCGGGAACCTAAAACGAACTAAAGGAAGCATAAGTAACCCAAAAACCGCTCCCAAGGAGCGATTCCACAAGGAAAACGGGACCAAAACACAACAAATTATGCACTACAAACTGCACTTATCAACTCCCCCACACTTAACCCTTACTCGCCCTCGAGTAAGCATAAACTAACTACTAAACTAGCCGAGCGGGTATTAGCGCACCCTACTCCCTTTCAACTCACGCGAGTACACTTAGAGGAAAAATGTACTCCGCAAGGCAAGTAAGGTCTTGCGACAAAACTGTGGATGCAACCGGACACAAGACACAAAAACAAACAAGCACACAAACAAACAAACAAACAAACACAAGGTTGCACCCAAAGAAAAACAAATACCGCTTCCCTCAAACAAGCGGTGAAAGAAGCACCGGTTTTAGGACTCAAGGCAAGTGACAACGTTCCCAAGCTAATCATACAAATCGAAATGAACTAAACCCTAATAGTATGACGACAAAGCAATAAAAACGTTGGTAACTTACCTAGGTCCTCCTAACTTTCTAAGAACGTACTACGGGACGATCGGCGGGATGGAAAAGGAATGAACCACGGCGTTAGTCGACACTGTAGGTAAGTGAGACCCCACCCCC
Source organism: Agrostemma githago (assembly GCA_958450325.1). Taxonomy (NCBI): domain Eukaryota; kingdom Viridiplantae; phylum Streptophyta; class Magnoliopsida; order Caryophyllales; family Caryophyllaceae; genus Agrostemma; species Agrostemma githago. Next base: position 17,261,117 of record OY288254.1, on the reverse strand, counting down.
TTTAGCGATGAGCCAAGAGGGTCGTCCCATGTCCAAAACCGCCTAACTAGTCCAAGTAAAAAGGTGGATATGAATGCAAAATGAGGGAAGACCGACCATTACCGCTATCATCCTTCCTAGAGACTCGGTCCTTTGGTAGGCTCTTCACGGTAATAGGCGGTAAAAGGCTTATTTTTGATGGTGGAGTCTCTTTTTGTGGGACGGTTTTCTTTTGGCATTTTTCTTTCATTTGCATTTTTTTGCTTTGTTTTGCTATGCCATTTCTTTTTCTTCTTTTCTATTTTCTTTTTCTTGGCTTTTTGTGCGTTTTCTTTGTCTTCAATCTTTTCTTTCTTTCATTTTCTTTCTTTTTCTTTTCTTTGCCCTTTTGGCTTGATTTTAGTTGTAGGCATTCCTTTTTGCAACAAGAAAGAGAGATTTCAACAAATTGCAACTTTATTGCCTGGAAATGTGTAGGAGGTAGGGAAATGGGTATGTCGGGACGACATCTTCCCTTCATACTCACAAAAAGGGGAGAACTTGGACTAGACAAACAATCCCAAAAACGGTCACCTAAGGGACGAGACTCGGCAACCAAGGCCTTTTCACACCGTGGGTGGTCATAATGGTCAAAATGCAAATCCCGTAGTAAATCCCTAGTAAGCTAGGTGGACTCAAGGTAAAGGACCAACGAAATCATTGATTTAGGGTCATTCTACTAGACTAAGGTCCAAGACTCGATTCATACTACTAAAAAGGGAAAGTAAACGCTTGCACACTAGCCTCAAAACCGGGTTTTCGAAAACCTTTTTACACACTAGACACAACTACACACACAAAACAAGGACACGACGAAAACAAAAGAAAAAGAGACAAAAGGCAAGAAAACTAAACAAGATAAAACAAACACATAAACAAAACAAACACCACTCCGAACTTCCAAACAAGTCACCAAATCAACCACAAATATGCACAAAGCTCCACTCGAGCACACAACATCACACAACTCCTCCAAATTTCACAAGGAACAAAGAGGGAAAAGGGGTGAAGAGATGTTACCGGATGTCTTGAGAGCTTTCCAAAGCTAACGGTGATTAGGCAACCTATAAGGAAAAAGGGAGGCAAAACAAGCACAACAAAACAAAAATACGACACAACGACACAAAACGAAAACACACAAAAAGAAAATCTTTTTGATTTTTGTGAAATTTTTCAAATTTTTAGGGTTTTTAAAGATTTTTCAAAAAGACTACGAAAATAAACTAAGCTATACTAGAATATCGCTCCCCCACACTTAAACCGAGCAATGTCCTCATGCTCGATCGTAGTATGTGGAGACACAAAAGAAAAGAAAAGAAACTACGAAAATAAAGCTAAAAATCAAAAAGAAAAGTGAAGAAAGGGTAGAATGTGTCCGGCCGGGGTGTAGTCAAGTCACCATGGGCCGAGACGAGAAAAGATATGGGTGGGGGAAGAAATAAAAAGAAGGAAATAAAAGGAAATGGGAGGGGAGGACTAGGTGTAATCAAGTCACCTAGCCCGGATTCCGCCTAAATCCGACTAAATCCTACAAAAAAGGGTGAAAAAATTGTAAATTTGGATTTTGAAATGATAATCGACGTAGTCACGTCATCGAGAGTCGGGAGCAACAACTACCAAGGCTCCGAGGGCCACCATGACACCATGACACAAAAGTGTAAACGGGGAAGGGGATAAACAAGGGAAAACAAGTGATAAAAGATGGGAAAGAAAGGATAGTTGCCGTACCCATCGTTTAGGAACTCACTCGCTCCATCATCTCATGATTCAATATTGGCACAAAGCTTGTCTTCTTCGTTGTTATCCCGCTTCAATCTTGATAATAACGCATGGTTGAAGTATTAAGCTTGCATTGGTAGGAGGGGGCGGGATTTGATGTGAGGCTCGGTATGTAGTGAAGGTAAGATGAGGTGAGGCTACGTAAATGAAGTGTAGGGTCATATGATTGGTGCAAGGGTAGGTAGGGATGTTGGGAGGGGGTATAAAATGGTAGGGTGGGCTCACACAACCAAGAAGAGGCAAAAAGGGGGAGCAGGGGACCATCCCGGTCGGGATGGACTTCTTCCCATTCGGGAAGACTCCTTCTCGGTAGGGACGAACTTGGTCCCGGTCGGGACCACACTCCAGAAGATCCAATTTTTGGCACACTCATCCCGATCGGGATGATATCCTTCCTGGTCGGATGGCTCATCCTTCCCGGTCGGGAGGAGTCTTCTAGCCCTTCCTAATCTTGATAGCTTCACCCACATGGCCACCAATACATCGAGACATAGAATCTCGTCCCCAAAAGCTTGTCAAAAGCTTCAAAAACCGACTCCCTTGCTCAAAACCAAGCTTCTATCTTCATCTACTCTCCTCGAGACTTCATCTTCACTACAACCTATCAAATGAACTCAATGAACACCATCAAAATCCCTCCCTCACATCGCTCATCAAAATACCGAATTACAAGAATTCCACAAAAACTAACAATCCTAAAAACCAAAATATCCAAACAAACATATACAAAAACAAAAACAAAAGAAAAGGAAAAAGATATTTACACTAAGCTACTCTCACCAACTACACTTCTATAGCCATCAAGAGCTCGGAGGAGTAAGTCAAATGCCTTAGCAACATCTTCGTTGAAGCTCACATGGCCGAGCCTAGCTACTTTCAAGAGCTTCCAAGTCGGAGGCAAGAAGCAATCATCTTCATTATTCTCGGGGTTCTTGTGATCTTCCGGGTCTTCGGAACCATGATAGCAACGACTCTTCTGACCATCCGGTAGGTTTAGTGGTCTAGAGTCATGCTCGGTGTTATGAAGAGGGAGATCACACCCTAGGGGTGTTGCTTCTTCTACGGGGTCGAGAGTAGGATTCTCTTCCACCGCCCGACAAGGATACTCTTCATCAACCATCTCACAAGACAAGGGACTAGAAATCGAGTGCGACAGAGGAGGAGAAGGCATCAAATTTTCTTCATTGGAGGCTTTAGGCTCCTCCAATTTCCCATACAAGGAAAGTTCCAAGGCATCTACCTCTTTTTCCCAAATATTACGCTCCTTTTCACTCACCTTGTCAATATGGCCTAGAGGAGGTATGTCTTCACTTGGGTTTGGATTGTCAACATCCGGCTCATCGCGAAGAAAATCATACAAATCCAATTTAATAGCTAATACATTGGCTACCCAAGAGTTATCTTGATAATCATGTTCAAATCCCTCCTCATTGTCGACCCTTGAAGCTTCAACTTCCTCCATTCTTCCCATAACTTCCCATCCAAGCAACACTCAACAATGATCTCTTGATTGACCCTCCCTTCTTCATTTGTAGCTTCATGCTCGGGTTGACTTTCTTGTGGAGACACCCGACCTTCATGCCTAAATGAACCTTCCTCAACAATTCGTGGAGCTCGAGTGGCCGACATCGTGATACGAGCCATGAGTGCAATCCGAGCATCTTGCACCTCTATTTGGGCCTTGAGCTCCTCTTTAACCCCTTGTATTTGAGTCATCATCACTTGTTGACTCTTTTGCATTAAAATCATCATCTCATGTTGACCCTTTTGCACTAACATTATCGCCTCTTGTTGACTCTTTTGCATTTGGACCAACATTTGACAAGTCTCAAAGTCGGGGATTTTTGGATGTGGGTTATGTGAGGGTGTTTGGTAGTTGTTAGGATGTTGGAATGATCCTTGACAACTTTCATGATAACCATATGGAGGGCGTTCGTAAGATTGTTGATGAGGTTGATATGGTTGGTGAAATTTTGGGACTTGGCCATTTGCCCCATAGTTGTCCCGTGATGATTGATGGAAGCTAGGACGTGCCATTTCCATAACGTTGCTTCGATACCTAGGATGAACTAGAAGCACTTGAGCAAACGTTATTAGCCTAGTGCTTTTGAGGCACTAGGAGGAGAGAATAGCACACAAGAAATAGAACGGAGATACACAAGGAGAAGAGAACACAAAAGTCAAGAACAAAGTCAAAAACTAAGCAAACAAAAGTCTAGACTACGTCGTCCCCGGCAACGGCGCCAATTTGATGGGAGGGATTTGTCGTCGATCCCGCCACCAAATAATATCCAACCAACCTAACTAGGTAGCTAGGGCAAGTCGGGTCGATCCACAGGGACGGAAAATGGGTTTAGACTAATGGGTGCTATGGTCAAAGACTAGGTTCGAGACAAGCTGAACTAGGGTGATGGCTAATGACTAAACTAGGTCTAGAACACGGAAAAGGAAGACAAAACGAGTAACTAACGACTAAGGGAAGCAAGGATAACAATAAGAAGGAAAACTAGGGTTAGGTCGGGTTCATGGAAGCAAAGGAGGCAAAAAGGGGAAAAACGGGGTTACTAGCATGCTCTCGTTGCCTAGGTACCGCCGATCGGGCTCTCGCTACGTAATCGGCCTAGGGGTCATCCTCATCGCGCTCTATCTACGTAATGAGGGAACCAAACAACCCCACCAAACACACACATACAAGAGAATATGCAAGAAAAACAAGGATTGATCGTCTCTAGTCTCACAAGCATTTCATCGAACATGTGGAGTGCAAGGTAAAAAGAAAACAACAAAAACAACATCTAGTACCACCCATCTCACCCTAATCATCCACAATCACAACCAATCACCCTAATAACCCTAGCAAGAGTCTACTCAAACATATATAATCTAAAACTAACACTAACAAGAGAAATCAACATAAGAATCAAAACATACATAAAGAAACTACAAGCAAGAGCAACAAACTAGATATAAAGATGAAAACTTGAATAACATAAACAAAGATTAAGAGTAAAAGGATGAGAAGATTATACCAACAAGAAAGGAATGGAAAAGATGAGAACTTGTATATAAAGAACACCCAAAACATCCACCAATGTTGTCCAGATTGGATGGATTCTTCAAGAGATCCCTTAATACAAGATTAGCTAACTAGATTAAGGACTAATTACCGACTAATCTACTATAATCTAAGCTAATATATGCTAAAGTAGTCTAGGGTTTAGTGGGTAATGTCTTACCTTCCATAAGAATACAAGAGGAAGGGTATATATATATAAGGTTACAATGAGTAAGGAGAAGAAAAGAGTTGACGCGGGCCTGAACTCGGCTCATCCCGGTCGGGATGAGGTGGTCCCGGTCGGGATGAACTCATCCCGGTCGGGATGGACCCAGGACAGGAGCTATCGTATTTGTGCACCTCATCCCGGACAGGATGAGGTCCTTCCCGTCGGGGATGAGTCTTGTAGGCCTCCAATATGATCTTTAAGGTCCCTCCTTGCCTCTCATGGGTTTCTCATCGATTCTCGGCACTCGGGATCGAGCCTAAGGGGCTCGGGAATGGGTCCCAAGGTCTCGGGATCGAATCCAAGGCATCGAGTGATCGTTCCTTCTCTTCGTTGGCTCCAAAAGTGTATGAAACGAGTCGGAATCGTTCCAATTCTTCATGAATGGTCTCGGGAACCTAAAACGAACTAAAGGAAGCATAAGTAACCCAAAAACCGCTCCCAAGGAGCGATTCCACAAGGAAAACGGGACCAAAACACAACAAATTATGCACTACAATCTGCACTTATCAACTCCCCCACACTTAACCCTTACTCGCCCTCGAGTAAGCATAAACTAACTACTAAACTAGCCGAGCGGGTATTAGCGCACCCTACTCCCTTTCAACTCACGCGAGTACACTTAGAGGAAAAATGTACTCCGCAAGGCAAGTAAGGTCTTGCGACAAAACTGTGGATGCAACCGGACACAAGACACAAAAACAAACAAGCACACAAACAAACAAACAAACAAACACAAGGTTGCACCCAAAGAAAAACAAATACCGCTTCCCTCAAACAAGCGGTGAAAGAAGCACCGGTTTTAGGACTCAAGGCAAGTGACAACGTTCCCAAGCTAATCATACAAATCGAAATGAACTAAACCCTAATAGTATGACGACAAAGCAATAAAAACGTTGGTAACTTACCTAGGTCCTCCTAACTTTCTAAGAACGTACTACGGGACGATCGGCGGGATGGAAAAGGAATGAACCACGGCGTTAGTCGACACTGTAGGTAAGTGAGACCCCACCCCCTTTAGCGATGAGCCAAGAGGGTCGTCCCATGTCCAAAACCGCCTAACTAGTCCAAGTAAAAAGGTGGATATGAATGCAAAATGAGGGAAGACCGACCATTACCGCTATCATCCTTCCTAGAGACTCGGTCCTTTGGTAGGCTCTTCACGGTAATAGGCGGTAAAAGGCTTATTTTTGATGGTGGAGACTCTTTTTGTGGGACGGTTTTCTTTTGGCATTTTTCTTTCATTTGCATTTTTTTGCTTTGTTTTGCTATGCCATTTCTTTTTCTTCTTTTCTATTTTCTTTTTCTTGGCTTTTTGTGCCTTTTCTTTGTCTTCAATCTTTTCTTTCTTTCATTTTCTTTCTTTTTCTTTTCTTTGCCCTTTTGGCTTGATTTTAGTTGTAGGCATTCCTTTTTGCAACAAGAAAGAGAGATTTCAACAAATTGCAACTTTATTGCCTGGAAATGTGTAGGAGGTAGGGAAATGGGTATGTCGGGACGACGTCTTCCCTTCATACTCACAAAAAGGGGAGAACTTGGACTAGACAAACAATCCCAAAAACGGTCACCTAAGGGACGAGACTCGGCAACCAAGGCCTTTTCACACCGTGGGTGGTCATAATGGTCAAAATGCAAATCCCGTAGTAAATCCCTAGTAAGCTAGGTGGACTCAAGGTAAAGGACCAACGAAATCATTGATTTAGGGTCATTCTACTAGACTAAGGTCCAAGACTCGATTCATACTACTAAAAAGGGAAAGTAAACGCTTGCACACTAACCTCAAAACCGGGTTTTCGAAAACCTTTTTACACACTAGACACAACTACACACACAAAACAAGGACACGACGAAAACAAAAGAAAAAGAGACAAAAGGCAAGAAAACTAAACAAGATAAAACAAACACATAAACAAAACAAACACCACTCCGAACTTCCAAACAAGTCACCAAATCAACCACAAATATGCACAAAGCTCTACTCGAGCACACAACATCACACAACTCCTCCAAATTTCACAAGGAACAAAGAGGGAAAAGGGGTGAAGAGATGTTACCGGATGTCTTGAGAGCTTTCCAAAGCTAACGGTGATTAGGCAACCTATAAGGAAAAAGGGAGGCAAAACAAGCACAACAAAACAAAAATACGACACAACGACACAAAACGAAAACACACAAAAAGAAAATCTTTTTGATTTTTGTGAAATTTTTCAAATTTTTAGGGTTTTTAAAGATTTTTCAAAAAGACTACGAAAATAAACTAAGCTATACTAGAATATCGCTCCCCCACACTTAAACCGAGCAATGTCCTCATGCTCGATCGTAGTATGTGGAGACACAAAAGAAAAGAAAAGAAACTACGAAAATAAAGCTAAAAATCAAAAAGAAAAGTGAAGAAAGGGTAGAATGTGTCCGGCCGGGGTGTAGTCAAGTCACCATGGGCCGAGACGAGAAAAGATATGGGTGGGGGAAGAAATAAAAAGAAGGAAATAAAAGGAAATGGGAGGGGAGGACTAGGTGTAATCAAGTCACCTAGCCCGGATTCCGCCTAAATCCGACTAAATCCTACAAAAAAGGGTGAAAAAATTGTAAATTTGGATTTTGAAATGATAATCGACGTAGTCACGTCATCGAGAGTCGGGAGCAACAACTACCAAGGCTCCGAGGGCCACCATGACACCATGACACAAAAGTGTAAACGGGGAAGGGGATAAACAAGGGAAAACAAGTGATAAAAGATGGGAAAGAAAGGATAGTTGCCGTACCCATCGTTTAGGAACTCACTCGCTCCATCATCTCATGATTCAATATTGGCACAAAGCTTGTCTTCTTCGTTGTTATCCCGCTTCAATCTTGATAATAACGCATGGTTGAAGTATTAAGCTTGCATTGGTAGGAGGGGGCGGGATTTGATGTGAGGCTCGGTATGTAGTGAAGGTAAGATGAGGTGAGGCTACGTAAATGAAGTGTAGGGTCATATGATTGGTGCAAGGGTAGGTAGGGATGTTGGGAGGGGGTATAAAATGGTAGGGTGGGCTCACACAACCAAGAAGAGGCAAAAAGGGGGAGCAGGGGACCATCCCGGTCGGGATGGACTTCTTCCCATTCGGGAAGACTCCTTCTCGGTAGGGACGAACTTGGTCCCGGTCGGGACCACACTCCAGAAGATCCAATTTTTGGCACACTCATCCCGATCGGGATGATATCCTTCCTGGTCGGATGGCTCATCCTTCCCGGTCGGGAGGAGTCTTCTAGCCCTTCCTAATCTTGATAGCTTCACCCACATGGCCACCAATACATCGAGACATAGAATCTCGTCCCCAAAAGCTTGTCAAAAGCTTCAAAAACCGACTCCCTTGCTCAAAACCAAGCTTCTATCTTCATCTACTCTCCTCGAGACTTCATCTTCACTACAACCTATCAAATGAACTCAATGAACACCATCAAAATCCCTCCCTCACATCGCTCATCAAAATACCGAATTACAAGAATTCCACAAAAACTAACAATCCTAAAAACCAAAATATCCAAACAAACATATACAAAAACAAAAACAAAAGAAAAGGAAAAAGATATTTACACTAAGCTACTCTCACCAACTACACTTCTATAGCCATCAAGAGCTCGGAGGAGTAAGTCAAATGCCTTAGCAACATCTTCGTTGAAGCTCACATGGCCGAGCCTAGCTACTTTCAAGAGCTTCCAAGTCGGAGGCAAGAAGCAATCATCTTCATTATTCTCGGGGTTCTTGTGATCTTCCGGGTCTTCGGAACCATGATAGCAACGACTCTTCTGACCATCCGGTAGGTTTAGTGGTCTAGAGTCATGCTCGGTGTTATGAAGAGGGAGATCACACCCTAGGGGTGTTGCTTCTTCTACGGGGTCGAGAGTAGGATTCTCTTCCACCGCCCGACAAGGATACTCTTCATCAACCATCTCACAAGACAAGGGACTAGAAATCGAGTGCGACAGAGGAGGAGAAGGCATCAAATTTTCTTCATTGGAGGCTTTAGGCTCCTCCAATTTCCCATACAAGGAAAGTTCCAAGGCATCTACCTCTTTTTCCCAAATATTACGCTCCTTTTCACTCACCTTGTCAATATGGCCTAGAGGAGGTATGTCTTCACTTGGGTTTGGATTGTCAACATCCGGCTCATCGCGAAGAAAATCATACAAATCCAATTTAATAGCTAATACATTGGCTACCCAAGAGTTATCTTGATAATCATGTTCAAATCCCTCCTCATTGTCGACCCTTGAAGCTTCAACTTCCTCCATTCTTCCCATAACTTCCCATCCAAGCAACACTCAACAATGATCTCTTGATTGACCCTCCCTTCTTCATTTGTAGCTTCATGCTCGGGTTGACTTTCTTGTGGAGACACCCGACCTTCATGCCTAAATGAACCTTCCTCAACAATTCGTGGAGCTCGAGTGGCCGACATCGTGATACGAGCCATGAGTACAATCCGAGCATCTTGCACCTCTATTTGGGCCTTGAGCTCCTCTTTAACCCCTTGTATTTGAGTCATCATCACTTGTTGACTCTTTTGCATTAAAATCATCATCTCATGTTGACCCTTTTGCACTAACATTATCGCCTCTTGTTGACTCTTTTGCATTTGGACCAACATTTGACAAGTCTCAAAGTCGGGGATTTTTGGTTGTGGGTTATGTGAGGGTGTTTGGTAGTTGTTAGGATGTTGGAATGATCCTTGACAACTTTCATGATAACCATATGGAGGGCGTTCGTAAGATTGTTGATGAGGTTGATATGGTTGGTGAAATTTTGGGACTTGGCCATTTGCCCCATAGTTGTCCCGTGATGATTGATGGAAGCTAGGACGTGCCATTTCCATAACGTTGCTTCGATACCTAGGATGAACTAGAAGCACTTGAGCAAACGTTATTAGCCTAGTGCTTTTGAGGCACTAGGAGGAGAGAATAGCACACAAGAAATAGAACGGAGATACACAAGGAGAAGAGAACACAAAAGTCAAGAACAAAGTCAAAAACTAAGCAAACAAAAGTCTAGACTACGTCGTCCCCGGCAACGGCGCCAATTTGATGGGAGGGATTTGTCGTCGATCCCGCCACCAAATAATATCCAACCAACCTAACTAGGTAGCTAGGGCAAGTCGGGTCGATCCACAGGGACGGAAAATGGGTTTAGACTAATGGGTGCTATGGTCAAAGACTAGGTTCGAGACAAGCTGAACTAGGGTGATGGCTAATGACTAAACTAGGTCTAGAACACGGAAAAGGAAGACAAAACGAGTAACTAACGACTAAGGGAAGCAAGGATAACAATAAGAAGGAAAACTAGGGTTAGGTCGGGTTCATGGAAGCAAAGGAGGCAAAAAGGGGAAAAACGGGGTTACTAGCATGCTCTCGTTGCCTAGGTACCGCCGATCGGGCTCTCGCTACGTAATCGGCCTAGGGGTCGTCCTCATCGCGCTCTATCTACGTAATGAGGGAACCAAACAACCCCACCAAACACACACATACAAGAGAATATGCAAGAAAAACAAGGATTGATCGTCTCTAGTCTCACAAGCATTTCATCGAACATGTGGAGTGCAAGGTAAAAAGAAAACAACAAAAACAACATCTAGTACCACCCATCTCACCCTAATCATCCACAATCACAACCAATCACCCTAATAACCCTAGCAAGAGTCTACTCAAACATATATAATCTAAAACTAACACTAACAAGAGAAATCAACATAAGAATCAAAACATACATAAAGAAACTACAAGCAAGAGCAACAAACTAGATATAAAGATGAAAACTTGAATAACATAAACAAAGATTAAGAGTAAAAGAATGAGAAGATTATACCAACAAGAAAGGAATGGAAAAGATGAGAACTTGTATATAAAGAACACCCAAAACATCCACCAATGTTGTCCAGATTGGATGGATTCTTCAAGAGATCCCTTAATACAAGATTAGCTAACTAGATTAAGGACTAATTACCGACTAATCTACTATAATCTAAGCTAATATATGCTAAAGTAGTCTAGGGTTTAGTGGGTAATGTCTTACCTTCCATAAGAATACAAGAGGAAGGGTATATATATATAAGGTTACAATGAGTAAGGAGAAGAAAAGAGTTGACGCGGGCCTGAACTCGGCTCATCCCGGTCGGGATGAGGTGGTCCCGGTCGGGATGAACTCATCCCGGTCGGGATGGACCCAGGACAGGAGCTATCGTATTTGTGCACCTCATCCCGGACAGGATGAGGTCCTTCCCGTCGGGGATGAGTCTTGTAGGCCTCCAATATGATCTTTAAGGTCCCTCCTTGCCTCTCATGGGTTTCTCATCGATTCTCGGCACTCGGGATCGAGCCTAAGGGGCTCGGGAATGGGTCCCAAGGTCTCGGGATCGAATCCAAGGCATCGAGTGATCGTTCCTTCTCTTCGTTGGCTCCAAAAGTGTATGAAACGAGTCGGAATCGTTCCAATTCTTCATGAATGGTCTCGGGAACCTAAAACGAACTAAAGGAAGCATAAGTAACCCAAAAACCGCTCCCAAGGAGCGATTCCACAAGGAAAACGGGACCAAAACACAACAAATTATGCACTACAAACTGCACTTATCAACTCCCCCACACTTAACCCTTACTCGCCCTCGAGTAAGCATAAACTAACTACTAAACTAGACGAGCGGGTATTAGCGCACCCTACTCCCTTTCAACTCACGCGAGTACACTTAGAGGAAAAATGTACTCCGCAAGGCAAGTAAGGTCTTGCGACAAAACTGTGGATGCAACCGGACACAAGACACAAAAACAAACAAGCACACAAACAAACAAACAAACAAACACAAGGTTGCACCCAAAGAAAAACAAATACCGCTTCCCTCAAACAAGCGGTGAAAGAAGCACCGGTTTTAGGACTCAAGGCAAGTGACAACGTTCCCAAGCTAATCATACAAATCGAAATGAACTAAACCCTAATAGTATGACGACAAAGCAATAAAAACGTTGGTAACTTACCTAGGTCCTCCTAACTTTCTAAGAACGTACTACGGGACGATCGGCGGGATGGAAAAGGAATGAACCACGGCGTTAGTCGACACTGTAGGTAAGTGAGACCCCACCCCCTTTAGCGATGAGCCAAGAGGGTCGTCCCATGTCCAAAACCGCCTAACTAGTCCAAGTAAAAAGGTGGATATGAATGCAAAATGAGGGAAGACCGACCATTACCGCTATCATCCTTCCTAGAGACTCGGTCCTTTGGTAGGCTCTTCACGGTAATAGGCGGTAAAAGGCTTATTTTTGATGGTGGAGACTCTTTTTGTGGGACGGTTTTCTTTTGGCATTTTTCTTTCATTTGCATTTTTTTGCTTTGTTTTGCTATGCCATTTCTTTTTCTTCTTTTCTATTTTCTTTTTCTTGGCTTTTTGTGCCTTTTCTTTGTCTTCAATCTTTTCTTTCTTTCATTTTCTTTCTTTTTCTTTTCTTTGCCCTTTTGGCTTGATTTTAGTTGTAGGCATTCCTTTTTGCAACAAGAAAGAGAGATTTCAACAAATTGCAACTTTATTGCCTGGAAATGTGTAGGAGGTAGGGAAATGGGTATGTCGGGACGACGTCTTCCCTTCATACTCACAAAAAGGGGAGAACTTGGACTAGACAAACAATCCCAAAAACGGTCACCTAAGGGACGAGACTCGGCAACCAAGGCCTTTTCACACCGTGGGTGGTCATAATGGTCAAAATGCAAATCCCGTAGTAAATCCCTAGTAAGCTAGGTGGACTCAAGGTAAAGGACCAACGAAATCATTGATTTAGGGTCATTCTACTAGACTAAGGTCCAAGACTCGATTCATACTACTAAAAAGGGAAAGTAAACGCTTGCACACTAGCCTCAAAACCGGGTTTTCGAAAACCTTTTTACACACTAGACACAACTACACACACAAAACAAGGACACGACGAAAACAAAAGAAAAAGAGACAAAAGGCAAGAAAACTAAACAAGATAAAACAAACACATAAACAAAACAAACACCACTCCGAACTTCCAAACAAGTCACCAAATCAACCACAAATATGCTTAAAGCTCCACTCGAGCACACAACATCACACAACTCCTCCAAATTTCACAAGGAACAAAGAGGGAAAAGGGGTGAAGAGATGTTACCGGATGTCTTGAGAGCTTTCCAAAGCTAACGGTGATTAGGCAACCTATAAGGAAAAAGGGAGGCAAAACAAGCACAACAAAACAAAAATACGACACAACGACACAAAACGAAAACACACAAAAAGAAAATCTTTTTGATTTTTGTGAAATTTTTCAAATTTTTAGGGTTTTTAAAGATTTTTCAAAAAGACTGCGAAAATAAACTAAGCTATACTAGAATATCGCTCCCCCACACTTAAACCGAGCAATGTCCTCATGCTCGATCGTAGTATGTGGAGACACAAAAGAAAAGAAAAGAAACTACGAAAATAAAGCTAAAAATCAAAAAGAAAAGTGAAGAAAGGGTAGAATGTGTCCGGCCGGGGTGTAGTCAAGTCACCATGGGCCGAGACGAGAAAAGATATGGGTGGGGGAAGAAATAAAAAGAAGGAAATAAAAGGAAATGGGAGGGGAGGACTAGGTGTAATCAAGTCACCTAGCCCGGATTCCGCCTAAATCCGACTAAATCCTACAAAAAAGGGTGAAAAAATTGTAAATTTGGATTTTGAAATGACAATCGACGTAGTCACGTCATCGAGAGTTGGGAGCAATAACTACCAAGGCTCCGAGGGCCACCATGACACCATGACACAAAAGTGTAAACGGGGAAGGGGATAAACAAGGGAAAACAAGTGATAAAAGATGGGAAAGAAAGGATAGTTGTCGTACCCATCGTTTAGGAACTCACTCGCTCCATCATCTCATGATTCAATATTGGCACAAAGCTTGTCTTCTTCGTTGTTATCCCGCTTCAATCTTGATAATAACGCATGGTTGAAGTATTAAGCTTGCATTGGTAGGAGGGGGCGGGATTTGATGTGAGGCTCGGTATGTAGTGAAGGTAAGATGAGGTGAGGCTACGTAAATGAAGTGTAGGGTCATATGATTGGTGCAAGGGTAGGTAGGGATGTTGGGAGGGGGTATAAAATGGTAGGGTGGGCTCACACAACCAAGAAGAGGCAAAAAGGGGGAGCAGGGGACCATCCCGGTCGGGATGGACTTCTTCCCGTTCGGGAAGACTCCTTCTCGGTAGGGACGAACTTGGTCCCGGTCGGGACCACACTCCAGAAGATCCAATTTTTGGCACACTCATCCCGATCGGGATGATATCCTTCCTGGTCGGGATGGCTCATCCTTCCCGGTCGGGAGGAGTCTTCTAGCCCTTCCTAATCTTGATAGCTTCACCCACATGGCCACCAATACATCGAGACATAGAATCTCGTCCCCAAAAGCTTGTCAAAAGCTTCAAAAACCGACTCCCTTGCTCAAAACCAAGCTTCTATCTTCATCTACTCTCCTCGAGACTTCATCTTCACTACAACCTATCAAATGAACTCAATGAACACCATCAAAATCCCTCCCTCACATCGCTCATCAAAATACCGAATTACAAGAATTCCACAAAAACTAACAATCCTAAAAACCAAAATATCCAAACAAACATATACAAAAACAAAAACAAAAGAAAAGGAAAAAGATATTTACACTAAGCTACTCTCACCAACTACACTTCCATAGCCATCAAGAGCTCGGAGGAGTAAGTCAAATGCCTTAGCAACATCTTCGTTGAAGCTCACATGGCCGAGCCTAGCTACTTTCAAGAGCTTCCAAGTCGGAGGCAAGAAGCAATCATCTTCATTATTCTCGGGGTTCTTGTGATCTTCCGGGTCTTCGGAACCATGATAGCAACGACTCTTCTGACCATCCGGTAGGTTTAGTGGTCTAGAGTCATGCTCGGTGTTATGAAGAGGGAGATCACACCCTAGGGGTGTTGCTTCTTCTACGGGGTCGAGAGTAGGATTCTCTTCCACCGCCCGACAAGGATACTCTTCATCAACCATCTCACAAGACAAGGGACTAGAAATCGAGTGCGATAGAGGAGGAGAAGGCATCAAATTTTCTTCATTGGAGGCTTTAGGCTCCTCCAATTTCCCATACAAGGAAAGTTCCAAGGCATCTACCTCTTTTTCCCAAATATTACGCTCCTTTTCACTCACCTTGTCAATATGGCCTAGAGGAGGTATGTCTTCACTTGGGTTTGGATTGTCAACATCCGGCTCATCGCGAAGAAAATCATACAAATCCAATTTAATAGCTAATACATTGGCTACCCAAGAGTTATCTTGATAATCATGTTCAAATCCCTCCTCATTGTCGACCCTTGAAGCTTCAACTTCCTCCATTCTTCCCATAACTTCCCATCCAAGCAACACTCAACAATGATCTCTTGATTGACCCTCCCTTCTTCATTTGTAGCTTCATGCTCGGGTTGACTTTCTTGTGGAGACACCCGACCTTCATGCCTAAATGAACCTTCCTCAACAATTCGTGGAGCTCGAGTGGCCGACATCGTGATACGAGCCATGAGTGCAATCCGAGCATCTTGCACCTCTATTTGGGCCTTGAGCTCCTCTTTAACCCCTTGTATTTGAGTCATCATCACTTGTTGACTCTTTTGCATTAAAATCATCATCTCATGTTGACCCTTTTGCACTAACATTATCGCCTCTTGTTGACTCTTTTGCATTTGGACCAACATTTGACAAGTCTCAAAGTCGGGGATTTTTGGTTGTGGGTTATGTGAGGGTGTTTGGTAGTTGTTAGGATGTTGGAATGATCCTTGACAACTTTCATGATAACCATATGGAGGGCGTTCGTAAGATTGTTGATGAGGTTGATATGGTTGGTGAAATTTTGGGACTTGGCCATTTGCCCCATAGTTGTCCCGTGATGATTGATGGAAGCTAGGACGTGCCATTTCCATAACGTTGCTTCGATACCTAGGATGAACTAGAAGCACTTGAGCAAACGTTATTAGCCTAGTGCTTTTGAGGCACTAGGAGGAGAGAATAGCACACAAGAAATAGAACGGAGATACACAAGGAGAAGAGAACACAAAAGTCAAGAACAAAGTCAAAAACTAAGCAAACAAAAGTCTAGACTACGTCGTCCCCGGCAACGGCGCCAATTTGATGGGAGGGATTTGTCGTCGATCCCGCCACCAAATAATATCCAACCAACCTAACTAGGTAGCTTGGGCAAGTCGGGTCGATCCACAGGGACGAAAAATGGGTTTAGACTAATGGGTGCTATGGTCAAAGACTAGGTTCGAGACAAGCTGAACTAGGGTGATGGCTAATGACTAAACTAGGTCTAGAACACGGAAAAGGAAGACAAAACGAGTAACTAACGACTAAGGGAAGCAAGGATAACAATAAGAAGGAAAACTAGGGTTAGGTCGGGTTCATGGAAGCAAAGGAGGCAAAAAGGGGAAAAACGGGGTTACTAGCATGCTCTCGTTGCCTAGGTACCGCCGATCGGGCTCTCGCTACGTAATCGGCCTAGGGGTCGTCCTCATCGCGCTCTATCTACGTAATGAGGGAACCAAACAACCCCACCAAACACACACATACAAGAGAATATGCAAGAAAAACAAGGATTGATCGTCTCTAGTCTCACAAGCATTTCATCGAACATGTGGAGTGCAAGGTAAAAAGAAAACAACAAAAACAACATCTAGTACCACCCATCTCACCCTAATCATCCACAATCACAACCAATCACCCTAATAACCCTAGCAAGAGTCTACTCAAACATATCTAATCTAAAACTAACACTAACAAGAGAAATCAACATAAGAATCAAAACATACATAAAGAAACTACAAGCAAGAACAACAAACTAGATATAAAGATGAAAACTTGAATAACATAAACAAAGATTAAGAGTAAAAGGATGAGAAGATTATACCAACAAGAAAGGAATGGAAAAGATGAGAACTTGTATATAAAGAACACCCAAAACATCCACCAATGTTGTCCAGATTGGATGGATTCTTCAAGAGATCCCTTAATACAAGATTAGCTAACTAGATTAAGGACTAATTACCGACTAATCTACTATAATCTAAGCTAATATATGCTAAAGTAGTCTAGGGTTTAGTGGGTAATGTCTTACCTTCCATAAGAATACAAGAGGAAGGGTATATATATATAAGGTTACAATGAGTAAGGAGAAGAAAAGAGTTGACGCGGGCCTGAACTCGGCTCATCCCGGTCGGGATGAGGTGGTCCCGGTCGGGATGAACTCATCCCGGTCGGGATGGACCCAGGACAGGAGCTATCGTATTTGTGCACCTCATCCCGGACAGGATGAGGTCCTTCCCGTCGGGGATGAGTCTTGTAGGCCTCCAATATGATCTTTAAGGTCCCTCCTTGCCTCTCATGGGTTTCTCATCGATTCTCGGCACTCGGGATCGAGCCTAAGGGGCTCGGGAATGGGTCCCAAGGTCTCGGGATCGAATCCAAGGCATCGAGTGATCGTTCCTTCTCTTCGTTGGCTCCAAGTGTATGAAACGAGTCGGAATCATTCCAATTCTTCATGAATGGTCTCGAGAACCTAAAACGAACTAAAGAAAGCATAAGTAACCAAAAAACCGCTCCCAAGGAGCGATTCTACAAGGAAAACGGGACCAAAACACAACAAATTAGGCACTACAAACTACACTTATCACAGGCCTTCGTTCTATTATGACCGTCTCATAATGCCTTAGGTAGCGGGTCACCCTAGAGTATATAAACTGGGCAGGGTACCCCACGTGTCCTACCATCTGATGTTCATCCAGATCACGTAGATAGCTGAATCTGGGAAATCCCCAGTCACCGGTAGACGGGAGGGTAAGAATCAAAGCATAGCCCCTAAGTTTCTGACTAGTCATGTATGAGGGGTTAACTTGCTCTGCATAGTAGCGAAAGTATTCTTCCGAAAATAAAATATGAGAGTCTATACTCTCTAAGGTAGGCTGGAAATAACACTCTTTTGGTGCCAAAGGAGGGTCTGCCATCAACCTATTATTGATGAGATAAAAAGGTTAGTACTGTAAAAATTTCAGGAAGGTTGGGTATAGTACCATATTTTAAAAATTTTGGTTTCTCCTTATCCTATTATTACACCATACATATAATCATATAATTAACATGAATGAAAGATAACACATAAGCGTTTCCCTTAAATCATTTCCACCCCGATAAATTATTTAATAGGATCTTAACTGTTTCTATGTGAATCTCTCATTTTAGTGATCTAATATGGTCTTAGTATTTTAATAAGTCTACCCAGGCGCGCTCCTCGTTAGGTAAGTGAAATTCAATCCTCATTTACGGTCACAAGGTCGCTCTTATACCAACTGTAACAACCCGGATTTTTGATGACTTAAATTAATAGATAATGCGGAAAATTATCTAAGTCATTTAATTATACAATATCAGAGTATGTAAAAATCCGGATCACTACAGATCCTTATAAGAAACGACTATTAACAACATAGTCTCGATTTACTAGTATAAAATATAAACCGTATTTTATACAATATTTTATTAAGTCTCTCACTCGATCCTTTCCCATCTCCCCATACCTGCAAAAATATAAAACAGAGGCCGCTGAACGGAACAACAACCAAACCGTTCATCTAACATCACCTCGTACACATAAGACAATCATGTGAATAACAAATAATATGCTTATGAAAATATTAAAGGATATCACGTAACAGATAGTTTCCTTTATTCCAATTAACTAACATGTGAGGTGATGAAAACGATAAAGTTTAGAAGATGGGACATTGGCAGCCATTTGATTTTTAAATCACTTTTCAAGTGAACATATAAGCACACGGGTCGTGGCTCCTAGTATCACCGCTACATCCTATTGTCTTGCATCTCACCAATAGAAGTAACCGTATTACCGACTCGTAGACCGAACCGATCTCATGAGGTTGACATCTCACCCATAAGGCTCAATTGGGTTGAACTTCAATTATATTATATGTTTATTCAGACGGGGCTCTGGGCGAAATGAAAGCTGATGATTACATTCTCTGCATCACCAAGAGGGAACCCGCAGTTTTCAGAATCTTGTTCTGCCCCCATAACCTAAGTACTAATACTGATCAAGTACTCGTCTATACGTGCGCACATACCGTACGCAGACTGTTGAACCGCAGCTCTCACTGCCGTAGGTAGACTACCTTAAACACTAGGTCAACTCTCAGCCGAAGCTTTTGAGTCTGCTTTTCATTACAAGTGCAGTCGAAACACCACGAGTGGTAGAATCCAACACAAGCTATTCGTTCCAGCCTCGTATCGTAAACTTTATATAAAAGTTGTCCGTGAACAAATAGTATTTTATTTGGTTACTTTAATAATTGGTCGGACTCATTTAAATATTCACTTTCCCAAATTCTTACGTTCGGTGAGACAATGTGATACTTTATCCCATAGTATCATCCAAAACATCATTGATAAGGCTAAAGTCGTATCACCTAATCAAAATAAACCTAACAAATGACTAACAAATAGCTAGTAGCAAGTAAGGGTCGAACCACAGAGAGACGGACGATTATCGCTAATTATCTAAATTTGATTCTAAACTATTCTAATTCCGGTTTGTTTGTGTTTGATTTTTCTAAACTATTGCAGTAATGTAATGTAAGAGGTTCTATCAATATTAAAAGAGATCTAGGGTCTTACGGTTCACTATGTAATTAAATTGGGTAAAGTTAATTAATCATTTAATCAATCAATCATAGTTATTCAGGGCAAAGACACGGCCTTTCGGATCTTATGTCAACCTTAGGATAAATTCTGGCGGGCTCTCGCAACTTACCAGATTATCCTACCCACTTACTTGTAAGTCTACCCTTACCAGGCTTTCGATCTTAGGTTCGGGTTCCTAAACATTCAACTAGTTCAACGTCTCAAACTAATCAAACAATAATACAAGACAAGTAGTAAGGCAATAGCATATGAATGAATTGAACAATTAAACAAATAATCAATCTAACATCCCCAATTCAATTAACATAGATCCCCTTCAACCCTAGATAAATAAATTAGCTACTCATACTAAAACATAAAGCAATAAAGAAATTAAGCATAATAAAAGACAATATGAAACTAAGAGAAAAGAGAAAAATACCAATTACGTAGAACTGAAATATTGACGATCTAAAAGTAGGATTACAAACTAGAAGAATTCTAATGCTAATAAAAACTAAACTAAACTAAGAATATGAAAGTGTAAACTAAACTAATGAATGAAAAAGTGAGAAAGTGTTCTTAAATCTAACCCTAAGGAGGGTATATATATACTAATAATGATAAGGAGTGTCATTACTCCTACTTTCCTAAAACTAATTAGGAAAGAATATCTCGTAAAATAGGAGTCATGGTAAGTGAAGGAGTCCAAAAATAGAAATCCCATGAAACAGCCTCAAACCGGTCGGTTTGGGTCTGTCCCGAGCGGTTTGGGTCCGTCCCGAGCGGTTTGGGTTCATCCCGAGCGGTTCGAGTTCCTCTGCACTGCGCGATGAATTTGAAATGCTTTCTGTTTCTTCGTTACTTATCGGAATTGGACGTGTGATATACCGTTGGAAAGCTAAGAGTAATATATTTCCAACGCCACAAAAATCAGATCAATCATAGTTGTATAGATCAAGATATGCACGTTTGAAGTTGACCTTGTTTTAGCGATCGTTCTTTCTTCTCGATTTGCATTTGTTTGAGCTTTCCAACTTATTTCTTTGTCGTTTCTTAATGTTTCTTCACTTTACATCCTTTCTCAAGTATTCAATTAGTATCTTATAACTTTTATCACTTCTTTCTTGTGGATTTCATGGCTCGACTCTCGTCATTGCCCAAAATATAGCTCAATCGCCTTCATTTGTCTCGTTTCCTACAAAACTTAAACAAAATACCCGGCATAACAAAGAAGGATGAAAAGCTAGAAAAATAACTCCTAGGATACATAAAATGAACCAAAATAAAGGAAAAGTTGGGGTTAAATATATACAAAATGAGTTCATCAATCATATCTCAAATATTGTATATGGAGTATTCTTTATTTTTAAAATTAAAATCTATTTTAATTAAGGTTTTATATTAAATTTAAAACTTAAGATATAAAAATATATTTAAAAATTTTAACGTTTTTGGAAAAATACAATTTAAATCATACTTAGTCGATTTATAAAATTTTGACGTGAAATTTCTTTTAATAATCATGATCGTCGTATCAAATTTTTAAAATAATTTAAGTTCGTTCATTCTAGAAAACGTAATTAATTTTATAAAATATAAGTGGTGTAAAATTTTATTCGTAAATAAACAATGAAAGCATTAAAACAAATTTAGACTTAAACATGCTCTAAGTAAGTAAAATTAACAAGAGTAACCAATAATATGAAATGGAATTTATAAATATAGGAACATAAATATCACATAAAAGTACAATTAACATGAATTTAAAATAACGTACGTAAATGTTATTCTCTTTAGGTTCTTTTAACTATTTAATCTGTTTCTCAAATAACTAGAAATGTAAATATGGTAATTAAATTTAACAAGTGATAATTTAGTCAAGTTAAATTTAGTCTTAAACAAAATGTATAACATGATTAAAATATCACATAACATTTTTATATATTTTCCGGTATGGAAACAATCGACCCGAAGCGGATTCGGATCCTTTGAATTTGGGGTTACTTTGATGATGATCATTTTACTTCCTGAATCTCTCCTTCCTCTTACTCCGGTGATCGGACCTTCCTGGCGGAGACGGTCGTCCACCTGCACACAGGGAGCGCACAGGGCCTCGGAGGTGTCCGAGGAAACCCTCTCCGATACCTAAGTCAGTCTGTGAAATGCCTTGACGAACCTTACTCGTGAGGAGTAAGGTGGCGGTTTTAGAGTAAGATTCTAGAGAGAGAAAGTCCAACCCCTTTCTTGTGGAAAATACCGAAGTATTATAGGTTCCCCCAAGAGAGAGGAAAAAGAGAGAGAGAGAGAAAGAGGAAGAATGGGAGGACGAGGAAATGACACGTGGGTTCACCTCGTCCACCCATTCTTCCTTACCTTAGGCATGGACAGAGAGGCTTCCAGTTTCCGTCCCCCTGAGCTTACCAGGGAGGGATGCCTGCTTTCTAACTGGTAGGGGGCTCATCTTTACAACCACAACGATTGTGGCATGACCCTGATCGGGAGGGGAAGGAGAAGCTTGTTTGGAGCTTGGGGCTATTCTCTAAGATCGCCCTTTGGGGGCCTCTTAGAAAGGTCCTGTTGGCCGGCTTGCTAAGCAGGCCTCTCCCTACTTTCGGATCGGGCTACCCCGGGGCCCATATGACGGGCGACCCGCGGCAGCCTACCGACCCCCATCAATTGGCCCTCGTTGGCAGAGGGGGAAGCAGGGCCCCTCCTCAGCAGACGACCTTCGCTTAGGATGGTGGGAGGTTGACTTCTTGAATCCCACTTTGGCATTTAATGTAGCGCATGTTCCCGAGGAGAAATGTATTAAATGCCTTGGGCATGCATAGAGTTGGGATGTTGCTTCTTCATGATTACTTTTTCTCATAGAATGATCCCTCGAGCTATGCACCGGAATGGTGATTGGCCCTCCTCCTGTAGAGATGGTTGGGATGCCATTTAATGCCTTGTCTTTACTTTGTATAAAATCCAACTCTACTTCGTCATTTTCACAATCTTTCCTCAACTTCCTCTTCCACTTTTTCTTCTAAAATGTCTTGGGTGAGGAATATGATCCTTCGTCGAGGTGTTTATGTGAACGCCCTTCGCTATAGGGAATACAGGAGACTAAGGTACACTAGGCAGGCGTATTCAGCCATTCGCCGTAGAAGGCGAACACGTCCTCGCCCTTTGCGAACTGTCAAGGCGAAATCCTCATCAAAGGCTAGCAAATGTCCAAAAAAATCTCCGTCCCCCGTAAAGCCCAGACCCAAGTACTGTACCCAGGCGAGGGGTTGCTCTTTCAAGGGGTTCCACAGGAGTTTCCTCTGGCTGCAGCCTGAAAATTTTGACCCTGACTGTCCTGATTCGGGCTCTTCTCCTGACTCGGGCCCTTCTTCCTCTCTGGTGAGAAAACCGGAGGATTATTATGACTCCCCTGAGGGTACCAGGGTAGCCAGATATGGCGAAGATTGGGACTTGAGCAGCCGTGGCTCACGGGACAGCGACGGCCAGGGCTACTCGTCTGGCCGGGAGGCCCTAGGGAGTGAAGAAGAGGGTCCTGATGACCCCTTCAAGGACTTAGGCAGCTGGGACTGGGGGTTCGATGATGGAGGCTGCGGCAGCCCCGGGGATTACACCCCGGGTTTTGATAAAGATTAGTCCCACCCTGCGCTTGTAGGCAGGTTGAGCCAGACTTTCAGGCTCCTTTTGTAATCTTTCTTTTAATCCCACTCGTTTTATAATCTTGGCCCTTTGGGCCTCTTAATTAATAATGAAAATCAGGTGGGCTTTTGTCTTCAATGTGCTGTTGTTTTGTTTTTTTTTGCCTTGGATTCTTTCTTTCAACGAACCTCATACTAAAAGGTCAGAGGAGGGTAGGGGTAGGGTTAACACTGACCTTCCCTCCTCCTCTGGGGGACCAGGGGTTAGGGTGGCTGAGGAGGGGCACTCAGAGGACAGTGGGGGTACCAACTCCCCTGAACCTGCTCCCATATGATGTTGTTGATTCTGATGTTGGGGCGCTGGAGATTGATCCCTCCAGATCATCGGCCCTCTCGATCATTCCTAGAGTACCAGGGAGAACCTATTACCTGGATAAAAATAAGTATAGGATCCCCCTACGGACTTACCCCGCCTCCAAGAACCGGGAGCTTATACTGGAGAAGAACGCTGTCGGGGCCATCGCTAACTTTTAAAACTTTGGGGAGGGCTACACAGTTATCGGTCCTGAAGAGAAGGACACGGTGTGCAAACCCCCTGACGACTGCATAGCCGTCGATCACAAGTGCTTAGAATTTGGCATGCGCTTCCCCCTGCACCCCTTCTTAGAGGAGGCCTTCAGGCACATGAACGTGGTCATTGCCCAGCTGACCGCCGTGGCGGTCAGGTCGTTGATAGCCTATACTTGGACCTGCCTGTTCCTGGGTGAGGGGCCTTCCATAGACACCTTAAGGTATATGGTTGGCCTGCAGATGGTGGCGTCCAACGAAGGGGGCAGCTCTCCAAGGTATTTCTCCCTTCTCAGGCAGAAAAACTGTTCCCTAGCCTGGCCAACCCTGAACAGTTTGAAGGACTGGAAGGATAACTTCCTATATGTTTATAGCGCTACAGAGTGGAGGATCCCTCGGCATTTCAGGAACCACGTCCACACCCGGCTGGAAACCCGCCAGGAATATCACCCTGGGGTTGGGGGGAGGGCTCTTGAAGTCAAGCTGACCAGCAAAGAACATGACTTGGTCAAACGGTTTGCTTTTTCCAAGGATAGGAAGAGCGTATATGGTCCTGACCATTGGCTCCCCCATGCGGACCTTATATCAACTGATGACTACTTGACCCCGGTGGGGCTAAACCCCGGCCTTGGAGAAGGTAGCTTGGGGATTATGATAATAGTCGACTTTTCCTAGCCCTGCTTTGTTGTATGCTTACTTGGTTAACTTTCTTGATTTTTGCAGAACTTGTTACTCATCTCTGGTCAAAAAGGGAGCTGAGGGACATTGGCCTGAACAAGGATCTAACGATTTATATCAGTTGTCCTCCCCTCCCATCCGGTTTTAGTAAGCAGACTCTGATGAAGTATGTAATGAGTATATCAGCCAGCAGGGCGAGGCTTCCTCCCCCTCCTCCCAGGCCTTCCTCTACACGACCTGCAGCTCTCACCCCAATTCCCAGGGCGGCAGAGGGGGAAGCTGCCTCAAAGGCTACCCCTTCTCCGGCCAGCAAACGCGGAGGGTCCTCTCCTGGGACCCATCCTCCTACGGGGTCGAAACCCTCTGCTTCTGAGGAGATCAGGGAGAGTAATCCCCTGGTCGGCAGGAAGAGGAAAACTAAGGAGCCACCGGATGATGTCCACGTAGTGGATCTGGAGGCAGACGCCAGCACGCCTCAGGCAAAGCGCCCTGCCACTGACCTTCCGGACACCTTGTTCTCAGATGGAAATGCTGAGTTCAACTTTACTGCTGGTGAGAGCGTTGATGTCTATGCCCTTCTTTCAGACTCTAACTCCACGTTGGCGGATCATCTCGCCAAATCCTTGACCTACTCTAGCAACCAGGCGGTCCAGTTCATCCAACGTTGCTCCAGGGTCTTCCAAGCTTCCGCAAAGCTGGCGACCCTCAACCGCTTAAGTGATGAGGAGCTAAGTGTTACCCCTGGGTTCCCTCTTCCAGAGCGTTTAGCGGTGGTTGAGAGGGATGTTGCTCTCATTGCCAACCTGAAGCTTCAGCTGGCCAGGTGTGAAGGAGAGCTGGGGGAAGCCAAAGATCGGGCCGTCCGCTGGAAGGACCAGCGCGAGAAGGCTGTAAATGAGGCGACGAGTTTGGAGGCTGAGCTGGGGCAGGCCAGGAAGGAGGTGGCTGAGGTCGAGCAGATTAAGAAGATGGTTGCCGAGCTGGAGGACCGCCTGTCCAAGGCTGATTCAGACCTCCAGAAGGCACAAGGTGAGCTGAAAACTCAGGGCGAATAATGGCTCAAGGAAAAGGAAGAGATCGTCCAAGAGGCCAATTTGGCGGTGGACAAGGCCTTTGTCACAGGAGCTTCTTCCTCTTCAGAATTCGTCATGGAGGTCATCAGGAAGATACTTCCAGATTTTAATGAGGATGCTTTCCAGGCTCTTTACGCAACCAAGAATGAAGCCAGGGCTAACAAATCGCCTGAGGAGGCGCCTGGTCCTGACCAGGACACCCCTGCTGCGTAACATGCAGGGCAGTTGTCCTCTGAGGGTTCCTGTCCTTACCCTCCTGCGCCTCTGCTTCCTCGCTGAATTTATTACATTTTTGCGCGCCGGGCCCTGATGTGGTCGGCTGCCTGTCTTTGTAATTCATATTTTCATGTAACCGGATTTTATTGCTTTGCTTTGTAAACACCTACTACTTTATGCTTGTTTTAATGGGTATTTCTTTGTTGTTTTTCGAGGTTTGGCCTGACCCTGACTCCTAATTTAGAGTGAGGGGTCCTGCCCCCTGCTTGCCCAGAGGCAGGCGAGGGGACTGCGTTTTTTATACAAGGTTGGGGGTTCCCCAGTCCTTGTTCTTTTTGGCATGTGGGGCTCGGCCTGACCTTGGCTTCTTGCCGAAGTCCAAGGGGCCTGCCCCCTGCCTGCCCGGAGGCAGGTAGGGGGGGGGGGGACTTTTTGTTTTTTATACAAGGTTGGGGGTTCCCCAGTCCTTGTTCTTTTTGGCACATGGGGCCCGGCCTGACCCTGGCTTCTCGCCGAAGTCCAAGGAGCCTGCCCCTTGCCTGCCCAGAGGCATGTGAGTGGACTTATTGTTTTTTGTTGGGGGGTCTATTTTCCTTGGGTTTTGCAACAGGGGGGCTCTCCCCCTATTGCCATGCTCGTTTGTGTGTGAAGTGCCAATTTAAACAGACAACGAGTATGAATTCGAGAATCTTTTTCATTTCTTGAAAATCTTAACATTTTTGGTCGGAGCCGTCGACATTTTACCTTGACCGTCCTCCGCCGATGTTTTTAGGGAAAAGAAAAACAGCTAAAATTTTAACCTTTAGACGTAATATTTCTTTAAGGTATCCGCATTCCAGTGGGCAGCCAGCTCCTGGCCTTCAGGGTTAGCAATTCTGTAAGTTCCCGGCCTCATAATCCGTGTGACTTCATACGGGCCTTCCCAATTGGAGCTTAGCTTGCCGTGCTACCTCGATCTTCCTACAGCCTGTGTCTTTCTTAGGACCAGGTCCCCTACCTGGAAATTCCTTACATTCACTTTCTTGTTGTAAGCTTTTCTCATTCGTTGTTGATAGGCGGCGATATTGACGCAGGCCTCTTGTCTTACTTCACCGACTAGATCAAGAGCCTCGGTCATTGCAGCCTCATTGCTTGCCCTGTTATATTACTGGGATCGGAGGGTGGGAATCTGTGCCTCTATGGGTAGCAGGGCGTCGGCCCCGTAGACCAGGCCAAATGGAGTTTGGCCTGTGGACTCCTTTCTGGTGGTCCTGATTGACCATAACACACTTGGAAGTTCGTCTGCCCATCTTCCCTTGAGCTCATCCACCAATCCTCTTCAGCCCATTCAGTATTTGCTTGTTGGCTGCTTCGGCATGTCCGTTGGTCTGCGGGTGGCAGACGGCGGAGTAGGCGAAGGTTACGCCATGGCCTTCTAGTCAGGCCCTCAAAGGATCGTTATCAAATTGCCTGCCATGGTGTAGACACCCATATTTTGACCGCCAGGTGTCTATAGTAGTTTCCGCCAAACACCCGATGATGATCGGACGCAAACATGCTTTAATGGACTCAGATATGGGCTCGGATCATGGACATTTGGTTTAGGCTTATTACGGAGTACAAATCTTACAAAACCAACCTCAAAATCAGGCCCAGTGGGTCGTTTCGAGTCAAATAAGACTAATTTGGGTCGAATCCGGCACCAGGGGCAAAACCGTCTTTTAGCGACCGGGTCAAACCCGGTCAAAGATATTTTTCCGAGGTACACGGACCAGCCGTGACACCTCACCAGTTCGGCCTAGGCTCAGATACTAAAAAATATCAGCCTCGAAAATATTAAACAAATCCATTCAAGGATAGAATTCGATCTCAAGTAGGAATTCTATCCGAAAACCAAATCAATTCACCGACCGAGTATCAAAATACTCGGTCAACCCCATTTCAGCCGAGATACTTGGCTTCCTCACCAAGGAACGGAATTCTTGTTCCCTTTAAACTCCTACGTTTTCTATCCAAACCGGTATTTCTTGTCACCTAAGCAAGAGTACTTCTTATAGCTCCTATCAAGGACCTCACCTATAAATAGGACCCTCCGGTCACACAAATAACAGCATCTACGAATTATCAATAAAATATTTCCCGTCGAATTCACCAACTATTCCCATACATTACACATCTACGACATACATCCAAAAATAGCATCAAAATACCGACAACCCGACGAATCCGTCCCCGAGTAGCCGGCCGAACCCGCTAGCCTATACGTCCAAACACACCACCCTAAACTCATCCACATCATCTCGACGCTCCCGTGTCTAAGCCACTTTATGACGAGCTCTTCTCCGAGAAACAAAGCATGTAGGTTGAGGGTGTAAAATCAAACCCGATTCTTCCTCTTTCTCTTCCTTTTTCACGTTTTTTTCGTTTTTTTTCGTTTCGTCGGTCTATTTTTTTTTACGGGTCGTTCGTCACATATTTTTCATATCTCTAGTATCGGAATTATAAAAATATTTTCATAAAACGAAACGTTCTTAAAATACGATATCGATTCTCTAATCGAATATCGTATCTAACAAGAACTAAATTAAATCTCGTTGATTGTTACATCTTTTTTAAACAAAATTCGACGATTTTTACGCGGAGAGAATTAACTTTTTTTCTTTTCGTTCAAACTCTTTTCAAAACAAACTTTTACAAAACTTTTTGTAAAAATCATTCCGACTATTTGATATCGATTTCATAATTGAATATCGGATATGACGAATATCGAAAACATAAATCGAGTATAAATTAATCCATATTTGTACGTGATTTATAAAAATTAACGAATTTTGAAAAAAAAAAATCCGGGACAGACTCCAGCGCGAGTCGCGCCCCTCGCAGGCGACTCGCGCGAGAGCCTGGAAAATCGACCCATTTTTTTTGTTTTGCTCGTTTTCTATTCTTTTCGTTCCTTACATAAAACATTGACTTTCGCGACATATTTTCAGATTTCGATAAATACTTTTTCGACCTCGGTCAACACGTGCTAATCCACCACATGTCATAAACCCTTTTCAAAATCATGCATATCATCGTATTTACATCCTTATTCGATTTATCAATCGTTACTAACTTGTTTGCTCGTGTTTGTAGCGATTTATTTTTCATCTTTTGTTTTATTAGACTAAAACGAACTTCACATGCTAAATATAACTTTGACGTTATTAGTTTAAAATGCATTAAACGACTTAGCAACCCATTTATTTTTCTCACATGCTTAGGGAAAATAATCTTTGCATATCATTCAACCGTCGAACTAACGCGTGTACACCAAAAACGAACGATGTCTTAGTAAAGGCCGCTAAGTGCGGGCGGATTTGGGTGTTCTTAGTGAACTTCCCAACACGTACCCTCACCCCTTACTCAGAACCATGGTTTCCAGATGTCCGAATCCATTGGCAACGAGAGTCATTCAATACACGATATCCGATAAGGTCGGTATCGGTATCATAATGCAAAGGGACGAACCCAATAAACTCTGACATCGGAAATGGGCCGTATTTTGTACACGGCCCACTACGACATAGAGTGGGTTCGAACGGGCCCGAACTCCCACAAAGTTCGGTGGCGACTCCTACTTCGATTTAAATTTCAATTTGACCATCTCATATGGAGATTCATTCGCCTCACCAAACCCGCGCGTGGCCGCGTCGAGGTGGACCTATGTCATGTCCACAATTTGGCGACTCCGCTGGGGATCAACTGATGAGTCACTTACCATCGGCATCCTCAGGGTGAGACTCGAAAAGAAATCATTCGAATAGTAATGTACACATTTTAGTTCAATGGTTCAAGCATAACCCAATCTTTCCCGGGCCGGTTACTTGTGACCGACGTCCCACTATACCACGGTGCGTTCCTAAATGGGCGCACTAAAGACTTCGATGGCGGAACTCGCATGGGTTTTACGGCAGGTTCTAAGACCAACTCGGCTTAGGAAGACCGTCCTGATTTGCGAGAAAGCTATCGTCGTTGGTATAGACCCTATTCGACCGACCGAGACTTAGACTAAGAGCATACATGGTGTCATTATACTGTTTCCATGACTACGTGCTACTTGATTTTCTTTGGTTGTCTTTTAAAAACCGTCGTTTTCAAAAATTTGCATCTTTTCAAACCTATCCATTTTTCAAAACCCGGAAAGCTACCGAATCTAGGACTTATGATTTTGACTCAAATAGCCTATTTTTAGTCGGTATGCTGTCCAAACCTTTTTTCAAAAATCCGAAATCTCGGCCCGGTAGCGTTTTTTTTTTTCGATTTTAAAAAAAAATCGGGCCATCCTATCCGACTTTGTTCAGTTTTCAAATCCAAATCCTCCTTTCAAAGCTTTCTTCTTCTTAGGACTTCCCGTATTTAGCAGTGTCGGGTTCTGTCATAAGTAGTTAGAAGCTCTAGCGTCGAAACTCCGTCGATCTTACATCACGAAGTTTGTACCCCATCCCAGTCCGCCTTATTTGACAAGGCGCGGCCCACCTACGTAGGACAAACTCCTACAAAGGGAAGCCCATTTACACTTTAGGGTCCAAAGTCTGGGGAATAGCTCACAGTAGGTTTTTCTTCACACGAGACTAGGCCCATTTTACCAAAATCCTAAGGAAAGCCCACCACCTACGAGTCACCCGTCTGAGAGTCGGTTTTCGGTCTTCTATCCGAGTCTAGTCCTTTTTCTTCTTGCTCGGGATGCACTCTTCGATCTGGGTCCGATTCTGATTACATAGTGTTCTTACAGACAGGCCACCCTTCACCCGAACCATGACGCAACAAGCCATAGATGCATTGACCGCCTTGTTGGCTAAGATACAAGATCAACTGACGCAGATGAGGGGAGACCAAATCGCCATCCTTACCTGGGTAAGTGCCGTGGAGCAGATTATGCCGAAGGACGAGGATGAAACCAAGGGGCCATTGACCAGCGCAGTCCTCAAACTGCAAGAGCAGGTCCATCTGTCAACCCACAACTCGATCCATACGGAGAATGCTCGAACCTATTCCCCCCTGACCGACCAACTGCCTACCAATCTCAACTTGACCAGCCTCCCGATGTTCGACGGAACTGAGGACCCGGTATTACATATCCGGGCTTTCAAGGAATTTATGGCCCTAAAGGGAGTCAAGTCAGACATGTTCAAGCATTTGTTTGCCTCTTCCCTCGAAAAGCACCCGAGAGCCTGGTTCTACAGGCTCGATTCCAAGAAGTACAAGTCTTGGGATGACGTGGCGACGGAATTCGCTTGGAACTACGCCGACAACACAGAAATCCAGACACGATGCGCACCCTGGAAGTAATGGCCCAGGAACCTAAGGAAGGATTTACGAAATACCTTCAGCGCTGGAGGGCTGAAAGCGTCAAACTGGTCGATAAGCCCAGTGAAAAAGTGTTGGTTGAAGCCTTCGTCAAGAACCTCCTTCCCGTCTAACGGGTCCATCTCCGGTACGCCATCATACCTAGTTTCGCGGTCCTAACTGAGATGAGGACGAGAATCGAAGATGATCTAAGGTTGGAAAGCCTCACTAAGGCCTCCGCTAAGGGATACCAAGGGGCCAGCTCATCAACAAGCAAGCCCACATCTGCTGCTGCTACTCGTAGCATTTTTGACGAGGTTAATCTACTTGATACCCCGTCCAAGAAGAATATCACACCCCAGGTATTCACCGACATAGGTACCACCTGTGCAAATGCCTTACAAAGGCTCTCATCAAAAGGCCTGATCAACCCGATAGGCCCAACACCTGAGCTCCCAGTCGAGCGTCGCACCAACGCCTATGACATCCAGGCCTACTGCCAGTACCATCGTGGCAAGGGACACGATACCGAGAAATGCTGGAAGCAAAAGCAT
Source organism: Agrostemma githago (assembly GCA_958450325.1). NCBI lineage: Eukaryota > Viridiplantae > Streptophyta > Magnoliopsida > Caryophyllales > Caryophyllaceae > Agrostemma > Agrostemma githago. The sequence goes on along the minus strand of OY288254.1, from coordinate 17,229,277 downwards.
CTTATCCAGGATCTCATCGAAAGTGGAAAGATCCCTTTACCTGGAGGCAAGCCCGGCAACAAGGATAATCCGTTGGCCACTCACGCCATCTTCTCCGGGGAAGTCATGGACTGTTCACATCTCATTTCCCCGTTTGTCCCGCAAATAAATGGGATCTGGTGCGACGACGAAGATGACGTCTATCTCACCAAGGGGGAAGCTGTCCCCATCACGCCCGAAGAAATCCAGAAGGTTAAGTCCAAGGTCTTAGCCAGTAGTCATGCCCTTATCATCGCCGAGCCATCTAGGGTGGAGGCTGCCCCGGAAGAGCCAACTACCGAAAAGGCTCTTGTGAAGCAGCTGAGCAGGACTCGAGTTGACCTCTCTATATGGTAACTCCTAGTTAGCTCACAGGAACATTGAGAGGCACTCACTAAGGCCCTCGATCAAGTCAAAATCGACTCTACGGCTACTCCAGCTGAAATGGTAGCCACGGTTCTGCCTCACCTAAAGGGGAAAGCTAAGGAAGAAGGCCCACTTATTACTTTCTCCAATGCTGATCTACCACCATTTGGGCCTGCCCACAACATGGCCCTCTACATCACGGTAATCTGCCGTGGAAAGTACCTGCCCATGACCCTAATCGACGACGGGTCCGCAGTCAACGTCCTCCCCTTGAGGACCGCTAAAGCCCTCGGCATCACCGAGGCCGACTACATTCTTACAGCTCAAACCATTCAGGCTTTCGACGGAAGTCCAAAGTCAGTAGCTGGGGCCGTAAAACTTACTATCATAACTGGCCCGATAGAAAAAGAGCTGGGATTTCAAGTAATCGACGTAACTTCTTCCTTTAACCTTCTTTTAGGAAGACCCTGGATCCACGCGACCAGGGCTGTGTCCTCCACTCTGCATCGAAAAATCAAGCTGCCTCTGCACGATACCGTCATCACTTTAGAAGCCACACCTATGACTGTGGCTAATTGTAACACCTCAGGCCACACCGATCTCTGGGGGTTCGACTTCATAGGGGCAATTGAAGAAGAGTATCTTTTCCGACCCTACTTTACGGTTAGCATTGACCGGATGCTGCAGAATCTGGGCTATCTACCGGGGGTACATCAAGGCCCAATCTCCCCGCAGGGAAAATCCTCGAAGTTCTTGATAACGGGAGGACTCAAACCGGTCTGGGTTACACCATAACCCCGGAAAATATGGGCTAAACCGGAACCAGCAAAGTCATTTTCGTCACTCCAGTGTTCGAGCCCATCCAGACAGGCCTATATCGGCCCAATACTGCGCACCCTGGGACCCACTTGGCCCAGGACTGCAACTTCATACCAGATGACATGTTCGCTATCATCCAGTCCGAAGATGCTAAGAATGTTGAGCCCGCACTGGGACTACTTTTCGGAGAGGACCTCACGGCCCCAGCACCGAAGGAGGAGCTGGTTAGTCTCATTCTCCGCAGCCGCAACTTTGATCCGTCTAAGCTAATCTCGGATGTTGGATCCGGGACAGGAAAGAGAGCCTGGAGGAAGACCGTCAAATGGACTGACAGTCAAGGAAGAACCTACAAGCTGATCGCGGGAGAAGGAGAAATGCCAGAATCGAGTCTGAGTCCGAGTCGGAGTCCAAGTCAGACTCTGAGATTGAGTCTAGTGAGTCCGGTGCTAGGGTCATCCCTGTAACTCCCCCTCTCCCTTTAGCTACTCCTAGTGCCTCGGGGTCTGTCCCGGGCACTTTACCTATCCCGCCACTGACTAGCGATCAGATGGCAGCTCTTTTCGAGCTATTTTCTCAATTTATGAGCAATAATAACAACCGTTCCGCTTACGACTTGTCTCATTTTCAAAATTTCAAAAATATTCTGTGCAATGACATTGAAAAACCCGGCGAACAGGAATCCTTGCCTCCACATCTGATCGAGCAAATAGAGCAAAGGGAATCCCGCAATCCGGTAATCGAAGAAACCGAGTGCATCAACGTGGGAACAACCTTAGAGCCTCAACTGCTTAAGATAGGGTTATCTTTAGATCCCGAGGAGAAACAACAATTCACGAATTTCCTTCAAGAATTCAAAGACGTCTTCGCATGGTCCTACAAGGACATGTCGGGGATAAACCGCGAAATAGCCTAGCACCATACACCGATCAAGGAAGGGTTCAAGCCGGCTAAGCAGAAACTCCGACGCATGAGGCCCGAATGGTCCCTCAAGGTCAAGGAGGAAGTCGACAAACAATTCAAGGCTAGGTTCATACGAGTTTCTGAGTATCCAGATTGGGTTGCAAACGTCGTACCGGTTCCTAAAAAGAACAGTAAGGTGCGTGTCTGTGTAGACTTTCGGGATCTTATCAAGGCGAGCCCGAAAGACGACTTCCCGTTACCACACATCGACATACTGGTGGATAACACAGCTGATCATGCCCTTCTATCATTTATGGATGGGTATGTTGGGTACAACTAGATAAAAATGGCAGAAGAAGATATGGATAAGACCACCTTCATTACACCTTGGGGTACTTATTGCTCTACTGTTATGCTGTTTGATCTCATCAATGTCGGGGCCACCTATCAACGAACCGCCACAACTTTATTACATGACATGATGCATAAAGAAGTGGAAGTTTACGTGGACGATATGATCGTCAAATCTAAAGACAAGGACGGTCACATCACCGCCCTGAGAAAGTTCTTCACCCGATTACGCAAATACAACATGAGGTTAAACCCTCAGAAATGCAGTTTCGGGGTAACATCTGGCAAATTACTGGGTCATATCGTTAGCCAACGCGGTATCGAAGTCGATCCAGCCAAAATCAAGGCCATCACCGAGATGCAACCCCCTAAAACTGAAAAAGAGATAAGAGGGTTTCTCGGAAAAGTCCAATACATCAGCAGGTTCATTTCAAAACTAACCATGGTGTGTGAACCGATCTTCAAGAAGCTGAAAATAGGGGAACGGTTACTATGGGACGACAAGTGTCAAGCAGCCTTTGATAGAATCAAAGAAATCTTGTCTTCACCACCGGTCCTGATGCCACCTCAACACGGTTTGCCTTTGTCACTATACCTAACCACGACAGAGACAGCCTTGGGGGCTATGCTAGCTCAGACGGTCAATTCCGAAGAACGGGCTATATAATACATCAGCAAAAAGTTTTTAGAGTACGAGTGTAAATACACAATGCTCGAAAAGACGTGTTTAGCCTTGGTCTGGGCCACTAAGAAGCTCCGACATTACATGCTCAGCTATGAAGTACAAGTACTGTCAAGAATGGATCCGATCAAGTACCTATTCGAGAAGCCCATTCTCAACGGCAGGATATCAAGATGGACCCTAATGTTGGCAGAATTCGATCTAAAATTCGTACCATTGAAAGCCATCAAAGGCCGGATAGTAGCCGAGTTTCTCGTCGACTGCCCCATAACCGAAGAAGGGCACACCGACACTTGGTCCTTCCCGGATGAAGATATTTTCCATACCAACACCGAAACTTGGGACTTATACTTTGACGGGGCATCCAATTTCTGAGGATTTGGAGTCGGGATTCTCCTAATCTCGCCAAGAGGGGAACATACTACCGTTTCCATCAAATTAGACTTTGACGTCACTAATAATGCCGCTGAGTATGAAGCATGTATCCACGGGCTACAAGTCGCCGCCGATTTAGGGGTCACAAACCTCCGAGTACACGGCGACTCGTCTCTTTTCATTAACCAAGCACTCCAAAAATAGAAAACCCGAAATGCTAACCTTGTGGCCTACCAGGCACGAGTAAGGAATCTCGAGAAACAATTCCAAAAGGTAGAGTATATATACTTACCTCGGGAAGAAAATCAGTTCGCAGATGCACTTTCAAACCTGGCATCTTTACTAAACATTCCCGATCATGTGACCAGCATGCCAATCTGTGTCGAAAGACGGTCAGAGCCGGCATATATCCATGACATCGAAGGTATCGAGATACCTGATCCCGAGCCATGGTATAAAGCTATCCAAGAATACTTGACAACCGGGGAATACCCACTCGGGGCCGATAATCGAGCCAAAAAGGCCTTACGTAGGCTAGCAGCCCAGTTCATCCGTACCGATGATGGGCAACTTTACAAAAAGACACCGCAAGGGGGCTCTCCTTTTATGTGTTGACAAAGGTAACGCCGAAAGGGTCATGGCCGAAGTGCACGACGGTGAGTGTGGTCCACACATGAACGCCTAAATGCTAGTCCGGAAGATCATGAGACTCGGATACTACTGGAATAGCATGGAAACCGATTGCCAGCTATATGTCAAACATTGCCACAACTGCCAGATTTTCGCTAATATGCAGCATATGCCGCCATCCCTGCTATACACCATGACATCACCTTGGCCGTTTTCAACATGGGGGATCGATATAATTGGAAAGATAAACCCCTCGGGAACCGGAGGACACTGCTTCATTTTGGTAGCAATCGACTATTTCACCAAATGGGTCGAAGCAGAGTCTTATCGTATTCTCAACGCCAGTCATGTCGCCAAATTTATCCAAAATAGGATAATATGCCGGTATGGGATCCCTCATGAATTTATCAGTGACCACGGGACCCATTTTCAAGCCGAGATGGCAGCCTTATTAGCCAAGTACAAAATTCAAAGACATACGTCTTCACCCTACCGACCCCAAACCAATGGAGCGGTAGAAGCGGCTAATAAAACAATCGTCACCATACTCAAAAAGATGGCTGACAATCACCGGAACTGGCCCGACAAAATACCATTTGCACTTTGGGGATATCAGACCTCGATTCGTACTGCGACCGAGGCAACGCCGTATTACCTTACATACGGGATGGAAGCAGTCCAACCCGTTGAGTTAGAGGTACCGTCCCTCAGAATCCTACTCGATAGTCAAGTACCCGAAGCGGATTGGGTTCGAGCACGATATGACTCGCTAGTCCTTTTAGACGAACGACGATCTCGTGCCCTCAATAATATACAAATATATCAGAAGAGGATTCAACGGGCCTTCAATAAAAGGGTAAGGCCCAGGAACATCAAAGAAGGAGATTTGGTTCTCAAGTCTGTTCTAGCTTTATTACCAGTAGACCCAAGGGGAAAGTTCAAACCTAACTGGGTCGGACCATATTTGGTAAAGAAGATTCTATCAGGCGGAGCAGTGATGCTAACAGACCTGGACGGGAATGAGTTTGTCAACCCAACTAACCTGGACCAGCTGAAGCGTTACTACCCTTAACCCATTTCTCTCAATGTCATTTGCAAAAGTTTATAAAAATCATTTTTAAATAAACTTTTAAAGACAAGTCAAAAGTTAGAATTACTTATTCTACTGTTATAAACATCTTGAACCAATAGTCTTGATGTATTTCGAAATTGCAAATTAAGTCTGAACTACGTTTGGTTTGATTCCGCTAATTGCGGTTATGTAGGCAGCCCCTCAAAAGGGCACAACCGCTGCAATCGAAAAAAAACAGGAACGGTTTTTTAATAAACTTCCTTTATTTATTTTAAAAAAAAAATCCGATAAATTCGGAAAATTACAAAAAAAAAATTTCAAAAAAAGGCACATATAAATAGTACTAATACTTAAATAATAAAAACTAGGGCATCTTTCCCTTTTTTTTGTCCTTAGCTTCTTTTTCCGTCAACCGGCGTCGACACGGGGGTGAACGCTCCCGAATTACCAAGGGAACCTCCTTAACCCGGGCTCGTTTCTTCAAACTTGATTACCCGGTCACCTCAGTCGGTCCTAGTCGGGCCCTCACCCTCTCGGGTAGCCGGTCTCGCGGGCCCAGTCTGTCTCGGACCGCTAGTTTTGGTCCGAGTCTTCTCTCCAAGTCACTAGCACCGGTCTCTTGATAAGTGTCATTTGTAGTGCCTATTTCGTAGTGTTTTGGTCCCATTTTCCTTGTAGAATCGCTCTTTGGGAGCGGTTTATGGGATTCTTATGCTTCCTTTAGTTCGTTTCAGGTTCCCGAGACCGATTTGGAGGAGTTGGAGCAATTCCGACTCAATACATACACATTTTGGAACCAACGAAACTAAGGAACGATTACGCGATGCCTTGGAGTCGACCCCCAGACCTTGGGACCCAGTCCGGAGCCTCCGAGACCCGATCCCGAGTCCCGAGAATCGATGGGAAGCCCATGAGAAGCAAGGAGGGACCAAAAAGTTCATATTGGAGGCCTACAAGCCTCATCCCGTCCGGGATGAAGGAGCAAAAAGAGAAGCTGCTGTCTGTGGACCATCCTGATCGGAAAGGTGGCATCCCGACCGGGACCGACCTCATCCCGACCGGGAGCACCCCGTCTCGGCCGGGACGGGCCAATGCTACCCTGCCTTCTATTCTTTTCTTCTCCCTTCCATTTGTAACCCTATATATACTCTTCCCTTGTTATGTTAAGCTTATGCCTTTCATTAGAGACTAAACCCTAGATAGATTAGCATAGATTAGTGTAGATTAGTCTTTATATTATCGTTAATCTTAGATTAGTACTTGTAACTTGGGAATTCTTCAAGATCTCCATTCAAGCTTGACAAACTTGGATGTTTGTTTTGGGTTCTTCCATTTATGCAAGTTTCCTTCTTTTCATCTTCTCTAGTATGGTATAATATCCTCTTCCTTCTTCTTAATCTTTGTTTTATCATTAAAGTTTGATTCTTTGTTCTTGTTATTGTTCATAGTTCTTGTTAGTTTCTTCATGTTTGTTTTGATTGTTGTTTTGATTCCTCTTGTTAGTGTTAATTCTAGATTAGATATGTTAGAGTAGTGTTCTTGCTAGGGTTAGTAAGGTGATTAGGGTGTTAATTGGGTGATTAAGGGTTTGTTAGAGATGTTTGTGGAAGATTTGGGTTTCCTCTTGGTTTGGTGCACATCACTTGTTTGTTGAATTGCTTGAATGACTAGTAGTTGAGAATGCTTGTTTTTCTTGCCTTTCTCTTGTGGGTGTTAGTTTGTTGTGGGTTCGGTTCCCTCACTAAGTTGCGAGAGCCCGGTGAGGACGACCCCTAGGTCGGTCTAAGTAGCGAGAGCCCGGATTCGACCTAGGCCACCATAGCGCGCTAGAACCCCGTTTGTCATGTGTGTCGCCGAGATGGGTTCTAGGTGGAACCTCTAGGTGGGTCTAAGTTGCGAGAGCCCGGACTAACCTAGATCACCCTACTACCTCCTTCGCTCTAGTCCTTATTTGTTCTCTTGCTTTAGACTTAGCTTAGTCCTAGCCTCCCCTTAGAATAGCTTGTCTCGAACGTAGTCCTAGACCGTAGCATACCTTAGTCCGACCTCCCGTTCCTGTGGATTCGACCCGACTTACCCTAGCTACCTTAGTTAGGTTAGTTGGTTTTGTTTGACGGTTGGGATCCACGACAAATCCTACCCATCAAATTGGCGCCGTTGCCGGGGACGGCGTAGTTTAGACTTTTGTTTGCTTAGTTTTGGACTTTGTTCTTGATTTTTGTGTTCTCTTCTCCTTGTATATCTCCGTTTTTCTTCTTGTGTGTTACTCTTCCTTCCTAGTGCCTCAAAAGCACTAGGATACTAACGTTTGCTCAAGTGCTTCTAGCTCATCCTAGGTACCTAAGTGACGTTATGGACATGGCGCGTCCAAGCTACCATCAATCATCACGAGACAACTATGGGGCGAATTACCAAAACCCACAACTTTACCAACCATATCAACCTCATCAACAATCTTATGAACCCTCTTCTTATGGTTACCAAGAAAGTTGTCAAGGATCGTTCCCACATCCTAACAACTACCAAACACCCTCACATAACCCACAACCAAATATCCTTGAGACTTGTCAAATGTTGGCCCAAACACAAGGGAGCCAACATGAGATGATGATGTTATTGCAAAAGGGTCAACAATTGATGTTGACTCAAATACAAGGGATTGAAAGGGAGCTCAAGGCCCTAATAGGAGTGCAAGATGCGCGCATCAATGCATTCATGGCTCATATCACGATGTCGGCCACTCGAGCTCCGCTACATGTTGAGGAAGGTTCATTTGGGCAAGAAGGTCGGGTGTCTCCACAAGAAAGTCAACCTAACCTTGAAGTTACAAATGAGGAAGAGGGGGTCGATCAAGAGACCATTGTTGAGTGTTGCTTGGGCGGTGAAGATAGGGGAAGAGTAGAGGAAGTTGAAGCTTCAAGGGTCGACAATGAGGAGGGAGTTGAACATGATTATCAAGATAACTCTTGGGGAGCCGATGTATTGGCTATAAAGTTGGATTTGTTTGATTTTCTTCGTGATGAACCGGATGGTGACAATCCAAACCCAAGTGAAGAGATGACCCCTCATGACCAATTAGACAAGGTGAGTGAAAAGGAGCGCAATACTTGGGAAAAAGAAGTGGACGCCTTGGAACTTGCCTTGTATGGGAAATTGGAGGATCCTAAAGCCTCCAATGAAGAAAACTTGATGCCTTCTCCTCCTCTACCGCACTCGATGCCTAGTCCTTTGTCTTGCGAGACGGTTGGTGAAGAGGATCCTTGTCGGGCGGTCGAAAAGAGTTCCACTCTCGACCCCGTAGAAGAAGCGACACCTCTAGGGTGTGATCTCCCACATCGCATGACACCGAGCACGACTCTAGACCACTATACCTACCGGATGGACATAAGAGTCGTAGCTATGTTGGTTTGGAAGACCCGGAAGATCACGAGAACCCCGAGCATAATGAAGCTGATCGCTTCTTCCCTCCGACTTGGAAACTTTTGGGAGTGGCTAGGCTCGGCCATGTGAGCTTAAATGAAGATGTTGCTAGAGCATTTGACCTACTACTCCGAGCTCTTGATGGCTATGGAGGTGTAGTTGGTGAGAGTACATTATTGTAAATATCACTTTTTATTTTCTTTTGTGCTTGTATTTGTGTTTATGTTTGTATAGTTTGGTTTCTAGGGTTGTTAGTTTTTGTGAAATTCTTGTTTATTTGGATTTTTGATGAGCGATGTGAGGGAGGAAATTTGATGTTGTATTTGAGCTCATTGTGATAGGTGTGAAGGAAAGGTGATTCCTAGAGGAGAGTAGATAATGATAGAGCATGGATCGTGAGTTTGGAAGTCGGTTTTTGAAGCTTCGGTGAAGCTTTTGAGGTTTTGGGAGTCATGAAGACCCTTCCCGACCGGGAAGGAGGTTTCCCGACCGGGAAGGGTATGCCATCCCGACCGGGAAGGAGCCGTCCCGATCGGGATGAAGGTACGAAAATTGGAGCTTGCTGGAGTGCCGTCCCGACCGGGAAGGTGGCTTCCCGACCGGGACGAGTGTGTCATCCCGATCGGGACCATCCATCCCGACCGGGATGGTCTCTTTTCTCCTCTTTTGGCCTCTTCTTTGACATTTGAGCCCACCCAACCATTTTATACCCCCACCCAACCTCCCTACCCATCCTTGCTCATGTCATATGACCATTACACTTCATTTACATACCCTCACCTCGTTTCTCTTCCCTTTACACCAAGTTTCACATCGAATCCCACTCCCCTGACACCATTACTACCTCAACCATGCGTTTTATCGAGAATGAAGCGGAATAGCAATGATGAAGACAAGCAAGTACCTTTATTGATCTACGAGACGATGGAGCGAGTGAGTTGCTATCCTATTGGTACGGCAACTATCCTTTCTTTTCCGTCTTTTATTGCTTGTTTTCCTTTGTTTACTCCCCTTCCCCTTATATTTGTGTCATGGTGGCCTTCGAGGCCTTGGTATATGTTGCTCTCGACTCTCGATGATGTGATTACATCGAGAGTCATTTCAAAAATCCAAATTTTACAAGTTTTTCACCCCTTTTGTTGGATTTAGTCAGATTTAGGCGGAATCCGGGCTAGGTGACTTGATTACACCTAGCCCTCCCCTCCCATTTCCTTTTATTTCCTTCTTTTTATTTCTTCCCCTATCCATATCTTTTCTTGTCTCGGTCCATGGTGACTTGACTACACCCCGGCCGGACACCTTCTACCCTTTTCTTCACCTTATTTTTGATTTTTAGCCTTATTTTCGTATTTTCATTTGTTTCTTTTGTCTCTCCGCACCCTACGATCGAGCATGAGGACATGGCTCGGTTTAAGTGTGGGGGAGCGATATTCTAGTATAGTTTAGTTTAGTTTTGTAGTTTTTTGAAAAAATCATCAAAAACCCTAAAAATTTGAAAATTTTCATAAAAATAAAAAAGACTTTTTTTTTTCTTTTGTGTGCTTTCATTTTGTGTCATTGTCTCGTATATTTGTTTTGTTGTGTGTGTTTGCCCCCCTTTTCCTTATAGGTTGTTTAAACCACCGATGGCTTTGGAAAGCTTTCAAGATGTCCGGTAACATCTTCTATTCCTTTTTCCTTCTTTGTCTCTTGCGGAATTTGGAGGAAATTGTGATGTGATGTGCTCGGGAGGAGCTTTGTAAAGTTTGATGATGGTTGGTTGCTCATTTGGAATCTAGGGGTGGTGTTTGTGTTGTTTATGTGTTCGTTTTGTTTTGTTCTTGTTTTGTTGCTTTTGCTTCTTTTTCTTTCGTTCGTTCTCGTCATGTCTTTGTTTTGTGTTCTGTTGTGTGTTTTGTGCGTAAACCGTTTTCGAAAACCCGGTTTAGAGGCTAGTGTGTGAGTGTGTACTTTCCCTTCCTAGTAGTGTAAATCGAGTTTTGGACTTTAGCCTAGTAGAATGACCCTAAATCAATGAATCCGTTGGTCCTTTACCTTGAGTCCACCTAGCTTACTAGAGATTTACTACGGGATTTGCACTTTTGACCATTATGACCACCCGAGGTGTGAAAAGGCCTTGCTTACCGAGTCTCGTCCCCTAGGTGACCGTGTTTAGGATCGTTTGATTAGTCCAAGTTCTCCCCTTTTTGTGAGTATGAAGGGAAGACGTCGTCCCGACATACTCATTTCCCTACTTCCTACACAAATCCGCACAATAAAAATGCAATTTGTTGATTTCTCTCTTTCTCAATTGTCGAGAAATGCCAAAAAGCCGAATCAAGCCAAAAAGGACTAAGAAAAGAAAAGAAAGAAAAGAATGAAGAAAAAGAAAAGGCACAAAAACCAAAAAGAAAATAGAAAAGAAGAAAAAGAATGGCAGGGCAAAACAAAGCAAAAATGCAAAAGAAAAGAGAAAATGCCAAAAGAAAACCCGATTCACAAAAATAACCCCTACCTCTCAAAATAAGCCTTTTTCCGACTTTTACCGTGAAGAGCCTACCAAAGGACCGAGTCCCTAGGAAGGATGATACCGGCATTAGTCGGTCTTCCCTCATTTTGCTTATTTCCACCTTTTTACTTGGACTAGTTAGGCGGTCTTGGACACGGGATGACCCTCTTGGCTCACGCTAAAGGGGGCGGAGTCTCACTTACCTACAGTGTCGACTAACACCGTGGTTCTTCACTTTCCACTCAGCCGATCGTCCCGTAGTACGTCTTTAGAAAGTTAGGAGGACCTAGGTAAGTTACCAACGTTTTTGTTGCTTTATCGTCATACTATTAGGGTTTAGTTCACCTTGATTTGTATTGCTAGCTTGGGAACGTTGTCACTTACCTCGAGTCCTAAACCGGTGTTTCATTCACCGCTTTTAGAGGGAAGCGGTATTTCTTTTGTTTTGGGTTCAGCCGTCTATGTGTTTGTTTGTGTGTTTGTTTTGCTTATGTGTTTTGTGTCCGGTTGCATCCACAGTTTTGTCACAAGACCCGTCTTGCCTTGCGGAGTGCACTTTTCCTCTAAGTGCACTCGCGTGAGTTGAAGGGGCGTAGGGTGCGCTAATACCCATTCGGCTAATATAGTAGTTAGTTCGTGCTTACTCGAGGGCGAGTAAGGGTTAAGTATGGGGGAGTTGATAAGTGTCATTTGTAGTGCCTATTTCGTAGTGTTTTGGTCCCATTTTCCTTGTGGAATCGCTCCTTGGGAGCGGTTTATGGGCTTCTTATGCTTCCTTTAGTTTGTTTCAGGTTCCCGAGACCGATTTGGAGGAGTAGGAGCAATTCCGACTCAATACGTACACATTTTGGAACCAACGAAACTAAGGAACGATCACTCGATGCTTTGAGTCGACCCCGAGACCTTGGGACCCAATCCCGAGCCTCCGAGACCCGATCCCGAGTCCCGAGAATCGATGGGAAGCCCATGAGAAGCAAGGAGGGACCAAAAAGTTCATATTGGAGGCCTACAAGCCTCATCCCGTCCGGGATGAAGGAGCAAAAAGAGAAGCTGCTGTCTGTGGACCATCCCGATCGGGAAGGTGGCATCCCGACCTGGACCGACCTCATCCCGACCGGGACCACCCCATCTCGGCCGGGACGGGCCACTGCTACCCCGCCTTCTATTCTTTTCTTCTCCCTTCCATTTGTAACCCTATATATACTCTTCCCTTGTTATGTTAAGCTTATGCCTTTCATTAGAGACTAAACCCTAGATTGATTAGCATAGATTAGTGTAGATTAGTCTTTAGATTATCGTTAATCTTAGATTAGTACTTGTAACTTGGGAATTCTTCAAGATCTCCATTCAAGCTTGATAAACTTGGATGTTTGTTTTGGGTTCTTCCATTTATGCAAGTTTCCTTCCTTTCATCTTCTCTAGTAAGGTATAATCTCCTCTTCCTTCTTCTTAATCTTTGTTTTATCATTAAAGTTTGATTCTTTGTTCTTGTTATTGTTCATAGTTCATAGTTCTTGTTAGTTTCTTCATGTTTGTTTTGATTGTTGTTTTGATTCCTCTTGTTAGTGTTAATTCTAGATTAGATATGTTAGAGTAGTGTTCTTGCTAGGGTTAGTAAGGTGATTAGGGTGTTAATTAGGTGATTAAGGGTTTGTTAGAGATGTTGGTGGAAGATTTGGGTTTCCTCTTGGTTTGGTGCACATCACTTGTTTGTTGAATTGCTTGAATGACTAGTAGTTGAGAATGCTTGTTTTTCTTGCCTTTCTCTTGTGGGTGTTAGTTTGTTGTGGGTTCGGTTCCCTCACTAAGTTGCGAGAGCCCGGTGAGGACGACCCCTAGGTCGGTCTAAGTAGCGAGAGCCCGGATTCGACCTAGGCCACCATAGCGCGCTAGAACCCCGTTTGTCATGTGTGTCGCCGAGATTAGTTCTAGGTGGAACGTCTAGGTGGGTCTAAGTTGCGAGAGCCTGGACTAACCTAGATCACCCTACTACCTCCTTCGCTCTAGTTCCCCCTTGACCATTCCGCTACCCCTTTGACCCCGACCTAATCCTAGCCCGTTTTCCTTATTTGTTCTCTTGCTTTAGACTTAGCTTAGTCCTAGCCTCCCCTTAGAATAGCTCGTCTCGAACGTAGTCCTAGACCGTAGCATATCTTAGTCCGACCTCCCGTCCCTGTGGATTCGACCCGACTTACCCTAGTTACCTTAGTTAGGTTAGTTGGTTTTGTTTGACGGTTGGGATCCACGACAAATCCTACCCATCAAATTTGGCGCCGTTGCTTAGTTTCGTTGTAGTATAGTGGTAAGTATTCCCGCCTGTCACGCGGGTGACCCGGGTTCGATCCCCGGCTACGGCGCCAATTAGATGGGTAGGATTTGTCGTGGATCCCAACCGTCAAACAAAACCAACTAACCTAACTAAGGTAGCTAGGGTAAGTCGGGTCGAATCCACAGGGACGGGAGGTCGGACTAAGGTATGCTACGGTCTAGGACTACGTTCGAGACGAGCTATTCTAAGGGGAGGCTAGGACTAAGCTAAGTCTAAAGCAAGAGAACAAATAAGGAAAACGGGCTAGGATTAGGTCGGCGTCAAAGGGGTAACGGAATGGTCAAGGGGGAACTAGAGCGAAGGAGGTAGTAGGGTGATCTAGGTTAGTCCGGGCTCTCGCAACTTAGACCCACCTAGAGGTTCCACCTAGAACTAATCTCGGCGACACACATGACAAACGGGGTTCTAGCGCACTATGGTGGCTCCGGGCTCTCGCTAATTAGACCGACCTAGGGGTCGTCCTCACCGGGCTCTCGCAACTTAGTGAGGGAACCGAACCCACAACAAACTAACACCCACAAGAGAAAGGCAAGAAAAACAAGCATTCTCAACTACTAGTCATTCAAGCAATTCAACAAACAAGTGATGTGCACCAAACCAAGAGGAAACCCAAATCTTCCACCAACATCTCTAACAAACCCTTAATCACCCAATTAACACCCTAATCACCTTACTAACCCTAGCAAGAACACTACTCTAACATATCTAATCTAGAATTAACACTAACAAGAGGAATCAAAACAACAATCAAAACAAACATGAAGAAACTAACAAGAACAATGAACTATGAACAATAACCAGAACAAAGAATCAAACTTTAATGATAAAACAAAGATTAAGAAGAAGGAAGAGGAGATTATACCATACTAGAGAAGATGAAAAGAAGGAAACTTGCATAAATGGAAGAACCCAAAACAAACATCCAAGTTTGTCAAGCTTGAATGGAGATCTTGAAGAATTCCCAAGTTACAAGTACTAATCTAAGATTAACGATAATCTAAAGACTAATCTACACTAATCTATGCTAATCTATCTAGGGTTTAGTCTCTAATGAAAGGCATAAGCTTAACATAACAAGGGAAGAGTATATATAGGGTTACAAATGGAAGGGAGAAGAAAAGAATAGAAGGCGGGGTAGCAGTGGCCCGTCCCGGCCGAGACGGGGTGGTCCCATTCGGGATGAGGTCGGTCCCGGTCGGGATGCCACCTTCCCGATCGGGATGGTCCACAGACAGCAGCTTCTCTTTTTGCTCCTTCATCCCGGACGGGATGAGGCTTGTAGGCCTCCAATATGAACTTTTTGGTCCCTCCTTGCTTCTCATGGGCTTCCCATCGATTCTCGGTACTCGGGATCGGGTCTCAGAGGCTCGGGATTGGGTCCCAAGGTCTCGGGGTCGACTCCAAGGCATCGAGTGATCGTTCCTTAGTTTCGTTGGTTCCAAAATGTGTATGTATTGATTCGGAATTGCTCCAACTCCTCCAAATCGGTCTCGGGAACCTGAAACGAACTAAAGGAAGCATAAGAAGCCCATAAACCGCTCCCAAGGAGCGATTCCACAAGGAAAATGGGACCAAAACACTACGAAATAGGCACTACAAATGACACTTATCATCTCTTTAGCTCGAGTCTTAGTTTTTGACTTAGAACCCGACTCTGGCCGGACAAGGGTAATTGGAGTTTCTTCTTCGTCAAAAAACCATCTATTGTCTTTTACCGATTCTCGACGGGCCAAGTCAAAAGCCTCATCAGTCTTCAAAGTCTTACGGGTCTCTTTAGATTCTTCAGAAGTCCATTTGCGATATGCTTCCGAGACCCAAACAAATTGACAGGGGCGAGGTACAGTCCATATGACACGGGTAAACCAGCGTTGTAGCCACGTGTCACACATAGCGTCCGTCAGTTGGAGCAAGACGCTAATGATTGCTTCAGTTTCGGGGATCTGCTGAAACAAACCGAACTGTCTCAGAATGCGATCCGGATCGATATGGACGGTCCAATCCAAAGACAGGATCACCAGATGTCGTGCTTTGTCTCTCTTAGCTAACCCCGTCAGTTTCGAGAGGAACCACCAGATGACAGTCCATCTAATCAAGGGCCCACCATGGAATTTTAGCTCTTCATCCCAATAATTCCGATTGATGTGATGACTCGAGCTTATTCGTCGGGACTGTGAACCAATCTGACAGCTGCGATATTTTGATATGCTCACCGGGGGCTCTATGATCGACAAGCGCTCGGATAACCAGATTTGTCAAAAAAAAATAATTTCGAAGAAAAAATGTTCGAAAAATAAAAAAAATGAAATTTTCGGAAAATTCGAAAAAAAAATCGGAAAAATCGGGAAAATTTTCAAAAGAATTCAAAAAAAAAATTCGAAATTTTTTTCGGAAAAAATTCAAAAAAAAGAAACAAAAAAATCGAAAATCGGGAATTCGAAAAAAATTCGAGGAAAACGCGGTCCAATACCTGCAAAAGCCGAATGCCTCCCGTCAATTGCCGATCCGGGTCAAGTCTTCTAGCATCAAGGCCCATAATGATCTCCTCAGTTATCAGCCAAGCTGGGCTGTGTCCTGTCTCCATCTGGTCAACTATGTTAATTAGCCTGATTTCGCCTAGGCATGAGTCAGCATCCATCCGACCTTCGAAGGCATATCGATGCAGCATGCAAAAGGCGAAAGCCCTACGCCTATGGGTAGAAGTGATTCTTGCGCCATTCGGATTCATGAATTTGTCAGCCAGGTCAAACAGGGAGACAAAATTTCCCTTTACCATACGAGCTGTCTCAGCATGAGACAACCCAAGAAAATCCCTCAGTCTCCTCCTTGGGTCAGGATAAAAGGGAGGAATAGCAGGACAAGCATTAGGGCACCAACCCCCTATAGCTGCAATCTCTTCAGGAAGAGGACATATTTCTCCCCGAGGAAAGGCAAAAACATGATGGGTAGTATCCCAAAAAGATAAGCAAGCATCCAAGAAATGTGAATCCACCCTGAGTCGCTGAAGTGGGAATAAGGCAACAATTCCCATTTGAGTTAGCTGAATTTTATCTTCGTCTCAAAATTTTGAGCCTATGCATGAAGCATCGCGGTCAGGTGTTCAATACCCATGGCAGGAATCGTTTTTGTCTTAAAAGTCTAAGGGATTTTAAGATAGAAGAAAAGATTTGTGTTGAAATATGAAAAAATTAAGAGCAAGAACCCTCTATTTATAATAGAGAAAATCCCTTTCCTAGTCACCACGGGAATAGGAATTTTTTTTATCATACTCCCTAATTCATCTAGGCATACAGGCCTAACCAGAGGATTTTAGGAGTCCGTGTCAGAATCTGATCAGGAATCAAGTCATCCCAAGCATTCTTATTTTCAAAAAAATTCAAAAACAAATTCAGCATTTTCTTTCCAAAAATCAATAAAAAAATCATTTCTTCCCCAGCGTGAGTCGGCGTTTCGCCTAAATGTTACATACAAATTGTTATGTGTCAGCATGCAGGTACACCCAGACTCGAGAAGGAAGTCTCCACGCAAAAATTCCCCAGTAGAAAGCTCAGGCGACATTTTTTACTGAAGAATCGGGATGTATCTGTAAACAAATACACCCATAGCTTCCAATGCAAGCTCCCGCGTAATTCTGAATCAGGATGTATCTGTAAGGAGATACACCCATAGACTCCAATGCAGGCTCCCGCGTAATCCCAAGATGGGATGTGTCTGTAAACAGACACACCTATAGCTTCCAAGGCAAGCTCCCACACAAATACAAGATGGGATATGTCTGTAAACAGACACGCCCAAGACTTTTCAGGCAAAGTCCCCGCGACATTATTGGCATCCATCCAGGTATGATTTCTATCTTATGGCTGGCGAGCCCTTCACGCAAGTCTAATGGACTATAAACGACCCGATCGGAAGTCTGCCAGGTCTTAATCCTTGATTGGCCTGGTAGCTACTCTGACTTTCGCCTTGTCCAAGCCTCAGTCAGAGTGGGGGCTCTGTAGACACCCACATTTTGACCGCCAGGTGTCTATAGTAGTTTCCCCCAAACATCCGACGATGATCGGACGCAAACATGCTTTAATGGACTCGGATATGGGCTCGGAATCATGGACATTTGGTTTAGGCTTATTACGGAGTACAAATCTTACAAAACCAACCTCAAAATCAGGCCCAGTGGGTCGTTTCGAGTCAAATAAGACTAATTTGGGTCGAATCCGGCACCAGGGGCAAAACCGTCTTTTAGCGACCGGGTCAAACCCGGTAAAAGATCTTTTTCCGAGGTACACGGACCAGTCGTGACACCTCACCAGTTCGGCCTAGGCTCAGATACTACAAAATATCAGCCTCGAAAATATTAAACAAATCCATTCAAGGATAGAATTCGATCTCAAGTAGGAATTCTATCCGAAAACCAAATCAATTCACCGACCGAGCATCAAAATACTCGGTGGCTAGACTTGTCGTGAGCCTCCAAATTACAATATTTATCCACTTCTAACACAAACTAGTAGTTAGTGAGAGTAGGGGTCGAACCCACAAGGAAGGTGATTATGCCGTTTAAGTGTGTGTAAATCTATATAATTTAGTAACCGAATGGGGGGATTTTAAGGTGTTGATTCTAAATCTAATAGTCTAATTAAATAAATTAACAAAATAAAATAAACTAATATGAATAAACGATGCAACAAATATGAGAAAAATACTTGGACCAAGCAATATCCACCATCATGTTTAACGAATTGATCATTGACTCTTCTATTCCACAATGCATATTAGAATACTTTGCTATGAAGTTTAATCGATTTCTAATTCCACTTATTAATAGCTATAAGATATGAGAAGCATACTCAAATAACCCTTACGATATTGTCAATTTAAATCAAGCGTCTAAATCGTATCAATATGTAGATTAAAATGATGGAATTTAGCAAAGATGAAAGAATGATTACTCAAGCGGTATCACTTTGTTTCATACAAGTTTAATCCTTATAACTCAACAACGATGAAAAGCATACAAATTGGTGAATTATATTTGCTACTCGGATATAGTTAAACAAACAAAAGATCCATTTAACTATTCTAGCAATGATTTATCAATAACAACAACTAGGTGATCAAGCTAGAAGATGAATTAACAAACCAAGAATTATTATAAATTAAACTTGATATTCTAATAATAATGTAAAATAGAAACGAGTCTTACAATTCCTTAAACTTGAAAGGCTTCACTAACTTGTTCCAAGAATAAGAACTTATCCCTCCATACAAATGAACTACTTGCAAAATAAGCTAGAAAATATGATAGAAACTATATGTGTTTTTGAGAATTACAAGTGATGATTGATGTGTTGGATGATGAATGTGATGGTGAACTTCTCCTCTTTATATAGTCATCCATGGAGCATCTTCATCAATGGCTCATAAAGCCTCATAAAATGCCTCATAAAAATGATCATAATGAAGAAGAAGAATAAAAGAGGTGAGTAAAGAAGAAGAACAAAAGACTAGAGAAAGAATCCTATGCGAAAAAGAATCCAAGAAGGAATCCTATGCATAAATTTTTGCCACTGGCAGCGGATTTTTGGAAATCCGCTGGCAAGAAATTCCGCTGGCAGCGGAATTTGGAAAATCCGCTGGCAGCGGATTTTAGAAATCCTCCACTTCTTTCTTCCACTTGGTCTGGGCTTCCACTTTAACTTTGGGCTTAATTTGTCTTCACTTCCGAAAGGTTGTTGACACTTTAACCCAATAATCATTTCAATTACAACTCATAGTACTTTTCACCCTTTAATCCACCTAATTACACATTTTATACCTTAGCCCATCAATTACGACATGCACACAATAATCCGTCAAAACACACCTAAATCTATAAAATAGTCAACTAAATGACCCTTATTAATCCCTACTAAACTAGACTAATCAAACATCCCCACTCTTAGACCTTTACTCGTCCTCGAGTAAATTAGATCAAAATAATGTCCTCCACAAGGTCTATATAGCGAAGCGTAGGTAGCTTGATACAACCAACAACTACTATCGACTCTCACACCCCCTCCTTATAATATCCCTCTCAAAAAATATATATGGTCAAAGGAATAAAATAACCTATTCACCAAGACCATACTACAATCAAAGCCCGCTCACACACAAAAATTCACAACACCAACTACAGAAAAACTGTTGACAAATAAAAACATGTAGTTGATATCCACTTATCACTCCAACTCTAAGATGATCCTAAACCCGAATCACCCTTCTAACCTCCTTATGACTCCCCGAATCTTGAAGAAATAGCAAAAATAGTAATCAAAATAATGATTTCTTTTTTTTCTAATCCCTCATTTTGCCTAAACCGCCCGCCCTTGCGGGTTTTCGATTTAGCTTTTATTCCTCAGTTCTACTCTCATGGCACGCTTCTCGTTTCTTCATTTTACCCGGAGCTCCCTTTCGGGTTTTCACTCCGTCCTCGGCCATATACCCATTTTTGCCTAGGCGCTCGCCCTTGCGAGTTTTCACCTAGCCGGGTTTCTTTTTTCTTTTTCTCTTTCTTTTTTTTCTTTTTTTTTTCAATTTTTTTTTTTGTTTTTTTTTTTTTTGAAATATGAAATAACATATATACAAGTATATTCCATTCCCCACGATTAATCTCCACATTGTCCTCAATGTGAGGAAAAATAAAGAAAAAGACATAGAAAATGAGAAGAAAGAACATACCAAGCAATCAAGTGTCGGGGGAATCCCCGATGTCATCTTCCTTAGAGATGGTAGCTTTCCCCTCAATCTCGCCAAGGATCTCGGACGATGGTGGTCGAGCGTCCGGGAACCGTGCTAAGAGAGCACGAGACAAAGTTCTCATCAAGTCTCTAGTCTCCAAAGTAGCGGCATGAGTTTCCTCCAACCGTGCACGCATGTCATGAATCATAGCATCGGTCGAGGCACACCAAGCATGCATCTATCTTTGTAAACCAAGCTTCTCGATCCACTTCTAACTCATTATTCGCCCCCTCCAGAGCATCCACACTCTTATTCTTCTCACGACTCCTCCATTCCTTCACCCTTGCTCCTTGTCCTTTCTCACGAGCTTGACTATCCTCACCACTCTCATCTTCCTCACTCTCGACATCGTCATCACTTCCCTCTTCCTCCTCCTCCTCCTCCTCATCATCATCAATATCACGATCTCGGGGAACAAAGAAATCTTCCGAAACTTCACCATAGACCAAAGGATCATCCTCGGGTCTCGGCAATTGTAGATAAGAATCAAGATTCTTCCCCCAAAGATAATAATAAGACCCTTTCACCTTCATGCGAGGTCGTAACATCTTAGCGTGAATCAAACAAGGAATATCAAAGAGGTAATTATCAAGTAACGGATTCTCCCCCTCCGCCACCTCAATGTTCAAGTAATTTATAATGAGAGTGACTAACCCACCACCATTTATAATCCCCCCATCCTTAGTACCCAAAGCTATGCTAGATGTAACAAAAAGAGCAACCCAATCCGGAACACCTTCACCATCCGGCATCATAGCTTTCAAGTAACCAAAATGAGAGTGGGGAAGCTTATTAGGCTCCCTCTTACAAAGGAATGAGTTAACAATCAAACGATGAGCAAGTCGAAGACATGGGTTGGGAATACTCGAACTCAACTCACCGGATTTACCACCCAAAAGCAACCCCGTAACCTCTTGCCACCAAATCCCTCTCTCTCTCACCCCCACATACTCCTTATCACACATATCCCGAATACCAAAAGCTTCCCTCAACTTCGCATAAGTCAACTCATGAGCTTTACCATTCAATTTGAAGCTAATTGCGGGTACAAGTTTAGTGCTTTTTTTAGAAATCGATATGGTGGAAAAGAACTCAAGTGTATACCTTCAATAAGTATGAGCTCCCTTCTCCATAAATTCTTCTAAACCCACATTTTTCATTAGCTTGGTCATGACATCAAGCACCCCTAATTTCTCAAGAGTAGAATGACAAAGAAATCGAGTTCCCCCATCTTCTTCTTAGATAACCTATCCCAAATTGGGTCTTGAGCTTTAGTTAACCAAGATGGTTTGGTAAAGGGAATATGTTTAGGATGGACGGGTTTGGGTTGAGCTTTTTTAGTAGCGGATTTGGATTTTTTTTTGGTGGTGGTGTAGAAACGGTAGTGGAGTAATTTTTCCTTTTAGCTCTCCCCATCTCTCAAGTAATGATCAACAAAATCTCACTCACAATTCACTCAATTTTTCTTTCTTTTTTTTTCACTCACACTTCACAATTCACCAATTCAATCACTTAAATTTTCACACCATTACAACAAAAATATCAGAGACACAGTGATTCAAATAACACAAGGAGGAAAAAGAAAAACCCAAAATTGAGCAAGAATAAGAAAAATTCGAGCTACTAATCAATGGGAAGAGGTAAAATTTGAAGAATCGAAAGATTAATATGAAAATTATACCTCGGAAAGATGAAAAAGAGTGAATGGATGGTCTCCTTGCATTAATTTGAATCGAAATTGACCCAATTGGTAAAAAAATCAAATTCGGATTTTGGAACCCGAGGGCAAAAAAACTCGATTTTTTTGACTTTTTGGGTAAAATTATGTGTTAAAATGATAGGAATTGTAATGGACAATGATAAATAAGTGATTTTGAAGTGATTTGGGACAAAATTAAATCAAATTGAATGAGTTTTGATGAGATTTTGGGAGGAAAAAGTTGCAGTAATTATTTAAGAATATAGAAGACGAAGGTAAGTTGTAGAGTAAGGAAAAAAGAAATAAAAAAAATAGAAGTAACGAAGTACCTGCTACATAGAACCCGAACCACCACCAGCAACACCCCGACGCGGTACCATCTCGACAACAACCAGACTTCAAACCAACAACAGCCAGCACACCGAACCAGTAGCAAACAGCACACTGAACCAACATTGAAAAACTAGCGACTACTCTGAACCAGCACAGTAAAAACAACACGACTTTGCCATTGCCACTGCCAGCGGCCGATTTTCCGCGGCCAGCGGCCATCCCAGCCACGCCCAGCGGCCAACTCAGCCTCACCAGCGACGACATTACTACTTCCTGATCCGGCCTCCGCTGCCAGCGGCGTACTTCAGCCATGCCCAGCGGCCGTTTGCATCTCCTAGCGGCACATATTCGAGTTCCTGATTCGTGTCCGCTACCAGCGGCGTGTGGGGCCGCGCCCAGCTGCTTGAATGTGCTGATGTTGATGTTGTTGCGGGTCGACATTGATAGCTCATTTTTTTT
Organism: Agrostemma githago; assembly: GCA_958450325.1. NCBI lineage: Eukaryota > Viridiplantae > Streptophyta > Magnoliopsida > Caryophyllales > Caryophyllaceae > Agrostemma > Agrostemma githago. Next base: position 17,206,565 of record OY288254.1, on the reverse strand, counting down.
GTTATGGTATCCGACAATTGATTGTTTCTTTTTTTTTAAACTCCAATTACAAAATAGAATTACGTCGATTTCATATTCGAGAATCGTACCTACAAAATAGGAAAACAAAATTAATTATAAAAATTAAAAATTATTCTAAAATAACGGGAAATAAATGAAAGGAAAAATCGATAACTTATACCTTCAATAACTTCATTTTTCAAATTTTATACCTCAGATAATTTTTTTTCAAAACTTATACCTACTTATTCAATTTATTTCATAATGCATACCTTAATCCAAATTCCGTCAAAAAACTAACGGATTCCGTCATACTTTAGTTTAAGTCGCAAAGTTTGTTTATCCATTTACGTTTATATCCTTAATCAACGTAAAAATTGATATGCAAATTAGTGAAATCGGGTCAAAAACTGGTTCGGAAACCGGTTCAAAAAACTGATTTATAACAAAGATAACCATATTTTGAAAAAACCGGGTCATAAAAATCGGATCGATTTCGGTTTACAATTTGGACAAACGGGAACCCGATTTATGCCGGGTTGGTTTCGGTTCAGGAAAAAAATGGTTTTTAAAAACCAGGTAACCGAACCAGTGTAGGTACTCGGTTTTGCTCACTCCTACTTATGTTATAGTAGTCGTCCAATGTTACTAAAATAAGGGCAAAATGGTCAATTAGTAATATCCCGTTAGTTTTGTGACTGAATTTGAATGAAGGTATGCATTATGAAATAAATTAGATAAGTAGGTATAAAATTTGAAAAAATATTATCCAAGGTATAAAGTTTGAAAAATGAAGTTATTGGAGGTATAAGTTACCAATTTTCCCTAAATAAAAATGATGAAAAATAGAAGAAATAAAAGAAAAGAAAAGACGGGTTGCCTCCCGACAAGCGCCTTATTTAACGTCGTGGCTCGACTTAAGGAGAGCAGATTAAATCTTCATAATTTGGGTCGAAAAGATGGATTCCTTTGACCGCTTTCCTTAGATCCCCGTCTATCTTCATCTACAAACTACCTTATTCAAAAACAAACAAATGCATCAAATAGCAAAAACCGGGTTGCCTCCAGTTTAACGTCTCGCACGATGCATATTCATTAAAGAACATTTATGGGGTCACACAGCACTACCCCTTTTATAAAGTAATCCATTTTATATTAAGATCGGAGCAAGTTAGTGCCCTTAAGAGACGGTCAAATAAGCTAGCAAAAGAGTTATTGAAAACTCTATAAAAGTTTATAATAAGAAGATACCATACACCCCACACGAATATACAAAAATGTAGAATGTTATTATCCGTGTCTAAAAAATTTTCAAAAATAAATACAGATTCATGGTATGGGTCTTTAACCAACTGGGTCATCTCAAACAAGTTTCTGTTTTCCCCACTTCGTACTAATGTGTCGTTCAAATCCCATAAAATATCATCCTCACCAGTGGGCGATGACAAATCAAATTCGGGTTCAATATACGACAAAGACAACACAAATGAGTTACTTACCTCCCCTTCATCATTAAGTGGAGCACCATCGTCATGGTTAAGGGAGGTAGAAAATTCATTTTCGGGCACATCATCACTAGAAATAGACTCATGGCTTGGAGCATTCTCGAAATATTGGGGAAGTTCAAGAAATAAAGTGCTTATCTCTAGTTCTCTAGCGTTGATAACCAAAAGATCAACCATATCCCACTTTTCACTATGACTTAACTCCAGAAATCTACCTTCACATTTAACTTGCAAATCGATTTGAGTTGCGAGATTAAAGTTATGGTAAATCTTTACCAAGAGTTTTTCGTTGCTCGTATGTATATATGGACGTTCTAATACATACTTCGTGAGTCTTTCAAAATAGTGATGTAGTAACTCATTTTCAAGTTGGGGACACCACAAATTCATTTTAGAAGACAAAGACGTAGACCCTTAATTAAAATAAATATTTACAAGAAACACACACAAAAACAAATAATTGCCTTCCCCGGCAACGGCGCCAAAATTTGGCTAGACTTGTCGTGAGCCTCCAAATTACAATATTTATCCACTTCTAACACAAACTAGTAGTTAGTGAGAGTAGGGGTCGAACCCACAAGGAAGGTGATTATGCCGTTTAAGTGTGTGTAAATCTATATAATTTAGTAACCGAATGGGGGGATTTTAAGGTGTTGATTCTAAATCTAATAGTCTAATTAAATAAATTAACAAAATAAAATAAATTAATATGAATAAACGATGAAACAAATATGAGAAAAATACTTGGACCAAGCAATATCCACCATCATGTTTAACGAATTGATCATTGACTCTTCTATTCCACAATGCATATTAGAATACTTTGCTATGAAGTTTAATCGACTTCTAATTCCACTTATTAATAGTTATAAGATATGAGAAGCATACACAAATAACTCTTACGATATTGTCAATTTAAATCAAGCGTCTAAATCGTATCAATATGTAGATTAAAATGATGGAATTTAGCAAAGATGAAAGAATGATTACGCAAGCGGTATCACTTTGTTTCATACAAGTTTAATCCTTATAACTCAACAACGATGAAAAGCATACAAATTGGTGAATTATATTTGCTACTCGGATATAGTTAAACAAACAAAAGATTCATTTAACTATTCTAGCAATGATTTATCAATAACAACAACTAGGTGATCAAGCTAGAAGATGAATTAACAAACCAAGAATTATTATAAATTAAACTTGATATTCTAATAATAATGTAAAATAGAAACGAGTCTTACAATTCCTTAAACTTGAAAGGCTTCACTAACTTGTTCCCAGAATAAGAACTTAGCCCTCCATACAAATGAACTACTTGCAAAATAAGCTAGAAAATATGATAGAAACTATATGTGCTTTTAAGAATTACAAGTGATGATTGATGTGTTGGATGATGAATGTGATGGTGAACTTGTCCTCTTTATATAGTCATCCATGGAGCATCTTCATCAATGGCTCATAAAGCCTCATAAAATGCCTCATAAAAATGATCATAATGAAGAAGAAGAATAAAAGAGGTGAGTAAAGAAGAAGAACAAAAGACTAGAGAAAGAATCCTATGCGAAAAAGAATCCAAGAAGGAATCCTATGCATAAATTTATGCCGCTGGCAACGGATTTTTGGAAATCCGCTGGCAAAAAATTCCGCTGGCAGCGGAATTTGGAAAATCCGCTGGCAGCGGATTTTAGAAATCCTCCACTTCTTTCTTCCACTTGGTCTGGGCTTCCACTTTAACTTTGGGCTTAATTTGTCTTCACTTCCGAAAGGTTGTTGACACTTTAACCCAATAATCATTTCAATTACAACCCATACTACTTTTCACCCTTTAATCCACCTAATTACACATTTTATACCTTAGCCCATCAATTACGACATGCACACAATAATCCGTCAAAACACACCTAAATCTATAAAATAGTCAACTAAATGACCCTTATTAATCCCTACTAAACTAGACTAATCACTCGGCCAACCCCATTTCAGCCGAGATACTTGGCTTCCTCACCAAGGAACGGAATTCTCGTTCTCTTCAAACTCCTACGTTTCCTATCCAAACCGGTATTTCTTGTCACCTAAGCAAGAGTACTTCTCCTAGCTCCTATCAAGGACCTCACCAATAAATAGGACCCTCCGGTCACACAAATAACAGCATCTACTAATTATCAATCAACTATTTCCCGTCGAATTCACCAACTATTCCCATACATTACACATCTATGACATACATCTAAAAATAGCATCAAAATACCGACAACCCGACGAATCCGTCCCCGAGTAGCCGGTCGAACCCGCTAGCCTATACGTCCAAACATACCACCCTAAACTCATCCACATCATCTCGACGCTCCCGTGCCTAAGCCACTTTCCGACGAGCTCTTTTCCGAGAAAACAAAGCATGTAGGTTGAGGGTGTAAAATCAAACTCGATTCTTCCTCTTTCTCTTCCTTTTTCACATTTTTTTTTCATTTTTTTCGTTTCGTTGTTCTATTTTTTTTTACGGGTCGTTCATCGCATATTTTTCATATCTCTAGTATCGAAATTATAAAAATATTTTCATAAAACGAAACGTTCTTAAAATACGATATCGATTATCTAATCGAATATCATATCTAAAAAGAACTAAATTAAATCTCGTTGATCGTTACATCTTTCTTAAACAAAATTCGACGATTTTTACGCGGAGAGAATTAACTTTTTTTTCTTTTCGTTCAAACTCTTTTCAAAACAAACTTTTACAAAACTTTTTGTAAAAATCATTCCGACTATTTGATATCGATTTCATAATCGAATATCGGATATGACGAATATCGAAAACATAAATCGAGTATAAATTAATCCATATTTGTACGCGATTTATAAAAATAACAATTTTCGAAAAATAAAAAAATCCGGGACAGACTCCCGCGCGAGTCGCGCCCCTCCCAGGCGACCCGCGCGAGAGCCTGGAAAATCGACCCCTTTTTTTTGTTTTGCTCATTTTCTATTCTTTTCGTTCCTTACATAAAACAACGACTTTCGCGACATATTTTCAAATTTTGATAAATACTTTTTCGACCTCGGTCAACACGTGCTAATCCACCACGTATCATAAGCCCTTTTCAAAATCATGCATATCATCGTATTTACATCCTTATTCGATTTATCAATCATTACTAACTTGTTTTCTCGTGTTTGTAGCGATTTATTTTTCATCTTTTGTTTTATTAGACTAAAACGAACTTCACATGCTAAATATAACTATAACGTTATTAGTTTAAGATGCATTAAAACGACTTAGTGATAAGTGTAGTTTGTAGTGCCTATTTTGTAGTGTTTTGGTCCCATTTTCCTTGTGGAATCGCTCCTTGGGAGCGATTTATGGGCTTCTTATGCTTCCTTTAGTTCGTTTCAAGTTCCCGAGGCCGATTTGGAAGAGTTGGAGCGATTCCGACTCGATACATACACATTTTGGAGCCAACGGAGTAAAGGAACGATGACTCGATGCCTTGGAATCGACCCCGAGACCTTGGGACCCAATCCCGAGCCTCCGAGACCCGATCCCGAGTCCCGAGAATCGATGGGAAGCCCATGAGAAACAAGGAGAGACCAAAAAGTTCATATGGGAGGCCTACAAGACTCATCCCGTTCGGGATGACCTCATCCCGTTCGGGATGAGATGCATAAACAAGGAGGCTACTGTCCAGGGCCCATCCCGACCGGGAGCATGGCTTCCCGACCGGGACCGACCCCGTCCCGACCGGGACCACCCCGTCTCGGCTGGGACGGGCCTGCTGCAGCTCTGCTTTGTTTCTTTCTTCTCCTTTCCACTTGTAACCCTATATATACCCTTCCCTTGTTTTGTAAAGCTGAGGCCTTTCATATTACACTAAACCCTAGACTACTTTAGGTTAGATTAGATTAGATTAGAGTAGATTAGTCGGTAATTAGTAGTTAATCATAGATTAGCTCTTGTATTAAGGAATTCTTGAAGATCTTCACCAAGCTTGACAACCTTGGATGATTATTTTGGGTTTTCTCTTTTATACAAGTTCTTATTCTTCCTTCCATCCTCTAGTTTGGTATAATCCTTTTCTCTTTCTCTTAATCTTATTTTTGTTATTCAAGTTTGAATCTTTAGTTGATTTTATTGTTCTTAGTTCATTGTTATTACTAGTTTGTTTATGTATGTTTGGTTTCTAATGTTAGATCTTCTTGTTCTTGTTAGTTTTAGTTGGATTATGTTAGAGTAGTGTTCTTGCTAGGGTTAGTAGGGTGATTAGGGTGTTAATTGGATGATTAAGGGATTGTTGGAGATGTTAGTGGAAGACTTGGGTTTCCTCTTGTTTGATGCACATCACATGTTTGTTGAAATGCTTGAATGACTAAGTAGTTGCGAATGCTTGTTTTTCTTGCCTTTCTCTTGTGGGTGATAGTTTGTTTGTGGGTTCGGTTCCCTCACTAAGTTGCGAGAGCCCGGTGAGGACGACCCCTAGGTCGGTCTACGTAGCGAGAGCCCGGATGCGACCTAGGCCCCGATATCACGCTAGTAACCCCGTTTGTCTTGTGTATCGTCGAGATGGGTTATAGGATGAACCTCTAGGCGGGTCTAAGTTGCGAGAGCCCGGACCAACCTAGATTACCCTACTACCTCCTTCGCTCTAGTTCTCCCTCGACCATTCCGTTACCCCTTTGACCCCGACCTTATCCTAGCCCGTTCTCCTTTGTTTGCTTTCTCCTTAGCCTTAGTGTAGTCTAGTTTTCTCCCCTCTCTACCATTCTCTAGTTTAGCTTAGCTCGTTGACTTAGTCTACTATTTCGGCGACCTTAGTCTAGACTATACATTACCATCCCCGTAGATTCGACCCGACTTGCCCTATCTACCGTAGGAATAGCCGGTTATATTATTGACGGTTGGGATTCCACGACTAATCCCTCCCATCAATTTGGCGCCGTTGCCGGGGACGGTGCTAGTTTGGACTTTGTTTTCCTAGTTACTTGACTTTATCTTTGTGTTTGTGTTTTTCTTTTTTCTTTTTTGTTACCTTGCTTCTTGTGTGTGTGAAGTTTATTTCTCTTTTGTCTAGTGCCCAAAAAGCACTAGACTTCTCACGTTTGTTCTTAGTCTACAGTTTGTGCTTAGAGGTGGTGATTATCTTCTTCTTGCAACTCAGAGCCGCTTAAACGGACGGTTGCTAGAATGAGTGGTTTCCAACCGGGTATGAGCTACGATTTTCGAGCGAGCATGGGGTTTGATCTAAACTCCCCACACATGGAAGCCGGTATGAGCTACCCCTCTTATTCTTTCGACCAAAGCTATGACATGACGTCCCCCTACCATAATCAAGCTTCTTGGGGTAATCAAGATGGGTATGATCCTCAAGAATATGGATATGGCTACCAACAAGTGAATGACTATCACTCCTACGACCATGGTGGCTATTACTCAAGCTATGATTGTGAACCCACCATGTTCAATCAAGATTCACCATATGGAAGCCAATTTCCCCAAAACCCACCATATTACCCTACACCCCAACCACAATATGAACCCCATGACCCACAATACTACCAATCACCTCAACCTCACTACCAACAATATGATGCCCCACCCTTTGGGCATCATCAAGATTATCAAGGAGCTTTACAAGACCCCAATGATCACCAATTGCCCGACATGGAGGTGTTTCAATCGCTTCTTCAATTGCAAAAGAGCAACCAAGAAATGGCCATTCAAATTCAAAAACAACAAAATGAATTATGGGTCCAAATTTGAAGGGCAAACGAGGCGAGGGATGCTCGATTAAATGTATTATCGGTTCAAACCGTAATGTTTTTATCCCGAACATCACAATTAGATGAAGGGTGCCCACTTGAGAAAGAGGAGCAACCTAATCACGAAGCCGCCAACGTTGTTCCCTTTGGAGGAGAAGTTTGCTTTGAAGAACCTCAATCGTCTACCCAAAAAGAGACGGATGAGGATTTGACCCTTGGTGAAGGCAACATTGGTGAGGAATTGGAGGAGGATAGTGAGTTGGATGAGTTGGTGGAGTTTGTGAAGTTGTTGGGTGAAATTGATAGCCTCGAGTTGCCCTTGTGCGATAATGTGGATGAGCATCAAGAGTCCCTTGCTAGTACACCAAGAGATGGTTTGGAAGAGATTGAAACCGCCGGTAGAAGTTTCGATTCTCTCCTCCATGATGATGTGGGGCCAAGTGATGAAGATGGGGAACCACAAATTGAGGCAAGTGTGGGGGTGTGCATTGAGGAGATGAGGCCAAAACCGCTTTTTGTGCCTTGTTTCTTGGAGATGAAGCTTGCTTGTGATTGGAGGCGATGCCTAAGGAATAAGAGATCGGTTAAGCTCGTAGGATGGATAGACCCCGGAGACAACTTTGGAGATGATTTTGGGTCTTGGGATTCCTACTTCTTGCCTCCTTCTTGGAGGCCGTGGAGGTTGGCTAGGCTCGAGCGCTTCTTGGGCCTTCATTATGATGTCGGTAGCGCGTTCGACTTGCTCCTCCATGCCCTTGAGGGCTACGGTTGAAGAAGAGTCCACCATCCTAGGTTTGACGGAGTTCCTAAAGAACCGTCATGTTGTATATTCCCCTCCTCTCTTCTTTAGAATACTTGTGTTTGTATTTGTGTGTTTTGTTTCTTAGATTTTCACTTTTTTTTTTTGAGGATTTAGTCGGATTTAGGCGGAATCCGGGCTAGGTGACTTGATTACACCTAGCCCTCCCCTCCCATTTCCTTTTATTTCCTTCTTTTATTTCTTCCCCTATCCATATCTTTTTCTCGTCTCGGCCCATGGTGACTTGACTACACCCCGGCCGGACACATTCTACCCTTTTCTCCACTTTTCTTTTTGATTTTTAGCTTTATTTTCGTAGTTTCTTTTCTTTTTCTTTTGTCTCTCCGCACCCTACGATCGAGCATGAGGACATGGCTCAATTTAAGTGTGGGGGAGCGATATTCTAGTATAGTTTAGTTTATTTTCTTAGTTTTTTCGAAAAATCTTCAAAAATACTAAAAAATTGAAAAATTTTCACAAAAATCAAAAAGATTTTCTTTTGTGTCTTTTCCTTTTGTGTGTCATTGTTTCGTACATTTGTTTTGTTGTGTGTGTTTTGTCCCCTTTTTCCTTTTAGGTTGCTTAACCACCGTTAATTTTGGAAAGCTTTGAAGACATCCGGTAACATCTTCTATCCCTTTTTCCCCTCTTTATTTCTTGTGAAGTTTGGAGAAAGTTGTGTTGAGGTGTGCTCGGGTGGAGCTTGTACATACTTGCGGTTGATTTGGTGACTTGTTTGGAAATTCGGGGTGGTGTTTGTGTTTTGTATGTGTTCGTTTTGTTTTGTTCTTGTTTTGTTGCTTTTGCTTCTTTTTCTTTCGTTCGTTTTCGTCTTGTCTTTGTTTTGTGTTGTGTTGTGTGTCTTGTGCGTAAACCGTTTTCGAAAACCCGGTTTAGAGGCTAGTGTGTGGGCGTCTACTTTCCCTTCCTAGTAATGTAAATCGAGCCTTGGACTTTTGTCTAGTAGAATGACCCTAAATCAATGATTTCGTTGGTCCTTTACCTTGAGTCCACCTAGCTTACTAGGGATTTACTACGGGATTTGCATTTTGACCATTATGACCACCCACGGTGTAAAAAGGCCTTGGTTACCGAGTCTCGTCCCTTAGGTGACCGTGTCTAGGATTGTTTGATTAGTCCAAGTTCTCCCCTTTTTTGTGGGTTTTTAGGGAAATCGCGACCCCCGACTTACCCATTACCCTACCTTCCTCACATACACACACAATAAAATGCAATTTGTTGATTTATCTCTTTCTCAATTGTCAAGAAATGCCAAAATGCTAAATCTTGCCAAAAAAAGGGCAAAGAAAAGAAAAGAAAGAAAAATGAAAGAAAGAAAAGAATGAAGAAAAAAAAAGGCAGAAAAGCCAAAAAAGAAAATAGAAAAGAAAAAAAAGAAATGGCATGGCAACAAACAAATCAAAATGTCGAAAAGATAGAAAATGCCAAAAGAAAACCCGTCTCACAAAAAGAAATCCCCACAAAAATAAGCCTTTTTCCGACTTTTGCCGTGAAGAGCCTACCAAAGGACTGAGTCCCGAGGAAGGATGATAGCGGCATTAGTCGGTCTTCCCTCATTTTGCATGTTTTCCACCTTTTTACTTGGACTAGTTAGGCGGTTTCGGGCATGGGACGACCCTCTTGGCTCACGCTAAAGGGGACGGGGTCTCACTTACCTACAGTGTCGACTAACACCGTGGTTCTTCACTTTTCCGCACCGCCGATCGTCCCGTAGTACGTTTTTAGAAAGTTAGGAGGACCTAGGTAAGTTACCAACGTTTTTGTTGTTTTATCGTCATACTATTAGGGTTTAGTTCACCTTGGTTTGTATGTCTAGCTTGGGAACGTTGTCACTTGCCTCGAGTCCTAAACCGGTGCTTCTTTCACCGTTTGTTTGAGGGAAGCGGTATTTGTTTTCTTTTGGGTGCAACCGATTATGTGTTTGTTTGTGTGTTTGTTTGTTTATGTGTTTTGTGTCCGGTTGCATCCACAGTTTTGTCGCAAGACCCAACTTGCCTTGCGGAGTGCACTTGTCCTCTAAGTGCACTCGCGTGAGTTGAAGGGGCGTAGGGTGCGCTAATACCCACTCGGATAGTTTAGTAGTTAGTATGTGCTTACTCGAGGGCGAGTAAGGGTTAAGTGTGGGGGTGTTTTGGTCCCATTTTCCTTGTGGAATCGCTCCTTGGGAGAGATTTATGGGCTTCTTATGTTTCCTTTAGTTCGTTTCAGGTTCCCGCGGCCGATTTGGAAGAGTTGGAGCGATTCCGACTCGATACATACACATTTTGGAGCCAACGGAGTAAAGGAACGATGACTCGATGCCTTGGAATCGACCCCGAGACCTTGGGACCCAATCCCGAGCCTCCGAAACCCGATCCCGAGTCTCGAGAATCGATGGGAAGCCCATGAGAAACAAGGAGAGACCAAAAAGTTCATATGGGAGGCCTACAAGACTCATCCCGTTCGGGATGACCTCATCCCGTTCGGGATGACCTCATCCCGTTCGGGATGACCTCATCCCGTTCGAGATGAGGTGCACAAACAAGGAGGCTACTGTCCAGGGCCCATCCCGACCGGGAGCATGGCTTCCCGACCGGGACCGACCCCGTCCCGACCGGGACCACCCCGTCTCGGCCGGGACGGGCCTGCTGCAGCTCTGCTTTGTTTCTTTCTTCTCCTTTCCACTTGTAACCCTATATATACCCTTCCCTTGTTTTGTAAAGTTGAGGCCTTTCATATTACACTAAACCCTAGACTACTTTAGGTTAGATTAGATTATATTAGAGTAGATTAGTCGGTAATTAGTAGTTAATCATAGATTAGCTCTTGTATTAAGGAATTCTTGAAGATCTTCACCAAGCTTGACAACCTTGGATGATTATTTTGGGTTTTCTCTTTTATACAAGTTCTTATTCTTCCTTCCATCCTCTAGTTTGGTATAATCCTTTTCTCTTTCTCTTAATCTTATTTTTGTTATTCAAGTTTGAATCTTTAGTTGATTTTATTGTTCTTAGTTCATTGTTATTACTAGTTTGTTTATGTATGTTTGGTTTCTTATGTTAGATCTTCTTGTTCTTGTTATTTTTAGTTGGATTATGTTAGAGTAGTGTTCTTGCTAGGGTTAGTAGGGTGATTAGGGTGTTAATTGGATGATTAAGGGATTGTTGGAGATGTTGGTGGAAGACTTTGGTTTCCTCTTGTTTGATGCACATCACATGTTTGTTGAAATGCTTGAATGACTAAGTAGTTGCGAATGTTTGTTTTTCTTGCCTTTCTCTTGTGGGTGATAGTTTGTTTGTGGGTTCGGTTCCCTCACTAAGTTGCGAGAGTCCGGTGAGGACGACCCCTAGGTCGGTCTAAGTTGCGAGAGCCCGGACCAACCTAGATTACCCTACTACCTCCTTCGCCCTAGTTCTCCCTCGACCATTCCGTTACCCCTTTGACCCCGACCTAATCCTAGCCCGTTCTCCTTTGTTTGCTTTCTCCTTAGCCTTAGTGTAGTCTAGTTTTCTCCCCTCTCTACCATTCTCTAGTTTAGCTTAGCTCGTTGACTTAGTCTAGTATTTCGGCGACCTTAGTCTAGACTATACATTACCGTCCCCGTGGATTCGACCCGACTTGCCCTATCTACCGTAGGAATAGCCGGTTATATTATTGACGGTTGGGATTTCACGACAAATCCCTCCCATCCCTTAGCAACCCATTTATTTTTCTCACATGCTTAGGGAAAATAATCTTTGCATATCATTCAACCGTCGAACTAACGCGTGTACACCAAAAATGAACGATATCTTAGTAAAGGCCGCTAAGTGCGGGCGGGGTTGGGTGTTCTTAGTGAACTTCCCAACACGTACCCTCACCCCTTACTCAGAACCATGGTTTCCGGATGTCCGAATCCATTGGCAACGAGAGTCATTCAATACACGATATCCGATAAGGTCGGTATTGGTATCATAATGCAAAGGGACGAACCCAATAAGCTCTGACATCGGAAATGGGCCGTATTTTGTACACGGCCCACTACGACATAGAGTGGGTTCGAACGGGCCCGAACTCCCACAAAGTTCGGTGGCGACTCCTGCTACTTCGATTTAAATTTCAATTTGACCATCTCATATGGAGATTCATTCGCCTCCCCAAACCCGCGCGTGGCCGCGTCGGGGTGGACCTATATCATGTCCACACATGGTCAAAGACCAGCACTTTTGGCAGGCCATATCTTGTTATGATATTTCTCCAGATCACCTTCCCGACTGCTGGCTCTGTTATATTCGGGACGGCCTCAGCTTCAATCCACTTGGTGAAGTAGTCAATCCCCACTATTAAAAACTTTCTGCCCCAGTTGCTACAATAAACGGACCTAAAATGTCTATCCCCCATTGAGCAAAAGGGATAGGGGACAAAATTGGTCTGAGGTCTTAAGCTGGGGCATGTATTGATGGGGCAAACAGCTGGCACTTCTTGCATTTCCGGGTTAGATCCCTGGCATCAGCGAGCAGAGACGGCCAGTAGTAGCCTGCCCTCAGGGCCTTGTGCGCTAATGATCTTCCTCCTATGTGATGACCGCAGATACCCGAGTGTATATCGTCTAGTACTTCGGCGGCTTGCCTTGCCCCCATGCATTTGAGCAGGGGAGAGGAGAATGATTTGCGATACAATTCCTCGCCAACTAGTATGAACCATGCGGCCCTGGCTGACATCTTTCTTCTCTGGATTGGATCTTGTGGAAGGGTTCCATACTTATTGAACTGGATGATTGGGGTCATCCAGTCTTCGGGTTCTACTTCCTCGATGACACTGACCAGCTGGCAGGGCGTGGTAGATTTCTCTTGTATTACATCCACCCACACTGATCTTCTTACATCTTGCAGGCTAGAGCTAGCCAGTTTAGACAGGGCGTCTGCGCGGTTGTTCTATGACCGAGGGACCTGCCTAACTTCGTATGACTTCAATCCGGACAATTCTTGTTTTGCCTTTTCCGGGTAGGAGGCCATAGCTTGATCTCTAGCCTCGTACTCACCATTGATTTGGTTTGCTATGAGCTGAGAGTCTGTAGCCAAGACAAGCCTCTCAACCCCTTCGGCTTTGGCTAGGCTGATGCCTGCTATCACAGCCTCGTATTTAGCCTCATTGTTTGATGCAGGGAAGGTGAATCTGAAACGCGTGCTCAAAGTCCACTCCCTCAGGACTTGTTAGCACAATTCCTACCCCCGCACCGTTGGCTGTAGATGACCCGTCGGTGTATACCGTCCATTCGCCAGTAGGCGGATCATCCTCCTCTGAGTGAGAACATTCTACCAGGAAGTCCGTCAAGGCCTGTGCTTTGATGGCAGTCCTGGACTGGTATGATATGCCCAGCCCGTTCAGCTCTATTGTAATCCCCTAGGAATTCTAACACGATACAGTGGCGGAAACACTATAGAGTCGTGATTAAAACACGCTGTAACTATGTCTTATAAAAATTAAAACGGTAAAGTCAAACAATAGGCCTAAAATAAAATGACCAAAATTTAAACAATCCAAAAGAAAGGGGTTTAAACATCCACAAGACATAATTATTAAAAAGAAAATGAGCAGGATTCAGATTGCCCGCTAGCCCACACCCGTAAACAAGTATACCTGCCATGTTAAACATAACAACCACAATCAGTGGGGAGCAACGTCAACGTTCTCTCAGCCGTATACCATGATTTTAAAACTGTAATTACAACTATAGAAAAATAGTGAAAATGGAAAACAGTAAAACAACATATTAAAATAAGCTTTCAGCGTAAAACAAAGCAATAAAATGGGTTTCCGAAGAAACATAAAAACATTTGCCAATCTTGCAAACCAATTAATATCGATAATAAATAAAATAATCAAAGTGGCGTTATGGATAGGGTTAATGTACAATCTAAACTTTCACTAGGATAATACTAGAAACTAGCTTCGAGAATTGTAGACTTAACTCATAACAGAATCCAGTCTCTAACTAGACAACTCAACTATAATAGGACTGCGTGCAGCAAGGTCCTGGTTTAAGTAGTGGACACCCCTCCTGGATACAAACCATATCCAGTTCAACCCGACGCGACTTATACGATGCGATATCTAAGTTTAAGGTAAATATACACTCTCCTGAACACAAACCATGCTCAGTTCAACAACCAATGTGCCCCATAAAGACACACCAGCCTTACAGTTGATGGCAAAACGTAGATCCCAGACTATATTACTCTAAACCCACACTTGTCCTTATTCCATAACTCCAAAACAGGGTCATTATCGATACTTAAAAGATATAATCATTGTAAACAATATGGAGATAAAAGGAGTAATCATAATATTCTAAAAGAGAAAATTTTCTATTTTAGGAAACTTCTATTTTTAGAAACTTTACTAAAAATAACATCATATCAAAATAGCGAAAATATTAGTTTATACTAATTCAAAATTTCTAGTAAACGATATAGATTTATAAAACCAATACTTTCGGCCTTAACGATATTAATTGTTAAAGTGAGAACATTTGAGTTTATGAAATTATTGAAATATCATACAAGTGTTTATAAAATGATTAAAAATGTCTTAAACATTTTAATACTACTAATTAGGGTGTTTTCAAAATTTATAAAGCTAAAATTCCCTAATTATTATTAGTTTCGACAATACGATTATAAATAGGATTTTACGGCAAAAATGTTAAATTAAATCTTTTAACGCCTTTTATTTAATTAAACCAATGAATATATTTAGAGTATGTTAAGGGATGATTTAACTCTTAAAGTTTCAGATTTAAACTTTTTCAAAATTGCATGAAAAATAATTCTTTTAGGTAAGACGAAGCCTTTTAACGATAAATCGTAATTTGTCCAAAAACCATTACTATTAATTAAAGACTTCAATAAATAGTACAAAAATTACGTAAAATAACTAAAATATATTTATGGACATTCTCTCCAGAAAATAAAGGATACTTAGACTCGGTTTTTAAAGGGTTTTCTCGTTAATCGTCTAATCTCGACAATAACGATTAATAAAAATAGTAATTACAAAACGATTTAAGTACTAATATCCAAAAATTATTATTAAACTTAAAAATTATTATTTTCCAGAAACTACTATTTTTCCAGATTTCCAAAAATTCCAGATTTAATAAATCCCGTTAAAACCGTCTTTAAAACCCGTTTTCACAATTAACGATTCCATTAATGAAACTTATCGTTCCTAACATTTTATTAAAGCACCAAAACTCATAAAATTAAATTTATTATGAAATCATCAGAATCATATTTTTTTCCAGATTTAATCATAGGACCAGAAATCGAGAATTTAAACGACAAACGCGGTTTTAATTTATTGATAAACGATGATTTAAAGTGATTAATTAATTCATCCACTTAACAATTCCAAAAAATTATGAAATAAATTCAAAAAATTCTTTTTCATCAGAAAGATTACCCACGTCAAAAATCAGATTAAAATAAAATGTTTAAGTGCTAGAACTAAAAATCGGCTTTTAATCATTTTTGTTCGTAAACGGTAATAATTCAATAATCGATAACTTAAATATCAGAAAAATACTAATTTATTAAAAATCATTAAAAATTTATTTTTACAGAATATAATAATATATTTTAAGTTTATGCCGAATAATACGATTTTACAAATTAATATGACAATTTAATCGTTAATCTCGTAAAAGCGATAAAAATATCGAAACATGCAAATTTTCAAATTTTAAAAATTTTTCCAGATTATATGACATACATATATTGTCAAAAAAAATATAAAAATATACTTGCAATTACACAATTAAAATCATGAAATACCGAGTAACATCAACGACCTCTAATCCAAATCAGAATCGATATATACTCGTCGACCTCGGGATCGTCCACAAAATCTACATCACACGAAATTCATGGTAGAAAAATACCATGAGGAAAACTAAGAAAATCAAGGTGAATAACGATCGAAAACAACATCGATTATTACCTTAACGAAAGGATCGGAATAAGGATGAATTCGACGATAAAGATGAGACGATTAGGATTCGAATTAAGCAAGAATCAGCCAAGTAGAGGAGAATGAATGTACTTGGCCAAGGGAAAGGAAAGGTGATGTTGTAACAATTTTTTTAATGCACAAATGAATTTAAGGGAGAGAGAAATGGTTTTAAGCATAAATGGAATTAAAATGGATGAAGAATCCAATGTGTTACTAGCACAAGTTGGCTGGCCAAAAAAAGGATAAGGGAAGAATGAAGAGTTTGAGCATTAAAGCATTAATTTAATGAAAAGAAAATAATCTTATGTTTACGGTTTAATGTGATAAAATGAAACTTATAATAAAACGTAGTTAAATTATAACAAGAAGCTTTGTCGGTCCAAAATATGAGGAAAAGGTCTCAAATGATTTATAAGTTGATAAAAAGAATAATCGTAAAATAGTTAAAGGCGTTTCAAAGCAATTCGAGTAAACATCGCGTAAGAAAATAATTATTCACGAAGCTTCGTAATACAATCATAAATGGCTTGTTTTTAGTAACTAAAAATATTTCTTAGTTGAAACTATTATATAAACATATTTAAACATTTTTGGGAAAAGGAAAGACTTAAATCCGAGCTTAAAAACGTCAATTCAAAGAGAAATAGAATTCTTCGCGGAAAATTAATTAGTTTACGAAGAAAACCAAATAAATAGATGTAAAAGAATTAAAATCTTTTAAAATAAAAGTAAATGTCATTAAACTCAAAATTGAAGACAAGCTCGAAAAAAAAAAAGACATAAGCCAAAATGTGATAGAGTTATAATGATGTCATAACGGAAAGAATATAAATGATAGGAAAATAGCGGGTGTTACATCTATGGCCCATTTTAGCAGTCTTCCGGACTTCTCAAATTTTTCCAATACTTTCTCCAGGGGTTGGTCAGTTAGTACGATGACGGGGTGAGCGTCGAAGTAAGGCCTGAGTTTCCGGGCTGCTATGACAACAGCGTAGGCTGCTTTTTCAACAACTGGGTAGTTCTTTTCTGCTGCCCCCAGGACATGGCTCACAAAATAAATCGGTTGTTGGGAGCCGGCTTCTTCCCTTAAGATTACCGCGCTTACCGTTGAGTTTGTGATGGTAGGGACTTGTCGTGGGTCCTACCGTCAAATATACCAACTAGACCTAACTAGTAGCTAGGGAAGTCGGGTCGATATCCACGGAGACGGTTATAAGGTGTCTAGACTAGGTCTACCTAAAAATAAGGCTAAGTCACAAACAAACACAAGGAGGAATATCTATGATAACAGGAAAGTAAGAAGCTATGACTAACAATGAACTAAATGCGACAAGAACTAATGGTATCGACTAAAGCTAAATGGAAACAAGCAAACTAGAGAAATGATTGCTAACTAGAAGGATAAATCAAATATGAAAGGGAGTAGGGTTAGGTTGGGTTAATAAATGTAGTAGGATAATTGGGAGGTCAGGGTGTAGGTTTCTCCTTGTCACTAAGGTCGGTTTGCGCTCTCGCGCCAAAGCCTAAGTCCGCACTCTCGTGTCTAAGACTAGACCCGAATACTCATGCAAAGTATTACCCAAAACATAAGCATTCAACCACAAATCGATTACAAGATGAGAAGATGAAAACAAGTATGAGAAGCATGGCCACTACAACTCAAACAAGCAATTCAACAAACACATAGAGTGCTCAACATGTGAGTAGTAACAAAGATTCCACATTTCCCCTTAATCAAACCCTAATTACCCATAATCCACACTTAATCCCCCTACTAACCCCACAAAGAGTCTACTCACTCATAGTGAAACTAAATCTAACATTATCAAAAGAAATCAACATAATTAACAAAACATCCATTATAAACTAACAAGAACAATAAACAATATATAAAGATTAAAACTTGAAAGATTAACAAAGATTAAGAGAAAAGAGATTATACCAACTAACAAGGGAATAAAAAGATGAGAACTTGCATTAATAAGAAACCCAAATAATTCTCCCAAGGTTGTCAATCTTGGATGAGTCTTCAAGAATCTCCTTAATAGAAGACTAATTAACTAGATTAATCTAACATTAATAAAAGATTAATATGAAACTAAACTAGAGATGAAGAGAGTCTAATTAGGGTTTTGAATAATGTAGAGAACTCTAATATAATGTAAGGTAATGTCAGGTGTCTAAATAATACAAGGGAGGAGTATTTATAAGGTTACAAGGGTGAAGGAGGAGAAAAGAAAGTCACGCGCTACAGCATGCCCGTCCCGACCAAGAGGGTTCATGGTCTCGGTCGGGAAGGCTTGTCCCGACCGAGACGGTTCTTGGTCTCGGCCGGGAAGGCTCAAACAGTAGCCTATCCATTTGTGCACTCCTTCCCGACGAACGAGATGGCACTTGGTCTCGGCCGGGAAGGCTCTGTAGGCCTCTAATATGATCTCTAAGGTCCCTCTTTGCTTCTCATGGGCTTCTCATCGATTCTCGGGGCTCGGGATCGAGTCTAAGGGGCTCGGGAATGGGTCCCAAGGTCTCGGGATCGAATCCAAGGCACCGAGTGATCGTTCCTTCTCTTCGTTGGCACCAAAAGTGTATGAAACGAGTCGGAATCGTTCCAATTCTCCATGAATGGTCTTGGGAACCTAAAACGAACTAGAAGAAGCATGAGTAGCCCATAAACCGCTCCAAAGAGCGATTTCACAAGGAAAAACAGGACCAAACACAACAAATTAGGCACTACAAACTACACTTATCAACTTCCCCACACTTAACCCTTACTCGCCCTCGAGTAAGCACCAACTAACTAAAACTAAAAGAAACTAGACTACTAACCGAGCGGGTATTAGCGCACCCTACGCCCTTTCAACTCACGCGAGTACACTTAGAGGAAAAGTGCACTCCGCAAGGCAAGTAAGGTCTTGCGACAAAACTGTGGATGCAACCGGACACAAAAACACACACACAAACAAACATACAAACAAACAAGTAATCGGTTGCACCCAAAAATAAATAAATACCGCTTCCCTCTAAAAAGCGGTGAAAGAAGCACCGGTTTAGGACTCAAGGCAAGTGACAACGTTCCCAAGCTAATAACACAAATCGAAATGAACTAAACTCTAATAGTATGACAACAAAGAAATAAAAACGTTGGTAACTTACCTAGGTCCTCCTAATCTTCTAAGAACGTACTACGGGACGATCAGCGGGATGGAAAAAGGATGAACCACGGTGTTAGTCGACACTGTAGGTAAGTGAGACCCCGCCCCCTTTAGCGATGAGCCAAGAGGGTCGTCCCATGTTCAAAAACGCCTAACTAGCCCAAGTAAAAAGGTGGAATATTCTTGCAAAATGAGGGAAAACCGACCATTACCGCTATCATCCTTCCTAGAGACTCGGTCCTTTGGTAGGCTCTTCACGGAAATAGTCGGTAAAAGGCTTATTTTTGAGGGGTGAGGATTCTTTCTGTGAGGTGATTTTCTTTGGCATTTTCTTTCTTTTGCATTTTTGCTTTGTGTGTTGCTATTCCATTTCTTTTTCATCTTTTGTATTTTATTTTTCTTGACTTTTTGTGCCTTTTCTTTTTCTTCATTTCTTTCTTTCTTTCATTTTCTTTCTTTTTCTTTGTTTGCCCTTTTGGCTAGATTTGAGTTGTAGGCATTTCTTTTTGCAACTAAGAAAGAGATTTCAACAATTTGCAACTTATTTGGTGGATATGTGTAGGAGGTAGGGGAATGGGTGAGTCGGGAGCGCGCTTTCCCTTCAAACCCACAAAAAGGGGAAAACTTGGACTAATGAAACAATTCCGAACACGGTCACCTAAGGGACGGGACTCGGCAACCAAGGCCTTTTCACACCGTGGGTGGTCATAACGGTCAAAATGCAAATCCCGTAGTAAATCCCTAGTAGACTAGGTGGACTCAAGGTAAAGGACCAACGAAACAATTGATTTAGGGTCATTCTACTAGACTAAAGTCCAAGACTCGATTCTTACTACTAGAAAGGGAAAGTAAACACTTGCACACTAGCCTCAAAACCGGGTTTTCGAAAACCTTTTTACACACTAGACACAACTACACATCACAGAACAAAGACGCGACGAAAACGAAAGAAAAAGAGACAAAGGCAACAAAACAAAACAAAACAAAACAAAACAAAACAAACACATAAAGAGAACAAACACCACCCCGAACTTCCAAACAAGCTACCAAATCAACTTCAAACTTTACATAGATCCACCCGAGCACACATCATCACAAATATCCTCCAAACTCCACAAGAGACAAAGAGGAAAAAGGGATAAAGATGTTACCGGATGTCTTGAAAGCCCTCCAAAGTTAACGGTGATTAGGCGACCTACAAGGAAAAAGGGAGGCAAAACACACACAACACAACAAAAGTACGACACAAGAGGAAAACACACAAAAGAAAATCTTTTTGATTTTTGTGAAATTTTTTCAAAATTTTAGGGTTTTTAAGATTTTTCGAAAAAAAACTACGAAAATAAAACAAAACTGCACTAGGATATCGCTCCCCCACACTTAAACCGAGCAATGTCCTCATGCTCGATCGTAGTGTATGGAGACAACAAAAAACAAGAGAAACTACGAAATAAAGCTAAAAATCAAAAAGAAAAGCGGAGAAAAGGGTAGAATGTGTCCGGTCGGGGTGTAATCAAGTCACCATGGGCCGAGACAAGAAAAGATATGGATGGGGGAAGAAATAAAAAGAAGGAAATAAAAGGAAATGGGAGGGGAGGACTAGGTGTAATCAAGTCACCTAGCCCGGATTCCGCCTGAATCCGACTAAATCCTACTAAAAGAAAGTAAAATCAAAGAAAAAGTGAAAATTCTTGTAAATTTGGATTTTGAAATGACTCTCGATGTAGTCACGTCATCGAGAGTCGGGAGAAATGACTACCAAGGCCCCAAGGGCCACCATGACACGAAAGTGTATAAGGGGAAGGGAACAAACAAAGGAAGACAAGAAATAAAAGACGAAAAAGAAAGGATAGTTGACGTACCAATCGGTTAGCAACTCACTCGCTCCATCGTCTCAAAGTTCGATAACGGCACATAGCTAGTCTTCGTCATTGTTATTCCTCTTCGATCTTGATAAGCCCGCATGGTTGAAGTATTAAGCTTGCAAAGGTATATGGAGGTGGGTTTTGATGTGAAACTCGGTGTATAGTGAAGAAGAAATGAGGTGGGGATATGTAAATGAAGTGTAGGGGTCATATGATATGTGCAAGGGTAGGTAGGAAGGTTGGGAGGGGGTCTAAAGTGGTAGGGTGGGCTCACATGACAAAGAAGAGGCCAAAGGAGGAGTAGGATACCATCCCGGTCGGGATGAACGGTCCCGGTCGGGATGACAAACCCTTCCCGGTCGGGATGACAAACCCTTCCCGGTCGGGAAGCTCCCTTCCCGGTCGGGATCACACTCTAGAAAACTCGATTTTTGGTACACTCATCCCGATCGGGATGACATCCTTCCCGGTCGGGATGGCTCATCCTTTCCGGTCGGGATGCTTTCTTCTCGGCCGGGAAGAGTCCTCTTGCCCTTCATATCCCCAAAAGCTTGTCCAAAGCTTCAAAAACCGACTCCCTTGCTCAAAATCCAAGCTCTATCAATAACCACTCCTCTCTAAGATTCATCTTCACTTCACACCTATCAAACAAGCTCAAAACATCCATCAAAATCCCTCCCTCATATCGCTCATCAAAATACCAAATTACGAGGATTTAACAGAACTCAAAAGAATTACAAGAAAGAGATATATACAATAAGACGGTTCTTTTGGAACACCATCAAACCAAGGATGGTGCATTCTTCAATCATTTTTCAACAACACTATAGCCAATTCCATCGCCATCAAGGGCACGAAGAAACAAATCGAAGGCTCTCGAGAAATCTTCGATCAAGCTAGTTGAATACCAACCTCCACTCCGAGGATCATCACATCCTAACCTCGACGTTCCCGGGGCATCCCGATCTACTAAGTTCAATGGCTTGAACTTGTACTTCCGATCCTTCGGTATATACCCAAACGTCCATCTATCTTCATGTGGCCCCAAGGGAGGCTCATCTTTCTTCTTGCCTTGGAACTTGTCCTCAATATCATGATATGGGCATTCATCCGCCCCAAGCTCGGAATCATCATCCTCAATTCCATAGAAGTTGTTCTTCAAGCTTTTACCCGACTCATCCCTTAGATCGATGTCTTTCATGGCTTGGATCATATTGCACGATTCATCATTAGTAGGCGAGGTGTTGCCTTGGAGGTCAAACACGAGCTTCTCGTCGCCTAGCTCAAATGTGATCCTACCATTCTTTACATCAATCATCGCACCGGCGGTATGTAGAAATGGGCGCCCAAGGATAATGGGAGTGATAGCATCTTCCGGCATATCAAGCACGAGGAAGTCGACCGGAATGAAGAACTTCCCGATTCTTATTGGCACATCTTCTAACATCCCCAATGGTCGGTTGAGTGAACGATCGGCCATTTGGAGTGTAATAGAAGTACACTTGAGCTCTTTCATCCCATGTCGCTCACAAATAGAATAGGGAATGATGCTTAAACTCGCACCCAAATCACATAATGCTCTATCAATCTTCAAGTTGCCTATGGTGCACGGGATCGAGAAACTACCCGGATCCTTCAACTTAGGAAGTGTAGAACCTTGAATGAGCTCGCTCACCTCTCTTGTGAACGATATGGTCTCTTCCTTGTCGACGGATCTCTTCCTAGCCAAGATTTCTTTCATAAATCTTCCATATGCCGGGACTTCTCATGGGCTTCTCATCGAGTCTCGGGGCTCGGGATCGAGTCTAAGGGGCTCGGGAATGGGTCCCAAGGTCTCGGGATCGAATCTAAGGCACCGAGTGATCGTTCTTTCTCTTCATTGGCTCCAAAAGTGTATGAAACGAGTCGGAATCGTTCCAATTCTCCATGAATGGTCTTGGGAACCTAAAACGAACTAGAAGAAGCATGAGTAGCCCAGAAACCGCTCCAAAGAGCGATTTCACAAGAAAAAACGGGATGAAACACAACAAATTAGGCACTACAAACTACACTTATCAGTTTGTCACGGCAATGTAAAGGAAAAGCTTCTCCCCTGCCACTGGTCTTGCCAGGGTGGGCAGCTGCTTCAGGTGCTCTTTCAGTTGTTCGAAAGCTTCTTTTTGTTCAGTTTCCCACTTGAACTGTTTGTTTCCTTTCAATACTTTAAAGAAAGGTGTCGATTTGTCGGCTGACCTGGCGATGAACCTTGCCAAGGCGGCCATCCTGCCGGTCAGGCGTTGGATATCCCTGATCGTTCTTGGTTCTGGAAGGTCCAGGATAGCCTGGACTTTCTCTGGGTTCGCGTCAATCCCTCTGGCGCTGACCAGGAAACCTAAGAACTTTCCAGAGCGGACCCCAAAGGTGCAATTTTTGGGGTTCAACTTCATCCGTTATGCTCGCAGGGAGGAGAAGGTCTCCTGCAAATCTTTCAGGTGTTCTGCATCCCCCTTACTCTTCACTATCGCATCATCCACATATGCCTCCAGGTTTCTACTCTTCTGATTTTCAAACACCTTATCAACTAACCGCTGGTAAGTGGCGCCTGCATTTTTGAGCCCAAACGGCATCATCTTGTACATGTATATGCCTGAGCTGGTAATGAACGCGCATTTCACCTTGTCCGGCTGCCAGAGATATACTTGGTGATAGCCTGAAAAGGCATCTAGGAAACTAAGCGTGGAGTATCCACTGGTGGCATCTACCAGTTGATCGATCCTTGGCAGGGGATAGCAGTCCTTAGGGCAAGCTTTGTTGAGATTGGTGAAGTCTACACACATCCTCCACGCACCCGAGGATTTTTTCACCATCACCACATTAGCCAGCCATTCAGGGTAATCACAACTTTCTATGAAGTCAGCCTTTAGGAGCTTCTCGATGTCTTCTTTGATGGATTGGTCTTTTTCTGCAGACATATTCCTTTTCTTTTGCTTCACAGGGCGGGCCTCCGGACTTACGTTCAGCTTGTGAACAATAAAGACCGAATCGACCCCTGGCATCTCGTCTGCCGAGTAGGGAAACACATCCCTGTTGTCTCTTAAGACCTTGATCAACTCCTCGCGGTAGGAACTCTCCAGGTCTGCCCCTATCAGGACCTGCCTCCCTGGTTCCAGTTCCACTAGCATGCTCTCCCCCCAGGTTCAAGGTGGTCCGTTGTCTGCTGACCAACTGGAATCACCCCTTCCCTAGGGGAACTGTCTGCTTTCCGCTTTCCCTTTCTCTGCTTCATGGGTGCATAGGGCCATAGAGTAGCACTGCCTGGCTGACTCCTGGTCCCCATGCAGTTTTTTTTCCATGCCAAAATCCGTCACATAAGCTATAGTCAGGGCTCTGATAGATATGGTTGCCTCAATTTCATCTAAAGTGGCTCTGCCTATCGGGGCGTTATACGCGGACTTTGCATCAACAACAACGAACGATGCTCGGATATTCCTGGCTGAGGCCCCTTCCCTGAACGTCACCGGCAGCTCGATGACCCCCATAGGGAGGATCCCTGCCACGTTGAATCCGTATAACGATCCAGGGGCAGGCTTGAGGTGCCTCTTCTCCAGGTTCATTTTATCAAATTCTTTCTTGTATAGTAAGTTGGTGTAAGCTCCCGTATCCACCATGCACCTTCTCACGATGTGATTGGTAATGACAAGAGATAACACCAGAGGGTCGTTGTAGGGGTAGACGACCTGCCCTGCATCCTGGGGAGTGATGCTCAGGGCCAGGCCTGTTGGACTCCCCGCCCTTTCAATGTAGCAGATTTGATTTCTAAGCTCCCGGATCTGCCTTTTTTGGCCCTACCGGCTTGTCTGGCCTTCAGCGTCTCCTGACACGACATGAATTATCATGCGGTTTTGTATTGAGCCCTCGGGCTTGTCCGCCGTTTCTTTCTGGCTTTTATTCCCTGCAGCATAGGTGCTCAGCCAACCATTCCTGATGAGCTTCTGAATCTAGTCTTTCAGATGGTGGTACTCTTTGGTGGTATGCCCTATGCAATCATGGAATGTACAGAACTTTTTCGGGTCACCCTTTGGGCTGCGTGGCTTATTAGGGCGGTTCCATTTGGCTGTCTCCTTCTCCAGCTCAAATATCTCAGCTCTTGATTTGTTGAGGGCTGTGTAGCTGTCAAACCTTGGCTGGTACGTTGCACGCTCCCTTTTCGGGGTGTCGCCTCCTTCAGTTCATTGCTTCCCTGCTGTATCGCCCCTGCTACGTCCACCCTGCGGTCCCTCCTGTGGCCTGGAAGGTCCTGTGGGGGTATCCGGCAGGCTGTGGAACTCCTCTTGCAGCATGAAGCCTTCAGCTATCTTCCGAGCCTTTGCCAGGGTTTCTGGCTGAACCATAATCATCTGGTTTTTCATGTCTCCAGGGAGTAGCGAACAGGTCAAGGCATACGCTGCCGTAGGGTCATCGATTTCTCTGACCTTCTGGAAGGCCAAGTCAAACCTCTTCAGGTATTCTCTGATAGTTTCACCTTTCTTCTGTCTAAGGGTCATTAGGTCAAAGCGAGTTAGCCTGCGCTTCTTGTTCCCTGTATACTGATCCAAGAAGGCTTCGGCCAGCTCTATAAAGTAACTGATTGAACCCTACGACAAGTCCCTGAACCATCCTTGAGCCAAACCCACCAAGGTAGTGGGGAAAATCTTGTACCAGACCGCGTCGTCAGAATCATACATTCCCATATGACTTTCATAGGCTGCCAGGTAGTCCTCCGGGTCAGTGGTCCTATCAAACTTGACAGAAGGCGTCTTGATTTTTGGGATGGGACACCCCTGAACCTCAGGATGGAGTGGAGTCTTGGTAGCCCTGCCCACCATTTTTGACCGGCTCACCGCAGAGTGGTAATCGTAGTCATCCCATTTTCCAGGGGTCGGTTTTCCAACACTGGGGGAGCGGTGCCTGGGAGCTTGCCTACTCATAGCCTCATCCTCTCTCACAGGGGAGCGGTGTCTGGGTGGTTTCCTCTGAGGCGGCTTGAGGTTATTGTCCTGGCGGTGCCTCGATCCCAGGGGCTGTCCATTGTTGAGCCTTAACTGCATGCTTCGGGACAGCCCTGGAGCCTGTTGTGACTATGCAGCGGGCGTCAACCTGGAAAAGACTTCACCCTGCTTTTCTCCCAGGCGCTTGGAGGCAGGTTCCCTGGGTCTCATTCGCTCCTGGAGCTCCTGGGATAATCCTCTTTTTTCAACGACTACTGTGGATTCGGTGGTATGTATAGAAAATGCTTGCTGCTGAGTGGGCGGCTCCTAGTTGTCGGCGACAATGCGCCTCTTGGCCTGCACATACCCCTGAGCCGTTTTCCTCGCCTTCCTATGGACATTTCTGGCAGCAGTTCGGTTCGTGCCCCCAGCCCCTTCAGCATTCTCAAAGTGCAGGTGTCTAGGGATTGTCGTAGTCCTGCCCACCAGGTCCTCCGGCGTGAATTCTTGATTTAGCATTACCGAGAAGAAGGCCGCAGTCTGCGCAACTTGGGCAGGGGTAAGGTTAAGGTTGTTCCTCTGATGATCGACCTGCACAGCTGTGACTGCGGTCTCTTTGTTAGGCACCTCATGGAGGCTGGCTCGCCCCACCCCTCATCGGATCGTGGCGGCGGGCGTTACCTCCGGCATAGGCATGCCATACAGGGGGATCACCGGTTGTACCGTCGGACCCACCCCAGAGCTGTCTTCCACAATCTCAGGCATCTTCACTATGGCTTTTCGTTCTTTTTTGAGGAATCTTAAGTCGAATTCCCCACAGAAGGCGCCAAATTGTTTCGGTATGGAAACAATCGACCCGAAGCGGATTCGGATCCTTTGAATTTGGGGTTACTTTGATGATGATCGTTTTACTTCCTGAATCTCTCCTTCCTCTTACTCCGGTGATCGGACCTTCCTGGCGGAGACGGCCTGCCACCTGCACACAGCGAGCGCACAGTGCCTCGGAGGTGTCCGAGGAAACCCTCTCCGATGCCTAAGTCAGTCTGTGAAATGCCTTGACGAACCTTACTCGTGAGGAGTAAGGTGGCGGTTTTAGAGTAAGATTCTAGAGAGAGAAAGTCCAACCCCTTTCTTGTGGGAAATACCGAAGTATTATTGGTTCCCCCAAGAGAGAGGAAGAGAGAGAGAGAGAGAGAGAGAGAGAGAGAGAGAGAGAGAGAGAGAAAGGGGAAGAGATCTTTACAACCACAGCGGTTGCCCTGGTTGCTAACAGGCAGGGGGCTCATCTTTACAACTACAGTGCTTGTGGTATGACCCTGATCGGCAGGGGAGGGAGAAGCTTGTTTGGAGCTTGGGGTTGTTCTCTAAGATCGCCCTTTGGGGGCCTCTTAGCAAGGTCTTGCTGGCTGGCCTGCTAAGCAGGCCTCTCCCTACTTTCGGGTCGGGCTACCCCGGGGCCCATATGGCGGGCGACCCGCGGCAGGCTACCGACCTCCATCAATATATATATATAAGTAATTTAGTCATACAGTTAAGCCTAAATATTTAAATAAACAATTTATTAAATTTAGTAACACAATATATACTTATATATATATATAAAATGTTGTTAAAAGAAAAGTTTGGTTACCTTGATAGCTACTATTTATTATTTATATTAGAATTAAAGATTGTCGGGGTCGATGATGTCGTCTAAACTGGGAGTATCGTCTCCTCCTTCTTCTAGAATAATACGTTTACCCATACAAAAGAATGAATTAGTTAGATTCTGACCATACTAAAATAATAAAAAAGTAAAATAATAAGTACCGTAAGTAAAATATACTAATAAGATGAAAGATTTGAGGAGTAGTAAAGAGACGTAAAGGTACTTACGTAAGTAGTAAGGTCGGGTTACGAACAAAGTACTCAGAAATTTTCTTCTATGTGCATGTTGTGAGATGTTACGTAGTATATATAGTGTAGCAATTCCCTAGCATCTATATAGGTAGGTTGAAGGAGTCACGTTTTTTTTGTTTGCATGCTGTTCGGGCCAAAAATTTGCACCTTCGGAATAAAACGTGGCATACTACGAGTGGACGGTCAAAAAGTCAGAAGTCAAAGGTCAAAGGTCGGAAGGTCAAAGACGGAAGCCGAAATAATCAAAAGTCGTCAAAACCCGGAATAATACACAATGATGGGTCGAGCAAAGCCCAAGAGAGAATAAAATGATGGGCCACACAACCAAACCAGCCCAGCAGACAAAGTAAGGAACCTAGCCCATACAAGAAGAAACAACTACTCCTACAATTCAGGAAACCCTCCTCCAGACCAGGAGGAGAAGGAGGGAGCAGTTGTAACTGCTGTAACGGCTAGGAGGAAAGGGTCAAAAGCACTAAATGGGGGAATAAATGCAAAGGCTCCAGGCAATAAAGGGGGTAACGGCTCTAAGGTTAGCAGCCTATAAAAGGCAAGGAGAGGAAGGAAGGAGGGGGAGACCCTTATTCACTGACATCCAACTCTCAATCAACATCCCATCAACTTCGAGCAAAACATAGCAAAAAACTTACGATCAATTATAGCCCAAATACTTGTACTTGTACCATTTTTCTTGTTCTTTTCCGTCCATAGTAGAAACTTGGCGGGATTCCGACTCCCCCCGCGGTTTTTCCCACATCGGGTTTCCGCGTCACCAAAACTTTGTGTGTCATTTTCTTTCTTTCGTTATTCTCCGTTTACTAGGTTCGATATCGCTTAGACAACCCATAGTTATAGGACGATCGCTTTAACCCGCAATCTAAATCGTAGATCCGGTAAATTTTTACCAAAACAAATTGGCACCGTCTGTGGGGAAAAGTGATCACTTCCTATAAATCAAACCCTACCGTGAAGCAATATCGTGACGACATGACCAGATCTGGCCAAAGTCCCTTCAACAGTCTAGGAGCATCAATTCAGCCCACTAGAGGAGAATCGCCCCTAGGGCCATCAGGATCAATCTTCGCACCCCCTACTCAGGCAATCTCTACAAGTCTGGCAGCAGGACACGTACCAGTAGCCTCAAGACCACCTCACGTGCCTAAGGTGTCGAAAATGTCCAATCCCTTCAGGACCAGCAGAAAAGGCGCCTCATCCAAAACAGCAGTTCAAGGAGGGACACTTGAAGACTTCTCCAGAATCTCAGCCTCACCAGACCCCCTGAAGGATGTGCTCCAAGGGATCAACGCTCTGCAGCAGGCGGTGGAAACTCTGCAGAAGGACAACCAAGACATCAGGGCTCGGATCTTGGTAGCAGACGAGACTCCAGCTGCATCGGTCCAGCCGTCACCAGAGATGCTGTCCCTGATGCCTAGGGGAAAGCCCAGCACCCGTATGGAATCAATAGTCAGCAGACGGACCACCAGGGAGATTCCCTCAGAATTGGTCACCAGACCAGAGCTTGGATTGGCTCCACCAGACCCAATCATTGAGCCTCGAGGGCTAGGCTACCTGTCTTACGGCACCACATCCGACAGATCTTACGTCACAGGTAATTCCCTCTCTAGCATCGAAAATCGAGGAACTAACTCACTGTCTCTTACAGGTACCCCTATTCATCAGGCGCCCAAATGGCAATCTGTAACCCCACCAGGGATGACCACCTTGTCCAGCAATCAGCCCTCTGGAGGAGTAAGATCAGCAGTCATCCCCTTCCAGCAGATATCAGCATGGCAGCAAGGTGCCTCAGCCAGTACGGTGACCCCCGACAGTAGCCCATATCCTGGAGGAGCCTGGCCGCCTAGAGTCCCACTCCAACATGTAGGAGGATGGCAACCCGGATCCACAATCAACGCCACACCATTGCCCAACCCTCCTAGTAGTCAAAATCCTGGGGGAGTTGTCTGGTCAGGAGGTACCCCTGTCCTCCAGACACCAGGATGGCAGTCCGCAGCTCAACCAGGAGTAGTCACCCCATCCAGCGGTCAGTACCCTGGAGGAGCATGGTCAGGAGGTACACCTTTCAGCTTTTCTCCTCCTGTCTCTAACTCTCTTGCAGGAGCAGTCAGCACAGCAGATCAGTATCGCCAGGAACTGAAGGAATTGAGAGACCTGATCAACAAGATTCCTGGAATGCCACGCCCCCTGGAGAGAGCAGCTAGAGACAGCTACGCAGATTCGCCCTTCACTGATGATCTAGCCTGCGTCGCTGTACCCAAGGGATTCGTACCACCTGTCATGACACTCTATGACGGTACCGCAGACCCATTGGATCACATCAATCAATATAAGCAGAAGATGATGGTGGTGACTGCAGTAGGACCTCTGAAGGAGGCATGCATGTGCAAGGGGTTTGCCTCCACCTTGTCAGGAGCAGCTCTGCAGTGGTTCGTTAGTCTGCCCAACCGGAGTATCACCTCCTTTGCGGACTTGGTTAATGCTTTCAACCAGCAGTTTGCCACTAGCAGAAAACCGGAGAAGCAAACCAGCGATCTATACCGGGTGGTGTAGGAGTTCAAAGAATCCACGCGTGATTTCCTTAGCAGATTCATTAAAGAGAAGGTGATCATCCCCAGATGTGACATAGCAACCGCTATAGAAGCCTTCTGCCAGGGACTCCACCAGGATTCAGAGCTGTACAAGGACCTCACCAGGTATCCATGCGCCACATTTGAGGAGGTGCAAACAAAAGCATTGGCAGTCATCAGGCTGGAGGAGGATTCAAGTCCCAGAAGAGCTACTTATGATCCAGCTGAGCCACCTATGAGCCTGGAGAACCACTCTTCCTGTATCTATCAGTAACCGAGGTAGCAGTCGGTGTGGTATTGATACGTGAGCAGGAGGGAGCACAACATCCAGTATACTATGTCTGTAAGACTTTGCTTCCTACAGAGACCAGATTCGTCCCCAGAACAGCAATCAAGTCCCAGGTGCTAGCAGACTTTGCATCCAACTTCAGCCCAGCACTGCAGTCCCAGGCGGAGAAAGACATCTACATCCTGGAGGAGGCAGGGGGCAGATGGGCAGAGGAACTCCCCTTGGTGCTATGGTCTGACAGAACCACACGGGCCACTGCCGTCAGGAACAACGTCACCAGAAAATGGGCCGCTGCCGCCAGAAACATGGGCAACTGTCGCCAGAAACATGGCATCTATTCTGCCAGATACACCTCCACCAGAACCAGGTTTCATCTTATCAAACCTTGCAAACATATATTTAAACCTTTCTTTTGTCCTTCTATCTGTTTTGCTTTCTTTTTCGTGATTTTTGAAGGTCAGATGTTTTATCTTCAAGCATGCCTTTAGAGTTTGACTCTCTCCTTTGTGTCGTCAAAATTTGATTTTCTTTTGCATCAAAATTTGATTTTCTTTTTGCATTAAAATTCGGTTTTCTTTTGCATCAAAGTTTAATTTTCTTTTCATACGTCTTCAAGATTTAATTTCCTTCTCATACGTCTTCGAAATTTAATTTTCTTGTTACATGTCTTCAAGATTTAATTTTCTTTTCATACGTTTTCAAAATTCAATTATCTTTTCATATGTCTTCAAAATTGGATTTTCTTCCTTCACATATTTTCAAAGTTTGATTTCCTCTCGCATATACCTTCAAACATTGCATCTTTACCATCTTTCGTCAGCTTTTTCAACCAAAACTGGTGATCAATCTGGTGGAGTGTATAATTTCTACAGAAGGCGTGCGTCTGTGACTAAGTGCCTACAACCGGGACATTACAGTCTCCTGCGTCACTTAGCACCCACGCAAAGCGTGGCACCTCCGACTGAGTGGGCGAACTAAACCCCAGGCCACCACTATATCAAAGGTCGACCATACAAACATAAGGCATGCATACAACAGAAGGTAGTCAGACAAAACTACAACAATCGATTACAAACGCGAACAATCGCAATCAAAAGTAAACAATCGTGATCAACAGTTAAATACAAAGTACCACAGAGTATTCAAATAAACACTTCGCTCCCCTGAGCAGAGTCGAGATCATTACAGAGTTTTTTACAAACACTAACAAATCAGAAGTTCATGCCATGCAGGATTCACAAGCCGAAAACTGAGCACAACAAAAGAGGGGTAACATCACTCCAGCAGTACTTGGCCCACAGCCTGGACATTCTCCTCTGGTGGAGGCGGAACTGTAGTAGATCCTCCTACAGGAACCTGGGTCTCTGGTGAACAACAGCAGAACCTCTCCCAGGATCATCAGTAACATCCTCCTGGTCCACACTCTCTTGCCTATCAGTCTCCTGATCAGCAATAGGAGAACCAACAGACTTCTCCAGATCCTCCGTCTCCACGTCAGAAACAACATCCAGGTCAGGCACCACAGGAAATTCCTCATCCAGTCGCTTCTTCTCTACAACCAGGTTCCTCCACCAACAACCTGCGAACCGAATCCAACTCCCTCAGAGAACCTTTTTCTAGCGCAAACCTGGGACCAGAAAATAGCATATGATCCAGAAAAATCATATCCTCTGCAGACTTACCGAAGCCTTCAGGAAGTTTGAGCACCACTCCAGCAGAAACATCATCAACGGGTCTGGGGGCAGAATAAGAGTGAGACTCAGAAAGATCTGCCACCAGAGGTTCACTTTCTGCAGGAGTAATTTCTGAGAAAGGGGACGGATTACGCCTTCTCCTAGAACTAGCGAGGCCAGCTGGAGCAGAGCCAATTGCCTACAACTGAAGCAAACGAAAATTCCCGCCTAAGATGAGCTTAGTCGGAAATTTGGGGGCATTTGTTCGGGCCAAAAATTTGCACCTTCGGAATAAAACGTGGCATACTACGAGTGGACGGTCAAAAAGTCAGAAGTCAAAGGTCAAAGGTCGGAAGGTCAAAGACGGAAGCCGAAATAATCAAAAGTCGTCAAAACCCGGAATAATACACAATGATGGGTCGAGCAAAGCCCAAGAGAGAATAAAATGATGGGCCACACAACCAAACCAGCCCAGCAGACAAAGTAAGGAACCTAGCCCATACAAGAAGAAACAACTACTCCTACAATTCAGGAAACCCTCCTCCAGACCAGGAGGAGAAGGAGGGAGCAGTTGTAACTGCTGTAACGGCTAGGAGGAAAGGGTCAAAAGCACTAAATGGGGGAATAAATGCAAAGGTTCCAGGCAATAAAGGGGGTAACGGCTCTAAGGTTAGCAGCCTATAAAAGGCAAGGAGAGGAAGGAAGGAGGGGGAGACCCTTATTCACTGACATCCAACTCTCAATCAACATCCCATCAACTTCGAGCAAAACATAGCAAAAAACTTACGATCAATTATAGCCCAAATACTTGTACTTGTACCATTTTTCTTGTTCTTTTCCATCCATAGTAGAAACTTGGCGGGATTCCGACTCCCCCCGCGGTTTTTCCCACATCGGGTTTCCGCGTCACCAAAACTTTGTGTGTCATTTTCTTTCTTTCGTTATTCTCCGTTTACTAGGTTCGATATCGCTTAGACAACCCGTAGTTATAGGACGATCGCTTTAACCCGCAATCTAAATCGTAGATCCGGTAAATTTTTACCAAAACACATGCAATGCACGTAAAATGGATGAAAGAAAGAAGAAAAACAAAATGACTCATCTTGTCGGTTAAATTTTATTTTTTTACAACGTCTTTCTTTCTTAAAAAGTTGAAATGTAAGATTACGGAATTAAAATAATGGAACCCGAAAAAATTTTACTTTAAAAATTTGTAAGACGTAAGTACGTTCTGTAGTCTTGTTCACGACCTCGTGTAACGGATTTTAAAACGTTATATAAAAATTTCGATAAGTCATTTTCAAATTTTATGAGACGAGAAAATGTCAAAATGACAGGTTACTGTTAAAATATTTTCGAGTCTTAAACTTTGTTTAACGAATGACAATGTTTTTAAATACGTTTATTTAACACGGAGTGTTACACCATATTTATTCTATAATTCATTAGTTAATTATCGTTCTACATTAGTGCACAATTATAGTTAAAACGATTCTCTGTGGGTTCGACCCTTATTTCCACTATACTATTGTTTTAGTTGTTGATTATAAGTGATTATAAATAGTAATTTGAGGCATACGACTTATAGACTGTCCCTACTCATTGGCTATCGTGGGATGTGGATGTGTAAGCCGCGGTAGTTCCTTTAATAAACGTTGTTGGGCAAACTACTTCGCATTCAGTGGCTCCTAAATTTACTGCAGCATTGTGCACATGACATAGGTCCACCCCGACGCGGCCACGCACGGGTTTGGGGAGGCGAATGAATCTCATGTGAGATTGATCTCGGGTCGAAATTTAAATCTAATTAGGAGTCGCCACCGAACTTTGTGGGAGTTCGGGCCCATTCGAACTCACTCTACATCTTGGTGGGTCATGCATTGAGTATGATCCATTTCGATTTCAGAGTTTATGGGGTTCGTCCCTTCGCATTGCGATACCGATACCGACATTATCGGTTATCGTGTATTGAATGACTCTCGTGTACCAACGGTTTCAGACATCCGGAAACCATGGGTCTGAGTAAGGGTGAAGGTACGTGTTGGGAAGTTCACAAAGAACACCCAACCCTGCCCACACTTAGCGGCCTCTACTTAGATATCGTTCGTTTTTCGTGTACGCGCATTAGTTTGACGGTTGAATGTTATGCAAACAACGTTTTACGAGATATAGAAATTGAATAAGTTGCTACGTCGATTTAATGCATCTAACGTCGAAGTTATTTTAGCATGTGAGGTTCGTTTTGGTACAATAAAACAAACAACAAAAATAAAACTTAAAACAAAAGATTACAAGTGCGCGGGCGGAATACAACCCGAAAAATACAATACAACAAGCGCGACGATCGAAATAATTGAAATAGTAACAATGATAATGACGGATAATGTAATGCATGCTTTTTTGAAAATTTAGGCACGTGATAGCCTTGACACGCGACGACTAAAGTCGTAAAAAGGAAATCGATGATGCTGACAAGATAAACAAAACTCGCGTTTTATGCGTAAAGGAGACCACTCGATCGAGTCATAGGTAGGACTCGATCGAGTGATCGAGTTACGGAGCCCTTTACAAACAGTGGTTCGTTTCGAGAAGTGCTCTCGAATTTGCTTTTAATTTTAATTCGATAATTTATTAAGCCGCGTAAAAATATGGTATAATTTATACTCGACTTAATTTTCGATACTCGCGATATGTATGCTATTATTACGAGATCGATTATCGGGAATTTAGAAAAGATGTTATTAATTGCTTTAAATTGAATTAAGAGGAAACGCGTAATAGCTTCCAGGCAGCCGGGCGACCCGCGTGTCTCTCGCGTAACTCGCCCAGGCGCGCGACTCGCGCCCTTCTCTTGCGACTCGCCTGGATAGCTGTAACTGCTTATTTATTAATTCTTTTAGACACGATATTCGACTACGGAGTCGGTATCGCATCTTTGGAATAACGTTTTATTTGTTTGATTAGATCGAAAATCGATTCCCTCCGCGTCACGACGGTTTGAAGAGGTTTCGGTTGCCGGGTTCTCTTCTATGCAGCTGATATTTTGTGGTTTTTGACTTTGAGTTGGACTCTCGAAGTTTTGTGTGGCTGATTTGTGTCTCGAAAACGACTTTGAACGGGGTTTGATCCGGTCGCTAAAAGACGGTTTTATTTCCGATGTTGGTTTTGGCCCAAATTAGTCTTATTTGATTGAAAACGACCCACTGGGCCTGAATTTGAGGTCGGTTTGGTGAGATTTTTACTCCGCTAAAAGCTCGTGCCAAATACTATTGATTCCGAGTCCAAAATTGAGCGTATTAAGTCATGTTTACGTCCGATCATCATCGGGTGTTGGAAACTGCTATAGACACTAGCAGGCAAAATGCGGGTATCTACAAGCATACAAATCGATATTTCTAAATAAATTGAAAATGGTAGAATCGAAAATAATCCTAACATGAAATGAACATTATTGATTGATCCATATGGACTGACTAAACCCTACCTGTGTTGACCCATTTGCCTATGCGATAGCTCCCACGTCCTACTCATGGTATGTGGTTGTGGGTAAGGTCGTTCAAAATTCATTAGATTTGATCCGACGATCATCATCCATTCTGATATCTTGTATGTTTTTATACATCTGGTCTCGGATCCGGCCTTGAAAAATAATTTCAGTTTAAATCATTTAGTTATTTTAGTTATGTCGAGATTGTTAGATCAACCAAATTAAGGCCCTGTTCTTTTCAGCTTATTTTCAGCCCGTTTCAGACCAACTCAACTTCTATCAGCTCAGCCCAGCTCGTATCAGCTCAGCCCAGCTCCTACAAGCTCAGCTCAGCTTTAATATTTTCAACCCAGATCCAATATTTTCAGCTCCTAAAATATTATTATTATTATTATTATTATTATTATTATTATTATTATTATTTATTTATTTATTTATTTATTTATATGAAA
Organism: Agrostemma githago; assembly: GCA_958450325.1. Classification (NCBI taxonomy): domain Eukaryota; kingdom Viridiplantae; phylum Streptophyta; class Magnoliopsida; order Caryophyllales; family Caryophyllaceae; genus Agrostemma; species Agrostemma githago. Next base: position 17,170,167 of record OY288254.1, on the reverse strand, counting down.
CGGAAGTTGCATTAAGATCGAAACAAATTACAATAAGTTATTATTATTATTGTTGTTGTTGTTGTTGTTAAAAAAATAATAATAATGATAATAATATTGTTGTTGTTGTTGTTAATTGTTATTTTTATTACTTGTATCTCTTAATGTTAATAATAATAACAAAATATTATTATCATCGTCATTGTCGTCGTCGTCATCATCATCATCGTCATTGTTATTATTATCATTATTATTATTATTTTCTTTTTTATCATCATTGTTATTATAATAATTATTAATATTAATATGATTATGCACTCCATAATATTTTGAGGTCTGGAAATAGATGTTACATTCAAATATTTACAACTATGTCTCAATGTCATTACGACTAATTTACGATTTTTTACACTATTTTTTTGAGTAAATAGAATAAATAATATATATACACACACTATATAACATATGAGTATTGTTTTGGTAAAAATTTACCGGGTTATGATTTGAGTTGCGGGTTAAAGTGATCGAACTAACGTTTCACGAACTAATGGAATGAATCGAATCTACGAATGAAAGAATGACAGCAGAAAGTAAAGAGACACGAAAATTGGTGACGCGGAAACCCAATGTGGGAAAAACCGCGGGGGGAGTCGGAATCCCGCCAAATATCTACTATGAATGGAGAAAACGAATAAAGAATACAAGTAAAGATTTTGGATTCTCGGAGGCTATATTGTGCTGGTATGCTCTCGTGTTTTGAAGTTGAAGTGTGTTGAAGATGAGTCGAATAGTTCTCCTGTTGTAGTTGTAGCCTTTATATTCGTTCGTTTCTTCCTCCCTTTTCTCCTCGTTTCCCTCCTCCTCTGGTGGAACCAACCCTAGGTTTTAGGAGGTAGTTGATTGACTGGGTCTCTTACTTGGGGTAGGGGTCTCCTGTGTTGTTGGGTTGTTCTTGGCCCATTTCTAGAGTTAGCTGCTGATTGGCCCAATATCATTATTGGGTGTAGTCTCCAGATTGTCATGTTGACTTTGAACTAACGACTTTTACGTCTTTCACGACTTTTGACTTTCGAGCATTACTTCGTGACTTTTCCGCTTTTGATCCTTTGATTTCTTGACCTTGACTTTTGACTCGAAGAATTCCACGTCATATCTAAAGGTTTGAATTTTACCCCAAACAAATGCCCCCAAATTTCCGACTAAGCTCATCTTAGGCGGGAATTTTCGTTTGCGATCGTTGCTCATGGTTCTGGTGACGATTTTCCTCCGTAGAGTTTGTCTTTGAGTCTGTTTCTTCTCGTTTTCCTAACTGACTCTTCTCCTCCCTTATGATGACTTTATTCTTCCCTCCTAATAATTACTCGCGCTTCCCTAGACTTCCTCCCCCTCTTTATTTCATTCACACTAACTCCTCCTTTACTTACTCCTACTCCCTCTACCTCTCTCATAACCCAAACCTCCTTTCAAAATTCAAACCTCTCTTACTTCTCCGTTCTCTGTCGTCCATCGTCGCCGTGCGCCGTGCCTCTCCCTTGCTCAGGTGACTTTTTATTATCTTTATTCGTTATTTTTCGTCTCATCCATGGCTCCTAAGTCGAATCGGGGCAAGTCATCTGCTTCCTCTCCGTCGTCATCACCGATGACGTTTTCCACCTCCAACATCCTGGGCAAGAAACACTCTTGCGACTCCAGTTTTGCCGGCGTGGACCTCTCCTTCGTTAGAGAGGTTTTCTATTTTGACGAAGAGGTCGAGGTTTATCTTCCTTCCTCTGGGCAGTAGGCAGACTTCGTCCTACCCGGATGGATCTGCATGTACGCCTACCCGTTTCTCTTAGGTCTTCGTTTTCCATTTCCCCCGCTCGTTCAAGAGCTTTTGACCCATTACAAACTAGCCCCATGTCAATTGGCTCCTCATACCTGGAGGGTGCTATTGTCCTTATGTGTCCTGAACCATCACCATCAAAAGGATTTCTCCTTGCGCGATGTCTGCGCTGTGTTCCAGGTGAGACCCCTGGGATGCGGTCAGGTGACGATGCGTGTAAAGGACAAGAATTTCCCCGGCATAATCTTCCCCTCCAACCCTCCTGATGCGGAATGGTTTAAAGACTTTATCTTCGTGAAGGCTGATTCTCTTTCTCCCCTTCCCTGTGATTACCTCTTTTCCAAGTGGGGATCCGTCACAGGTACTCATCGTGTTCTCAGCCCTTGAATTTTCTTGCACACTTACGGTTCTTACTGGCTTCGTGTTGTAGGTCTACAACAACCGGAAAAGGTGACGCCGATTCTTGATTTCGCTGCCAAGCTTTCCAGCCTAAGTTCTGAACAACTTACCTTCAACAACCTTTTCGTCCCCTCTGTTAACGGCACCTGTCCTCCTCTTGCTGACACCATGTCTTCTGGTGAGGGTCGTTTCACTGAGTAGATTTATACTTTGCCTTTCTTTTTCTTTTTGTTTGTGTCTTATGCTGTCCCTCTGTCTCCATTAGGCAGTGCAAAAGCTCCTATGACCCTGGACCGGATCAGAAGGAAGAGTATGGCTACTCGCTCCTCTTCTAGGAGGGGCTCTGCTTCTTCTCCTGCTCCTTCTACTAGCTCAAAAAGGAAGCGCAGTCTCTCCCCCTCAGCACGGGTTGATTCTGCAGAGGAGACGCCTGTGATTCATGTGCCTGACTCCCCTCAGCCCTCCGCTCCACATTCCGCCGGGTGCGGTTCTGATGATGTCGTGATGACCTTTCCTAGGGATTTCGGGACCATCAGGACTCTAGAGGACCTGTCTGTTCTAGATCAGTTTCTCTTCCCCGGCTCTGAGGCTGTGATGGCTAGGGAGCCTCTGATTGAGACGGCAGCCCATATCGCCGCTCACGGTTTTGAGGTGATTCTGTCTTTATGGCTTTCAGTTAATTTCAACTTAGATTGCATTACTGACTTGTCATGGCGTTGATCAGACTCTCCAGATGGGTATTTTCTTGAAAGCTGGCATATTCCACCTCAGGGATTTGGGGAGCCAACTTCAGTCGGACAACGCTCGTCTGCTGGAGGACACTAATCAGGCCAAGGAGAGGGCCACGAAGCTGGAGGAGGGGGCTAATCAGGCCAAGGAGGAGGTCACAAAGCTGAGGGAGGAGGCCGCAAAACTGAAGGGGGAGCTGGATCAGGTCAACAGACAGCTTGCTGAGGGGGGGAAGCAGAAGGAGGCCATGGAGGAGATGAAGGCTGAGCTTGCTAAGGTTCAGGATGTCAACTCCGATCTCCAGGAGAAGGTGACGGCATTGCAGGAGAATATGGTAGGGGCTCTTAGCTGGTCTTCTCTGAGTACCGAAATCCAGATGGTCAATGCCTACACCGCGTGGGAGCATGTGAAATGGGACCTCGCTGCCTTGGAGAAGAGGATGAAGGTGGAGTTCCCCAACGGCTTTGATCTGGAGATGCTTGCTGAAGGGGAAGAGGAGGTAGTGGAGGAGTCAGTTTCCTCCCCTCCAGCAGCTCAGGAGGCACCCGGACCTGTGGACGCAATTGTTGATGTTGTGGTGGTGGAGCCCCTCGCCTCTCTCCCTCTTGAGGGGAAAAATATCTAGGCTGTTCGGCCTATTACTGGTGGTAGGGATTCGTCACGTCCATAGCCAACAATAAACTACCGATTACACCTAGTGGGTAGCTAGGGTAAGTCGGGATCGTATCCACGAGGACGGTAAGGCGAGGTTTAGACTATGTCGGCCTACAAACAAGACTATGCTACCAAACGAACACAAAGAAATAAGAATGCAATAAATGGAAAACTATAGTGAAGGAGAAGTTATGACTAAGCTAATGATGAACTAATAAATGAACTAGAAGAACGATGGCTAACTAAGGAGATGAACTCAAATATGGAAGAAAGTGGAGTAGGTCGGGTTCATAGGAGTAGAAGGGTAATTGGGGTGATCAAGGGTATAGGTGCCTCCTAATCGCTAGAGTCGGTCCGGGCTCTCGCAACTTAGACCGATGTCAAGGTGGGTCCGGGATCTCGCAACTTAGACCCTAGTCCGCGCTCTCGCGACTAAATTATTCTCAACATTTCCACATCATAGACAAACAATGAGAAGATGAACACAAGTATGGGAAGCATGGCCACTACAACTCACACAAGCATATCAACAAACACATAGAGTGCCCACAATGTGACTAACAACAAAGATTCACCCTTTTCCCTTAATCAACCCTAATCATCCATAATCTACCCCTAATCCCCCTACTAACCCCACAAAGAAACTACTCACTCATTATCATGAACAAACTAACATTCACAAAAGAAACTAGAACAAACATCCAAACATTCATCATAAACAAACAATAACAATAACAATATGTAAAGGGTGAAACTTGATTGAATAACTAAGAACAAGGGTAAAGAAAGATTATACCAATACTAGATGAAGAAAAGATGCAATCTTGTATTAATGAGAAACCCAAATACAATCCCAAGGTTGTCAAGCTTGGAACAATCTTCAAGAATCCCTTAATCCAAGACTAATTACAATAATTATCTAAAGATTTAAGAGAGAATTAAACTAATGAGAGTAGCACTAATCTAGGGTTTTGAATGTTAATGGGGGCTTAAACTAGTCTAGGGTATGATAAGATGTCTTAATATTACAAGAAGGGAGTATATATATGGGTACAAGAATGAAGGAGAAGAAAAGAAGAAGCCCGTGCTGCCAGCTCTTCGTCCCGACCGGGACGGATCATCCTGACCGGGACGGCCCTGTCATCCCGATCGGGACGGGTTGGTCCCGACCGGGATGGGCTCACAGTGGCGCCCTTCAACGTGCACCCCATCCCGAACGGGATGAGGCCATCCCGAACGGGATGGGTCTTGTAGGCCTCCCTTAAGCGCTCTTTGGTCCTTCCTTGCCTCTCATGGGCTTCTTGTCGATTCTCGGGAATCGGGATTGGGTCTCGGAGGCTCAGGATTGGGTCCCGAGGTCTCGGGGTCGATTCCAAGGCGTCGAGTCATCGTTCCTTTACTCCGTTGGCTCCGAAATGCGTATGTATTGAGTCGGAATCGCTCCAACTCTTCCAAATCGGTCTCGGGAACCTGAAACGAGCTAAAGGAAGCATAAGAAGCCCATAAATCCACAAGGAAAATGGGACCAAAACACAATAAAATAGACACTACAAACTACACTTATCAACTCCCCCACACTTAACCCTTACTCGCCCTCGAGTAAGCACATACTAACTACTAACCCATCCGAGTGGTATTAGCCCACCCTACGCCCCTTCAACTCACGCGAGTGCACTTAGAGGAAAAGTGCATTCCGCAAGGCAAGTTGGGTCTTGCGACAAAACTGTGGATGCAACCGGACACAAAACACATAAACAAACAAACACACAAACAAACACATAGACGGTTGCACCCAAAACAAAAGAAATACCGCTTCCCTCTAAAAGCGGTGAATGAAACACCGGTTTAGGACTCGAGGTAAGTGACAACGTTCCCAAGCTAGCAATACAAACCAAGGTGGACTAAACCCTAATAGTATGACGATAAAGCAACAAAAACGTTGGTAACTTACCTAGGTCCTCCTAACTTTCTAGAAACGTACTACGGGACGATTGGCGGAGTGGAAAAGTGAGGAACCACGGTGTTAGTCGACACTGTAGGTAAGTGAGACCCCGCCCCCTTTAGCGTGAGCCAAGAGGGTCGTCCCGTGTCCAAAACCGCCTAACTAGTCCAAGTAAAAAGGTGGAAATATCGCAAAATGAGGAAAGCCCGACCCTTGTCGCTATCATCCTTCCTAGGGACTCGGTCCTTTGGTAGGCTCTTCACGGCAAAAGTCGGAAAAGGGCTTATTTTGTGAGGATTTCTTTTTGTGAGACGGGTTTTCTTTTGGCATTTTCTTTCTTTTTGACATATTTGCTTTGTTTTGCCATGCCATTCTTTTTCTTCTTTTCTATTTTCTTTTTGGCTTTTGTGCCTTTTTCTTTTTCTTCATTTCTTTTCTTTCTTTCATTTTTTTCTTTCTTTTTCTTTTCTTCGCCCTTTTGGCATGATTTGGCATTTTTGGCATTCCTTTGACAATTGAGAAAGAGAGAAATCAACAAATTGCATTTTATTTGTGTGGGTATGTGTAGGAGGTAGGGTAATGGGTGAGTCGGGAGCGCGCTTTCCCTTCAAACCCACAAAAAAGGGAAAAACTTGGACTAATCAAACGATCCTAAACACGGTCACCTAAGGGACGAGACTCGGTAACCAAGGCCTTTTCACACCGTGGGTGGTCATAATGGTCAAAATGCAAATCCCGCAGTAAATCCCTAGTAAGCTAGGTGGACTCAAGGTAAAGGACCAACGAATTCATTGAGTTAGGGTCATTCTACTAGGCTAAAGTCCAAGACTCGATTTACACTACTAGGAAGGGAAAGTAAGCACTCGCACACTAGCCTCTAAACCGGGTTTTCGAAAACCGTTTACACACACGACACACTTACACAAATAAAACAAAGACACGACGAAAATGAAAGAGAAAGAGACAAGAGACAACAAAACGAAACAAAATAAAATAAACACATACAAAACATAAACACCACCCCGATATTCCATACAAGTCACCAAATCATCCACCAATATGTACAAGCTCCACCCGAGCACACCTCAACACAACCTTCTCCAAACATCACAAGGAATAAAGAGGGAAAGAGGGTTAGAAGATGTTACCGGATGTCTTCAAAGCTTTCCAAACAACGGTGATTAAGCAACCTATAAGGAAAAGGGAGGCAAGCACACACAATACGACAAATACACGACACAAAGACACAAAATGAAAACGCACAAATGAAAATCTTTTTTATTTTTGTGAAAAAAATTTCAAATTTTTAGGGTTTTTTAAAGATTTTTCGAAAAACTAAGAAAATAAACTAAACTATACTAGAATATCGCTCCCCCACACTTAAACCGAGCAATGTCCTCATGCTCGATCGTAGTGTGCGGAGAGACAAAAGAAAGAAAAAGAAACTACGAAAATAAAGCTAAAAATCAAAGATAAAAAATGAAGAAAAAGGGTAGAATGTGTCCAGCCGGGGTGTAGTCAAGTCACCATGGGCCAAGACGAGAAAAGATATGGAAGGGGGAAGAAATAAAAAGAAAGAAATAAAAGGAAATGGGGGGGGAGGGCTAGGTGTAATCAAGTCACCTAGCCCAGATTCCGTCTAAATCCGACTAATTCTAACTAAAAAAAATAAAATAAAGGAAGAAAAAGAAAGACTTGTAAATTTGGATTTTTCAAATGATTCTCGATGTAATCACGTCATCGAGAATCGGGAGCGATCACCACAAAGGCCCCGAGGGCCAACAAAATACTCATAACAAGGGGAAAGAAAATAGACGAGCATCAAAAGCGGAAAAGAAAAGAAAGATGCCATACCAGAGGTTAGCAACTAACGCATCTCCATCGCTTCACTAATCAAAGCCATCACCATGCTCGTCGTCATCCCCTTGCTCACTTACATTGTTGCCATCATCATCATCATTTCCATCTTCATCTTCTTCACCGGCTTCCTGATTACCCATCCCCGTATTTATATCGAAGGCATCCTCGGCCTCGTACTCCTCATCATCCATCATGGCACCACTACCACTAGAATTACCGTGGTTAGGGAAATACTCGGGTCTATACCATGACGGAAGGTTGCCACGTGGATCAATATACCCCTGTTGAGCCAAAAGATGATAACCGGGGTATTGAGCATAATAATCATCCCTCCTCTACTCATATTGCCCTAGATGTAGAGCACTAAGCATCGCGGCCATGGATGCATCGGCCGGGGGCTGAGGGTAGGCAAATGGAGTGTAGGGGGTGTACGGAGGAACGTACACATACGCCGGGGGCGTAGGGTAAAAGAGGAGAGGTCGGTAGCTTGCCGTTGTTGTTGTTGGGTTGGGTGGACTCGATTGGCGAAGAAGAAACACAAAGGGGGAGTAGAGGACCATCCCGGTCGGGAAGATCGATCCCGATCGGGTTACCTCACCCGTCCCGGTCGGGATGCCCTCATCCCGGTCGGGACGGACCCACAGCAAGCTCGAAATCTGGTGCACCCATCCCGATCGGGACGGCACCCTTCCCGGTCTGGATGCCTTACCCTTCCCGGTCGGGACGCCTCATCCCGGTCGGGATGGGCCTTCTTCAACTTCCACAATCCCAAAAGCTCGCTCTAAGCTTCAAAAACCCGATCCTCGTGCTTACAACCGAAGGTATATCATAGTCGTTCTTGTCTAGGAGCATTCTCACTTCACCTATCAAGCAATACTCAAACACACATCAAACTCTCTCCCTCACAACGCTCATCAATCAATCCAAATAACAAGAATTCACAAAATCCCAACTAACTACAAGAAAGAGATATATACAATGAGACGGTTCTTGTGGAACTCCGTCAAACCAAGGATGGTGCATCTTCATTCTTTTTCAACAACCACGACCAATTCCATCTCCATCAAGGGCACGTAAGAACAAGTCGAAGGCCCTAGCAAAGACTTCAACTAGGCTCGAGATATAACCGTCCACAAACCAAGACTCTTCATGGCCTTGCCTCGACGTTCCCGGGGCATCCCGATCTACTAAGTTTAACGACTTGAACTTGTACTTGCGATCCTTCGGGACATACCCAAACGTCCAACGATCCTCATGTGGCCCCAAGGGAGGCTCATCTTCTTCCTTGTCATTGCACTTGTCATCCAACCCATGATATGGGCTCTCATCCTCCTCCAAATCGGAGTCCTCATCCTCAAGTACATAAGAGTACTTCTTCAAGCTTTGTCCCGATCCTTCCCCTAGATCGATGTCTTCCGTGGCATGGATCATATTACATGTCTCGGTCATAGGCGAAGTGTTGCCTTGGAGGTCGAACACTAACTCCTCGTCGCCTAGTTGAAAAGTAATCCTACCCTTCTTCACATCGATCACGGCACCGGCGGTGTGTAAAAATGGGCGTCCAAGGATGATGGGAGTGTTAGCATCCTCCGGCATGTCAACCACAATGAAGTCGACCGGAATGAAGAACTTCCCTATTTGTACCGGCACATCCTCTAACATTCCCAATGGTCGGTTAAGAGACTTATCGGCCATTTGGAGTGTAATGGACGTACATTTCAACTCCGTCATCCCTAATCGCTCACAAATGGTGTAGGGAATAATGCTCACACTCGCACCCAAATTACACATAGCTCTCTCGATCTTGTAATTGCCGATGGTGCATGGGATAGAGAAACTACCCGGGTCCTTCAACTTCGGAAGCGTGGAACCTTGAATAAGCTCGCTCACCACCCTAGTGAACGCTACCGTCTCTTCCTTGTCGATGAACCTCTTCCTAGCCAAGATTTCTTTCATGAATTTACCATATGCCGGGATTTGGGTAAGTAACTCGCTAAACGGGACACTAACATCCAATTTCTTCACAATACTAAGGAACTTGTCGTATTGAGTGTCCACTTTAGCCTTCATTTGCCTTGATGCGAAAGGCAGATTGATTTGGTACTTGTTTTGTTCAATTGAGGTGGACTCTTCAAAGGACCTTTCCTTTTTCCCTTGTCTTTCTCTTGAAGTGGGGGAGGGTTGTCTTCTTGGGGTTTCTCGACCTCCCATAAGACTTTCTCCTCAATTGGATTATCAAAGCTTGACTCTTCTTGATTTGGAGATGCCATTTCCATTGTCGGTTCTTGCGTTGGCTCTTGCTCATTAGGATATGGAGGGGAGTCATAAGAGGTACCTCTCCTTGTGGTGATAGCATTTACATGCTCAAATATCGGTGTTTCACCTTGAGAAGGTAGTTGCCCCTTTTGCCTTGAGGAGCTCCCCGAAGCAAGTTGAGATACTTGGGTTTCAAGCATCTTCATACGGGCATCTCTTGACGCGTTTTCCCCTTGAATATAAGCAAAGAGCTCTTGATGGGTTTTTGACATCTCCATTTGACTCCTTTGCATATCCGTCATAGTCTTTTGAATGTTGAATTCCCGAGGTGGAGATGATGGATTATGCGGAGTATCGGTGATGGCGAGAGGGATGCCATAATCATGAGTAGGAGATCGGCTCCTAGGCTTGCTTTGTTGTTGATTACCTTGTGTAGCTTGTTGTTGACGGTTCCCTTGGAAACCATGAGAATTGCCTTGGTTAAGGCCTTGATTGTGGTTTTGTTGTTGTTGGAAGCCTTGGTTTCCTTTGAAACCGCCTTGATTGAAGTTCCCTTGTTGGAACCCTTGATTGTTGTTGTGAAAGGTACCTTGGTTATTTTGCTTGAAGTTGTTGAAGGGTCTTGGATTGCCCATGTAACCTTGGTAACCTTGGTTGTTGTCCCTTAAGGGAGGTGGAACATAGGGACGATGTTGTTGTTGATGTTGAAAGGCTTGTTGTTGAGGGACTTGTTGGGAAGCTTGGAATTGATTAGAGTAAGAGGTACCTTGCTTGAACGCTTGGAATGCGTTCACTTGCTCAATACTTCCACGGCAATACATAGGCTCATGTCCAACTATCCCACAAGTATCGCACATCCCATAGTAAGGTAAAGGAGGTGCAAATCCCAACGCATTCACTTCTTGAATCGGTTGATGGTGGGAGAAACTAGTGCCTTGGACTTGGTCGAGGTGGCTTTGGAGCTTTTTATCAATAGTTTCCATGTGTGTTTTCAATTGAGCCCCAAGGTCAATGCTTAATTTGGTGATAGCATCGACCTCATGCATGCCACCTCGATGTGCCTTCCTAGGCCTAGAGTATTGCGAATTATGCACCGGCATCTCTTCGATTCTCGCCCATGTTTGGTCGTCATCGACCTCGGTAAACCTACCATTGGAGCCCATGTTAAGAATGGCTCTCGAGTCCTCATAAAGACCATTCAAAAATTGTTGCACCAAGAACCATTGTGAGAGTCCATGATGAGGGCACGATCTTACCAAAGACTTAAACCGCTCCCAAGTAGGGGTGGTAATGAGACGAGACAGCTCGCGAGCAGCTCGAACTCGACTCGGTCAAAGCTCGGTCAAAGCTCGGCTCGTGCGAGCTCGACTCGAGCTCGGGCTCGGCTCGACATCTTAACGAGCCGAGCTGAGCAAGGCGTGGCTCGGCTCGAAAAGCTCGCGAGCAGCTCGATTTGATGTGATTAGTTAATATTTTGTTCTTGTTTATTAAAAAAATACTAATAATAATTACATGTTTTTTGCACCATATAAATATTTTTATTGATTTGTCTAATACGTTTGTTTATGTTTTTTGAATCCCAATTTATTAAAACACATCGGTGCAAAAAAATGTAAATTTTAATAATTATATATAGGCTCGAGTTACGCTCGAACTCGGCTCGAACTCGCATTTTAGCTCGCGAGCTTGGTTCTGAGCTCAATTTTTTCAAGCTCGGGTAAGCTCGAGATCGGCTCGAGTTCGAATTTCGCTTAACGAGCACGAGCCGAGCAAGGCCATGCTCCTGCTCGGCTCGGCTCGTTTACACCCCTACTCCCAAGCTTCATATAGGCTCTCTTCATCCCTTTGTTGGAACCCGGTGATGGAGGCCCTAAGCAAATTGGTCTTTTCCGGAGGGTAAAACTTTTGGTAGAATGCCAAGGCAAGCTTTTTCCAAGTGTCGATACCCATGGTTGCCCTATCGAGACTCTTGATCCATTGCTTCGCTTTTCCAATAAGAGAAAACGGGAAAAGTACCCAACGAATTTGATCTTGAGTAACCCCGGTTTGAGATATAGCGTCACAATAATCGGAGAAGGTCTCCATATGTTGGTGCGGGTCTTCGGTGGGCAAACCACTAAATGGGCTCATCTCCACAAGTTGGATAAATTGGGTCTTTGCCACAAAATTTCCGGTGTAGGCTTCCGGTAATGCACTCGGTCCCGGCAAGACATCCTCGGTGAATGTGGAGTGAGAGGAAAACTTAGGCATTCTTGGATATAAGGGAGAAGATGGTGGTGTAGACGGTGTTGATGTAGATGAAGAGGGGGAACTAGGAGAAGAAGAATCACCAAAAGGATTTACGAAATTCCTTTCGGCCGTCTCTCGATGTGGATTGTTCAAGTCGGCTCCTTGGGCTTGCCCTTGATGAGTATTGCTTCCACTCGGTTGAGAGATCCTAACCCGATTAATCGTCCGTTGGCGAAAGGCTCGAAAGAGTCTCTCCGGCTCTGGATTAAAGAGATAGAAGTCGCCTCCCCTCCTAGGCATACACTACACACTAGAACAAACGTGAGAACACCTAGTGCTTTGTGGGCACTAGGCAACGACAATAAACAAACACAACTAAAGACAAAGAGAAAAAGAAGAAATAAAACTAAGGAAAGAAGAAAAATCTAGAGAATATTCACAAGAGAAGGTGGGAGAACACAAAGAAGGGTAACTAAGTCTAGAAATAAGCAAACTAAGTCTAAACAATGCACCGTCCCCGGCAACGGCGCCAAATTGGTGGTAGGGATTCGTCACGTCCCTAGCCAACAATAAACTACCGATTACACCTAGTGGGTAGCTAGGGTAAGTCGGGATCGTATCCACGAGGACGGTAAGGCGAGGTTTAGACTATGTCGGCCTACAAACAAGACTATGCTACCAAACGAACACAAAGAAATAAGACTGCAATAAATGGAAAACTATGGTGAAGGAGAAGTTATGACTAAGCTAATGATGAACTAATAAATGAACTAGAAGAACGATGACTAACTAAGGATATGAACTCAAATATGGAAGAAAGTGGGGTAGGTCGGGTTCATAGGAGTAGAAGGGTAATTGGGGTGATCAAGGGTATAGGTGCCTCCTAATCGCTAGAGTCGGTCCGGGCTCTCGCAACTTAGACCGATGTCAAGGTGGGTCCGGGCTCTCGCAACTTAGACCCTAGTCCGCGCTCTCGCGACTAAACTATTCTCAACATTTCCACATCATAGACAAACAATGAGAAGATGAACACAAGTATGGGAAGCATGGCCACTACAACTCACACAAGCATATCAACAAACACATAGAGTGCCCACAATGTGACTAACAACAAAGATTCACCCTTTTCCCTTAATCTACCCCTAATCATCCATAATCTACCCCTAATCCCCCTACTAACCCCACAAAGAAACTACTCATTCATTATCATGAACAAACTAACATTCACAAAAGAAACTAGAACAAACATCCAAACATTCATCATAAACAAACAATAACAATAACAATATGTAAAGGGTGAAACTTGATTGAATAACTAAGAACAAGGGTAAAGAAAGATTATACCAATACTAGATGAAGAAAAGATGCAATCTTGTATTAATGAGAAACCCAAATACAATCCCAAGGTTGTCAAGCTTGGAACAATCTTCAAGAATCCCTTAATCCAAGACTAATTACAATAATTATCTAAAGATTTAAGAGAGAATTAAACTAATGAGAGTAGCACTAATCTAGGGTTTTGAATGTTAATGGGGGCTTAAACTAGTCTAGGGTATGATAAGATGTCTTAATATTACAAGAAGGGAGTATATATATAGGTACAAGAATGAAGGAGAAGAAAAGAAGAAGCCCGTGCTGCCAGCTCTTCGTCCCGACCGGGACGATCATCTCGACCGGAACGGCCCTGTCATCCCGATCGGGACGGTTTGGTCCCGACCGGGATGAGCGCACAGTGGCGCCCTTCAACGTGCACCCCATCCCGAACGGGATGGGTCTTGTAGGCCTCCCTTAAGCGCTCTTTGGTCCTTCCTTGCCTCTCATGGGCTTCTCGTCGATTCTCGGGACTCGGGATCGGGTCTCGGAGGCTCGGGATTGGGTCCCGAGGTCTCGGGGTCGATTCCAAGGCGTCGAGTCATCGTTCCTTTACTCTGTTGGCTCCGAAATGCGTATGTATTGAGTCGGAATCGCTCCAACTCTTCCAAATCGGTCTCGGGAACCTGAAACGAGCTAAAGGAAGCATAAGAAGCCCATAAATCGCTCCCAAGGAGCGATTCCACAAGGAAAATGGGACCAAAACACAGTAAAATAGACACTACAAACTACACTTATGAATTACTCTTGTTGTTCTTGCCCTGCGTGGAAAAAAATATTTTGTTAAAAAATTTGATCTGTTCTGAATTTCTTTCTGCTCAGGGGAGCAGAATGTTTGGATTTTCATCTCTGCTCAAGGGAGCAGAGTATTTTTGAACTTGCTTGGATACGATGCTTTTGTTGCTTATCTACTTACTTTGCTATGTTTCCATGTTTGATTTGCTGTTGTTGCTGTCATCTGTTGTTGCATGCCTTTGTTTTGTGTGGTCGACCTTGGATAAATGGTGGCCTGGGGTTTTGTTTGCCCACTCAGTCGGAGGTGCCACGCTTTGCGTGGGTGCTAAGTGGCGCGAAGACTGTGATGTCCTGGTTGTAAGCACTTAGCACAAGACGCACGCCTTCTGTGGAAGTTATTGATAAGTGTAGTTTGTAGTGCCTAATTTGCTGTGTTTTGGTCCCGTTTTCCTTGTGGAACCGCTCCTTGGGAGCGGTTTATGGGTTACTTATGCTTCCTTTAGTTCGTTTTAGGTTCTCGAGACCATTTGTGAAGAATTGGAGCGAATCCGACTCGATACATACACTTTTTGGAGCAAACGAAGTGAAGGAACGATCACTCGATGCCTTGGATTCGACCCCGAGACCTTGGGACCCGATCCCGAGCCTCTTAGACTCGATCCCGAGCCCCGAGAATCGGTGAGAAACCCATGAGAGGCAAGGAGGGACCTTAAAGATCATATTGGAGGCCTACAAGACTTATCCCCGACGGGAAGGACCTCATCCCGTCCGGGATGAAGTGCACAAATGCGATAGCTGCTGTCTGGGGTCCATACCGACCGGGATGAGTTCATCCCGACCGGGACCACCTCATCCCGACCGGGATGAGCCCAGTTCAGACCCGCGCTGCATTGTTTCTTCTCCTTTCCTCTTGTAACCCTATATATACCCCCCTCTTGTAATCTTATGTGATGTGAGACATTACCCACTAAACCATAGACTAGTTTAGCATAGATTAGCTTAGATTAGAGTAGATTAGTCGGTAATTAGTCCTTAATCTAGTTAGCTAATCTTGTATTAAGGGATCTCTTGAAGAATCCATCCAATCTTGACGACATTGGTGGATGTTTTGGGTGTTCTTTATATACAAGTTCTCATCTTTTCCATTTCTTTCTTGTTGGTATAATGTTCTCATCCTTTTACTCTTAATCTTTGTTTATGTATTCAAGTTTTCATCTTTATTTCTAGTTTGTTGTTCTTGCTTGTAGTTTCTTTATGTATGTTGTGATTCTTATGTTGATTTCTCTTGTTAGTGTTAGTTTTAGCTTAATTATGTTTGAGTAGATTCTTGCTAGGGTTATTAGGGTGATTGGTTGTGATTGTGGATGATTAGGGTGAGATGGGTGGTACTAGATGTTGTTTTTGTTGTTTCCCATTTACCTTGCACTCCACATGTTCGATGAAATGCTTGTGAGACTAGAGACGATCAATCCTTGTTTTTCTTGCATATTCTCTTGTATATGTGTGTTCGGTGGGTTGGTTTGGTTCCCTCATTACGTAGCGAGAGTCCGATGAGGACGACCCCTAGGCCGATTACGTAGCGAGAGCCCGATCGGTAGAATCTAGGCTACGAGAGCATGCTAGTAACCCCGTTCTTCCCCTTTTTGTCTCCTTTGCATCCATGAACCCAACCTAACCCTAGTTTTCCTTCTTATTGTTATCCTCGCTTCCCTTAGTCTTTAGTTACTTGTTTATCTTCCTTTTCCGTGTTTTAGACCTAGTTTAGTCCTTAGCCTCCCCCTAAATTAGCTTGTCTCGAACCTAGTCTTAGACCGTAGCACACCTTAGTCAAAACCCATTTTCCGTCCCTGTGGATTCGACCCGACTTGCCCTAGCTACCCGTTAGGTTAGTTCGTTATTATTTGACGGCGGGATCCGCGACAAATCCCTCCCATCAGTTATACACTCCACCAGATCAGTCGTCAATTTTAGTCGAAGAGAAGTTTGGCAAAAAATGTCATGTTGTAAAAAATGTTGCGTGAGAAGGAATCACATTTCAGAAAAAGTGTAAAGGGAGAAGATTCAATTTTAGTGGTATATATATATAAATTGGATTTTGCAAACATATGAAAAGGGAGTAAAAATTTAAGATTTCCTTTGACAAACGTATGAAGGAAAGTTCATATTTTAAGGATATTTGAAAATAGAGCTGAATCGTGCAGATACATAAGAGGGGTTTTCAATTCAAAATTTTTCTTTTTAAAGATGTGTAAAAATCGTAAGTTTTTTGAATCATATTTTTTTTTTCAAAAGGATATGTGAAACTTAAATTTTATCCTGATGTTATGTATCTTTTCAATCAGAAGAATAGTTTGAAGGATAAAGTAGAGTTAAAAGATAAGAGACGAGATTGAACCTGGGCTCTTGTGGAGGTGTATCTGGAAGATTGAATGCCTTAGTTCTGGCGACAGTGGCCTAAACTTCTGGTGACTTTTATTTAGAAGAAATATTTTTTCAAGTGCACTATGTTCCAGGGTTTTTCGATGATCTCTCCTTCCATGGTTAAGTCGGTAGGCTCCATTTCCAACTACTTTCTCCACCTGGTAGGGCCCTTCCCAGTTATAAGCGAATTTCCCCGCTTGTTGGTTTCTGGTGTTCTGGAATACTTTCCTGAGGACCAGGTCTCCTTCCTGCAGGATTCTGACTTTGACATTTTTGTTGTAACTTCTGGCGACTGTCTGCCTGTAGGAGGCCATTCTAATCTGGGCATCAGTTCTGAGTTTGTCTATGGTGTCCAAGCTGTTTGCCATTTCAACCAGGTTCCTTTTTTCTGTTATGTAGCCGTATCTGTGAGTGGGTACCCTTACCTCTGCAGGAATGACCGCCTCAGCACCAAAGACCAAGCTAAAAGGCGTCTGCCCTGTAGCCACCTTAGGTGTGGTTCTGTCGGACCACAGCACCAAGGGAAGCTCCTCTGCCCATCTGCCCCCTGCTTCCTCCAGCCTCCTCTTCAGGTTGTCCATCACAATTTTGTTGCTGGATTCCGCCTGACCATTGGACTGAGGATTTCTGAGAGTAGACTTGTTTAGAGCGATATTCCACCTGGCGCAATAGGCTTCCATTTTATTGCCAATAAACTGGGACCCGTTGTCGCAGATGATCTCTGAGGGAACGCCGAACCTGCAGATAATGTTACGTTTAATAAAGGATATAACCTGCTTCTCAGTCACCTGAGGGAACGCTTCTGCTTCTATCCACTTGGAGAAGTAGTCGGTCATTGCAAGCATAAAGACTTTATTTCCTAGTGCTCTTGGCAATTTGCCCACAATATCCATTCCCCACTTCATGAAGGGCCAAGGAGAGATTATTGGATACAATGGTTCTGCTGGCTGGTGATTAACCGGTGCATGTCTTTGGCAGGCGTCGCACTTTTTAACATACTCTTTGGCGTCCCTGCGCATTGTTGGCCAATAGTAGCCTTGGCAAAGTGCTTTGTTGGATAGACTCTTGCCCCTGCATGATTTCCACATTCTCCGTTGTGGAGATCATGCATTACCATCTCTGCTTCCTCCTGGCTTAGGCACCTTAGGTATGGTCCGGCGGTCGATCTCTTGAATACCACGCCATCAATGAGGGTATACCTGGATGCCTTCATCCTGAAACTTCGGGCTTCTCTTTTGTCTGCTGGCAGGATGTCATCTTGCAGCCAGTCTTTGTAGGGTTTTCTCCAGTCGGAGATCTTCTCTGGTTTTGCTGTGGTGCTGCAGATCCTTGCTTCTTGAAACCATTGCAGTCCTTGATCTTGTGAATCCTCTTCTGGAATTCCTTGTTCCTGTGCGCCTCTCTGGATTGCTGGCTCCAGCACATGGACTATGGGTATGATGGATACTTATCCTGGTTTGAAGGTTGCCCCCAGAGTTGCTAAGGCGTCTGCTTCCACGTTTTGCTCCCTCGGAACTTGGTTGATCGAGAACTCTGTGAACCTCAGGGAGAGATCCTTTGCCACTTCAAGGTAAGCCATCATCTTTGAATCCTTCGCCGCGTATGAACCGTTTATATGGTTGACTACCAGCTGGGAGTCACCATACACCTCCAGTTGCTGGATTTTAAGATCTAGGGACAACTGGAGGCCCAAGATTAAAGCTTCATATTCTGCTTCATTGTTCGTTGTTCGGAACTCGCATCGGACTGCATGGACTATGAGATCTCCCTGAGGTGACCTGAGCACCAACCCTGCTCCGGATCCTCTCATGTTTGAGGCGCCATCTACGTTGAGCTTCCACACCTGTTCGCCCTTGTTTTCTTCCAGAAGGATGATGTCTTTCTCTGCTTGTGTCTGCAGCGTTGGGCTGAAGTCGGATATGAAATCTGCTAACGCTTGGGACTTGATTGCTGTTCTGGGGACAAACCTCAAGTCGAAGCCACTCAAGTGCATAGACCATTTTGCCATCCTACCTGACAACTCAGGTTTTCTCATAATAGTTTTCAGTGGGTAGTTTGTTATTACAGATATAATGTGTGACTCAAAATAAGGACGCAGTTTATATGATGCTGTAACGAGTGCAAGTACAAGTTTTTCAAGGGACGTGTACCTGGTCTCTGCAGGAAGCAGAGACTTACTGACTTAGTAGACGGGATGTTGCACTCCTTCATGTTCCCTTACCAACACTGCACTAACTGCCACCTCAGTCACCGATAGGTATAGAAAGAGCGGCTCTCCAGGTTCCGGCTTTGACAGGAGTGGTAGAGTACTCAAGTAGTGCTTTGGCTCCTTGAATACTTTCTCATGCTCCTCCGTCCAGTCAAATCTTTGAGCCTTCCTCAGGATATCATAGAATAAACGGCACCTGTTTGAGGACCTGGAGATGAACCTATTCAGGGCGGCAATCCTTTCGGTCAACCGCTGCACCTCTTTCGGTTTCTGTGGAGATTCTAACTGCAGAATGGCTTTGATCTGCTCTGTGCTGGCTTTGATTCCCCTCTGGGTGACCATGTACCCCAGGAATTTTCCACAGGATACTCCGAATGTACACTTGGAAGGATTCAACTTCATCTTGTACTCCCTCAGGGTGTTGAAAGCATCTTCCAGATGTTCCGTGTGCTGTGAGGCTCGTTTGGACTTGACGACCATATCATCAATGTACACCTCCATGGTATTGCCAATTTGCTTCTTGAACATCATGTTAACCAGCATTCTTCAGACCAAAAGGCATAACATTGTAACAATAAATACCTCTCTCAGATCTGAACGCAGTTTTCTCCTGATCTGCTGGATGCATCTTGATTTGGTTGTATCCACTCCATGCGTCGAGGAAGGTTAGCATCTCATGTCCTGCTGTGGCATCTACCATGGCATCTATATGTGGCAGGGGGAATGGGTCCTTCGGGCATGCCTTGTTTAGGTCGGTGAAGTCGACGCACACTCTCCACTTGTCGTTCTTCTTTGGGACTACTACCACATTGGACAGCCACTCTGGGTACTTACTTCTCTGATTTTTCCGGCAACCAGCAGGTTATCTACCTCCTGGTTTATGACTTGGTTCCTCTCTGGAGCTAACTTCCTCCTCTTCTGCTGGATTGGCTTGTAGCTCGAGTCCACGCTTAATCTGTGAGTTATGATACACGGATCTATTCCTACCATATCATCATGGGACCAAGCAAAATAATCCATGTTAGTTTTCAATAATTCAATAAGGTTTTGTCGGATATTACCTGTGCATTCTGACCCGATTAGCACTTTTCGCTCTGGGTGTTGTTTGTCTAAGTTGACTTCATCTATCTCCGCCTGAGGGGGCTCAAGATACTCCTGCAGAGGTAGGTGAAGAGTATGTAGTTGCTATGTTGGAGGACTTGCCGTCTTCTTCAGCGCCACTCTGTAGCTGTCTTTGGCTTCCCTCTGATCACCACTGATCTTCTGCACTACCCAGGGTGTGGGGAACTTCAAGCATTGGTGGTAGGTGGACGTGATGGCCTTCATCTCATGTATCCACGGTCTTCCCAGGATCACGTTGTAAGTGGACGGACCGTCAATGACCAAATACCGTACCTGCTTGTTTACCCCTCCAGAGTAGGTTGGAATTGTAATTTCTCCCAGCGAGTATTTAGTTTTCCCACTGAATCCTATGAGGGGGACCGCTCTTTTGCTCAGGTCCTCCTCGCTGAATCCCATGTTCTGCAAGGTCTCCAACATGATAAGGTTGACAGGGCTTCCGGTGTCCACCAGTATCTTTCTTACAGTGCAGTTCCCTACGGAGAGCGTGATGATTAGGGCATCATGGTAGGACTCCGGAGAGGGTTCCGCATCAGATTCATCAAAGGTGACGGCTGGAAGGTCTGGACAGCTGATTCTGCAGGAGTGCTCTGGCTTGTCTCCTCTGGACTGGGAAGTGTGCCTTTTGGCTGCCGAATAAGTTAGGCCGCTGAATTCCAATCCTCCTGTGATTACATTGACAATTCTGGTGCACAGTGGAGGGGGCGAGGGCAACACTTGGTCTGTCGCATTTATCCTGCTGGAGCCTCTGGATACCAGATGGTCCAGGTTTTGTTGATCATAGTGGAACTTCACTTCCTTCCTGAGGAGGACACAGTCTTCGGTGTTGTGCCCAATATCATCATGGAATTCACACCTCTTGCTAGCGTCCCGACGGTCGTTGGTATACTCTTGTCTCCTAGGCCACCTGACTTTGCGCCCCAACTCCTTTAGGGCCCGGAGCAGACCAATAAGGTTGGTAGAGAACCCGTACTCGCTTATTTTAGGTGGGAGTCCTGGGCTCTCCTTCCAATCTTTCTCTTCAGAGATCTTGTGCGAATTTCTGTCATAGGGCTTGGATCTTTCGCCTCTCTTCTCTGCTGGTGCCTTCCTGGAGACATGCTCAGAACCATATGTAGCCCTTCTTGGGCCCGAATCTTCCTCTAGCCTGATGGTTGCCAACGCTTTGGTTTGCACATCTTCGAATGTAGCGCAAGGATACTTGGTGAGATCTTTGTAAAGGTCCGAATCTTGGAGGAGCCCTTGACGGAAGGCTTCTATGGCGGTGGCCACGTCACATCTGGGAATAATTACTTTCTCCCTATTGAATCTGTTGAGGAAATCCCGCGTAGACTCCTCAAATTTCTGCACCACCCGGTATAGATCACTAGTTTGTTTCTCTGGCTTTCTACTGTTGACGAACTGTTGCTTGAAGGCATTAACCAGATCAGCAAAGGAGGTGATACTTCTGTTTGGCAGGTGATAAGTGTAGTTTGTAGTGCCTAATTTGTTGTGTTTTGGTCCCGTTTTCCTTGTGGAATCGCTCCTTGGGAGCGGTTTATGGGTTACTTATGCTTCCTTTAGTTTGTTTTAGGTTCTCGAGACCATTCATGATGAATTGGAACGATTCCGACTCGTTTCATACACTTTTGGAGCCAACGAAGAGAAGGACCGATCACTCGATGCCTTGGATTCGATCCCGAGACCTTGGGACCCATTCCCGAGCCCCTTAGGCTCGATCCCGAGTCTCGATAATCGATGGGAAGCCCATGAGAAGCAAGGAGGGACCAAAAAGATCATAATGGAGGCCTACAAGGTCCTTCCCGGGCGGGATAATGCCTTCCCGACCGGGAAGGAGTGTGCAATTGCAAGTGCTGCTGTTTTGAGCTCTACCCGACCGGGAAGGGGGCTTCTCGGCCGAGATGGGTCCCTTCCCGACCGGGACCACTCCTTCTCGGCCGGCAAGGAGCAGTTACAGCCCCGTGGTTCTCCTTTCTTCTCCCTTATTCATTATAACCCTATAAATACCCTCCTCTTGTAATCTTATGGGATGTTCTTCATTACCCACAAAACCCTAGACTACTTTAGCATAGATTAGCATAGATTAGTGTAGATTAGTTGTTAATTACTTCTTAATCTTAGATTACCCTTGTATTAATTGAATTCTTCAAGATTCAACCAAGATTGACAACCTTGGGAGATTGTTTTGGGTTTTCTCTTTTATACAAGTTTTCATTCTTGCTTTCATCTCCTAGTATGGTATAATCTCTTTTCCTTTCTCTTAATCTTTGTTTTATTATTCAAGTTTCAATCTTTAGATCTTGTTTATTGTTTTGTTCATCATCCTTGTTAGTTTTAGATATATATATATATGCTCTTGTTCTTGTTTTGGTTTATCTTGTTAGTGTTAGTTTTAGCTTAGATATGTTTGAGTAGATTCTTGCTAGGGTTATTAGGGTGATTGGTTGTGATTGTGGATGATTAGGGTGAGATGGGTGGTACTAGATGTTGTTTTTGTTGTTTCCCATTTACCTTGCACTCCACATGTTCGATGAAATGCTTGTGAGACTAGAGACGATCAATCCTTGTTTTTCTTGCATCTTCTCTTGTATGTGTGTGTTTGGTTGGTTGGTTTGGTTCCCTCATTACGTAGCGAGAGCCCGGTGAGGATGACCCCTAGGCCGATTGATGGTAGGGATTCGTCACGTCCCTAGCCAATCAATAAAACACCGACTAACCTAGTGAGTAGCTAGGGTAAGTCGGGATCGTATCCACGAGGACGGTATATCAAGGTTTAGACTAGGTTGGCCTAAAACGAGACTAGATTACCAACAAACACGAAGAAGCGATAAATGGAAAACTATTGAGGAGGAGGAAAAAGAACTAGACTATCAATGCTAAACAATGCTAATGATCGATCTAACAAATAAACTAGAGTAAACGATGTCTAACTAAGGAGTTGAACTCAAATATGGAAAGAAGTGGGGTAGGTCGGGTTCATAGAGGTAGAAGGGTAATTAGGGTGATCAAGGGTATAGGTGTCTCCTAATCGCTAGAGTCGGTCCGGGCTCTCGCAACTTAGACCGATGTCAAGGTGGGTCCGGGCTCTCGCAACTTAGACCCTAGTCGGCACTCTCGTGACTATGACTGTTCTCAACATTTCCACAAAATAAGCAATCAATGAGAAGATGAACACAAGCATGGGAAGCATGGCCACTACAACTCACACAAGCATATCAACAAACACATAGAGTGCCTACAATGTGACTACCAACAAAGATACAACCTTTTCCCCTCAATCAACCCTAAGCATCCATAATCTACCCCTAATCCCCCTACTAACCCCACAAGAAGACTACTTACTCATTATCAAGAATAAAACAACCATAACAAGGGAAAATATTATCACTAAACAAGCATCCATAATGATTAACAAGAACAATGATGCTAACAATATGAAAAGATTCAAACAAGATTAAATAAACAAGATTAGGAGTAAGAAAGGTTATACCAACACTAAGGAGATGAAAAGATGAAATCTTGTATAAATAAGAACCCAAATAAAACCCAAGATTGTCAATCTTGGAGAATTCTTCAAGTATCCTCTTAATACAAGAACTAATTACAATAATTAACTAAGGATTAACTAAGATTAAGGGAAGATTAAAGCTAATGAGTGAGAGTAAATCTAGGGTTTTTGAGGCTTAAACTAATGTAGGTTGACATAAGATGTCTTAAAATTACAAGAAGGGAGTATATATATGGGTACAAGAGTGAAGGAGAAGAAAAGAAGAGGCCCGTGCTGCCTCTGTAGCTTCCCGACCGGGACGGATCATCCCGATCGAGACGGCTCTGTCATCCCGATCGGGACGAGTTGGTCCCGTCCGGGATGGGCTCACAGCAGCCATCCTAATGTAGCACCCCATCCCGAACGGGATGGGTCTTGTATGCCTTCCTTAAACACTCTTTGGTCCTTCCTTGCCTCTCATGGGCTTCCTACCGATTCTCGGGACTCGGGATCGGATCTCGGAGTCTCGGGATTGGGTCCCAAGGTCTCGGGGTCGATTCCAAGGTCTCGAGTCATCGTTCCTTTATCTCGTTGGCTCCAAAATGTGTATGTATTGAGTCGGAATCGCTCCAACTCTTCCAATTCGGCCTCGGGAACCTGAAACGAACTAAAGGAAGCATAAGAAGCCCATGAATCGCTCCAAAGGAGCGATTCCACAAGGAAAAAGGGACCAAAACACAACAAATAGGCACTACAAACTACACTTATCACCGATTACGTAGCGAGATCCCGATCGGCGGTACCTAGGCTACGAGAGCATGCTAGTAACCCCGTTTTTCCCCTTTTTATCTCCTTTGCATCCATGAACCCGACCTAACCCTAGTTTTCCTTCTTATTGTTATCTTTGCTTCCCTTAGCCTTTAGTCACTTGTTTTGTCTTCCTTTTTCGTGTTTTATACCTTAGCCTAGTCCTTAGCCTCCCCCTAGATTAGCTCGTCTCGAACCTAGTCCTAGACCGTAGCACCCATTAGTCTAAACCCATTTTCCGTCCCTGTGGATCGACCCGACTTGCCCTAGCTACCCAGTTAGGTTACTCGGTTATTATTTGGTGGCGGGATCCACGGCAAATCCCACCCATCAAATTGGCGCCGTTGCCGGGGACGGCGTAGTTTAGACTTTTGTGTGCTTAGTTTTAGACTTTGTTCTTGATCTTTGTGTTTTCATCTCCTTGTGTATCTCTGTTCTACTTCTTGTGTGCTATTCTCTCTTCCTAGTGCCTCAAAAGCACTAGGCTACTAACGTTTGCTCAAGTGCTTCTAGTTCATCCTAGGTATCGAAGCAACGTTATGGAAATGGCATGTCCTAGCTTCCATCAATCGTCACGGGACAACTATGGGGCAAATTGCCAAGTCCCAAAATTTCACCAACCATGTCAACCTCATCAACAATCTTACGAACGCCCTCCATATGGTTATCATGAAAGTTGTCAAGGATCATTCCAACATCCTAACAACTACCAAACACCCTCACATAACCCACAACCAAAAATCCCCGACTTTGAGACTTGTCAAATGTTGGTCCAAATGCAAAAGAGTCAACAAGAGGCGATAATGCTATTGCAAAAGGGTCAACATGAGATGATGATTTTAATGTAAAAGAGTCAACAAGCGATGATGACTCAAATACAAGGGGTCAAAGAGGAGTTTAGGGCCCAAAAAGCGGTGCAAGATGCTCGAATCGATGCACTTATGGCTCATATCACGATGTTGGCCACTCGAGCTCTACAAATTGTTGGGGAAGGTTCATTTGGGCAAGAAGGTCGGGTGTCTCCACAAGAAAGTCAACCCGAGCATGAAGCTACAAATGAAGAAGGGAGGGTCAATCAAGAGGTCATTGTTGAGTGCTGCTTGGATGGTGAAGTTATGGGAAGAATGGAGGAAGTTGAAGCTTCAAGGGTCGACAATGAGGAGGGATTTGAACATGATTATCAAGATAACTCTTGGGTAGCCAATGTATTGGCTATTAAATTGGATTTGTATGATTTTCTTCGCGATGAGCCGGATGTTGACAATCCAAACCCAACTGAAGAGATGACCCCTCAAGACCGAATTGACAAGGCGAGTGTAAAGGAACGTAATATTTGGGAAAAAGAGGTAGATGCCTTGGAACTTGCCTTGTATGGGAAATTGGAGGAGCCTAAAGCCTCCAATGAAGAAAACTTGATGCCTTCTCCTCCTCTATCGCACTTGATTTCTAGTCCCTTTTCTTGTGAGACGGTTGATGAAGATGATCCTTGTCGGGCGGTGGAAAAGAGCTCTACTCTCGACCCCGTAGAAGAAGCAGCACCCCTAGGGTGTGATCTCCTAAATCATAACACCGAGCATGACTCTAGACCACTATACCTACCGGATGGTCATAAGAGTCGTTGCTATCATGGTTCGGAAGACCCGGAAGATCACGAGAACCCCGAGCATAATGAAGATGATTGCTTCTTGCCTCCAACTTGGAAGCTCTTGAAAGTAGCTAGGCTCGGCCATGTGAGCCTCAATGAAGATGTTGCTAGGGCATTTGACTTACTCCTTCGAGCCCTTGATGGCTATGGAGGAGTAGATGGTGAGAGTATCATGTAAATATCTTTTTTCCTTTTCTTTTGTTTTTGTTTTTGTATATGTTTGTTGGATAGTTTGGTTTCTAGGATTTGTTAGTTTTTGTGGAATTCTTGTAATTCGGTATTTTGATGAGCGATGTGAGGGAGGGATTTTGATGGTGTTCATTGAGTTCATTAAATAGGTTATAGTGAAGATGAAGTCTTGAGAGAGTAGATGATGATAGAAGCTTGGTTTTGAGCAAGGGAGTCGGTTTTTGAAGCTTTGGACAAGCTTTTGGGGTTATAGAAGGTTAGAAGATCTATCCCGGGCGAGAAGAAGGCTTCCCGACCGGGACGAGTGATCCATCCCGACCGGGAAGAAGCCGTCCCGACCGGGATGAGGGTACCAAAATTCGATTTTTCTGGAGCGTCGTCCCGACCGGGACGGGTGTGTCATCCGACCGGGACCATCCATCCCGACCGGGACGGTCCCCTGCTCCATATTTTATCTCTTCTTCGACATTCGAGCCCACCCAACCATTTTATACCCCCTCCCAACCTCCCTACCTACCCTTGCACCTATCATATGACCTTACACTTCATATGCATACTCTCACCTCACCTTATCTTCACTACATACCTAGCTTCCCATCAAATCCCACCCCCTTCTACCATTGCAAGCTTAATACTTCAACCATGCGGGCCTATCAAGATTGAAGAGGAATAGCAATGACGAAGAGAAGCTATGTGCCGATATTGAACTATGAGACGATGGAGCGAGTGAGTTGCTAACCGATGGGTACGGCAACTATCCTTTCTTTTCCGTCTTTTATCGCTTGCCTTCCCTTGTTTGTCCCCTTCCCCTTATACACTTTTGTGTCATGGTGGCCCTCGGGGCCTTGGTAGATATTGCTCCCGACTCTCGATGACGTGACTACATCGAGAGTCATTTCAAAATCCAAATTTACAAGCCTTTTCACTTTATTTTTCACTTTTTGGGATTTAGTCGGATTTAGGCGGAATCCGGGCTAGGTCACTTGATTACACCTAGTCCTCCCCTCCCATTTGCTTTTTTTTCCTTCTTTTTATTTCTTCCCCCATCCATATCTTTTCTCGTCTCAGCCCATGGTGACTTGACTACACCCCGGCCGGACACGTTCTACCCTTTTCTCCACTTTATTTTTGATTATTAGCTTTATTTTTGTAGTTTCTTTTCTTTTCTTTAGTGTCTCCACACACAACGATCGAGCATGAGGACATTGCTCGGTTTAAGTGTGGGGGAGTGATATTCTAGCGTAGTTAGTTTTATTTTCGTAGTTTCTTCGAAAAATCTTGAAAACCCTACAAATTTGAAAAATTTCACAAAAAAACAAAAATATTTTCTTTTTTTGTGTTTTCCTTTTGTGTCGTTGTGTCGTATATTTGTTTCGTCGTGCGTGTTTGCCTCCCTTTTTCCTTATAGGTTGCTTAATCACCGCTTGCTTTGGAGAGCTTTCAAGACATCTGGTAACATCTCTTCACCCCTTTTTCCTCTTTGCCCTTGTGGAGTTTGGAAGAGATATGTGATGTTGTGTGCTCGGGTGGAGCTTTGTGCATATTTGTGGTTGATTTGGTGACTTGTTTGGAAGTTCGGGCTGGTGTTTGTTTTGTTTATGTGTTTGTTTTATCTTGTTTTGTTTTGTTGCCCTTTGTCTCTTTTCCTTTCGTTCTTGTCGTGTCTGCGTCTTGTGATGTGTAGTTGTGTTTAGTGTGTAAAAAGGTTTTCGAAAACCCGGTTTGGAGGCTAGTGTGCAAGTGTTTACTTTCCCTTTCTAGTAGTATGAATCGAATCCTTGACTTTAGTGTAGTAAAATGACCCTAAATCAATGATTTCGTTGGTCCTTTACCTTGAGTCCACCTAGCTTACTAGGGATTTACTACAGGATTTGCATTTTGACCATTATGACCACCCACGGTGTGAAAAGACCTTGGTTGTCGAGTCCTGATAAGTGTCATTTGTAGTGCCTATTTCGTAGTGTTTTGGTCCCATTTTCCTTGTAGAATCGCTCCTTGGGAGCGGTTTAGGGGCTTCTTATGCTTCCTTTAGTTCGTTTCAGGTTCCCGAGACCGAATTGGAAGAGTTGGAGCGATTCCGACTCTATACATACACATTTTGGAGCCAACGGAGTAAAGGAACGATGACTCGATGCCTTGGAATCGACCCCGAGACCTTGGGACCCAATCCCGAGCCTCCGAGACCCGATCCCGAGTCCCGAGAATCGATGGGAAGCCCATGAGAGGCAAGGAGGGACCAAAAAGTTCATAAGGGAGGCCTACAAGACCCATCCCGATCGGGAAGGCCTCATCCCGTTCGGGATGGGGTGCACAAATGAGAGGGTTGCTGACCTGGGCCCGTCCCGGTCGAGACCATGTCGTCCCGGTCGGGACGACCCCGTCTCGGCCGGGACGGGGGTGCTGCAGCTCCGCTTTGTTTTCTTTCTTCTCCCTTCCACTTGTAACCCTATATATACCCTTTCCTTGTTATGTAAAGCTTATGCATTTCATTAGACACTAAACCCTAGACTACTTTAGGATAGATTAGATTAGATTAGTGTAGATTAGTCGATAATTAGTAGTTAATCATAGATTAGTACTTGTATTAAGGGAATTCTTCAAGATCTTCTCCAAGCTTGACAACCTTGGATGTTTGTTTTGGGTTTTCTTCATTAATGCAAGTTTTGTTCTTTCTTCTCCTCTAGTGTGGTATAATCCTTTTCTCTTCTCTTAATCTTTGTTTATGTTATTCAAGTTTCAATCTTTAGTTCTAGATTATTGTTTTGTTCTTCATACTTGCTAGTTTGTTTATGTTTGTTTTGATGTTTGTGTTAATCCATCTTGTTCTTGTTAGTATTAGTTTGATTAAGTTAGAGTAGTGTTCTTGCTAGGGTTAGTAAGGTGATTAGGGTGTTAATTGGGTGATTAAGGGTTTGTTGGAGATGTTGGTGGAAGATTTGGGTTTCCTCTTGGTTTGGTGCACATCACTTGTTTGTTGAAATGCTTGAATGACTAAGTAGTTGTGAATGCTTGTTCTTCTTGCCTTTCTCTTGTGGGTGTTAGTTGTTTGTGGGTTCGGTTCCCTCACTAAGTTGCGAGAGCCCGGTGAGGACGACCCCTAGGTCGGTCTAAGTAGCGAGAGCCCGGATTCGACCTAGGCCTATAGCGTGCTAGTAACCCCGATTGTGTTGTGTGTCGCCGAGTTGGGTTCTAGGTGGAACCTCTAGGTGAGTTTAAGTTGCGAGAGCCCGGACTATACCTAGATTACTCTACTACCTCCTTCACTCTAGTTCTCCCTTGACCATTCCGTTACCCCTTTGACCCCGACCTAATCCTAGCCCGTTTTTCCTTAGTTGTTTTCTCCGGCACCTTAGTCTTAGTCTAGCCTTCTCCCTCCTTTCATTCTTTAGTTTAGCTCGTTGACTTAGTCTCGTATTTAGGCGACCTTGGTTTAGACTTTACATTACCGTCCCCGTGGATTCGACCCGATTTGCCCTATCTACCGTAGGAATAGTCGGTTATATTAGTGACGGTTGGGATTCCACGACAAATCCCTACCATCAAGTCCCGTCCCTTAGGTTACCGTGTTTGAAATTGTTCGATTAGTCCAAGTTCTCCACCTTTTTGTGGGTTTGAAGGGAAATCGCGACCCCCGACTTACCCATTCCCCTACCTCCTACACATATCCACACAATAAAATTGCAATTTGTTGAAATCTCTCTTTCTTGTGCAAAAAGAAATGCCTACAACTCAAATCAAGTCAAAAGGGCAAAGAAAAGAAAAAGAAAAAAAAAGAATGAAAGAAAATATTGAAGAAAAAGAAAAGGCACAAAAAGCCAAAAAGAAAATAGAAAAGAAGAAAAAAAGAAATGGCATGGCAACAAACGAAGCAAAAATTCAAAAAGAAAGAAAAATGCCAAAAGAAAACCGTCCCACAAAAAGAGTCCCCACATCTCAAAAATAAGCCTTTTACCGACTATTACCGTGAAGAGCCTACCAAAGGACCGAGTCCCTAGGAAGGATGATAGCGGTAATGGTCGGTCTTCTCTCATTTTGCATTCATATCCACCTTTTTACTTGGACTAGTTAGGCAGTTTTGGGCATGGGACGACCCTCTTGGCTCATCGCTAAAGGGGGCGGGGTCTCATTTACCTACAGTGTCGACTAACACCGTGGTTCATCCTTTTTCCATCCCGCCGATCGTCCCGTAGTACGTTCTTAGAAGGTTAGGAGGACCTAGGTAAGTTACCAACGTTTTTATTGCTTTGTTGTCATACTATTAGGGTTTAGTTCATTTCGATTTGCATTATTAGCTTGGAAACGTTGTCACTTTTCTTGAGTCCTAAACCGGTGCTTCTTTCACCGCTTTTTAGAAGGAAGCGGTATTTATTTCTTTTTTTGGGTGCAACCTTGTGTTTGTTTGTTTGTTTGTATGCTTGTTTGTTTATGGGTTTTGTGTCCGGTTGCATCCACAGTTTTGTCGCAAGACCCTACTTGCCTTGCGGAGTGCACTCTTCCTCTAAGTGTACTCGCGTGAGTTGAAAGGGCATAGGGTGCGCTAATACCCGCTCGGCTAGTTTAGTAGTTAGTTTATGTTTACTCGAGGGCGAGTAAGGGTTAAGTGTGGGGGACTTGATAAGTGTAGTTTGTAGTGCCTAATTTGTTGTGTTTTGGTCTCGTTTTCCTTGTGGAATCACTCCTTGGGAGCGTTTTATGGGTTACTTATGCTTCCTTTAGTTCGTTTTAGGTTCCCGAGACCATTCATGAAGAATTGGAACGATTCCGACTCGTTTCATACACTTTTGGAGCCAACGAAGAAAAGGAACGATCACTCGATGCCTTGGATTCGATCCCGAGACCTTGGGACCCATTCCCGAGCCCCTTAGGCTCGATCCCGAGTCTCGATAATCGATGGGAAGCCCATGAGAAGCAAGGAGGGACCAAAAAGATCATAATGGAGGCCTACAAGGTCCTTCCCGGGCAGGATAATGCCTTCCCGACCGGGAAGGAGTGTGCAATTGCAAGTGCTGCTGTTTTGAGCTCTACCCGACCGGGAAGGGGGCTTCTCGGCCGAGATGGGTCCCTTCCCGACCGGGACCACTCCTTCTCGGCCGGGAAGGAGCAGTTACAGCCCCGTGGTTCTCCTTTCTTCTCCCTTATTCATTGTAACCCTATAAATACCCCTCCTCTTGTAATCTTATGGGATGTTCTTCATTACCCACAAAACCCTAGACTACTTTAGCATAGATTAGCATAGATTAGTGTAGATTAGTTGTTAATTACTTCTTAATCATAGATTACCCTTATATTAATTGAATTCTTCAAGATTCAACCAAGATTGACAACCTTGGGAGATTGTTTTGGGTTTTCTCTTTTATACAAGTTTTCATTCTTGCTTTCATCTCCTAGTATGGTATAATCTCTTTTCCTTTCTCTTAATCTTTGTTTTATTATTCAAGTTTCAATCTTTAGATCTTGTTTATTGTTTTGTTCATCATCCTTGTTAGTTTTAGATATATATGCTCTTGTTCTTGTTTTGGTTTATCTTGTTAGTGTTAGTTTTAGCTTAGATATGTTTGAGTAGATTCTTGCTAGGGTTATTAGGGTGATTGGTTGTGATTGTGGATGATTAGGGTGAGATGGGTGGTACTAGATGTTGTTTTTGTTGTTTCCCATTTACCTTGCACTCCACATGTTCGATGAAATGCTTGTGAGACTAGAGACGATCAATCCTAGTTTTTCTTGCATCTTCTCTTGTATGTGTGTGTTTGGTTGGTTGGTTTGGTTCCCTCATTACGTAGCGAGAGCCCGGTGAGGACGACCCCTAGGCCGATTATGTAGCGAGAGCCCGATCGGCGGTACCTAGGCTACGAGAGCATGCTAGTAACCCCATTTTTCCCCTTTTTATCTCCTTTGCATCCATGAACCCGACCTAACCCTAGTTTTCCTTCTTATTGTTTTGTCTTCCTTTTTCGTGTTTCATACCTTAGCCTAGTCCTTAGCCTCCCCCTAGATTAGCTCGTCTCGAACCTAGTCCTAGACCGTAGCACCCATTAGTCTAAACCCATTTTCCGTCCCTGTGGATCGACCCGACTTGCCCTAGCTACCCAGTTAGGTTACTCGGTTATTATTTGGTAGCGGGATCCACGGCAAATCCCACCCATCAGCAGGCCGACGAACCAGTGGAGGGCTGCTCCTGAGAGGGTGGAGCCGAACCCTTTGCACATGCAAGCTTCCTTCAGAGGCCCTGTGGCGGTTATCACCATCATTTTCTGCTTATACTGGTTGATGTGATCCAAGGGGTCTGTAGTGCCATCGTAGAGCGTCATGGCTGGTGGCACAAAGCCCTTGGGTACAGCAACGTAGGCCAGATCATCAGTGAAGGGTGAGTCTGCATAGTTGTCTCTGGCTGCTTCCAGGAATTTTGTTGATCAGCTCCCTCAGCTCTTTCAGTTCTTGGTACTGCTGGTCTGCGGCACTGTTGGTTCCTGCAAGAGGGTTAGAAGCAAGAGGGAAAAAACTGAAAGGTGTACTTCCTGTTTGGTGTCCTCCAAGGTGTAGATTGTTTGGAGGAGGCGGCGGAGGGAACGCAACTACTTCAGGTCCGGACTGCCACTCTAGTGCTCGCTGGAACGAGGCTCCGGATGGCCAGGTTACTCCAGGAAGTGGACTGTTGCCGACGGTCGACGGGTTGACTGACGCTCCTGGTTGCGATCTTGGCGCCTGCTGGCTGGGAGTAGATGCCGCCCACGCCCCTCCTGAGGGTTGGTTGTTGGACATGGGGTACATTCCTGGTGATTGCGCTAGTTGCCATCCTGGCGTCTGATGGACCGGGGTACCTGTAAGAGATAATGAATTAGTCTCTCGGTTTTCAATGCCGGAGAAGAGATTACCTGAGACGCGCGATCTGTCGGGTGTGGGTCCATGGGTCAGGTAGCCTAGCCCTTGTGGCGCAACGGTTTGGATGGGTGGTGATAGTTCCAGATCCAGCCTAGTGACCACCTCCTGAGGAATCGCTCTAGAGGTTTGCCCACTGACGGTGGGTTCTCTGTGGAAGCTTGGTTCTCCTCCAGATATCATAGGCAGGATCTCTGGCAATGGCTGAACTGGAGCGAATGGTGGCCTTGATGCCGCTTTCATCTGAGCCCTGATGCCCCGGTTGTCCCTCTGCAAGGTCTTCACCGCTTGCTGCAGAGTGTTGATCCCCTGAAGTATCTCCATCACAGGATTTGGGGCTAACGAAATTCTGAGGGCATCTCCAAACAACCCTCCATGAGCCGGTGTCTTGGATGACGTACCCTCTTTACCAGTTCGGAAAGGGTTAGGCGTCTTTGACGTTGGGGGCCCTTGAGGTGGTCTGGAGGTTGCTGGTGTATGCCCCGCCATCAGACTGACAGGGGTCACCTGAGTGGATGGTGCGATGAACGGGCTTGCTGCCCCTGAGGACGGTGTTCCTCCCGCAGGTTGGATGGAGGTATCTTGGCTACTGACAAGGTTTTGATCGGATCCAGACATGACGGTAGGTTGCTTTACTGTAGAATTTTGGCTAGCAAACGGTCACTTTGCCCCACGGTGGGCGCCAAATTGTTTTGGTAAAAATTTACCGGGTTATGATTTGAGTTGCGGGTTAAAGTGATCGGACTAACGTTTCACGAACTAATGGAATGAATCAAATCTACGAATGAAAGAATGACAGCAGAAAGTAAAGAGACACGAAAATTGGTGACGTGGAAACCCAATGTGGGAAAAAACGCGGGGGGAGTCGGAATCCCGCCAAATATCTACTATGAATGGAGAAAACGAATAAAGAATACAAGTAAAGATTTTGGATTCTCGGAGGCTATATTGTGCTGGTATGTTCTCGTGTTTTGAAGTTGAAGTGTGTTGAAGATGAGTCGAATAGTTCTCCTGTTGTAGTTGTAGCCTTTATATCTGTTCGTTTCTTCCTCCCTTTTCTCATCGTTTCCCTCCTCCTCTGGTGGAACCAACCCTAGGTTTTAGGAGGTAGTTGATTGACTGGGTCTCTTACTTGGGGTAGGGGTCTCCTATGTTGTTGGGTTGTTCTTGGCCCATTTCTAGAGTTAGCTGCTGATCGGCCCAATATCATTATTGGGTGTAGTCTCCGGATTGTCATGTTGACATTGAACTTACGACTTTTACGTCTTTCACGACTTTTGACTTTCGAGCATTACTTCGTGACTTTTCCGCTTTTGATCCTTTGATTTCTTGACCTTGACTTTTGACTCGAAGAATTTCACGTCATATCTAAAGGTTTGAATTTTACCCCAAACAAGTATTATTTGTATTGTATTAAGATTTAAGAATATCAAAATTTAAAAATTTGTATATTACATAATCAAAGATATATACATAACATTTTCTATTGTCAAGTACTAAACAAATAAAAGTAGAAATCAAATGAATTGGAGTGAGTATTATGTTGTTATCATTTCTATTATTATTAATTAATTAATTAATTAATTAATTAATTAATTATTATTATTATTTATTATATTTAATTATTATTATTATTATTATTATTATTTTTTTTTTTAATTTTAATTTTTTTTCCATTTTTTAAAATATTATTAGATAATTTATAAGTATTTATTAGTTACAGCTTCTTTTAATTCAGCTCAGCTTCTATCAGTCCAGCTCAGCTCCTATCAGACCAGCTCAGTTCTTATCAGACCAGCTCAGCTCAGCTCAGCCCTGTTTCAGCCGAAAAGAACAGGGCCTAAGCCCCTCAATCGAATGACCATTGAGCTTGAAAAGTGGTTAGTGCATAGACCTCCGTACCATGTGCTTCAAGCCTTCAACTATTGGGGGCTGCCGCCTGGTAGGATTCGAACTCGTGATCTTTGATCATGCCGACTTTGATACTAGGTTAGATGAACCAATAATGATTCAGATTTTGGTTACGTGATCCCACCAACTTAGACCGCATTTTTCCTATTATATATACGGAGTATTGTTTTATCTTTTGTTAAATCCGGGTTGCTACAATATATGCCGAACCCTTCCTTTCAAATGTAGAAAACAAAAACAAAATCTTACTAATGTAAGTTCTCATTGTTGCAAATCTCTAAACTAACTCTTGTATTTTCTACATTTATTTATAATCTTCTTGTAGAAGTACCTCATGGTCCTCCATATCATAAACTATTGAGTATCAGAAATGGAAGACGTATGTTGCAAATATTGATGCTCGAATGAACTTTATCCTCACTATATCTGAAATGCATTACCAAATAAATTGTCTGTCCATCAGCCAACAAAGAACACGACACAATCCACAGGTATACAACAGAAGTACTATATATACCTGTGAAAAATTACACTGTACAAATGAATGGGCAAATAAATTAAGATAGATTCAGTGGAATACTTCATTAGATGTGTAAAACTCTCCTTCATGGAACATAGGTCTTAAATCTTCTTCCCTCATGAATTCCAAAGGAAATTGAACAACATGCCCCTTCACAGATCTCAACATCTCTGATGGGTCTATTGCCTTAGGCACACTGTCTTCATAGAACTTGACTACCCGAGGTGCTACTCCGAGATCAATGGTTGTATATCCAACATTCTCCCTTAACTCTGACATCTTTTGTCTAAATGCCTGCCTGTATTGATTGACAAAAATGAATAAAAAACAATGGAAATTTTTGAAGAAATTCTTCGGCAAGTAAATGAGTTTAAAGGGAAAGTGACGTTACTTGGAGTGTATGTGATCGTTGGGGGCACACTCAAAGATGACTTGGTAGATGACGGAGTTCGCCTAAAAGGCGAACATTAGAGAGGCCTTGTCAGAAGACAGTTCCAAAGGATACAGTAGCAAAATATGAACGTAGTTAAGTACTTCGTAGCCAACTATTGAATCATGTTCAGCAGTGAGTCCAACTATTGTATATGGATTGTAAAGAGGATCACACTAATGAAATCGAGTAGTTTCACAACTGGTCTGCCTATTGTCCAGTTCCATTGTTTTGGTTCAAAAATCCATCTTCCATATATGATGCTATCAAAATTCAAGAAATTATAAGATTTCACCCACCTCAGCCTTGTGCAGCCAGAGATTTTTGTATATTCTGTCAGCCACGGGGTCTTGGATCTGATTGATCTGCGAGAGTGAAATCCACTTGTAATTTAATTAAAACTGCATTGACAGAATGTGCAGAGTAGTCGATGAAATTGCCAACCTCTTCAATAGAAAGGCCAAGATGTTCAGCCCACAATGAAACCCGGAGACTCCTGCTAAATTTCCCCGCCATCCATGGCTGTCCATTCATTGTCGATTCTACAAAGTCTTTATCTTCAATGACTACTTCGATCTATAAAAAAGGATGAGGATAAACATGAGTCCTCATCTTTAATGCTACCCCACCAGATATGTATATAGGTGTGACCTTAGAAATGGAGATTCAGATTACTGAGAAGCATAAACAAATGATTGAAATAAATGCATGAAAGACTTTTGAACGTAACTACTGCCATTTCCCATCGTCAAAAGTTCATTTCTCCAGTGCTATTACATGTCTCGGGCTATCCATTTTTTAGTAACAAGCACAATAGAAAAGTGATACTCAGTCATGAAACTTTTTGATTCTTCATAGGTACTAGGTAGGCTTCTACATCAGTTTACTCTTAATTGTTTCATCTCTAGGGATACTTGTGGCCCCGAGTCGGTCACAACGTAGAAAGTCTATACTCAAAACGACAGTCTATTTTACAGAGTGGCAAACCTTTCAAAAAAAAATGATGACAAGTAATCCATTGGAAAAATAGTAAAGGACAGAAGATGAGAAGAAGTACCTCAGAGTCTCTTGATCCAAGTAAGCTCCTGTCATTGATATTGGATGATCCAACCAAAGTGATTCGGTCATCAATTATCATCAGCTTGCTATGCACATACACCTGCAAGAAAATGGAGATCCAAACGTTTTATACAAAGTTCTGAATGGACACAAGATAGCCCAAACTTACTTTATCATTCTTTCTTTCATAGACAACACGAAACCTGATGTTACGCACCAGTACGCAATACTTAAATAAAAAAATTGTGGTTATTGACCCTGAACAAAATCCATGATAGAGTAGTTTCTTTGCATTGAATTATTAAAAGAACTCACATATTGAAGGGCAACAAGCTTAATATTTACCTGACTGGTGACTAGAGGTCCACCTTCAGAAAGCGTACCATATGTTCTAAGACCATAGAAGGAAATGTAATCAGATGTACTTGAACCAAGTTCAGCCCTCAATTTGTGGAAGAGAGAGTTTTCTCCTCTGCAAATGGTTCTGTACTGCCAATGCATTAGGGCTCTCACTGTCGCAGCACCAGCATCATCCATTCCACCCTGGTATTGAATTTTGACAGAATGAATTCCAAGATGAGAATGAGCCACTGTAGTTGGCGATCTGAAGACAATCTAAAAACAAAACAAAATGATACCTGAAATCCGGGCAGCAAAGGTATGACGATAATAACTCTGAAGCATTTCTGTGCTTTGTGGGCTTGGAGGATACGATTGCATAGCGCCTCCATCACTCGATTGTGTATGGTGACGTCTCCTTCAAGGCCTGATATGAAAAATTGATTCTGGATGGCAAGCAAGGATTCATCATGTAGTTTCTACTATGATTAGTGACAAATTCAAACTTACAAATTCATTGTAGAGCTCACACAAGGATAAAAATTTAAAAGTTAAACAAATAGGTGTATGTAATAGAATATAACGGGCCTCAACCATCGCCTTAAGGTTTTGGTTGAGTTGGTTTGTTAACATGGTATCAGAGCCAGAGGTCACGAGTTCGAACCATATCTCTAATTCTCGTCTTAAGGTTTTGGTTGGATTGGTTTGTTAACAGTATGCATTAACATTTAACACAAAATTACAAATGGATAATGTTGCAATTCATATGGATTTTTCCTAGCTCAAATTATGGGAAATATGTCATGAACTTATGATCAAAATTCATTTATATAATCATTCAAGAAAATCTTACAACCCTCTGCCCCTGCAATGTCACCCAATAAAAGATCAGCCGAAAGAGGATGCCTATTACAGAAGATAACGTAGAGGTCCAAAAGACAACCATTAGCTAGCTTGTGAAGTCACTGAGTGGTGATACCCTTGCCACTGGATCGAGACTGTCAACATCGCAACGTTGGTTTTAGTAAACTTTACCTTCAAATAAACTTTTACGTCCGAAACGATAAATGTACATAATCACACAGGCATCGAACAAAGAAGCATGGTGGTGAAGTACTGAGTTCATTTGATAAAAAAAATAATTGGACAGTTATGTGAAGCTAGTGCTACTATACAGTAGACTCATGTAGCAGCCCCCTTTCCGAGCCAGAGTCAATAAATTTCCCAACTCAAGCAATGCAGAGAAAACTGTAGCAAGTAACAAGTTACACTCAATGCAGCCACCTTAAGCAACTACTTTAAGAAAACACACTCACCATTTAAAAGGTTGATTAATTTACCTCAATGTAGATAAAGTGTTCTGCGTGCTCTATAAGCGAACAGTAAGCTTTGTGAATACTATCTTCGTCTTGAGTTGTTCCAGCAGACCACTGGCTGACGCTCCTAATAATCTGGGCATCATTGATTTTAAAATGCAGTTAACGTGATGGAAACGTGGATCTAACCAGCAAATGATCTAATAACACCTACTGGACAATAACTGTATAGCCGGAGTTTATGTGGAAAAGGCTATGAAGGCTGGAAAAAAGGAACATATCTCCTACTAGGTCATTTTAGCTGAATAGTTTTATGTTATTTTTGATTCATAAAGCGAACTGGAAACATGCATGTTAAAAGTATCAATGATACTAGCGAAAGAGATTTATCGGTAGGCTCTGTCAGTTAATGTTTAGGGTTTGAATTTCTATAGCAATGATACATCATTCAAGTGTCAATATAATGCCTAAATAAATAAACAGTTTGAAGGTGAATACACTATGCCTAGCTCACTTATAAAACAAAATACAAATGACGATAAAAAAAATTAAATTGGGCAAACATAACGATATTCAGTTGGTGTTCAGAAATAAACCCCTGCAGAGGTTTTTTTTTTTTTTTTTTTTTTCAAATATGAACTTTTGTAAGTGGCACCTCTACCATCAAAAATCGGTAAAGACAAATTTGACAATGCATACTCGGTACTTCCGTAGTTAAGACGTTTGGTTAAATATTTCCATCGGAGGTTTTGCAAGTACTACCTCCATTTGAAAATTTGAATAGTTTGCGTATATATTTCAAAGTATGGAAGGAAAGTTTTTTTAAGTGTAAGCATTTTATTAATTGAGGGCCAGCAAATTATTATCTCATCGAGAGAGTGCCAAGAAGAAAATATACCTGGCAGTGACACGATGTACGGGGACCAATTGATGAAGGTTCACTGGAGAAATCAACCAGATTACCTCGCTCCTGTGTTTCCCACCATTCAATTGCAATGTGTGTGCACTCATTTTCAACTTCCTTAGAGCTAATTAGATCTAAATATCCATCCACTGGTGTGCCTTGAGCTATGGCTTCAACTTCAAGGTAACAAATTCCTTCTTTCTTTGGCCAATCATTTTTCTCTTGAATTGTGCCATCACACTTAGACACATGTAAAGAATCTGAATCTTGAGGCAAAAGCAATGGAACATTTAGTTCAGGGGACTGGGACGAACACGAATCCTGTCTGTCTAAGTTTGCTTCCTTTTTCATCGGGATATCCACATCTGCACTTCTCATG
Organism: Agrostemma githago; assembly: GCA_958450325.1. Classification (NCBI taxonomy): domain Eukaryota; kingdom Viridiplantae; phylum Streptophyta; class Magnoliopsida; order Caryophyllales; family Caryophyllaceae; genus Agrostemma; species Agrostemma githago. The sequence goes on along the minus strand of OY288254.1, from coordinate 17,130,580 downwards.
TAATGAGGAAGCACCATATGGTGACGAGGAATGAGTAAAGGTATTGCTCGTTGATGTGGAGCTTTACTTCTCTGTCATATGGAGATAATTGATCACAACAGCTAAGCCTTACCAAAATAAATAAATTATTACTCCGTACAATGCAAAGTATAAACTTTGTGGAAGATGAACCTTGGCATAATTCCATCGTTGGACAAAGTGCCGAGCAACATCTCGACAAGGCGGTCCCCAGAGAGCACAATGCACATCATGCCATGGCATACGAGGATATTTAGAACGGTCTAATTCGTCCTTCATCATGTCTTCCCAAGAGTTAGGTTCAGATTCCCTACCACGTAGTGATAAGAATGTTAGCAAAATATTAAGCCTAGTGTGAAGATAGTTGGTTAGAAGACGGTCAAGGTTGTTACTATATATGTAATTAGAGTTAGTTACTTAGTTGATATATATATACACCTACGTCCAATGTATTAGATAGATGACTGATATATCAATATACAATTCTGATTCACTCTTCAATACATTAACATTCAGCATACATTCATACTCAATCACTGAAGATAGATCAACATTTCATATGGTATCAGAGCATTCCGGGCAACTTTCTTGAAGTTCTAAGCTTGTTTGGTATGCTTCTACACAGCTTCCGCAATTAAATTGAGTTTTCTTTCTTCCCTGATTGTTTGTTTGGTGCTTAAAGATTCTCAATTTCTGGATTTCGGTCTGTTATTTCGTTGAACTTAGCTTATAATCATGGCTGATAGTATTAACAACAACATTAACACTAGTAATAACACTTCCTATGACTTGCTTGATGATCCCTTATAAATAACTTCATCAGATCAACCTGCTTTACAGTTAGTGGGGTATAAGTTTAGAGGGGATAATTTCTTGCAATGGAAGAGGGATGTGTTAATGGCGTTGATTGCGAAAAACAAAGAGGGATTCATAGATGGTATGTGCAAGGAACCTGCGAAAAATGAGAAATATTACCATCAATGGGTACGATGTGATCTATTGGTCAGAAGATGGATCTTGAATAGCATGGAGCCTGATTGTGTACTAAATTTCCAGTATTCTAGATCGTCGAAGGAATTATGGTCAGACTTGTTAGAAACATATGGTCAGACAAATGGATTGGAAATTTATCAGTTAAAGAAAGAATTGTCTCAAATTTCGCAAGAAAACATCCCTCTAGTAGAATATTACAGTAAAATCAAGAATTCATGGGAAAGTATTGATGAATTAGATCCTGTGCCTACTTGTTCATGTGGAGCGTTGAATTCTTGTACTTGTAATCTGCTTAAACGAATGCTTGATAGAGAGTCTCAGGCGAAACTCATTCAGTTCTTAATGGGATTAAATACTGGATACGAGTCAGTAAAGACAACTGTTTTGTCTATGGAACCTCTTCCTCCTCTCAACAAAGCCTTGGGTTTGCTTCAGAAAATTGAAAGGCAAAGACAAATTTCCGATGTTCAGTTGGTGGTTCCAGAGGCTAGTGCTTATCTTGCTAGGCAAACTGGGTATAATCAAGTCGATTACAACAAGAACAACAAAGGAAAAGGGGCTGAAACTGAAGGGAAAGTATGTACAGCTTGTAATAAGGGTGGGCATACTAGGAATGAGTGTTGGTCTCTGCAAACTTGTGAGTTTTGTACCAAGAAGGGTCATATCACGGCTCGTTATCTCAAGAAGAAGAAGGAGAGAAATCAAGCTGGAAGTCGGTTTGGTAATCAAAATGGGGTTGCTAACAATGCTGGTGTGGTGAGCACTGATATGACAACAGTAGAGTGCAATCCCCTAGATGCTTTTGAGTCAAGTTCACAGAGGTCTTATGATGCTACTGCTAAATCCATTGATCCTGTCTTTATGGAAGGTGTCATGAACAATGTTATGCAGTCTTTATACAAGTCATTTGGCGATAAATCTGCTGTTCAGACCACCAATTATGCAGGTACAGTATATTGCTCTCAGGTAAACAGGTTTGATTCTTCTTTGCTTAGTAAAGGTTGGATTGTGGATACAGGTGCGTCTAATCATATGACTGGTAATGAACAACTTTTACACAGTATACATTATTTGCATAAACCTGTAATGGTAGGACTTCCTGATGGTACACTTAAAATTGTCTACAGATCTGGTAATGCTATTCTAACTGATAAGATTGTGCTGCAGGATGTTTTGCTTGTACCAGATTTTAAGCAAAATTTACTTTCTGTTGGCAAGTTAGTTCAACATAATTCTTTGGTGGCAGTTTTTAATCAAAATCAGTGTGTTTTCCAGGATTGTTCAAGTAAAGAAGTTTTAGAAGTTGCTGATAAGAAAGATGGTCTCTACTGGTTTCAGACTTCGTTTACTAAAGGGAAAATTTTACATCATATCGATCTTAATTCCTCTGTAATTCATTCTAATAATTGTAACAAGACTTGTAATATTGATACTTTACATGCTAGATTGGGTCATACTTCACTTGAAAAACTCAAACATGTAAATTTTCCTTTACCAAATGGAATAAATGAGATTTCTTGTGATACTTGTGTGTTGGCTAAACATCATATATTGCCATTTAATAGAAGTCAATCTCATGCTTTGAATGCCTTTGATCTTGTTCATATGGATGTATGGGGGCCTTATAAGACTGCTAGTATAACTGGTGCACATTATTTCTTGACTGTTTTGGATGATTTTTCTAGAGTTACTTGGACTTATGTGTTTCAAAACAAGTTTCAAGTAGCAGCAATTATCAAAACATTTATTGCTTATGTGCTTAACCAATTTAAGGCTACCGTTAAGACCTTGAGAACAGATAATGGGACAGAGTTTGTCCAACAAGAATGTGCTCAATTATTTCTAGACAAAGGTATAATACATCAAAAAAGCATTGTTGGGCGACCACAACAAAATGGCAGAGTGGAGCGTAAGCATAGGCATCTACTTGAGACAGCGCGTGCACTTAGAATTCATGTCAATCTCCCTGTCAAGTTTTGGTCTGATTGTCTTCTTACTGCTACTTATTTAATCAACAAGATGCCTACTCCTCTGCTGGATTGGAAATCGCCTTATGAAGTATTGCATAATAAGGTTCCTTCTTATGACGAGCTTAGGATATTTGGGTGCTTATGCTATGCAACATTGCCTCCTACTGTTAGAGACAAGTTTGGACCTAAGGCAAGAAGATGCGTGTTTATTGGATACCCACAAGCTCAAAAGGGTTACAAATTGTATGACATTGAAGGAAAAACTGTATTTACTTCACGAGATGTAAAATTCCAGGAGGATAGTTTCCCCTTCAAGATCATTCAACATTCTCCACCTGAAGATACGACCATTGATCAAGTAGATTTCTTCATTGACCCGCCCACACTTACCGCAGTCAATGGTAGTGGTTCAATGGATACTGGGTCGACTGATCAGGAGGAGATTGTCGGTTCTCCAGGGTCTGGTCCGAGTGTTCCGACTCCTATACTTGTCCCACGCCAGTCAACAAGGTCAAGACAAGTCTCCACTAGGCTCAATGATTATCATTGTCCTTTGAATTTATCTTCTATTCATAATGCACAATCTGGTACAGGTATGTGTGCTCAGTCTTTTAATGCTTCTGTTATTAATAGTTTAGTAGATAATTTTGCTCCAGAATATGTCAATTCTTTAACTCAAGTTCTAGCTGAAGTTGAGCCATCCACTTATTCTCAAGCTAAGTCTCACCCTCAATGGATTAAGGCCATGAAGGAAGAACTTAATGCTCTAGACATAAATAAGACCTGGATTTTAACATCTTTACCTAAGGGTCATAAAGCTATTGGTTCTAAGTGGGTATACAAGGTTAAACATAAGGTGGATGGTACAGTGGAAAGGTATAAAGCGAGACTTGTGGCTAAAGGATATAATCAGATAAAGGACAAGGATTAGAAGCATACTTTCTCCCCTGTTGCAAAATTCGCTACAGTTCGGATTTTGCTTGCTTTAGCTGCTACTAAGGGTTGGCCTTTGCATCAATTAGATGTCAATAATGCTTTTCTCCATGGATATTTGGATGAAGAAGTGTATATGCGACCTCCGGAAGGTTATACTAAAGCCGCTCCAGATCAAGTTTGTAAATTAGTGAAGTCTTTATATGGTTTGAAGTAGGCATCTTGTCAATGGAATGTTGAATTAACAAAGCATCTTTTGAGCATTGGGTTTCGATAGTCCAAATTCGACTACTCGTTGTTCATCAAGCAAGATTCTGATGTTTTCACGGTTGCTCTAATTTATGTTGATGATGTGGTGTTGACTGGAACCTCATTGGCTGATATTGAGCAAGTAAAGTCCAGTTTACATTCTGCATTTACAATTAAAGATCTAGGGCCTATGCGTTATTTCTTGGGGTTAGAAGTCGCCAGGAATGACAAAGGAATTTTACTAAATCAAAGAAAATATACACTTGACATAATTCATGATGTCAAGTGTAATACATGTGCTGATACACAGTTTCCACTGCCCAAAGGACTGAAGTTATCTACAGATGAAGGCAACGTTCTTGAGAATCCTGAACAATATCGCAGGTTGGTCGGCAGATTGCTTTATTTAAACCTCACGAGACCTGATATATCCTATTCGGTCCAGCATCTCAGTCAATTTCTGCAAGAACCTCGTGAACCTCATCTTCAGGCTGCAATTCATGTAGTTAAATATCTCAAGAACACTGCAAATGCCGGTCTCTTCTATCCTGCTGCTACGGATTTGCGACTTACAGCCTATTCAGATTCTGACTGGGCTAAATGCACGTTTTCTGGCAGGTCTTTGAGTGGTTATTGTGTGTTTTTGGGTAGCTCTTTAGTGTCTTGGAAGACAAAGAAGCAACCAACCGTTAGTAAAAGTTCAACAGAAGCCGAATATCGTTGTATGTCATATACTACTAGCGAAGTTGTTTGGGTAAACAATATTCTCGCTAATTTGCAGATTCCTATTCCCAAACCTATTCCCTTGTACTGTGACAATCGTGCTGCTCAACATATTGCTGAAAACCCGATTTTCCATGAACGTACTAAACACCTCGATATTGATTGTCATTATGTACGAGAAAAGTATCAAGACGGGTTATTGGTTCCACAACACATCAGTTCTGGTTTACAGTTGGCAGATATTATGACAAAAGCCCTTGGCGCCCAACAGACTTCTTTCTTCTCTTCTAAACTTGGGCTCAAATTCGTTCAAGCTGTTCCATCTTGAGGGGGGGATGTGAAGATAGTTGGTTAGAAGACGGTCAAGGTTGTTACTATATATGTAATTAGAGTTAGTTACTTAGTTGATATATATATACACCTACGTCCAATGTATTAGATAGATGACTGATATATCAATATACAATTCTGATTCACTCTTCAATACATTAACATTCAGCATACATTCATACTCAATCACTGAAGATAGATCAACATTTCATACCTAGCTCTAACTGGAAGTGAGAAAACAAGCTTTTTTTACGAGTAATTATTTAATATCATCATCGGAGAAGCCATTGCTGAAAAATGGAAACAAATAAAAGTAACTACCTTGGGTTGTAATAGTCTTTTCCTGGCCATATGTGGCTAGGAAGATCACCTACTTTGTGATCTAGTGTGTCATAACGTCCAAAGCACAAATCAAGGCCTCCAATAAAACATATCTGGTTGTCAACAACGACAATTTTGTCATGGTGTGACCTGCGCAGAAACAGTCTCAGGAAGAGAACCTGCATACCTTTTTCTAGACATGTCCATTAGAACTTCTACCTTGTTTTTAAAATTTCTTCAAAATCCTTGTTTATCTAACATTCTCTTCAGTATCAAAATACTCCTTTCAAAATTCAGGTTTGGCCATGCAGACATTTTCTGGCCCGTATCAATCATGAATGACCTTTATTTTTATCTGAGAAATAACTGTGCCTGATTGAAATCAAACGGAAACACACAGGTTTGCATTAGATTAAGTTTTACCAGTAGTAAATTCGAGCAGCCAGATGATCCGGATACCGCAACACCCTCACATTCTCATGAATATTTTGGAGTCTCCTCTTGCTGTAAAGACTATTAATTTTCAAAGCTATAGATACTTCTTTGTAAAGAAGTATATAAATCTGCACAACGAAGAGGGTACACGTCAAAAACAATCATGCTGAAAAAATCTCAAACTTACAATAAAGTTTGATTGAGAGTTCCAAATCAGATGAAGCATCCATGTACGATGACTCATTGGGTGCCAAAGTCAAACAAAAGAATTTTAAGTCACCTGCCAGATATGATACAAGGACATTGACGTCTGCAGAGATTATTTAACAGGCTGATGCTGTTGTGTGTATAAAACTGAACCATGCATGAAGATTGTATTAACCATATTAACCCAAATAAAGCAAAAATCAATATCCACATTAATCCACAATCATCATATCAATCCTCTCCCTCAATCAAGGAGCAATAATTGTGTTTACATTGTAAATTAGAATAATTAGTGATTATGTTTACATTATAATTAGAGCAATAGTTTCATCCTGTTTCATTATAAATATGTACTCCCTCTCATTAGTGTAATACAACTTCACAATAACAATACAATTCTCCTGTTTTATATGGTATCAGAGCGCCTAAATCGATCCAACCTCCTTCGTCCCAAATGCCATCAATTCAAACGCAGCAAACACCACATCAACAACCAGACTTCCGCCATGACTAACAACACCACCGAAACCAACATCCCTAACCCCCATGACACGGCCAAACCACTCACGGCCCTGAACCTCAATCATGTTATAAAATTGACACCCCTCAGGCCTCAACTATACATCCTGGAGGTTCCAACTTACCCATATACTTTTTGGGTTGAGCCTCTTTGGATTCCTAGATGGTTCAGAACCTACCCCTGCTGCCACCGTTGTTGACGCCAACGAGCAGGAGGTCCCAAACCCAGCCTACATGTCTTGGCTAAAACAAGATGGTCTTGTCCTAGGTGCCCTCATGGGCACCCTCACCTCTGCCCTTCAAGTCTCGATAGTCCGAGCAAAAACCGCTAAAGAAGCCTGGGATATCTTGGCACAGACCTATGCAAACCCATCACGCATACATATACAACAAATCAAAACCAAATTTGACTCAATTTCTAAAAACACAGATTAAGCCATTACCGAGTACATTAACTCGATAAAAGCATGTGTGGATCAATTGGCTCTTATGGGCAAAATCCTTGATCCCGAAGACGTGATTTCACGAGTTCTTAATGGCCTTGACTATGAACTCTACAAATCTGTCATTCACCAAGTTCGAAATCGTGACACACCCATCAGTTTCGAGGCTCTACACGAGAAGCTACTCCAACACGAGATGCTTCTCCAACACCAGCCAACAACCAATTACTTCACTCCAACCGCCAACCCTGCCTATCGGAACGCCAATCAATATCGCTCCCACAATCGATCTTCCAACTCAGGCTACCACCAAACCACCACCACCATCAACGCTCAACCAACCAATCAATTCAACCCGCGCCCGTTCAAAGGAAGGTGCCAATGGTGCCGAGACACGGGCCACGTCATCGCTCACTGCTCAATATTTCGGAAATTGTTTCCGAATATAATTTTTCCTGCCCCATCCAACAATCGCCACCACCAGAATCCACCGCAGGCTCACACTGCGACAACAGGCTCCGTGGCTCCAAACCCGAATTTCCTCCTGGATAGCGGGGCAAGTCATCATATCACCATGACCTGGATACCCTTCCTCTTCACTCTCCATACACCGGCCTCGATGACCTCCTAATCGGGGACGGTTCTGCCCTGCCAATCGCCAATATAGGTACTTTTACTTTGCATTCCCTGACATTTAAAGATGTGCTTCATGTTCCCAGAATATCAAGAAATATTTTATCTATTTCTAAATTGTGTAAAGATAATAAGGCTTTTGCTATTTTCTCACATGACTGCTTTATTGTTAAGGCGATAGCAACGGGACAAACCCTCCTCACGGGCCGAGTTAAAGAAGGAGTTTACGAGTGGTGCCCTTCAAACCCAAAAGTCTATGCTTCTATCAAGGGACCCGCGCCGTTATCATGGCACCATAAGTTAGGTCACCCAAACTATGATGTAATCCAAATAATTAATAAAAGTGTGCCATTTAATATTTCTAATTACTTGCATTGTGAGTCGTGCAATATCGCAAAAAGCAAAAAACTGTCGTTCTCTATTTCTTCCATTCGAATCCAATCACCACTAGACTTAATTTTTTCCGACCTATGGACAAGTCTGGTTTTATCTTTTGATCACTACAAATATTATGTCGTATTCGTCGATCATTATAGCAAATACATATGGATGTACCCATTAAAGCAAAAATCCGACACAACCAAGTTATTTCTCCAATTTAAGGCCCTAGTTGAAAAACACTTCAACAAACCGATAAAACATTTTTTCTCCGATAATGGAGGAGAGTATATTAAATTAAACCCGACCTTACTTGACAACGGTATTTCTCATTCCACCTCTCCCCCGCATACTCCCGAGCACAATGGCTATGCCGAAAGGAGACACCGTCACATCGTTGAAACGGCCCTTGCCCTTCTAAACCACGCTCACCTTCCTACTAAATATTGGCCATTTGCCTTTAGTACTGCAACCTATCTTATCAATCGTCTACCCACTCGATCTCTACAAGGCAACTCCCCATACTCTATTATTCATAATAAACAACCTGACTACACCAACCTTCATAATTTCGGTTGCATATGCTATCCCTGGCTACGGCCCTATACCAAACATAAATTAGAAAATCGCTCAATACCTTGTGTTTTCATTGGCTACTCCAACACTCAGAGCGCTTTTCATTGTCTTGACCCGAAAACTCATCGCATATACACCTCTCGTCATGTTAAATTCTATGACGACATCTACCCGTTTGCTACAACTAAAGTCGATAACCTGCCCTCAACGACTCTTGATGACTGGACCACACTCCATTTACCTATTATCCCACGTCCTTCCACTATGCCCCAACCCAGCCCATCATCCACTCCTACTCAGCCATCACGGTCCAAACCGCCTATTCATATAGTCTATACCCGACGTCCTCCCTCTGTTGATACCAACAATATCTCAACAGCAACCACCTCCACTTCCTCTGATAGTACGACTCCCACCGCTGTCCCACCTAATTCCCAACCAAAAACAGTCCCCCCTCCGGCGAAAACAGTCACCACCAAACTTGACAACAACATCCGGAAACTAAACCCACGGTATACGAAGACTGCTAATCTCACAACCTTGATCATGACTCTTCCTAACACTATCAAACAAGCCCTTGTTCTCCCTCATTGGCATCAAGCGATGCAAGATGAATACGATGCCCTTGCACGCAACCACACTTGGACTTTAGTTCCACGCTCTTCCGCTCAAAATATTGTTGGCTGCAAATGGGTTTATAGGAACAAATTTAATCCCGATGGCACACTTAAGCAACACAAAGCACGTCTTGTTGCAAAAGCCTTCACCCAACGCTCGGGAATTGACTATACAGAGACGTTTAGTCCCATTGTCAAACCTACCACCGTTCGCTTAGTTCTTTCCCTCGCTGTAGCCAAAAACTGGCCTCTCCGTCAACTGGATGTCAACAATGCATTTTTACAAGGTACTCTGACGGACACCGTATTCATGACACAACCACCTGGATTTGTTGATCAAACCAAACCTGACTTCGTCTGTAAATTACAAAAGGCAATTTATGGTCTTAAACAGGCTCCTCGGGCTTGGTACACCGAGCTCAAGTCACATTTAATAACCATCGGTTTCTCTCAATCAATATCTGATCCCTCCTTATTTATTTTCCAACGCAATACAACATATATTTATATGCTCATTTATGTTGATGATATAATCATTACAGGACCCGATTTATCTCAAATACAAACATTTATTGCTAACCTATCACATCGGATTTCTCTTAAAGATCTCGGACCATTATCATACTTTCTTGGCATTGAAGTAACGTCGAATGATCTTGGTCTCCACCTAAGCCAATCCAAGTATATAAATGATCTTCTTACCAAAACACAACATGGCCGATGCCAAGCCAAACACCACTCCAATGGCCACCTCACCTTCCCTTCTACGCGAAGACTACAACCTCATTCACGATCAAACCACTTACCGCGCTATAGTTGGGAGTCTGCAATATCTATCTCTCACTAGACCTAACATCGCTTTCACTGTCAATAGACTTGCTTAGTTCCTTCACCATCCCACTGTTACTCACTGGACTGCACTGAAACGACTACTTCGCTACCTTCAAGGAACTCAACACCATGGTATTCAGCTCCATAAGACCAATCCTCTCTGTCTTCACGCGTTTTGTGATGCCGACTATGGAGGTGATAAAGACACCTACCTCTCCACCACAGGCTACATTGTTTATCTTGGTCGGAACCCCATATCATGGTCCTCCAAGAAACAAACAGGTGTTGCTCTATCCACCACTGAAGCTGAGTTTCGTGCCGTCACCTCTGTCACCACTGAGACACTATGGCTTCGTAACCTTCTTTCTGAGCTTCGTATCACTGTCACCAAACCACCTGCCATCTTCTATGACAAGCAATATCTCAGCCACGCTCTACGCTAGAAACCCCGTCTTCCACTCAAGGATGAAGCACATGGCCATCTCTTTCCATTTTGTCAAACAACAACTTCAGGAAGGTCGCATTCGTCTCTCTCATGTTGCAAGCAAAGATCAAATAGCAGACAATCTTACCAAGCCACTTCACAAGCAGCAACATCAGTCATTACGAGACAAGCTTGGACTTTTTGCCAGAACGTCCAACTTGAGGGGGCGTATTAACCATATTAACCCAAATAAAGCAACAATCAATATCCACATCAACCCACAATCATCATATCAATTCTCTCCCTCAATCAATGAGCAATAATTGTGTTTACATTGTAAATTAGAATAATTAGTGATTATGTTTACATTATAATTAGAGCAATAGTTTCATGCTGCTTCACTATAAATATGTACTCCCTTTCATTAGTGTAATACAACTTCACAATAACAATACAATTCTCCTGTTTTATAGATTGCTCAGAATGCAAATGCTACCAAGATTGATTGGGAACAGTACATACATATTGCAATGGATAGAAAATTCCTTTCATATCTCACTTATAATTTTTTAACTAACATTTAATAACAGCATATTTAAGATCAAAAAGAAAACCAAAAACAAGTAAAATACACATGCACCTGAACTCCTTCCTTTGCCTTTGCTTCAAGTAAGGTATCTAGTCTAGAATTCTCGTGATTGTGAAAAGGGCGCCTCAGGTAAAGCTCTGGGCAAAGCCACCAACCATTAATGTACACCTGCACAAAATGTAGAGATGGTAATTATATAGGAGTATTAGAATTTACTTGATCCGTAGTCCTCTACTCTACAATATAATTCCACCTAAAGGAAAGTATTTAGCCTTAGAAACGAACCTCTGACTTAGCATTCTCTATCGCTGTAGCAATAGCATCAAAGCCTGATTCCCCATCTACAAACCATTGGGCTTCACTTCCGTCATCACTTTTCCTTACGGGAGCAAAGGAACCAAAGCGATGAGGATGACACCACCCTTCACCTGGCTTTTGAACAACATCATTGATCGCCACAATCCATTCTTTGACTTTGTTAATGCTAGAAGTTCTCAGTTGTAGGATGCGGTTCTCACACAAGATCTTATGCCAATTCCAACAGAGACAATTTGCAGAATCCATCAGTTATGAATAAATCTCAAGCATCACTGAACACTTGGTGGTGGCATTAGACATTCTTGTCCGGCCTCTAAGATGAACGTAATGTATTTCTAAAATGTTATAGTAAACCACTAGCTCATACTTTTCTGAAAATAAAAAACATTGCTGATAAAGTCACGTTGTTGAAGAGTTGAAGGTGCTGCTTGCATGGGACAAATCCCACCTCTAAAGCAAGAAATAACATCAAGGTCGTAGAATCGCACAAAGTTCATAAAACAAGAGAGTGCAATCAATCATGACGCTCATGTGCAAAACATACCTGAAAGGCGTAGCGAAGAGGCTTGCGGCTTTTTATCTCATGAGCCACATATACCTTTTCTTTGTTCTTTTCAGTTGAGGATGGTAATACATCAAAAATAAATATGTCCAGAAGTTTCATATCAAGAGGATCTTCTAAGAAGGCTAAGAACCCTGGTTTTAGAACAGCCCATACCTACATGATTAAAAGACTGGAGTTTACTTTATCTATACAAATAGCCATGAAAAACAGATATACAAATATCACATCTGAACAACCTTTTGCCATTTGCAACAACCAAACAACTGGCAGGGAAGACATTGTCTATCAGAAGCTTTATTTGGCATCCTAGAAAGTTTTTTCACCAATACATAATCCTCTTTCAGCTTTGGGCCATACTCTTGTAGAAATGACAACTTCGAGACCTCCAAAAACTTGCAGACCTGCAATTCACACGCCACGTTACATGTTGAACAATAGCATATGAACGCCATGATTATGATACCAAAGACAAAACTATAAGCTAGAGAACAGAAGAAGCTAGAGAAAGTGGATTACAATGCAAGTGTAGGAAACAGAGGTATAACCTCCAAGAGTTCGTTTCAGTTATATACTACTATAGTACTATAAACAAAAAATCTAACATATCTATGAGCGCGTAAAATAGAAAAGGACTAAATGTTTACTTTCAAGTCACAGACAACAAGTCAGACATGTGATATGTCAAACCTTCAGCTATGCTGCTCAGACCTGGAAGAACCACTAACCATATAACAAAAGGTTAAGCAGAGAAAATAAAAGAGAGATAAATCTAAATTTTTATGGTCAACAGGTCAAGTCATACATATTAACTGCTGTCATACAAAAACCAAACTACTCAGGAGGAAACTGAATCTACACCAAAAAAGTTAAGCAGTGAAAATAGTTATCTAAGGCATCAAAACTGAAATGTGTTATAAATTTGTATGACAAAATGAACTGAAATTCAGGGCTAATATGATGGAGTATTTTGCAATTTCAATGAAGAATTACTGCATCAAAAGCAGCAGTGCTATTTATACAACTTACCTGTCGAGAATTTACAATCTCCAAGTTTCCTAGAAAAAGATTCAAATATTCCTGCATTGCAACCTTTGCTTTATCAGCAACTGACTGCTGCCTTCCCAGTGACGGCCGAATGATGGAAAAAGCAGCACTTGAAGGAATATGTCTGCATGAAAGGATAGGCAAATAAAAAGAAGGGTTAAATGATTTCCAAGTTTCTGGGAGTGCAAAAACAGAATACAATCCCAGGAGACAGTCACCTATGCCGCGATCCTCCATCCTGGTGAAGATGGACATTATCATCATCAAAGTCATCTTCGTCGTGCACAACCGCTGCATTATCTATCATTCCCAGGTTATGGAGCCATTCCTTCATCTGTAAGGGACAAAAACAATAAATAACAGCCTTGGCGGACAAAATATGTATCAAAAACAAATCAGAATGATGGCATTAATTAACACATTAACTTGTGCAACTAATGTTAGGCTCATAGCACAGGAAGAAATTTACAAGTCATAATTACTCCGTATAGGCATACACTATTATTTGAACGCCAAATATTCATGCGAAGCTTACATGTTCTTGTTTCTCGTGAAATTCCTCAATAATTGCACGTTTCTTCAACGAGAGGTGTAAGAAAAGAACTTGTCGAGCTTTCTTCTGCAACTGCCACTTGAACTATGTGCCACGAAACAAAATGTTAGCGGAAACCAGTGATCGAGTTCATGATGAGAAGAAGTCGTTCATACACGGACTGCATGCCATATAAGAATAAGCAGGAATGCAGTCTCCCAAGTCCCAACATTATGAAGAACTTCCATTTAAGGCTATACAGAATAGGAAATTCTACTTGAGGTGTATCTGATGAAAGAATTTTATGTTATCAACAGAATTATTTTTATCTATCTTAAAGTCATCTTCATCCATTTCAACATTTGAAAGAACAAAATCTTTACAGACACCAAAAGCTTTATTTATAGCCAATACTTTGAACAATTGAACCTGGTTGTCCTGTACGGCTGTACTAATATATACTCTGTAATACGTAGTAGCACGAATACATGATGTACATCGTGATACACATACGATATAAGAGAGAATCAGTTGTCCCGATCTGCTGCTGGCAGGTAATTCCGTTAACCGGGATTTAAAATCATGAAAATAAGCTAAGGCAAATATATTTGACAGAATGCTCATATGAGTCATGCATGACAAGTTGACATCAGCATGTGCATATGGAGTTCTTTACATTTTATCTCTAGGCAAGTACTACATGACAATTCACATTTGACAAAGCTAACTGCCAAAAGAGTGATGGAGGAAGTTGCTGGGTAAACACCCATTTTTTTCATGACTTTCTTCATTTCTTGAAGAGATAAAAACCATGTTGGTAAAAAAACAAAAGTCAAATACCCAAAAATTAGTTCTCCTGGACATTTAAGGCCCTATCTTGCGATAGGTCAAATATCTCACTCAAATGGATAAACAATAATGACAAGCATTTGCTACTCCATTCTGATTTGTTGATTTTATCTTATCATGCCTCATATTTAACTTGTCACGGATTTTTGAGAAATATATCCTCTCACAAAAAAAAAATACGGTTAAGGATATTGATATGCTGCAAATAAAAAAAAAATCAACTAGAAAATCTTTTAATTATTATAATATATATTTAATCTATTATATTAATGTAACGTGCTACAATTTTTAGGTAAAATCTTTAAAGTTCATTTTTTTTTAAAAAAATTATCGTAAAAAAAATTATAAAAATGAAATAATTAGATTCATGGTAGAAAATACTTTCATTAGAGTATAAATTTCATATTATTTGTTCGACAAAAAACTTTTGAGTCTTAAAAAAACTTTTGTTATATAAGACTACATACAAACTTAAAATCATCTCACATCGAAAAATTATAGTAAGGTAATGAAATTCAATATTATAATATAAGGGTAATAACGTGCACTTAGATATTAACCAAAAATCTTTTGAGTCTTAAAAATATCAAAACTCTTGAGACTATACGCGTAAGTAAAAAATTTATAATGAGGTGACAGAATTCTATATTATAAATAAGACTAATAATAATTCGTCCTTACACGTCAACCAACAATCTTTTGACTCTTAAAACAAACTCTCAAGTAATGTGATCCCACATCGACAAATTATTATAAAGTGATGGATTTCTGTTACGGAGTATATAAATAAGAGTAATCACCTCGAATACAAATCCACATCGACAATTTATTAAAGAGATGAAATTCTATATGGAATAATAAATAAGAGTAATCATTCGTCCTTAAATATATAAACCTATCCACATCGAAAAATTATGATGAGATTTTGTAATTCTACATTATAGAATAATCATTGTTTTTAAATATCGACCAAAAAAACTTTTGAGTCTTAAAAAAACTCTTAATAAGACTACAAACTTAAAATTGTCCCACATCGAAAAAAATAAAATAAGATGATTGATTTTATATTATAAATAAGAGTAATGTTTTTTAGAGTTTTTAAGACAATAAATTATTCTACATCAAAAAATTATAACAAGGTGATGAAATTCTATATATAAATAAGATGAATCATTCATTATTAGATATCAACCAAAAACTCTTTTGAGTCTTAAAAAAGTTCTTAACCATAAACTTTAAGTAAAATTATCCTACGTTGAAAAATTATAATAAGTAATGAAATCCTATTGTACAAATTAGAGTAATCATTTGTCCAAAATTATAATAAAGTGAATGAGTTCTCTTATATAAATAAGAATAATAATCGTCTGTCCTTAATAACTATGAAAAAACAAACTCTTTTGAGTCATAAACAGAGCCCTTAAGACCGTAAAATTGATTAAGTAAAATTATCACACATTTTTTAGTCTTGGAAAAATTTCTTAAAACTGTAAACTTGAGTAAAATTTTCTCACATCGAAAAATTATTATAAAGTCATGAATTTCATAGATATCAATCAAACATCTTTTAAGTTCTAGAAAAACTTTTAAACTATAATAACCATAAGTAAAATTGTCCTTTTTGAGTGTTAAAAAAGCTCTTAAGACAATAAACGTGGATAAAATATTCCCACGTCAAAAAATTGTTATAAAGTTATGAATTTCATATTATTTGCTCAAAAAAGTAATGTATACGGAGTATATCACATATAAAGGTGATAAATTTCTATATTATAAATAAAAATAATCATTAGATCTTAAATTTCAAACACAAATCTTTTGACCGTTAAACTATAAAATTAAGTAAATTATCCTACATCAAAAAATTATGTTTTTATTTATAGATTATAGTTAGGTTGTTTGTCCCACGTTAAAATAATTATGTCATTGTGTGAAATTTAATATGTATAAATTAAACATTTTTTTTCCTTCCATAAATAGAAAATATTTATTATGGGAAGAAGATAGAAAGATGGACGAAAATAGAATATGGGAAGAAGATAGAAATAAGGAGAAAGTAGTATAATTGTACCACATTGAAAGATTATCATAACGGTGATACTATGATTATAAATTGAAGTTGTTATTGGTTCTTAGATATCTCAACTATCAATCCAAATATTTACCGAGTATTATCTTAAAGAGAGATATTTTGAATTTTAACTATTATCTCCACAATAGTGAAATTTTTTCTATTAGATATTAATTTGAGAAAAAATTATTCAAGGTATAAAGTTTGAAAAATGATGTTATTTAAGGTATAAAATATCAATTTATCCTTATTTTTATAATCTTTATATGATGTCTTTTATTTCAAAGTAAACAAATAATGAAATAATTTAAATATAACTTTTACTCTATATAACTTTTTTTTTCATGTAAATAAGACAACTAACCGTGCAGTGCACGGGCTTTGATCTAGTATATACGGAGTAAAATATAAATATGATAATTGAGTTTCATAAGCTTAAAGTTTTGGTTAGGAGGTTCATCTAACATGATATAAGAACCAACGTGACAAGAGGTTTTGAGTTCAAAACTTTGCAGCTTCCAATATCTTTGAATTGTGGAAACTCAGTGCATGGTACGGAGTCCGTGCACTAACACCTTTTAGGTCCATTAAAACAAACGCTATTTACTTAAGCCGAGTTAAAAAAAATAAATTACGAGTATTATATAAAATGATCTGACGTGTAAGTGTAAGAGTGACGTTAAGAGTGCGAGATAAGACTAATATGTACGGTACGAGTAGTCAGCAGCTAGTCAGTTAACAGTGAAAAGAAATTAGCAAGAATTTTCAAATTTTACGTAATTCAAGAGTAAAATTGAAGAAAGCAGAAAAAAGAAAAGAAAGGGAGAGTTAGATGGAGACTACCTGCTTGTATTGGACATCAATGGTGTAGGAAAGAAGGATGGGAGTGACGTCAGTAACTACATCTGGCTTAGAAACAGCAACAATGGTGGCAGTGGGAAGCTCCTCGAATATCGGAGAATTCAACGACGTCGTGGCTGACGGCAATAATGACTTGTAGTTGTAGTTGTAGTTCCTATTGCTTTCGTCAAGTAATTTCTCCGTGGTTTCCGCCATATCATATACTCCTGTATGTCCAATAATGAATTGCAGACAAATGGCAATGATTAAGCTTAAGATAGATAGATTGATTGAAGAGTAAAAATGGCTGAATAATTAATAACAGAGAGCAATCAGTTTAAGGGAAGGAGATGGAGTTGGAGTTGGAGGTGCGGTGTGCACAAAAATGAGAATTGAAGAGGTACAAGTGTACAAGTAAGTTTGTGATTTATGAGTGGAAATGGATCCATCTGCCAAGTGTGTTTTTTATTCGGATTTTCTTAGTAGACTTGTTCCCGAATATGCTTTCAAACCTTACGTGCTCCTCTGCCTTTTCTGATACGGAGTACTTTCAAATCTACTTTCCCTCTCATTGAGTTTATGTTTGGATTGACAATTCGGAAAGAAGCCGAGGAGAACTCATTGTTTTGGTGCTATTTAAAATAGTTTTTTCATTTTGTTTTTTCTTTGAAATTATTTACATCTTATGGTTCCATGTCATCGGTTCTTTTTTTCCCGTAAATTTCCAGGACTATACCGCTGTCCCCCACAACGGTATAGACCTGCACCAAATCCCCCAAAGATCAGTAGCCATTAACTTTGGGGAATTATCTTTTTTAGAAAAATTTCACGACTAAAATGCTCCCTCCACAGCTAGGGATGGCAACAGATCATGAATCCGAACCAGGGCCGCAAGATCCGGCTTGCATGGGTCGGATGTGGATCCAAAAATTTCAGACCCATTAGATATGGATCGGATCGGTTCCAGATCCACTATCTTCAAACGAATCTGGATATGGTGAAGCATATCCGAACCCGATTCGCATATCCATTTTTTTTAAAAGGAAAAAAGATACAAACGGTTATTGTTCCGTTGGCCCGTGGTGTACTCTAAGTCCTAAAACAAATCCACTCTCATACTAAAACCTCTAACCTAGCCATTTTATCTCTTCATCATTCGTTCATCCTCATCCTTCACTCCCATAGTCTCGTCACTCTCATAGTCTCACTCTCATTAAACATACTCTCATCAAGCATCAATCACACTATCACTAGGTAGTTCACTACTCACTAAAACCATAACAACTAGCATACGACAAGCAATAATAATATCCAATTAGAAACGGTAAATGTAAACTATAAATGAACCCGTAAATGGAGAACGAAAATAGAAACCTGTGGACGTCCGTCCGCACCGCCCGGCGCCCCGCGCGCGCCCGCGCGGGACCGATCCGGTTTTTCAACGTGTGGCGACGGCCACCCATGCGGCTCCCTCCCTGCCGGGGGCCGGTCCGATCTCGCGTACGGGACGATGTATCGGACTTCGATTCGGATGACGATCCGTAATTGTACTAGACGGGTGCGGGGCACCCATGTTTCCTTTTGGGAATCGATTGAGTCGTGGTTGTAAATGTTTAAAGGCCGTTTTGTTTGGTAAGGCGACCTTTTTAGTGAACTGAAGTTGTTGCCGATTTGTGGAGTCGCCACCGAGTCAATTATGGGGACTCGAAAACCGTTCAAGTCAACTTTGATCCATTGCCGGCTCAAAGTTGAGTGACATGGGACCTAAAGATAAAGACTTGTACCCTTAAGCACTCCATGCTTGGAATGACTCTCATTGCCAATGGTTTCGGACATCTGAAAACTGTCGATTCTGAGTAAGGGGTGAGGGTACGTATTGGGAAGCCAACATCCGATAGATGTCAACACCCAATCCCGCCCGCACTGTAACGGCCTCTACTAATCAATCGGTGGGCTGATATCCTAGTTCTTTTATTGTGGTGGAAATGCTATAACATCCGTTGTTTTAACCCTATTCGTTTTGCTACGTCGGTTATTTAAAGACAAGTAAGTTTTGTCGTCAAAGTAGTCGTGTTTACATTCTTTGCATGCGATTTCACGTGACAAGCAGACCATGAAAAGATGCGTAGGAGAGTAGAGAGTACTAGTATTATACGTATTAACAAATCAGTTTTAACGCGATAATACGGATATTAGTCATTTTCGTGATATACCTTACCTGGTATTCTGCTTAAGATGCGTCGGTTCGGCATTAATAAGGATGCATCGAGCCTAATAAGGCGAGCACCGAGACTAATACGGAACCCGACCATCATTTTGTTCAATTTTAGTTGTCTTACGTTTTGAATTCCGTGTTAGGTGATTTATCATGCGATTATAAGGTCATAGAAGCAATAAATCATACAGAAAACTGTAAATGCGAATGTAAGTAAATCACATTGTGAAGAGTTGCACCCTCGGAGTATACACTAAACGAGACACGATGCATAGATAGTTTAAGAATGGATCTCGGAATTACTCGGGTCTATTTAGTGTGTTTTAGTGTTTGTGGTTGAAGTTTGGACGTTATGTGTTTTAGTAGATGTATATGGGCCTAACACCCACATCTATTGTTGTCGTAGTGCATAATAAAGGAAAGTGCGAGTATGGAAAGTTTTCTTTAGATGACAACCTAGTACCGACTCGATCAACAGGCGGATCCTCCTAGCTTGACCAGTGATTCCGGCAGAGCTCCGTTACCGTTTGACTCTTTCCTGCGGCTACTCCGGTAGAGCTACGTTACTATGGACCGGTTCTGCGGCTAATCCGACAGACCTTTGCTACTAGACTTGAGCTAATCGAATATAGGCACCTCGGTATCGAGTGGGGTGCTCGAAGGTGAGGAGTAGCGTCGATGTCGCTTTTTAATCGGGACTACGATCGAGTGGATCGTTTGCCTCGGGTGTCGGAGTGCGAGCCCTTAGCGAGAGTTTAGAGGGAGAAGAGAAGATTAGAATGTGTAGAATTGAGGGCGTGAAGGGGGGTATTTATAGGTGTTTTCGGCCCTCGTCGCCCATATAGGCGCCTGACCTGAGGCGGGCTGAGACTCAGGCGCCTGGGCCTAGTGATGGGTAGGATTTGTCGTGAATCCCAACCGTCAAATACTAACCGGCAAACCTAGTGGGTAGCTAGGGTAAGTCGGGTCGAATCCACAGGGACGGGAGGTCGGACTAAGGTATGCTATGGTCAAGGACTATGTTCGAGACGAGATATTCTAAGGAGGGGGAGACTAGAACTAGGCTAGGTCTAAGGCAAGGGAACTATCAAAGGAAACGGGCTAGGGTTAGGTCGGGGTCAAAGGGGTAATGGAATGTTCGAGGAAGAGGTAGAGGTGAAGGGGGTAGTAGGGTAATCTAGGTTAGCCCGGGCTCTCGCAACTTAGACTCACCTAGAGGTTCCACCTAAAACCCAACTCGGCGATACACAACACAAACGGGGTACTAGCATGCTATAGGCCTAGGTTGAATCCGGGCTCTCGCAACTTAGACCGACCTAGGGGTCGTCCTCACCGGGCTCTCGCAACTTAGTGAGGGGACCGAACCCACAAACAACTATCACCCACAAAGAAAGGCAAGAAAACAAGCATTCGTACATACTTAGTCATTCAAGCAATTCAACAAACATGTGATGTGCATCAAACAAGAGGAAAACCCAAATCTTCCACCAACATCTCTAACAAACCCTTAATCACCCAATTAACACCCTAATCACCTTACTAACTCTAGCAAGGACACTACTCTAACATATCTAATCGATAACTAACACTAACAAGAGAAATCAAAGCAAACAACAAAACTAATATAATGAAACTAGTCTAACAATGAACTATGAACAATAACAAGAACTAAAGATTCAAACTTTAATGATAAAACAAAGATTAAAAGAAGAGAAAAGAAGATTATACCAAACTATAGATGAAAGGAAGAAAGAAACTTGCATAAAAGGAAGAACCCAAATACCTCAACCAAGGTTGTCAAGCTTGGTTGGAATCTTCAAGAATTCCCAAATTAAAAGTACTAATCTAAGATTAACGATAATCTAAGGACTAATCTACACTAATCTATGCTAATCTATCTAGGGTTTTGTCTCTAATGTCTAACCTAAGATAAGATGGTGTCTTAATACAAGAGGGGGGTATATATAGGGTTACAAGTGGAAAGGAGAAGAAAGGAAACAATGCGGGCTGTAACTGACCCTTCCCGGTCGGGAAGGCTTGGTCCCGATCGGGATGGGCCATCCTTCTCGGTCGGGAAGGACCTTCCCGATCGGGATGGGCTTACAGTAGCCGTGCTTCATGCTCCCTTCATCCCGAACGGGATGAGGCCATCCCGAACGGGATGGGTCTTTGTAGGCCTCCCTTAAGAGCTCTTTGGTCCCTCCTTGCCTCTCATGGGCTTCTCGTCGATTCTCGGGACTCGGGATCGGGTCTCGGAGGCTCGGGATTGGGTCCCAAGGTCTCGGGGTCGATTCCAAGGCATCAAGTCATCGTTCCTTAGTTTCGTTGGCTCCAAAATGTGTATGTATAGAGTCGGAATCGCTCCAACTCTTCCAAATCGGTCTCGGGAACCTGAAACGAACTAAAGGAAGCATAAGAAGCCCCTAAACCGCTCCCAAGGAGAGATTCTACAAGGAAAACGGGACCAAAACACTACAAATTAGGCACTACAAACTACACTTATCAACTCCCCCACACTTAACCCTTACTCGCCCTCGAGTAAGCACATACTACTACTAAACTATCCGAGTGGGTATTAGCGCACCCCACGCCCCTTCAACTCACGCGAGTGCACTTAGAGGACAAGTGCACTCCGCAAGGCAAGTTGGGTCTTGCGACAAAACTGTGGATGCAACCGGACACAAAACACACAAACAAACAAACACACAAACAAACACATAATCGGTTGCACCCAAAAGAAAAACAAATACCGCTTCCCTCAAAAAGCGGTGAATAAAACACCGGTTTAGGACTCGAGGTAAGCAACAACGTTCCCAAGCTAGCAATACAAACCAAGGTGAACTAAACCCTAATAGTATGACGATAAAGCAACAAAAATGTTGGAAACTTACCTAGGTCCTCCTAACTTTCTAAAAACGTACTACGGGACGATCGGCGGAGTGGAAAGGTGAAGAACCACGGTGTTAGTCGACACTGTAGGTAAGTGAGACCCCGCCCCCTTTAGCGTGAGCCAAGAGGGTCGTCCCGTGTCCAAGACCGCCTAACTAGTCCAAGTAAAAAGGTGGAAAATAATGCAAAATGAGGGAAGACCGACCTTTACCGCGATCATCCTTCCTAGGGACTCGGTCCTTTGGTAGGCTCTTCACGGCAAAAGTCGGGAAAAAGGCTTATTTTGAGAGGTAGGGGTTATTTTTGTGAGTCGGGTTTTCTTTTGGCATTTTCTCTTTTCTTTTGCATTTTTGCTTTGTTTTGCCATGCCATTCTTTTTCTTCTTTTCTATTTTCTTTTTGGCTTTTGTGCCTTTTCTTTTTCTTCATTTCTTTTCTTTCTTTTATTTTTTTTTCTTTCTTTTCTTAGCCCTTTTTGGCTTGATTCGGCTTTTTGGCATTCCTTAGTAATATGAAAGAGAGATTTCAACAAATTGCATTTTTATTGTGTGGATTTTGTGTAGGAAGTAGGGAAATGGGTATGTCGGGACGACGTCTTCTCTTCATACTCACAAAAAGGGGAGAACTTGGACTAATCAAACAATCCTAAACACGGTCACCTAAGGGACGAGACTCGGTAACCAAGGCCTTTTCACACCGTGGGTGGTCATAATGGTCAAAATGCAAATCCCGTAGTAAATCCCTAGTAAGCTAGGTGGACTCAAGGTAAAGGACCAACGAAATCATTGATTTAGGGTCATTCTACTAGGCTAAAGTCCAAGACTCGATTTACACTACTAAAAAGGGAAAGTAAACACTCGCACACTAGCCTCTAAACCGGGTTTTCGAAAACGGTTTACGCACAAGACACACAACACAACACAAAACAAAGACACGACGAAAACGAACGAAAGAAAAAGAAGCAAAAGCAGCAAAACAAGAACAACACAAAACAAGCACATATATAACACAAACACCACCCCTAGCTTCCAAATGAGCAACCAACCAGCATCAAACTTTACAAAGCTCCTCCCGAGCACACCTCAACACAACCTTCTCCAACTTCACAAGAAATAAAGAGGAAAAGAGGGATAGAAGATGTTACCGGATGTCTTCAAAGCTTTCCAAAATTAACGGCGATTAAGCAACCTAAAAGGAAAAAGGGGGACAAAACACACACAACAAAACAAATGTACGAAACAATGACACACAAAAAGAAAAGACACAAAAAGAAAATCTTTTTGATTTTTGCGAAATTTTTTCAAATTTTTAGGGTTTTTTAAGATTTTTTTTGAAAAACTAAGAAAATAAAACTAACTATACTAGAATATCGCTCCCCCACACTTAAATCGAGCCATGTCCTCATGCTCGATCGTAGGGTGCGGAGAGACAAAAGAAAGAAAAAGAAACTACGAAAATAAAACTAAAAATCAAAAATAAAGTGAAGAAAAGGTAGAAGGTGTCCGGCCGGGGTATAGTCAAGTCACCATGGGTCGAGACGAGAAAAAGATATGGATGGGGGAAGAAAATAAAAAGAAGGAAATAAAAGGAAATGGGAGGGGAGGGCTAGGTGTAATCAAGTCACCTAGCCCGTATTCTGCCTAAATCCGACTAAATCCAACAAAAAGAGGTGAAAAAACTTGTAAATTTTGGATTTTGAAATGACTCTCGATGTAGTCACGTCATCGAGAGTCGGGAGCAACCATATACCAAGGCCTCGAAGGCCACCATGACACCATGACACAAAAGTGTACAAGGGGAAGGGGAGTAAACAAAGGAAAACAAGCAATAAAAGACGAAAAAGAAAGGATAGTTGCCGTACCATAGGTTAGCAACTCACTCTCACCATCGTCTCATAGATCAATATAGGCACTTGCTTGTCTTCATCATCGCTATTCCACTTCAAACGTGATAGAACCGCATGGTTGAGGTAGGAATGGTGCGAGGGGGTGGGATCTGATGTGAAACTCGGTGTAAAGGGAAGAGAAGGGAGGTGAGGGTATGTAAATGAAGTGTAAGGGTTGTATGACGTGAGCAAGGATGGGTGAGGGAGGTTGGGTGGGGGTATACAATGGTTGGGTGGGCTTAAATGTCGAAGAAGAGGCACCAAAAAGGAGTAGGAGACCATCCCGGTCGGGATAGATGATCCCGATCGGGATGATAAACCCTTCCCGATCGGAAAGCCTCCTTCCCGGTCGGGAAGCCACTCCAAAAATCTCGAAATATGACACCATCATCCCGATCGGGACGGCTCCTTCCCGGTCGGGAAGCTCCCTTCCCGCCCGGGATGGGTCTTCTTGACCTCCAAAACCCCAAAAGCTTCACCGAAGCTTCAAAAACCGACTTCCATACTCACGATCCAAGCTCTATCATTATCTACTCTCCTCTAGGAATCACCTTTCCTTCACACCTATCACAATGAACTCAAATACAACATCAAATTCCCTCCCTCACATCGCTCATAAACAATCCAAATAAACAAGAATTCCACAAAGGCTAACAAATCCTAGAAACCAAACTATACAAACAAACATGAACACAAATACAAGCACAAAAGAAGGGAAAAGATATTTACACTAACTACTCTCACCAACAACGCCTCCATAGCCATCAAGAGCTCGGAGTAGTAAGTCAAATGCTCTAGCAACATCTTCCATTAAGCTCACATGGCCGAGCCTAGCCACATCCAAGAGCTTCCAAGTCGGAGGGAAGAAGCGATCATCTTCATTATGCTCGGGGTTCTCGTGATCTTCCGGGTCTTCGGAACCATGGTAGCGACGACTCTTATGACCATCCGGTAGGTATAGTGGTCTAGAGTCATGCTCGGCATTATGATGCGGGAGATCACACCCTAGGGGTGTCGTTTCTTCTACGGGGTCGAGAGTGGAACTCTTTTACACCGCCCGACAAGGATCCTCTTCATCAACCGTCTCACAAGACAAAGGGCTAGACATCGAGTGCGGTAGAGGAGGAGAAGGCATCAAGTTTTCTTCATTGGAGGCTTTAGGATCCTCCAATTCCCCATACAAGGCAAGTTCCAAGGCATCTACTTCTTTTTCCCAAGTATTGCGCTCCCTTTCACTCACCTTGTCTATATGGCCTAGAGGAGGTATGTCTTCACTTGGCTTTGGATTGTCAAGTGGTTCATCACGAAGAAAATCGAACAAATCCAATTTTATCGCCAATACATCGGCTCCCCAAGAGTTATCTCGAGAATCATGTTCACTTCCCTCCTCATTGTTGGACCTTGAAGCCTCAACTTCCTCTATTCTTCCCTCATCTTCACCGGCTAAGCAACACTCAACAATGACCTCTTGATCGACCCTCTCTTCTTCATTTGTAGCTTCAAGATTGGGTTGAGACACCCGACCTTCATGCCCAAATGAACCTTCCTCAACATGTCGTGGAGCTCGAGTGGCCGATATCGTGATATGAGCCATGAGTGCATTGATGCGAGCATCTTGCACCTCTATTTGGGCCTTGAACTCCTCCCTAACCCCTTGTATTTGAGTCAACAACAATTGTTGACCCTTTTGCAATAACATCATCATCTCATGTTGGCTCCCTTGTGTTTGGGCCAACATTTGACAAGTCTCAAGGATATTTGGTTGTGGGTTATGTGAGGGTGTTTGGTAGTTGTTAGGATGTGGGAACGATCCTTGACAACTTTCTTGGTAACCATAAGAAGAGGGTTCATAAGATTGTTGATGAGGTTGATATGGTTGGTAAAGTTGTGGGTTTTGGTAATTCGCCCCATAGTTGTCTCGTGATGATTGATGGTAGCTTGGACGCGCCATGTCCATAACGTCGCTTAGGTACCTAGTATGAGCTAGAAGCACTTGAGCAAACGTTAGTATCCTAGTGCTTTTGAGGCACTAGGAAGGGAGAGTAACACATAAGAAGAAAAACGGAGATACACAAGGAGAGGAGAACACGAAAATCAAGAACAAAGTCCAAAACTAAGCAAACAAAAGTCTAAACTACGCCGTCCCCGGCAACGGCGCCAATTTGATGGGTAGGATATGTCGTGAATCCCAACCGTCAAATACTAACCGGCAAACCTAGTGGGTAGCTAGGGTAAGTCGGGTCGAATCCACAGGGACGGGAGGTCGGACTAAGGTATGCTATGGTCAAGGACTATGTTCGAGACGAGATATTCTAAGGAGGGGGAGACTAGAACTAGGCTAGGTCTAAGGCAAGGGAACTATCAAAGGAAACGGGCTAGGGTTAGGTCGGGGTCAAAGGGGTAATGGAATGTTCGAGGAAGAGGTAGAGGTGAAGGGGGTAGTAGGGTAATCTAGGTTAGCCCGGGCTCTCGCAACTTAGACTCACCTAGAGGTTCCACCTAAAACCCAACTCGGCGATACACAACACAAACGGGGTACTAGCATGCTATAGGCCTAGGTTGAATCCGGGCTCTCGCAACTTAGACCGACCTAGGGGTCGTCCTCACCGGGCTCTCGCAACTTAGTGAGGGGACCGAACCCACAAACAACTATCACCCACAAAGAAAGGCAAGAAAACAAGCATTCGTACATACTTAGTCATTCAAGCAATTCAACAAACATGTGATGTGCATCAAACAAGAGGAAAACCCAAATCTTCCACCAACATCTCTAACAAACCCTTAATCACCCAATTAACACCCTAATCACCTTACTAACTCTAGCAAGGACACTACTCTAACATATCTAATCGATAACTAACACTAACAAGAGAAATCAAAGCAAACAACAAAACTAATATAATGAAACTAGTCTAACAATGAACTATGAACAATAACAAGAACTAAAGATTCAAACTTTAATGATAAAACAAAGATTAAAAGAAGAGAAAAGAAGATTATACCAAACTATAGATGAAAGGAAGAAATAAACTTGCATAAATGGAAGAACCCAAATACCTCAACCAAGGTTGTCAAGCTTGGTTGGAATCTTCAAGAATTCCCAAATTACAAGTACTAATCTAAGATTAACGATAATCTAAGGACTAATCTACACTAATCTATGCTAATCTATCTAGGGTTTTGTCTCTAATGTCTAACCTAAGATAAGATGGTGTCTTAATACAAGAGGGGGGTATATATAGGGTTACAAGTGGAAAGGAGAAGAAAGGAAACAATGCGGGCTGTAACTGACCCTTCCCGGTCGGGAAGGCTTGGTCCCGATCGGGATGGGCCATCCTTCCCGGTCGGGAAGGACCTTCCCGATCGGGATGGGCTCACAGTAGCCGTGCTTCATGCTCCCTTCATCCCGAACGGGATGAGGCCATCCCGAACGGGATGGGTCTTTGTAGGCCTCCCTTAAGAGCTCTGTGGTCCCTCCTTGCCTCTCATGGGCTTCTCGTCGATTCTCGGGACTCGGGATCGGGTCTCGGAGGCTCGGGATTGGATCCCAAGGTCTCGGGGTCGATTCCAAGGCATCAAGTCATCGTTCCTTAGTTTCGTTGGCTCCAAAATGTGTATGTATAGAGTCGGAATCGCTCCAACTCTTCCAAATCGGTCTCGGGAATCTGAAACGAACTAAAGGAAGCATAAGAAGCCCCTAAACCGCTCCCAAGGAGAGATTCTACAAGGAAAACGGGACCAAAACACTACAAATTAGGCACTACAAACTACACTTATCACCTAGGCATGGGGAGACCCAGGCGCGTGAGG
This sequence comes from Agrostemma githago, assembly GCA_958450325.1. Taxonomy (NCBI): domain Eukaryota; kingdom Viridiplantae; phylum Streptophyta; class Magnoliopsida; order Caryophyllales; family Caryophyllaceae; genus Agrostemma; species Agrostemma githago. Next base: position 17,102,374 of record OY288254.1, on the reverse strand, counting down.
TGGGGCGGTCGGAGTTTTGAGGATACGGTTTTGATACTTTCCGAAAACGAGAGGGAGGAGTGTGATATGAATCTTGGGGGTTAGGTTTATCCCGGGTTTGACCTAGCGTCGTGGGTTTAGTGGGCCTCGGGTGTTCATCCCAAGGTTCTCTTGGCGCGGCGTTGACTTGGTTCGAGTTTCGGGACCGACTCGGGGTCCCGGTGTCAGAATTGACTCTAATTAGTGTCTATGCGACCGTAACGACACGACTAAGGCTGTCATCACGTTAGTTTAATTTGCTCGAGTAATTTATTTGATCCGTTCTATAGAAAAACTAACTAAAACACCGCGAACCCGTGTCGTGTTGCAGTCCTATCGTCATTGGGTGTTTGTTGGGCACCTCGCCAGCCACCAGGTCCAAATCAGGGTGTCTACAGAAGCCCTCACTTTGACTAAGGCTTGGACAAGGCGAAAGTCAAAGTATAGCTGCCCAGGTCAATCGAAGATTACGACCTGGTGGCTGTCCAGTCAGGTCGTTTTAAGTCCATTGGACTACGTGTTGAGGCTCGCCAGCCAAGGCTTAGAAGTCATACCTGACGTCTTCGCTTGCGGTTGCTTGCTTGGAGCCGGGCCGTTGCTTGTTATCTTGTTCTTGATTCTTTGTGCGCGCGCTTTGTCTTCTTTGGTTTATTTAAAGGTTTTGTTTAATTTTAAGCGCTTTCGTGTGTTAAGCGTAAATGCATTGGCCTTTATTTGCACAAATGTGTTTCAGGATGCTTGTGAACCCTTAATGACATAAAATGTTCGAGGGCGTTAGTCTCCACTCGAGCAGCTGTCGTTCGGGATGCCTATGACCCCTGAGACAAAATAAATTGTGATAAATTACTCGAGGGCGCCAGTTTCCACTCGAGCAGCTGTCTTTTGGGATGCCTCTGACCCCTAAGACGAAACAAGAGGATATAAACAACTCGGGGGCATCAGTCTCTCTCGAATAGCTGTCTTTCAGGATGCCTCTGAACCCTAAGACAAAAATTGCCGTGCCTTCGGGATCTTAGATCCCTCGGGCAAAATTGATGTGCCTCCGGGATAACTCTAACCCTCGGGCAAAATTGTTGTTGCTGTGCCTTCGGGATCTTAGATCCTTCGGGCAAAATTGTTGTGCCTCCGGGATAACTCTGACCCTCGGGCAAAATTGCTGTGCCACCGGGATAACTAAGACCCCTCGGGCAAAATTGCTGTGCCTCCGGGGTAACTAAGACCCCTCGGGCAAAGTTGCTGTGCCTCCGGGATAACTAAGACCCCTCGGGCAAAATTGCTGTGCCTCCGGGATAACTAAGACCCCTCGGGCAAAATTGCTGTGCCTCCGGGATAACTCAGACCCCTTGGACAAAATTGCTGTTTGTTTATTCGTTTTAGTAAAATCTAGTTTTGTGAGTTTGTCTTATTCGAGTTTGTTCTTGCTCGGTCTTAGTTTGTTGTGTATTTGAGTTTGTTCAGAGTTTGTTTAGATTAGTTCGAACTGCTTCATTGTGCGTTCGAGTGGAGCGTTTAAGTTAGGTGCGGTTCTCATGTTTGTTTCGTTATCGAGAGTGTATTATTGACGTCGATTAGTAATTATTCCGCTCATTGTGATTTTCTTTGTTTTAACGGTTGCATGTTTTATGTGTATCGAATGTTGAGCTTGCTTGCTTCGTTTTAGTCTGTACGGGCCATTTAGACGCGCGTCTGTCTGCGGCCTAGTCTTCAGGCGCCTAGCCCCCAACGAGTCAGGACTCAGTCGCGTCATTTGGGGCGGTCGGATTTTTGTGGTCCGGGTCTGTTTAAGTAATGCGAAAATTGGGGCGATCGTTTCATTTCACTCAATTCAAACGCGTCGCCCCTCTCGCCCCAAACTCGACTTCTCGACTTTTCTTGCCAAATTTCGTTCCGATTTCCGCTATTTACGACAATGTCGACTCCGGGTTAGTGTTCTTTACTTGTTTAATGTCGGTTTTGCTTGATTTGATTGATTATGAGTTGGTTTTGTTGAAAATCCTAGAAAATCGATTTGGGTATTTTTTATTCACTAAGTTTCGATGCTTGTGCCTAGCCTCATTGTTAAATTAAGGTTGATTAGAGCTTGTTGAAGTAGTTATAAGCTTGATAAGGATGTTCGAGGTGCGACAATGGCTCGTTATGAGAATGTGTTTGGAATGCTAGGGTTAAGGATCGTTTCCCGATTATTCCCGTGATTATTTTGTGTAATTTTGTTCTAATAGTGTTTATGAGGATGTAGGTAGCTTTCTTGTCGATTCTTATGGGCTAGGATGACTTTTAGGATCCTCCGTAAGATTTTGTGTGTCTTAAAACGGACCAAAAGGTATCATAATGATGCCCGATTTTCCCGAAACCGCTTCCATTGTGATCGGGATCGAAAATGCGTGCTAGCGGTCATTTTGGAATTTTGATATCCTTATCCGAAATTTTGACCCTATTTTTACCTGTTTAAGCTGATTTAGCCTGACTAGGGTTATGTTTTTTTTTGCTTATGGTTTTGTTTACAGCTAGAGATGATACCGAGCGTCCTGGGGGGATTTCCTCGGTTGGTGCTAGTGCTAGTGCTAGTGAGGAGGTCGTTGGGGCGAGTTCACAGACTCCCCGAGGAATTCGCAGGAGACATCGGAGTATCTCGTCCCAGCGTCGTGATCCCGAGACTATTAATGAGGCTGAGTTTGATAGAGTGAAAAAGCGTAAGCTTCCGGAGACCGTGGCTAGGAGAGCTCATGTCCCGGTTCTTGGACCGGAGGATGAGGAGATCGTTTACGAAGATCCCAATTGGGCTCGGGACTCGGATGGTCATCAACTGATGTTTCATCTTGACCTTCATATTTCTAACCGCATTGTGCGGGGCCTGATGAGTGTCCTATTCGTGTTTGTTAGCTATGACTTAGATTTCATTTTTGCTCGGGTTAGGCTAGGCCTGTTTTGTTTATACTTGCATTGTTTTGGTTTGCAGTCCCCAGGTCCGAGGTCTGATGAGGACTTTCTCGGGTTTTACTACGTGTCTTGACATTTATTTTCAGAAGTTGACCCCCACGGTAAAGGGGATTATCGCGAGGACCGCTCTAGGTCCCGTGGTCGGACAGTGGATTAGGTTGGTGGGTTGCAAGACTAAGTGCAACCTTATGGTGATTAGGGCGATGATAGATCGCTTCCATGATACTACCTCGACCTTCCACATGGCTTTGGGGAGGTCGGGAAGACTCTAGAGGACTTTGGGATGATTATCGGTCTACCCTGGGGTGCGGATATGATTAGATGGGCCGCCGAAGGCCCTAGTCTAGACAACGAAGAGGTGCGGGGCCTCATCGGGGATTGTTTATCGCGTGAGGCATATAGTGCGCCTCATGCTCTGGTGAGTTCGTACATCACTGATCACTTCGAGCGAGTGGCGGTGTTAGAGCGTCGAGAACCCAACACGCCGGAGCAGGATGCCCGGTTGTGGTTGTGGTATTTCCTAGGGTCGACCCACTTCTCGGACAAGGGCGAGAGGTTCAGCACTAGGATTTTGCCCTTCCTAGCTGACCTGACTCAGCTGGGACGGTACGATTGGGTGACCGCGGCTTTTGCGGAGATGACTCGCTGCCTGCAAGTTATGGTGAGGCCGTTGGTGATAGGGTCGGCCTCAGCTGTGCCCATTGTGGGTCTGGGCCTTATATTGGAGGTTAGTTACTACTCTCACTCTTGGATTTTGAATTAACTTAGTTTTGGTTTCGTGTTGCTAAAGTTGTTTTGGGATTATACAGGCCTGGATCTATTCCTTTCCCGTGTTTGGCGCCTAAGACGGTCTGGGTGCACCCAAAGAGATTCCCGGCGGGAATCGAGTGGAGGCTGGCTCAGCCTAAGAGCACAATCAGCCACTACTCGACGGAGAATGCACTGGTTAACAAGTTAGGTCTCGAGGATGTAAGTTTTCTTCTTATAGCCTATTTTGTTCAATAGCCCCCAAGGTTCGGAATTCATTAGGATGTTGGTTTTACTTGGGTAGTTTGTGGCCCGTCCTTGGGCCGATTATGAGGGCGTGCCAGGGTATGTGGCCACGGAGTTGAGGCCGCGGAGTTATTGGAGGATGCTTCTTCCTGCGTTGTTTCGCCCAGTTTGGTATTTGGGCGAGCGGTTGGTGCGTCAGTGTCTGTATGACGATTTTAGGGTGCCGGTTGATCCTCCCCGGACCATGTTCAGACCACCGACCGCCGCAGAGATCCTCGAGGATAGGGACGGAGAAGGGGGCGATACACTCTTGGTGCCTGGTGCCTCTTATCTATCTGACGTCACCCGGCGGTTTGCTTGGTATCGCCTCGTGGTGATGTTCTAACTTTGGTTCAAAGGTTTGTTTTGCGGTTTATTGTTTCCTTGCCTTCTGACCGACCACTTTGTCGTTTTCTCAGGTGGCCGACCCGGCCGACGAAATCCAGCATCCAGATTTTCCCCTGACGCTGCTTAGGGTGGATGCGGCTAGGATACCCTTCACCGAGCCTCTTCCTCCGTGTTGTGCTGAGGAAATGGATGCCGGGATAGAGTGGCGTGACCGGGTATACCAGGTAAGTTTTGGCTTTTGTTTTCAATTTGGGTTCTAAGGTTTAGGATTGGTTTATCTAACCTTTACGGTTTCTGGGCCTATGCCTCGAGGGTTTCCCGTGATACTTCGGGGCCTCGATCGGTGAGTTTGCATGACTAAGGTGGTTTTCTAGGTTGCTTGCGTGTTTTCCTAATGTTTGAGTGCGTTTGCAGGATGTCCCGGTTATGGTAGGACAGCTGGAGACTCGAGTGACCGAGCTCGAGGCGAGAGAGGTTGAGTCGCAGCGGCTCTTGCAATCTCGGGCTGATGAGATTGCTTTCCTTAAGGAGCAGCTGGCTCGGTCTCGGGGTGTGACCTCTACACAGGGTGAGGCTAGGCATCGGATCGAGAAGGAGACTGAGGCTGAGGCTGAGGCTACGGGTGCTAACGAGGAGGTTGGAGGAATCCTCGAGACAACTACCCTAGATATGCTGTCGGGGATGGATGGTAGTGAGTCTCCTCTCATAGACTTGGAGGATCTAGACTTGGATGACAATCTTTGTGAGATTGTGATGGCCATCGGCGCGACTTCTAGGGGTCCTTCCTAGTCTCGGTTTGTGTATGAATTTGTATATGTTGTACATTTGCTTTTAAATTTTAGTATTTGAATTGGTTGGATTAGTCTTGTGTTTTCATTGGGCGAATTGTTTACCTAGATTGACAAGTAATCACTTTTGGCGTTCATTTATTTTGCGATGTGACCTGGTTTAAGGTGCGTTAGCGTTGAGAGTACGAAAATCTTTCTTTCGGATGTTTTGAAATGCATTAGTTTGAGCCGGGAATCGGATCAGGTAGTATGTCGATTAAAATGTTTTGACTCGAGATGAAAAATATCAACGTGCTTTGACCGAATGTGTTAAGAGATGAGCGTGGACATTCAGAACGAGACCGAAGTTAAAACTCGGGCGACTTTTGAAAAAAGTCAGACCACTTATATATATTCATAAAAATGCCTTGTTAGGCTACAGACGCGACTTGACGATAACCGTTTAAAAGGCTACAACACGCCTAGGTGGGGTAGCTTATCCCCCTAAACAAAATAAAAAAACGTCTAAGTCCGGTGGATCCGACGGGTGAAACGTGTTGTTCGTGTGGACATGTCACTCTTTGACGGGCATTTCGGCTTTTGGAAAGGAGTTTAGCGACTTCAAGAGGTTGTTCCTGACGTCCGGGGTTGTCGGATTTGAGTGAAAGGTTAAAGATTGTGGAGATGACCTTACTACGGAATAAGGAAGCTATGCGGGCTAATGTCGCTAAGTGCCCGACAGAAGACGGTGTTACTAATCCTAGTATTCGTCAGTTCATCTAGATGGGCCTAGACTGACAGACCCAATGTGAATGAGGAGGGGAAGTGAGATTGGCTAGGCTCGCTTTTGGCTAGGAAGGTGGAAGCTTGCGTTAGGAGGGTCGATGGTGAGAGACCCAAGCAAGCACACCCGAATGGCACGGGCAGGGAAAAGTTGGACCGGTAGAGCCAAACCGTTTAGTACTATGTTGTATAATTGATATTATGTGGTGTATTAGTACTAGTTTTTGTGGGGTTTTACTTGATGCGTTGTCGTTTCCCGGGGTAGCCGGATTTTGGATGTTTGATGTAAATGGCCTCGACAAAGGCTTGATTTAGTTGATTTTGCATTAATGAGAAGCACATTTTTTTTTCTTTTTTTTTTGTATATATTTTTTCTTTGGTGGCTCGCAACTCGATTCTTCATTTTACCCGGAGCGCCCTTTCGGGTTTTCACTCCGTCCTCGGCTCACCCTTGTTTTTTTTTGCTTTTTTTTTTGTTTTTTTGTTTTAATTTTTTTTACGACGGCTCGCAACTCGTTTCTTCTTTTTGCCCGGGGCGCCCTTTCGGGTTTTCACCCCGTCCTCGGCTCGTCGTTTGTGCTTCGTCGTTGGAATCACTCGTTAACCGGAGCGTGGAAAAAGGTTCCGGTTTGCATGTGAATCGAGTAATCGATTTTTGTTATTATATTTTTTTTGGTTGTAACCTTTGAAGGGTTGCCTACGTATCCGTCTTTAGACGGAATCAAACCATGTTCGTAGTTCATAAAAGATGTGAGTGATTTTGCTTTAGACTCGCTATGCCAATTATCGATGTGAGATGTTCAGACTGTATTCGCCCTAGTTAAAGAATTAAGGCGGAGTTATTGGGTGTGACTTCTTGAAAGTGACAATTATCGAGATACCCTGTTAGGGTCAGGGTGACTGGCTTGGATGGTTTTGGAATGTGGAGCTAGGTAGTAAGTGGTTTCGATAGATCAAAATCTGGAGCTTGATTTTTGTGGAGTTAGGGCTATGGGGTAGGGTTATGCGATGTGGTAGGAAAGGGAAAGCTGAGTAAAAATGACTCAGACTTCAATCGGGTGGGTTGTAGATTACGTGGGATCTGATTTCCATGTCTGGCCCTAATGGTTGGGATTATCCTACTGAGCTTGAATCCTCAAAATTCCGGATTGTCTCCTAACAAGTGTCTCGGGAAGGTCTTAAGGGTTGTAATGCGGGGAAGCTAGTATTTGGGTGCTATTTGACTGACCTGTTCATTTTTCTTTTTCTCTTTTTTTTTGTTCGGACCTCGCACTTGAAGGCAAGTTGAGCGATTGGGATTTGATTTTGACCACTGAGTTTGGTCTTGACCATTGAATTGGACCGGTTTGGCTTGCCCTTGGTTTCGTTTTTTCCTTTAGCTCCTTTAGGCCATTTCAGACTCTTTTATTTTGTCGGACTAGCACCTATGGTTGGAATTGGTCGGTCTTTATTTGAGGGATATTTACTGTGGGAAATGAGTTTGCCTTCCGTCTTTGATCACAAGCTAAGAGGCTATCTAGACTTGTCATAGGATTCAGTAATGCTTGTTCTAAGAGATAGTTTGTGGTTTTCTATACCATGCACAGAATAGGTAAAAAAAAGGAACACGGGGTCTCGGTTCTTGTAATTCCTCGTTGCTTTGAGGTATGTTTGATTGTTATCGATAAATGGCATAGTATCGAGTCGTAAGCGAGAAAGTGTGTTATTAAATCAAGCGATTGTTGAGGCGGATTATAAAGGAAGAAAAGTTTATTTCTCTTTATTGATAGTAATAAGCGGGCTATGTGCCCGAGATAATATTTTCGGGGAGATGGAGGACAAATCCCCTCGCACCTCCTGACTCGATGTAAAAGATATTTGTTATACTATTAGGTCTAGGCCATAAGACGAACTAGACTCTGACTCGGACACAGATTTACTCGTCTCGGCGGATGCCCTCGGGTTGTCGGGATCTTCTTTAATATTCCGACATTCTCCTCTATACGGTCGAGGTTAGGGGTGTTCAAAAATTGACTCGGACCGGCAAACCAGACCGTAAGGTCCGGGTCGGTCCAGACCGGGGCACATACCGGTCCGGTCTCCGGGTCCCAAAAAAGTTGGTAACCGGTCCCCGGTCCGGTTCGGTCTGGTCCACACTTAAAAAAAATATCAAATTTAGTGTATTTTTACGGTCCGGTCCGGTCTTAAGAGGGTCCGGTCCGGTCCGATTTCTTTGTTAACCGGTCCGGTCCGCGGGTTTGGGTTTTTTGGGTTTCCGGTCCGCGCGTCAAACCGGTCCGGTCTGGTCCGGTCCGGTCCGGGTTTGGACCGGTGAACACCCCTAGTCGAGGTGGGAACAACCGATGCCGTCAAAGACAGCGTGAACGCTAAAGGGGTTGGGGGTATTGCTTGGTTTCTCGGGTGGAGGGAGAGGGATGGTCCCATTTTCGATCATATCTTGTATGGCATGTTTGAGTCGAAAGCAAGATTCGGTATCGTGCCCGTTACCTTGGTGATATAGGCAATAAGCATTAGGGGTCCAACTTTTGCCTCGTTTGCCGATTGGTGGGTCCGGAGTGGGACCTAAAGGTGAGAGTAACCCTTGATCGACTAGGCACTTAAGGGCTTCGGTGTAAGATGAGTTGATTGGGGTAAACTTTCTCGGTGACCTTCCTACTTTGTTGGATGTGGTCTTGTAAGGTCTTGGTGTCCTTCCGTATCGACTTTAGGAAGCTTCGATCGGGCGAAGTATTTGGATAATCTATCCTGGGTAGGCTTTCGAGCATGGTAATCGCTCAAATTGACGTTTGTCTCGCTTTCAGTGTCTCTACTCTCAAGGAAGTTGAGGCGGCTATCGATGTAACGGACGGATAAAATCAAACGGGTTACTGAAGTATGGATGTTGCGAACCGATTTGGCTAGGGTATTGACATCGTTGCGGATGCTTTTGATGGCGTTTGAATCTACCGACATGGTGGGAAAGGGTTAAAAGATCAGATTGGATCCACCGGATGGCTTAGAGACTCGAGGAATTCTCGCAACTGAGCGACGCGGAAATGAGACCCTTGACTCGCATGTGTGCGGTCATTGGCTTAGGGACTCGGGTGCTTTAGACTCTTGGTGTGTTCGGCGAGACGCCTAAGGAATTTTTTAGATCTCTGTGATGAGATGATTTGACACAAACCTCGGAAGCGAGGTTTTAAGAGGACTTCTCGAAATGAGACGACCCAAAATGTAAAACCTCGAGTAGAGGTGATCCTAGTAACTAACACGGACAATTAATCACACGGTTGTACGACGTAAGAGATTGATCGCGATCCCAGCTCAGGATCAAAGAATTTTGATATTTTTTTTTTGAAAACGACCGATGGTGTGGTGACGATGGTGTGGTGACATCGTTTGTGATGTGAAAGATGTGTTGCTGTGTGTGCGTCGGGAGTACGACGATAGCAAAAGTGTAGGTGTTTTTTTGAAAAGGTCATGGTTCTTTAGGTGAACCGGTTTTGAAAGTGGTAACGTGATGCTTTTATCGATACTACTATTAATTAGCTAGTTCGATATTTGTGGTTCATACAGTGCTCGTGGTAGAGCGTGAAGTCTAACAATGGTGTTTTAAAGGTGCAACTAAATCCTTATTAAGGGTTTAGGGAGTGAATAATGTTTTTAGAAAAAAACTTCTAAAACTAGCAATGCACGTTTGTCGGTTGCATTGGAGAGTGATGTATTGTGAAAAGCGTTTCGAGAATGAAACCGTTTTGGATTCCTTGACTTCATTAATTGAAGTTTCGGTTACGTTAACGTATGCGTGTAAAAACTTTTTTTTTTGAAAATAAAATGTAACCGTTTGGTGTGCCTTTATCCCATTAGTTGGGAATCTCGGTAGTATTAACGGTATGTCTTGTTTAATGGATTTTACTTCAGCCACGTGATGGGGTTTGAAAATATGTTTTATTTGAAAATGTCGAGTGTAAAATTTGCCATGACGACGGCATTTGAAAATGTTTTTCATTTTTAGAAATCGTGACTTGACCGGAGTATTGGCGTTTAAGAGATCGTTTTGAAAAGATGAGATATTTTTCGAAAACGGAATTGGGTGCGGTTGAATATGTTGGCGTGGTTGAATCCAGATTTTTAGTGTTTTATTTGGGTTGGATTGTTCAAAGACGCTACACATAACTAGGAATGCGTACACTCATGCAGGATGCAGACACGGGTAGGTTAGGGTAGGCTACCGCCCACGAATAGTCTTTACTTAGGCATTGACAATGATCTAGGGAGATGAGTGTCATACCGTTCGTGCAGAACTATCCGCTTATTATACCCGCGGGGTACGCGTTAGGCGGCCGGAGCGTCAATCGAGGATCTCCCCGCGTGTCCCTAAAGATCTTACCGCGAAGAGGTCGATTGGTCCTCATATTGGCTAAGGTGGGCTTTTTAGGGCCAAAACCTGTAGTGACCACAACTAGGAACTAAGAAATGAGCTTTACCGACCTCGTTCAAGTTACACCACCACTGGAAACTTGTTTCCAAATCCCCAGCGGAGTCGCCAAACTGTGGACGTTCGTCCGCACCGCCTGGCGACCCGCGCGCGCCCGCGCGGGACCGACCTGGTTTTTCAACGTGTGGCGGCGGCCACCCACGCGACCCTCTCCCTGCCGGGGGCCTGTCCGATCTCGCGTACGAGGCGATGTTTCGGACCTCGATTAGGATGACGATCCGGACTTGTACTAGACGGGTGCGGGGTACCCGTGTATCCGTTTGGGAATGATCGAGTCGTGGTTGTAGATGTTTAAAGGCCGTTTTGTTTGGTAAGGCGACATTTTTAGTGAACTGAAGTTGTTGCCGATTTGTGGAGTCGCCACCGAGTCAATTATGGTGACTCGGAAACCATTCAAGTCAACTTTGATCCCTTGCCGGCTCATAGTTAAGTGACATGGGACCTAAAGATAAAGACTAGTACCCTTAAGCACTCCATGCCTGGAATGACTCTCATTACCAATGGTTTTGGACATCCGGAAACCGTCGATTCTGAGTAAGAGGTGAGGGTACGTATTGGGAAGCCAACATCCGATAGATGTCAACACCCAATCCCGTTCGCACTATAGCGGCCTCTACTAATCAATCGGTGAGCTGATATCCTAGTTCTTTTGTTGGGTGGAAATGCTGTAACATCCGTTGTTTTAACCCTATTCCTTTTGCTACGTCGGTTATTTAAAGACAAGTAAGTTTTGTTGTCAAAGTAGTCGTGTTTACATTCTTTGCATACGATTTCACGTGACAAGCAGGCCATGAAAAGATGCACGTAGGAGAGTAGAGAGTTCTAGTATTATACGTATTAGCAAATCGGTTTTAACGCGATAATACGGATATTAGTCGTTCTCGCGATATACCTTACCTGGTATTCTGCTTAAGATGCGTCGGTTCGGCATTAATAAGGATGCATCGAGCCTAGTAAGGCGAGCACTGGGACTAATACGGAACCCGACCAACATTTTGTTCAATTTTAGTTGTCTTACGGTTTGAATTCCGTGTTAGGTGATTTAGCATGCAATTATAAGGTCATAGAAGCAATAAATAGTACAGAAAACTGTAAATGCGAATGTAAGTAAATCACATTGTGAGGAGTTGTACCCTTGGAGTATACACTAAACGGGACACGATGCATAGATAGTTTGAGAATGTATCTCGGAATTACTCGGGTCTATTTAGTGTGTTTTAGTGTTTGTGATTGAAGTTTGGACGTTACGTGTTTTAGTAGATGTTTATGGGCCTAACGCCCACATCTATTGTTGTCGTAGTGCATAATAAAGGAAAGTGCGAGTATGGAAAGTTTTGTTTAGATGACAACCTAGTGACGACTCGATCAACAGGCGGATCCTCCTAGCTTGACCAGTGATTCCGGCAGAGCTCCGTTACCGTTTGACTCTTTCCTGCGGCTACTCCGGCAGAGCTTCGTTACTATGGACCGATTCTGCGGCTAATCTGGTAGACGTTTGCTACTAGACTTGAGCTAGTCGAATATAGGCACCTCGGTATCGAGTGGGGTGCTCGAAGGTGAGGAGTAGCGTCGATGTCGCTTTTTAATCGGAACTACGATCGAGTGGATCGTTTGCCTCGGGTGTCGGAGTTCGAGCCCTTAGCGAGAGTTTGGAGGGAGAAGAGAAGATTAGAATGTGTCGAAATGAGGGCGTGAAGGGGGGTATTTATAGGTGTTTCCGGCCCTCGTCGCCCATATAGGCGCCTGACCTAAGGCAGGCTGAGACTCAGGCGCCTGGGCCTAGGCGTGGGGAGACCCAGGCGCGTGAGGTGGGGCGGTCAGAGTTTTGAGGATACGGTTTTGATACTTTCCAAAACCGAGAGGGAGGAGTGTGATATGAATCTTGGGGGTTAAGTTTACCCCGGGTTTGACCTAGCGCCGTGGGTTTAGTGGGCCTCGGGTGTTCATCCCAAGGTTCGCTTGGCGCGGCGTTGACTCGGTTCGAGTTTTGGGACCGACTCGAGGTCTCGGTGTCAGAATTGACTCTAATTAGTGTCTATGCGACCGTAACGACATGACTAAGGCTGCCATCATGTTTGTTTAATTTGCCCGAGTAGTTTATTTGATCCATTCTATAGAAAAACTAACTAAAATACCGCGAACCCGTGTCGCGTTGCAGTCCTATCGTCATTGGGTGTTTGTTGGGCACCTCTGCAGCCACCAGGTCCAAATCTGGGTGTCTACAAAACCGTAAATCAAATGAATGGACACTCTGATCAGATACGCATTACATTACACATTGATTAGAGGACAGAAGCTCAGGCACATGAACTCGTGTGCCCTGGATTACAGGCGCAAGGGGCTCAACACCTCAGCCTTCAGGCGCAGGCGTTGGGGCGCCTATATCAGCAGGCGTAAAGGACCAAACCGTGATACTAGCTTGATCCCGAGGCCTTGAACTCTCGTTCTGACTTATCCTAGTGAAATCTGGTTGCCTTGATTTATCAAATATCATGTTCGACTAAGGAGTCATCGACATAGGATTAATGTTGCAAGGCATGCATTTCACTCAAAGTCTTAAAGGAAAAACGGTAATGGGATGAAAACGGATACGAGATGTGGATTTCGAAAGGAAACACGTGATGGATTAGCGCGTTTTCACTTGTGTCACAAGTATAATTCCTTAGGTGAAAATTGTATCGTTGTTTGACTACTTTGAAAGCCTACGATACCTCGTTTTGGCCTTAATTGGGTACTTGTCCTTAATCGTCCCGATTTACGATACGAATCGACATGTCGACTTAATACGAATATCGGAGCCTTCTGTATCACGGCGTCATCATCGGGTCTCGGGGACCGTACGACGCTCGGATCAACATCATTAGGTTTCGTATTAGTTCGATTTTTGATGTCTCTTTATGCATGACATTCGATTATAGAATCGACATCGAACATTCAGGAGCAAAGATTGTAAACGATATCGAAAACATGCAACGAATGGTTCTACAATCGTGTCATAGCCCTGGGATCAGACGCACGCCATGAGGCGCTATGTTCCTCAAGCGCATATAATGGCGCACCTTAATGTTGAGACGCCACCACCCTAGCGCCTCTTCGGGTCATTATGCAGACTTTGGGCAGAAATTTTCGTTGAACGAACTCGTTGTGAAAATGATCAATCCGAACTAAATGCTTTGCACTACTCGACATCGACATTGGACCATGGGTCCATGATGTGCGAATTGGCATCATGGGACGCTTACTCCAAATTGAGAACGACTTGTCCTTGTAGGTATTAGGTCCTACGTATCTCAACATCGTTATTTGATCGTTGAGATCTATGATGTCGATACCGTCATCGGACGCCCACTCGAGTCGTGTAAACAATAGTTTTGATTATATATACACGTTATTAATAGAACGAGAGTGTGAAAGCGTTTTATAGGTTGACTCGCCTTAGACAACCAAATATGCTAGGTGACGAGATAAGCGATCGACGATGCGAGTGCGATACTCTTGTGTTCGGATTTCCTTATTTCGTCACCCTTAGTATTCGATACGTGAAAGAATGAGTATTTTAGCGTTGAATGTTGTTAGTAGTTAGAATTTAGGAACGAAAAGTAAATATTAGATGCGCATAAGGAAAAGTTGGTATATTTTAGTTACGATAATTAAAAGAGTTTAGAGTTTAGAATCGGGATTTGGACTACATATCAAATGCTTTAAAAAACGGGCTCGTGGAGTATCGTCGTAGACACAGGGAACGATTCCAGGTATATTTGAAGAGTTAAGGTGTACTTGTTTGCAGTTTTGAGTATGTGTAGGAAAGGTAAAAGCTCTCGCACTCGATTTTTTTAGAATTATGAAAGTCGTCCCTAGAAATGGTTTATGAAAGGGTGTATTGATGCGCGTATTTTATATACACTTTTTATGTTCATATTACGCGCTTTCCGTGTTTATTGAATAGTGAAAACTATTATTTTGCCCTGAATTAGCTACTTTGTGGTGTGTATTGTCCTTTTGCGGGAACGGAAGACAAAGAAGCTAAAATGAACCAAAACCGAGCCAAAACGAAGCTGGAAGAGCTGATCGCTGAACTGGGCAGAATAGTCGACCGACTATTAGAATAGTCGGCCGACCATTAGGATAGTCGACCGATAATGTTTTTAGTCGGCCGACTATTTGGGGTGACAGGAGAGTTCAATTGTCAATTTTAGTCGACCGACTATTAAAATAGTCGGCAGACTATTTTCTGGGCCGCTGACAGTTTCGTATTCAGCAAGTTATTTCCTAATCAGTTTTAACCTATTTTAAGTGGTATAAACAAGGCTTTTCAGCCACTTAACTTCTCCACTTTTACTTCTCAACTTTTATCTCTTTTCTTATTCTCATAAGATCACTTTTAGTTTAAGTTCTTCCCAAAACTCGGTTATTGTAAGACTTTCGGATTCGAATCGCCTTCATTCCTTTTGGTAATTTTATCTATTCTTTCTTCCTTCTTCGTTCCTGATTGTTCTTCTTCTTCTTCATATTTAATTATTCTTAATCGTTGTTTTATACTTGTCGTAAATTTACTATTATTCATCATATTTAATCTAGTAAAATCTTTTATTAATCTTGTTGTTCTCGATTTAATTATGAGTAGCTAATTTCCTTCGCTAGGATTTAGGGGATCTGCGAATTGAATATGGGCGCTAAATAATTTATAGATCTGTCAATAATATTGTGTCTGAGTTGTCAATTGTAGCATATAATCGCGATTAGTCAGTTAATGCGCATGATTGATTGATTGAATTAGGTAAACTTGAACCTAAGATCGGAAGCCTGGTAAAAGTTAGACCTGCTACAAAACATTAGTTTGCCCTAATAAGATCGAAAGCCTTTAGACGCATGCTAGGGTGAATAGCGGACCGGAAGGACCTTTTCACTATCCCTTAGACCAATATCTGCGACAGACCTGTGACTTAGACCGTGACCATAAGAAATTCGTAGTGAATCGACAATCCTAATTTTCTCTCCATATATTTATTCATCTTTATTCGTCTTATTTTATTTTAGTTATTTCTTCTCTTTTAATTCTCTTTCCTTCACTACTTTACTTTAGTTAAACACAAACATAAAAAAAAACCCCGATTGTTACTTAGATAGACTTTAATTGCAAGTAGGATTTATTTGTCTCCCTGTGAAATCGATCCCGACTTCCCTAGCTATATTTTTAGTTGGACCGTAGTTGGTTATTTTTGATAGGTACACGACTAGCTTATCATGTATTTATAGAGTAGGCGAGTTTTGCGAAAGGTTTCTGATTTAGAACTTAAGGCGCGGCAGCCCTTGCGCCCTGATATTCAGGCCCGACACTTGGGGCGCCTCAATTCTGAGGCGCTGGGATGCGCGCGGTTGAATTCGCGCGTACCGGAAGTTGCTCAAAATACGGATTGATATCCGTGTTAAAAAAGACAGTTTCGGATTTCGTTTTGACTTGGTTTGATTGCATATTTGGATGCTTTTGTGGCTTGCTCTGTTTTCGGGTTTCTACTTTGACCTGGTTTGACTTGGTCGATAAAAGACGGTTTTGCCCCCGATGGTGGTTTTGCCTCAAAGTAGCTTTACTTTATTGGAAACGATCTACTGAGTCTGGACTTGAGGAGGTTTTGAGAGATTTGTACTCCTGTAACTGCCCACGTTGGATATTTTTGATTCCGTGCACGTATTTGAGCGTATTGATGCATGTTAACGTCCGATCATCATCGGGTGTTTTGTTGGAGACTGCTACAGACACGAGCAGACAAAATACGGATGTCTACAGCTACACATCTAACTCTAAGCCTTTTACCCTTATTTTGTTACTGACATCAAGTTTTAGATTTCTGCCATCAGCAACTGCGTATCTTGCCATACAATCCCTTAAAAAATCCATACTAGGAAACCTTATACCAACTTTCCAACTAAGTTTTGAGAAGTCAGCCTTGTCATTCACTACAAGCAAACTGGACCTACTCTTATTCCGAGGTGGTCCACAGTCATCTTCACTTTCACCAAGGGTGTCTTCTCCCTCACCACTTTCACCATACCCACTGTCTTCACCATCATTGCCACCCTTACCAGCCTCAGCACCCTTAGTAGCCTCACCACCCTCAGTAGCCTCACCACCCTTAGTAGCCTCACGTTGAACTGTTTCAGTTTTATCTTGACCAACTAATTATCTAGAAGAGGCTTCTACTTGCAACTATTTTGCAATCTTCACAACATTTGCATTCCACTTTTTAACTTTCTCCCTTGCTTCCCTGAACTTTTCACATCTGAGTTACCATCAGACTCCACCTCCTGCTCAACAAAGATCTCCTCCCCTCTTTCTCTGCTTCTGAACCACTACCATCACTCTTTTCGTCTTCTAGTTCTAGACCAGTTAAACCAGCCTCAACATCTTCTAGTTCTTCCTCTTCTAATTCAGGCTCATAAACATAGCCATCCTCACTCAAGCTATCAAATCTCTCCCTTGAACCTTTTTCTAATGCATCATCTTCACCTCCAGATACATATAAATGTATGGCATCACCCAAACTAATATCATTACAATCATATAATGAAGTATTTGAGTCAATATTACTTATTTTTGTAAATCTGGGTGAGAATCTGAGTGGGGCTAGGTTTGAAGTGCTCTTTCCAGAGGCTTTCTTTGGAGTTATTTCCTTTGCTTTTGTTTGGGGTACAAACAACTAATGTCGCCTTCGACTAATAATAGCCGGTTGCTCCTTCCATGCCCCGCTTGAGGTCGGCTTCGCCTTGTAGCTGCATAGGGAACATACAAGGGTCTCAGAGGGTGTCCGAGGTTGTCTCTTCGATGCTCAAGTCAGTGAAAGGGACAAAGAAGATAATGATCGAATTAGTATAGGATTTACCTAGCTTTTAGAGAATAAGTTGTTGTGTAGACACCCGCATTTTGCCTGCTAGTGTCTATAGTAGTTTCCAACAAAACACTCGATGATGATCGGATGTAAACATTCTTTAATACGCTCGAATACGGGATTCAAAATCAATAGTGTCCGATGTGGGCACTTAGCGGAGTAAAAATCTCTCAAAATCAACCTCAAATTCAGACTCAGCGGGTCCTTCCCAATAAAATAAAGCTAATTTGAGCTAAAACTGTCACCGGAGACAAAACCGTCTTTTGCGACCGAGTTAAAACCCGGTCAAAGTCGAAACCCGAGACAAAACCAGCCTCACGCTGCGTCCAAATACACAAAATGAACAAAAACAAATCAAACTAAATCATGGGTCAAACAGAATCTCAACCTTTCCCATTTGTCTCACCCGCCTAAACCCGCTCGATCGAGTGCCATAGCGCCACTCGATCGACTGCACCCTCAAAAACGACCATTCAACTTTTTTTTAGACCACTCGATCGAGTGCACATAAGGCCACTTGATCGAGTGACCCCTAGCCGGGGGGTAAAATCTATAAATACCCCCTTGGCTCTTCATTTCACAACCTTGACACAACTCTTCAACCCTCATTTCCCATCATCCTTGTGTACTTCACACTCACACACACATACAAATTCCCGAGATCAAAACTCGCCAAAGACCAAGAATATTTTCTCCCGATCACATACCCTAACTCACCCTACATTCTCAATCGCTCCCGTGACTACGCTGCCACTAGACGAGCCCGTGTTCCGAGATTATTAGCATGTAGGTTGAGGGTGTAAATGAACCCACATGCCAAATTCAACTTCGACATAATTTAAGATGCATTAAATGACGTAGCTAAACACGTATTTTGCATGTGTAGCTAAAAATGTTGT
The DNA here is from genome assembly GCA_958450325.1 of Agrostemma githago. Lineage (NCBI taxonomy): Eukaryota > Viridiplantae > Streptophyta > Magnoliopsida > Caryophyllales > Caryophyllaceae > Agrostemma > Agrostemma githago. The sequence goes on along the minus strand of OY288254.1, from coordinate 17,084,229 downwards.
TTGCATATCATTTAACCGTCTTACTAACGCACGTACACGAAAACCGAATGATATCTTAATAGAGGTCGCTAAGTGCGGGCGAGGTTGGGTGTCCTTCGCGGGCTTCCCAACACGTACCCTCACCCCTTACTCAGAACCTTTGGTTTCTGGATTCCCGAGACCGTTGGCGAACAAGAGTCATTCATACATGATACCCGATAACTCGGCATCGATCGGTATTGTTATGCAAATGGACGAACCCCCATACGCTCTAGTACTAAAGCGGGCCGTGCTTTGTGCACGATACGCCTAGGTATAGAGTGAGTTCGAACGAGCCCGATCTCCCACAAAGTTCGGTGGCGACTCCAACTTCAATTTAGATTTCGACCCGAGAACAATCTTACCACGAGATTCATTCGCCTACCCAAACCCGTGCATGGCCTCGTCGGGGTGGACCTATTTCATGTCCACAATTTGGTGACTCCGCTGGGAATACCTGATGTACTACTTGTCATCGGGATTCTCAGGGTGAGACTCGAAGTAAAATCGTTCGGTTATTAATGTACACATTTTAGTTCGATGGTTCATGCATAAACCATTTTTGCCAGGGCCGGTTACTTGTGACCGACGTCCTACCACTACAAAAATCAAGTTGGAATTGCGTCGGACATATCCGACGCAAATGAACAAAATCCGACACATTTTAAAGATTGCTTCGGATTAGCCGACGCAATCGGCCGCCATTATAATTTGACGCAAATATTTTTTTCTGCGTCAGTTAGTCCGACGCAGGTGCTTTGCGTCGGCTAATACGACGCGACACTTAGTTGGTCACCGCACCCAGTCAACACGCACTGCGTCGAAATAGCCGACGCAAAGTCAAATTCCCCGGCGACATTGCGTCAGCTAATCCGACGCAGTGCGTGATGACTGGGTGCCTCTGCGTCGGATTAGCCGACGCAATGTCGCCGGGGAATTTGACTTTGCGTCGGCTATTCCGACGCGGTGCGTGTTATAAATAAACGGCACTTGTTAGTTTTTAGCTCCCCATATGCGCGAAAATAAATCAACCTGCAATTACATCCGACTCCTACAACAAACCACAACAGCAGCACATCCGCCACAAAAATCACCCAAAACTCCAATCAAAGCTCACGTACATATATTCTTCACATAACTTCACAAAACCCCACAACACTCAACAAATGTAAACCAGTGTACTGTTGTACAAAATGAAAATATATTACAAAAAAAACATGTGCTGGGTTCACAATTCTATCTAGGAGTTGGTGACTTAGAAATATATACACAACCATAGTCTAAACAAGTAACATAGAAGAGACGAACTACCTACGCAAGGGGCTGAAGCTACTCCGACCCAAAGGGATGACCATCATCGTTGTTGTCATCGTGCCTACTAGTACGTGGTCCACCACCGTAGATGTCATTCTCCAAGGCCCACCTTTCCCTCATCATCTCCATAAAGCTGTCCTACTCCTCCAACCTCTTCTGTTGGGCTCTTGCTGTCTCTTCTAATGTCTGTAGGCGCTCTTCTTGTCTCTTGAATTTCTTCTCCATGCACTCATTAACTGTGCGTTCCTGGGAGGCGGCGGTAAGGAAGTACTTGTCCGCAGATGACTCCTTACCACGACTCAAGCATAGGCAAAAGAGATCTTTCGCCGCGTTTCCTATCCCTCAGAACCGTCTCTTCTGGTTGTAGCTTCCCGTGACATCGTGGAAGATCTTCAATGTGTTCGGTGATTGATCAGAGGCTCGTGCCTCCTCCACCGCTTTCTCAAAGTTCTCCTGAAACAGCAACAAAAACAACATTAGAACTTTTAGAACAATATACACTATCACATCATAATTTTTAGGACTAGTATTTTCTTCAAAAACTTTACTACTACTCACAACGATCTCCGGTCCTTGGGAGTCAATCCACTTCCCAACCTTCCCCTTCTTCGTCTTCTCCAAAAGCTACACCGGGATTACGGTTGGGCCCTTCATAAAACAGTGTTAGAACTTTCAACATTTATTACTAAAATATATTGAATTATACTTAAATTGATTACTTGTGTTATAAGCACTTACCATTTGCTTGAAAGTTGTTGCTGCGCTCCTACTACCAAGGCAGCTGGTGGGTTTGGCCACCTCGTCGACTTGCCCACCTCTGCGGTGCGACGATTTCACCGCCGACTTCTTCTTGAATTTTGGGTCGTCTGCTTTCCGCTTCAATTCCGCCCACTTCTCCTCCGGAATCCAGTCCGCCTTCTGAACCCTCGGAACCGCTCTCTCAAATATTTCATTTATTCTCTTCTTTATCGGACTCTCGTAGTCGGATCTGAGGTCGTACCCCAAGTCTATCCGCACTCTCTTGTGTTTGTCAAAAATATAACTTGTTACTTATAATTTAATGTATAAGTGGTGCAATGAACAATTCAGAATGGCAGAGGAGGCAATTACCGCGAAGTGCGTATACATGTCGTCCCGAGCTTTCTGGGGCGTCTCCGTCCAGCTACGGTAGGCGCCAGGGGTAGACGCGTAGGTCATGATTATGGAATCACGTAAATAATCAGAGTACGTCTTGTGATCCCACCTATACATGTAATTTTGGATGTTAAGCAGACAAATGACTGAAAATATATGAAACTGTAGATTATAACAACAGAAACTCACTAAGTAGCGTTATCCACTTTCCGCCGTGAAAGTTAGGGCTTCGAAGGCATCGCCACGTACACCGTCGCCCCGATTTCCTGTACAGCGTCCACACCTTCAACGACAGGCATGTCTTTGTCCATGGGAGTGTCGTCATTCTGGCTACTGCTACCCGTGATCCTAACCATTCCAGTGCCACCTGCCATAATCACGTCTACGAGAAACATGTTTGCGCAAAGTTAAAATATAGAGTCAATTAGTTTAGGGTAATCTAGGAATTTCATTGATTAATAAAATAGTCTCCAATTGCAAATAAATAAATTACAACTTGTGCTGAATAAAATACAAAGAACTATAGACTTGCTAATTATCGTCTCTAAATTCATATTTCGGCCACTTATTTTCGGCCAGTCTCTCGTACATCCACGTTCGTTCTACTCTATTCATTATATATGGATTGAACTACGAATGATCAAGGTATGTACACATGAAAAAACTGGCGTGGGGGAAAGCAGTCAACAACATCTAACAATTACATATAATTTGAAGCAGGGTACAACAACAGGGGAAATGCACATTGAAGAAAAAACGACAACTTTTTCCATCAGTTCGAACTCTCACAACCATCAATTTTGAAACGATTCATCACAAGGGACCTTATCACTCCAACCTAAACCCATTCTTGTACGTTCCATGTCACTGATAAACACGAAATTGTGTTATGTCGATAAGAGAAAAATTCGGCAGCAATTCGCCTCAGTTCTCCAAAAGCACAATGTGTAATATATGAAAACTCCACATATGCAATCGAAGAACATTGAGGGAATTGTCACCAAATTTTCCTCTTACCAACACAACACAATTTCATGTTTACCACCTAAGCGACATGAAAAGTACAAGAACAGTCCCAAAACAGAGACTGTCCAAGAATTACTCCTAATGAGTAACTCTTGAACGGGTACTAGGTGGGTCTGAGTAGATATCCAACAGTCTTTATGCACAATACATAACGAAAACAAAATACAACGACAATCATATCTCAACAAACTCATCAAAAACATTAATACTTATTGTTATTACCACCACTAACTGCTGAAATTTAAAAAAGGAACAATGAATTACCCTTTTTTAAGTATTGTTTATGTAATAGTAGTATAAGTATTAGTAGCATTAGTAGTACTACTAGTAGATTAGTATTAGTATTAGTACTATTAGATTAGTATTAGTATTAGCAGTATTAGTAGTAGTAGTAGTGGAAATAGAAAATTAGTAGTAATAGTAGTATAAAATTAGTAGTAGTAGTAGTAGAAGTAGAAAATTAGTAGTAGTAGTAGTAGTAGATGTATAAAATTAGTAGTAGTAGTAGTAGTAGTAGTAGTAGTAGTAGATTAGTAGTAGTAGTAGAAGAAAATTAGTAGTAGTAGTAGTAGTAGTAGAAGATTAGTAGTAGTAGAAAATTAGTATTAGTAGTAGTAGATTAGTAGTAGTAGAAGTAGAAAACTAGTAGTCGTTGTAGTAGTAGAAAATTAGTAGTATTAGTAGTAGTAGTAGATTAGTAGTAGTAGCAGTATATTAGTAGTTAGTTGTAGTAGTAGTAGATTAGTAGTAGCAGCAGTAGATTAGTAGTTAGTAGTTAGAGTAGAAGATTAGTAGTAGTAGTGTTAATAGATTTGTTGTAGTAGATTAGTAGTAGTATTAGTAGTACATTAGTAGTATTAGTAGTAGTAGATTACTAGTATTAGTAGTAGTAATATTAGTAGTATTACTACTAGTAGTAATATTAGTAGTATTTACTACTAGTAGTAATATTAGTAGTAATATCAGTAGTATTACTACTACTACCTACTAGTAGTAATACTACTAATATTACTACTACTAATACTAGTAATCTACTACTACTAATGTACTACTAATACTACTACTAATCTACTACAACAAATCTACTAACACTACTACTACTACAACTATTCTACTACTAATCTACTATTACTATTAATAGTCTACTTCTACTACTAACTACTAATCCTCTATTTGTAGTATTACTACAAAATTCTGACAACATCATTCCACCATAATTCTAACAATTAACCAACAAAAATCTAACAATTGTAACTCAATTAAACCAATTAATTCAAATCAAACATAATTATGTCAATTAACATAATTATCCTCAAATCTAACAATAATTATGTCAATTAACTTAATTCTAACAATTCTAACTCAAATCCAACCCAATTATCCTCAAACCTAACACAATTAATAAAACTCAATCCATATAAACAATACAAGGGTTAAGAAAGAACACAAACCGGAAAGACGGACGAAAATTGTACCTTATTTGGGGGGTCGCCAGAGATGGCTGGGTCGCCGGTGGTGGGTGTGACGCCGAAGGGGGTTGGGATTTGGGGGAGGGGGGAGGGGTCGCCGGAAAATGGGATGGGAGGGAAGATTTAGGGTTTGGGTGATTTAGGGGGTGGGTCACTGGTGGCGGGTGGGACGCCGGAGGGGGTTGGGATTGGGGGGGGGGGGGGGTTGTCGCCTTCGAAATCACCGAGGAGGAGAGGGGGTTTGGGTGAGTTGGGTTTGGGGTCTGAATGTTGAGTTGCGTAATTTTTTTTAAGTTTAAAGACTCTGCGTCGGATTAGCCGACGCAACAGCCGACACATATTTCAATTTTGTGTCGGCTAATCCGACGCAGTACGCGTGGCTATGTTTACTGACCGCGTCAATAGACGTGTTGACTTGACCACAATGCATCGGATTAGCCGACACAATACCTTTGTACTGAGTCGGCTTTGCGTCGGCTAATCCGCCACAACGCTTTCACATATACGCGCGAACGTGAAATTGTTGGCGTTAGTTCCATGGAGGCGGATAGCGTCGGTTAATCCGACACAAAATTTTTGTGTCGGGTTACTCGACGCAAATCGACGCAACATAAATACCTGCGTCGGATTGTTAGTCCAACGCAAAATGTCTGCTGCAATTTCCTCTATTTTTAGTAGTGCACTATACTGCGGTGCATTCCTAAATGGGTGCGCTAAAGACATCTATGGCCGAACTCGTATGTGTTTCGCGGCATATTCTAAGACCAACTCGGCTTAGGAAGTCCTTCCTGATTTACGAGTGAGCCATCGGTGTTGGTATAGACCCGATTTTGACCGACCGAGACTTAGCGTAAAGCATACATGGTGCCCTCATATTGCTTGCTTGACTACGTGCTACTTGGTTTCCGTGCCATTTTTCAAAAACCGTCATTTCAAAAAAATGCATCTTTTCAAAATATCCAATTTTCAAAAATCTCGGAATGTTGCCGAAATTTAGACTTGTTATTCGACTCAAAGGTATCCTATTTTCTAGCCGGCATGCTATCCATTCTAGTTTTTGAATTTTCGATCCTATTTTTTGAATTTACAAATTTTCAAAATTCCATTTCGATTTTCAAATCTTCGAGATGCCATTTTCGATTTTTAAATCCTCGGGATCCCATTTTCGATTTTAAAATTTTCAGAAATTTAATTTCGATATTCAAAATTTTTAAATTCCAAATATTTTAACTTCTCAAAAAAAAAAATCGATCCTGTCGGCATGCTGCCACTTTCAAAAGTCAGGATTGTCCTCCGAATTTCTCAAAATTCAATCATTTTCGAAAACCTTCCTTATTTTAGGACCAACCGTAATCTGTGTGTCAGGTCTTTTCATAATTCGTCAAAGGTCTACAGCGTCGAAACTTTGTCGATCCTACATTACGGGTTTCTTCCCCATCCTAATCCGCCTGATCCTAAAGGCATAACCAACCAACATGAGTCATACACTCGTAAATTGAAGGTTCGTCTAAACACTCAAGTCCTAACTAGAAAGTCCCACGCAATTTTTCCCTCCGACAGGACGGTCCCCACGACCTTTCCTGAGGGTATCTCGCCCGTCTTTCAATTCGTTAGTCGAGTCATCCCAATTCAAGAACCTTTTAACTTAAGGGTCTACCCTAATCTCAGGGCCATCCTTATTCAAGTCAAGTCAAGGGTCTTTAGCATCAAAACTCTGCCGATCTCACATCGCAAGTTTCTTCCCTTACCTCGTGTGTCTTTCCTCGAGTCCGAGTCAACCTTTTATAAGGCATAGCTCTGTAGCTAAAGGTTTATGATCCTTACGTCCAAGGGTCACTCGTTCGACAGTCGAGTCTTAACAAAACCTTCGATCTCACTCGGGGGCTAGCCTTCAGCAGAGCGATCAATCACGGTTTCTCTAAGGGTCATGTCTTACACGTGTTGTCTCACGTAACCCACTTTTGCGTCACTTAGATGTCACACCATTTGAGTCCTATCAGAGTCCTTAGTCTTACTTGGTGGAAATTCTCCGATGGAGAGATTAATCACAAACGCACCGAGAATCGTACCCTAGGTATTTTGTCTTAGGAAAGTCAAACCAGAGTCGTCTTCCTCCTGCGCTATTTCCTGTGCCTTGGTGTATTCGAGTTCCAAAGCAACATTTCTGATAACGTGGGTATTCTCGCAGACTATGGCATCCACAACCGGGAATAGGGGCATGGAAAACACCATTAATGAAATGAAGGCTTTGCTGGAGACAATGGTTAGTAGGTAGACCATGGTTGAAACCCAACTAGGGTTTGTAAGAGCCGACCAAGAGGCCATGAATGCTCTTTTAACTGCCATTGAACGGCAAGACCTCGATTATGGATTGGTGAATACTGGGCCATTTGCCAAACTGATCAGCACGGTGCGTATGCTCGAGGAACAGTTTCACGCCCTCCAAGGGAACAACATCCGCGTTGAAAACTCCCGAGACTATACACCCATCAGTGAGAAACTACAAAAGGATCTCAACTTAGAAGGGTTAACCATATTTGAAGGGACGGAGGATACATTACTACACCTCCGAGCTTTCAAGGCATTTATGGCAATCAAGGGGGTCAAAGCCGACATGTTCATCAATCTGTTCGGCGCATCCCTCGGAAAATACCCGAAAGCCTGGTTCTATAGGCTTAATACAAAAAGATTCCCAACTTGAGAAAATGTGGCTACCGAGTTCGCTCAAAACTATTCTGATAATACTGAACTTCAGACTACCATGCGGACTTTAGAAGTCATGACCCAAGATCCAACAGAGGGTTTCATTAAATACCTTCAGCGTTGGCGGGCTGAGAGTGTTAAGCTGGTAGACAAGCCTAGCGAGAAGACACTAGTGGAGGCGTTCATCAACAACCTCTAACCCTCCTACCGCGTCCATCTTAGGTATGCCGACGTTTCAAACTTTCTGGTGCTTACTGAAATGGGCACTAGGATTGAAGACGATCTTCGACATAATGAGGATCTGGGTAAAGCTCTACTGAAGGCTATACTTGACATCTACTTGAGTCCTTAGAAGCCGAAGACTACTGACGACATCATCCGAGAGTCCAGATTTGATTTAAGTCCGAGTCTGAGTTTGAGTCTAGGATGTTCTATTTCTTTCAATTTCGAAGTCAGATTCAGAGTCAGCTTTATTCTGTCCTATTTTCACAATCCAATAAAATATGATTTTCTATTTCTCATATATGCTTTACTTATGTGTTTCCGAGAACATGATGAACACCATCATACACTGTGGGCACATGCACGTGACTATAATAGGCACATCTATAATGACTGCAGGGAACTGAGACCCGTGTTTTTCCTTTACCTGTTCCATGTCTTGCATTGAAAGCCACATAACTACCCCTAGCAGGAGAGGTATCGAATCCTATGACAAATCTAGGTAGTCTCCTAGTTTGGGTTCAGGATGGGAGGCAAGCCCATTTCCCACAGTAAACACCCCTTAAATAAGACCGACTAATCCCTACCTTTTGTGTTAGTCTGACCAACACACAAAAAAGAAAAAAAAAAACTGGACAAAAAAATCAGAAGTCCAAGGAAAAAGCAAAAGGCCAAAACAAAAGAGCTGACCATGATAAAAAAAAAACTCTTAACATCCCTCGACCAGATACGGTCAATCCCTTGACCACGGCACGGTCAACTCAAATGAAGAATCCCATGACCGAGGCTAAAAGGTCAACCGCAAAATTTAAAAAACCCATGACCGTGGTCAGCGGTCAACTCAAGTGAAAGTCCCTTAACTGGGGTACGGTCGATTCAAAAATTATCGATGCCCATACCATCAAATAGAAGAGAGACAATCAGGTTGGTCAGCTAACACCACATCTAGCCTTCCCACATTACAATCCTCAAGACCTTCTCGAGACCTACGCTAAGAGACAGCTCGGAATTTTGAGGATCGAAGCTCAATAGGATACCCCATAACTGATAAGCTAATCGTACACCTATCAAAGATAACCAACTTAGGTCTAACTAAAAATATAGCTAGGGAAGTCAGGATCGTATCCACAAGAAGACAAATAAATTCTACTCGCAATTAAAGTCTATCTAAGTAACAAATCGGAGGGTTTTTTTTATTGTGGTTAACTAATCTAAAACTAGTGAAGGAAGAGAAGTAAAAAGAAGAATAACTAAAATAAACAAGATGAATAAGGATGAATAAATATAGAGGGAAAACTAGGATCGTCGGTTCACCATGAGTTTCCTACGGTCACAGTCTGGGTCACAGGTCTATCGCAGATATTGGTCTAAGGGATAGTGAAAAGGTCCTTCCGGTCCGCTATTCACCCTAGCATGCGTCTAAAGGCTTCCGATCATATTAGAGCATACTAATGTGTTGTAGCAGGTCTAACTTTTACCAGGCTTCCGATCTTAGGTTCAAGTTTACCAACTCAATTAATAAATTACGTCGACTTAATCAATTAATCTCAATTAAATGCTACAATTAACAACATAGACACAATATCATTGACAGATCTGTAAACTAATTAGCAATCGTATTCAATTCATGGATCCCCTAAACCCTAGCATGGAAAATTAGCTACTCATAGAAAAATTTACGACAACAATAATAAAGATGATAAATAAATTAAGCATAACGAATAGATCAAAAGAGAAATTAAGCATAAACGAATTAATACGATTAAGAAAGAAAGAATTAAGTATAAAGGAATAAAGGAAGAACAAAGAGATAATTAGATTATCGAGTTTAAAGGAAGAGAAGAAAGGAATTCAGAAATCTAGATCTAAAAGTTTTAGGGTAAAGAGAAATCTAAAGAGAGTAGTCTAAAGAAAAGTTTAGAGAGAATTAGAAACATAAAAGAAGTTGAGGTAGTAGAATTCTAGTCTAATAGTTTCTTAAATACTGAGTTAAAACAAAAGCCCAAAAGTCTTATTAAACCTAAACATCAAATTAGGAAAGTCTCGGTCTTCGTCCAGTCTCGAGAATAGTCGGTCGACTATTCTGAATAGTCGTTCGACTATTATTGACCTGTTTTCGTTCTCAGCACTGCGCGATCAACTTCAAACGCTTGCCATTTCTTCGTTACTTCTTCAAATCGAGCGTGTAATATACCGTTGGAAATCTAAGAGAAAGAGATTTTCAACGCAACTAGAATCAGCGCAATTGGAGTTGAATAAATCAAGATATTCACGTTTTAAGTAGACCCGTTTGGAAACGATCATTCTCTTTTCTTATTTCGCATAAGATTTCATCTTTAAGCACAAGTTTTGTCTTGTTTATGCGTCCACGGGTTCAAACCTGCATAATATGCAACATGACCACAAAGTATCAAATTCGGGGGAAAATAGTAGACAATGCTACTCGATATGCATGGAAATGCGTGCGTAAAAGACGGACTAATCATATATAAATTGCACGCATCAAACCTCCCCAAACCGAACCCTTGCTCAAGACAATGAAAAACATCCTAATGGAACGGTATACAACTCAAATCGGAATATGCTCCAAAGTTACCCAAACCAATGCGCAACGATTAAGATTAATATAAACAACCACATACAACAAGCTTGACCAATGACAACAATACTGAACCTTCAACCTTGCAAGACTCGTCTATGTCGGACTCTCGCAGATCGCTATCACACAAAAGGGGTGATATTGTGAGTTTATGTAAAAACGGAAAGACAAAACACTCACCTAAACTACGACCTACAAGAACATGCATGCAATCTAACATGAAATCAATTTCTAATAACCGTACATACGCATTTTATCAGGAAAAGATGCGTGCCAAGGACTTACATATGGTATAAAGTGAGGCTAATCGGGTAAGAAGGGGCAAAACGATATGGATATGAGAAGGTAAAAGCCAAGCTAGTATTCCTTACACCCATCAATAATAAACATTCCGTTCTCACCAAACTCCAGTCGAACAAATTAGGCATAGCAACAAGCACCTTATCAAAATCGCTTCCCACTAATAACTACGAAATTAGAGAGATCAATTCTTTTCTCATAGCAAAAACACATTATTCTTCTAGTTTCACTTCATTTTTTTTCTTCTTTCCTTTCTCATTCTATTTCATTTTTTTTAAATATTTTTTTTTCCAAATAAATATTTTTTTTTCATTCCCTTCTCAATTGTCATGATACCAAAATCAACCTGAAAAAAACAATTTCGTCCAACTAATCTACTAGCTTGACTAGGGTAGGCAATATATGACATGTAGCTGATAAACGGGTCAAACAGGTCAATTTGGCTATCTGAGGCTTATGTGAATTAGATAAAAGAAAGGATTTGCCTTTTTCGCACATGTCAAAACCACAACTCAAAAACGTACAGGTACCTAAGAGACGAATGTCATGCTTATGCAGTTTGATGTTACATGTCTCATAAGGAGTACTACTCTCAACCTAAATGAAACTGATCATGAATGTCATCAGTTTAAGGCTCTAATTCCTTACAAATCTGAGTAGTTTGCCAACAATGAGTCAAGTTTATTCGTTCAGTAAAGTTCATCAATGATAAGAGAATGGTGCATGTAATTATATACAAAAACGATAACGATGCAAGGCATAAGAAGGCTAATGAAGACATAAAAGCAATATCATCATCGTTATATGACCATTCCGACTCGACTACATGCAAAAACGTATTTTTGTGATTTTTTTATGCAAACGAAAATGCAATAAATATGCAAATGGATGAAAATAACAAATGCATAACCTCCCCAAACCAAATCACACAATGCCCTCATTGTGTACAACAAATAATAAGAGGCACAAAAAAAATATGGGGAAAGATATGAAAGACGATGAAAGTGCAAAATAATTGAAATAAAGAAAAATGAAACTACTTACAAGATACATATAAAGGAGACTTCCCCAAACCGCATCTAAGCATCCTCTTTATAATCAGAAACGTCGCCGTCTCCGTTACCTTCGTCGTCCTAGAAGCTCACAAAAGCGGTACCTACACACAAAAAAACAAAACAAAAAAACACACACAAGAGAAGCAAAGAAAATATATAGAACAAATCTCAGCAGCCTAGTGAATCACCTAAAAAACTGGTCAAGGACCGCATTTACTTGTCAAACAAGTTAGACCAATCATCAGCAAAGTGGTCATAATGAATCAACACTAACAAGTATGACCAATAATAAGCACAATAAGTAAGAAGAGTACTGAGCAGTTTATGAGAAAAGACATACAAACCAAATATCTCAAAATTAGCCAAAGTCTTATCATTTGACTCAAATTGCACAAGAGGATAGTCAAATAACTCAAAACTACTCAAAACATCAATGAAGGAGTTATTATTATCACCATCTTCAATGCTCTCAAGAAGACGACCATCAAACGATAAATCAAGAGCCAAAGCAACCTCTTCTAAAAGAGTCTTACAATCCTCATCCATAATCATAGGCTCAAGCAAAGGTGTAAGGGAATCGAGATCAAGATAATCAATCTGTGAAAGAGATCCCTCTTCAAAACAATGGGAAAAGTCAAATTTCTCTAATATAGGTTTTTCAAAGAAATCAGATTCACAATCCCAAGTATCCTCAATGTTGAAACTCTCTTCACTCAAAGTATCATTCAAAAGTGCATTCTCTTCCCGACTCTCGTCCGTTTGAACTTTCCTCTCACGCTCACGGGCTTCTCTATTGTTCAACTCCCTTTCCAAATCCTCAAAATTGACATCAAATGTCACACTTTCAAATTCACATGAACCAAAATACTCAATGTTATCCTCACAAGTAATATCATTCAAAACATCAATACACACATTTTTCTCAAATATAACACTTTCCATCTCACAATCGTTATTTGCCACAATAACGTTCACAAAATGAGAAGTAGATTTGACTGAAAGTTGTTCCGAAGGAGAATAAGGTGGTTCGCAAGTATCCAAGATGTGCACATCATCGTCCTGCATCAAACTAACAGTCAAAAGGGATTGGGAAATGAGTTGGGATTGAACACTATACACATCATCGTCATCATCTTCCTCAAATGAGCATATGTCCTGTCTAATAGATGCAATAGATTCAGTCATAACATAGTCAGTGGAATGTGAGAAATTAACTCTAATATCTAACTTACATGGAGTATCATGCTCGTTTTCCTTTAAAGTTAGCAAATCTATAAGTTTTTGCATCATCGCCTTAAGCTCCGATATCTCAGCCTTCCTCTTTATCTCTGACTCCAACTGTTTCAGATTAAATATTGGAGTAGCGCCCATCGTTTCACATAAGACATGTATTTAAACATGCCTTCACAGTTTCCCTCAATATAAGTCAGTGTCGCATCATCGACACCATCATAAAACATATGACTCACCTCCCCCCCCCACACACACATGATAACCATTTTGAGTAATAAATAAAAGAGTCAAGTCTATCAAAATAAATATGCAGTGGTTCATGTTCAAACTGAGGGAAGTAGAAAATAGTCATAATGATGAAAAAAAAAAAAAAAAATAAATAAATGAGAGTAAAAAAAATAAAAAAAAACTAAGAGAAAAAATAAAATAAAATAAAATAAAATAATAATAATAATAATAATAATAATAAATAATAAATAAATAAATAAATAATAATAATAATAATAATAATAATAATAATAATAATAATAATAATAATAATAATAATAATAAGTTAAACTTTGCTTTGCGCACTTGCTCCCCAGTGTGAGAGTGTGAGTTACTTCTTCTCCGGGCGTGCACAGGTATTTCTAAGTTATACTTTGCTTTGCGCACTTGCTCCCACCTTGCTTTTGGGTCGGCCCACCTTTCTTTCGACACTGCGCTCCGATCTAGTCTTGAGCGTATTGTCACGGCGTCCGGACCCGGTTTCGGGGAGTGGCAGTGGCGGCTGGCCACCCTCCCCTTTTCCCTAGGGGGGCTCAGTGTCTTTGCCGCCGCGGATGCCCTTCACTTTGCCTTCCTTGCTTCTCGCATCCAGTCTGCCGATTTACAAGCTAAGCTGCTTCGTCCCGCCGAGATCGCCTCTCCTAGATTTGCCTTTGAGTCTGCCTTGAGTGGGTTTGTTGAGGCTATCGGTTCTGACTTCTTGGGTAACCCCTCTAAGATCGCTGCCCCAAAACTTATGAAGAAATTGGCAGATATATATTTCACGAGGGTTGCTTCAGCGGCAGAATCTGTTTTCTCCTTGACTCCTCGACAGCTTGCCCTGTGGAGATCTCAGCAGGGGGACCATTCTTCTGACTGGATGAGGGCTGTCCCTATTACTGTGCTTGGGCAAACCATGAACGGTCGGACATATCGCAGTGTGCTTAGTTACCGCCTGGGAGTCCCTATGTTTCCGCCATCCGGGACTTGCTCTTCCTGCTCAAGGGCCCTCAGAGAGGATATTTTTGGGGATCACGCTGTTTCCTGTGCTGGTACTGTGGGGATTAAATATCGCCATAACCTTGTCCGTGACACACTGTTGGATATTTGCTTCCAGACGGGGATCTCTGCACGCAAGGAAGTGGAGATTGGCCTCTGCGACGATGACGACAAGCCCTTGCGACCTGCCTATCTTCTGCTCTACTCGTGGGACAGGGGGCACGATGTTTGTGTTGATCTGACCGGGTCCTCTCCTTTGACCCAGTCCGGCTTGACTTCTTTTGATCGCGCACGGGTCGTCGCTGATGCTTTTCGTCGTAAGTGTGCCAAGTATCAGGCACGCTGCACGGCGATTGGTTATGGTTTCCTTCCTTTCTCCTTCTCCTCTCTCGGCGAGCTCGACACGGAGGCTGTCTCTCTGCTCCAGCGGATTCGTAAATTCTCTATGTCACAGGATGCTGGAGCGCGTGCCGCAGTTCATATTTTCACTAGAGTTAGTTTTGCTATTGCTAAGGGAGTGGGAGCCCAGATAGTATCTCGGCTCCCCTCTAACTTATTGTAATTTGTTCTGGTGTTAATGCAAGTTCCGTTTAAAATAATAATAATAATAATAATAATAGTAATAGTAATAGTAATAGTAATAGTAATAGTAATAGTAATAGTAATAGTAATAGTAATAGTAATAGTAATAGTAATAGTAATAGTAATAGTAATAGTAATAGTAATAGTAATAGTAATAGTAATAATAATAATAATAATAATAATAATAATAATAATAATAATAATAATAATAATAATAATAATAATAATAATAATAATAATAATAATAATAATAATAACTGCTATTAGACGTCAACGCCAGGAAGAGGCTATTACCAGAGCCATTCATACTTGGGGAGGGCCGGGGGGGAAGTTGTTGCTCTTGCGCGAAGCCCTAGCGGAGGCCTCCCCTTCTTTTTGTGTGGATTGGAGCTTGACGTAGGTGAGCTCAACATCCGTCAGTGTCGTAAGAAGATTTCTGATGGTCATTACACGGCTGTCGTTCGTGTTCTTTCTTCGTTCGGTGTAGCTCCGTACACTGATGCCATCCTCCGAGCCCTCCAGGATAAGCACCCGCCTGCTCTTCCTCCTGCCCTTCCGTCTGAGCCTGCTGGCCATTGTCTTGATGCGTCGGTGTCTGTTGATTTGGACATGATTCGGAGTTTTCCCCGGGGCACGTCTTGTGGGAGGGATGGGTTCCGGGCCCAGCATCTGCTGGATTGTTTGAGTGGTGCTGCTATTGCCATTTCTGATGATCTGATTGCCTCTATCGCTCGGGTGGTCAACCTTTTTCTCGGGGGGAAGTGTCCGCAGATACTAGGTGAGTACATTGCTAGTGCTCCGCTCACCCCGCTCGTTAAGCCAGGGGGAGGGGTTCGTCCTATTGCTGTGGGCACCATCTGGAGGCGCCTTGTCTCCAAGGTTGGAGCTTACTTGGTTGGCCCATCTTTAGGCGGCTATTTTGAGGGCCTTCAATTCGGGGTAGGTGTTTCTAGCGGGGGTGAGGCTATTCTGCATTCCTTGAACCGCCTGGTAGAGGATTGTGGCGCGGATGTGGCCTCTCCATGTTACTTGTCGATTTCCAGAATGCCTTTAACTTGGTTGATAGAGAAACTATGCTAGGAGAGGTCCGTCGTCAGTGTCCAGCCCTCTCCCGCTGGGTTGAGTTTTGCTACTCCAGCCCAGCTAGGCTCTACTACGGGGAGCACTGCCTCCGCTCTTGCCAGGGGGTCCAGCAGGGGGACCCCTTAGGCCCCCTCCTTTTCTCCCTTGTTCTGCACCCCCTGGTTTGTAGGATCAGGGACTCCTTTGATCTTTGCTTCCAGGCTTGGTACCTCGATGACGGTACCATCGTCGGGGATACGCTTGTCGTGGGGAAGGTTCTCCAGATGATTATGGATGAGGGCCCCCGTTCTGGCCTCCATCTCAACGTGACTAAAACGGAGGTTTTCTGGCCTGTCGAAGATCCGAGAAGCAGGTGTGCTGGTGTTTTCCCCACCTCTATTGCCAGGCCCTTGAACGGTGTTAAGGTCCTTGGGGGACCGGTCAGCGTGTGCCCAGCTTTCAGTGGCGCTCTTGTCTCGAAGAGGGTCACTCGTACTATAGAGCTCATGGACTTGGTTGCTACGATCGAGGATCCCCAGTGTGAGTTACTTCTTCTCCGGGCGTGCACAGGTATTTCTAAGTTATAATTTGCTTTGCGCACTTGCTCTCCCCGTGCTTTTGGGTCGGCTCACCTTTCTTTCGACACTGCGCTCCGCTCTAGTCTTGAGCGTATTGTCACGGCGTCCGGACCCGGTTTCGGGGAGTGGCAGTGGCGGCTGGCCACCCTCCCCTTTTCCCTGGGGGGGCTAGGTGTCTTTGCCGCCGCTGATGCCCTGCACTTTGCCTTCCTTGCTTCTCGCCTCCAGTCTGCCGATTTGCAAGCTAAGCTGCTTCGTCCCTCCGAGATCGTCTCCCCTGGACCTGCCTTCGAGTCTGCCTTGAGTGGGTTTGTTGAAGCTACCGGTTCTGACTTCTTGAGTAACCCCTCTGAGATCGCTGCCCCAAAACTCATGAAGAAATTGGCAGACATATATTTCACGAGGGTTGCTTCAGCGGCGGAATCTGTTTTCTCCTTGACTCCTCGACAGGTTGCCCTGTGGAAGTCTCAGCAGGGGGACCATTCTTCTGACTGGTTGAGGGCTGTCCCTATTTCTGGGCTCGGGCAAACCATGAACGGTCGGACCTATCGCAGTGTGCTTAGTTACCGCCTTGGAGTCCCTTTGTTTCCGCTTTCCGGGACCTGCTCTTCTTGCTCCAGGGGCCTCAGAGAGGATATTTTTGGTGATCACGCGGTTTCGTGTGCTGGTACGGTGGGGATTAAACATCGCCATAACCTTGTCCGTGACACATTGTTGGATATTTGTTTCCGGACAGGGATCTCTGCAGGCAAGGAGGTGGAGATTGGCCTCTGCGATGATAACGACAAGCCCTTGCGACCTGCCGACCTTCTGCTCTACTCGTGGGACAAGGGGCGGGATGTTTGTGTTGATCTGACTGGATCCTCTCCTTTGACCCAGTCCGACTTGACTTCTTTTGAGCCCGGACGGGTTGTTTCTGATGCTGCTCGTCGTAAGTGTGCCAAGTATCAGACACGCTGCACGGCCATTGGGTATGGTTTCCTTCCTTTCTCCTTCTCCTCTCTCGGCGAGCTCGACACAGAGGCTGTTTCTCTGCTCCAGCGGATTCGTAAATTCGCTATGTCACAGGATGCTGGAGCGCGTGCCGCAGTTCATATTTTCACTAGAATTAGTTTTGTAATTGCTAAGGGAGTGGGGGCCCAGATAGTATCTCGACTTCCCTCTAACTTCTTGTAATTTGTTCTGGTGTTTAATACAAGAAAATAATAATAATAATAATAATAATAATAATAATAATAATAATAATAATAATAATAATAATAATAATCGTCTCAAGAAACTGGAGTTTTCTGAGACAGAGACAAACTAAAATAAACAAGCAGAAAAACACCGTCTTCCCGGCAACGGCGCCAAAATTTGATAAGCTAATCGTACACCTATCAAAGATAACCAACTTAGGTCTAACTAAAAATATAGCTAGGGAAGTCAGGATCGTATCCACAAGGAGACAAATAAATTCTACTCGCAATTAAAGTCTATCTAAGTAACAAATCGGGGGGTTTTCTGATTGTGGTTAACTAATCTAAAATTCTACTCGTATGCCATTTCTTTTTCTTTTGTATTTTTTTTTTGACTTCTTGTGCCTTTTCTTTTTCTTCTTTCTTTTCTTTCTTTCTTTTTCTCTTTTTTTCTTTCTTTTGACTTGGCTTGCCTTTCGGATGATTTTGTTTTGTAGGCATTTCTTGCAACCAAGTAAGAATTTCAACAAGTTGCAACTTATTTGTGGAAATGTGTAGGAGGTAGGGAAATGGGCAAGTCGGGGTCGCGATTTCCCTTCAAACCCACAAAAAGGTGGAAAACTTGGACTAATCAAACAATTTTGGAACACGGTCACCGAAGGAACGGGACTCGGCAACCAAGGCCTTTTCACACCATTGGGTGGTCATAGTGGTCAAAATGCAAATCCCGTAGTAAATCCCTGGTAGACTAGGTGGGGTCATTCTACTAGACTAAAGTCCAAGACTCGATTCACATCACTAGGAAGGGAAAGTAAACACTTGCGCACTAGCCTCAAAACCGGGTTTTCGAAAAACTTTTCTACACTAGACACAAACTAAACAAAACACAACAAGGACGAAAGAAAATGAGACACACTCAACAAAACAAAACAAAATAAGAGAAAAGAAAACAAACATACAAACAAAACAAACACCACCCCGAGACATCCACATAAGCAACCAAAACAACCACAACTTCAACAAGCTCCACCCGAGCACACATCATCACAAATCTCCTCCAAACTCCACAAGAGACAAAGAGGAAAAGAGATAGAATGACGTTACCGGATGTCTTGAGCTTTCCGAAAATTACGGCGATCAAGGAACCTATAAGGAAGTGGGGAGGCAAAACACACAATACAACAAAAATACGACACAACGACACCAAAAGAAGAGACACAAAAGAAAATCTTTTTTGATTTTTATGAAAATTTTCAAATTTTTAGGGTTTTTTTTTAAAGATTTTTTCGAGGAAAAAACTACGAAAATACAACTAAACTACACTAGGATATCGCTCCCTCACACTTAAACCGAGCAATGTCCTCATGCTCGATCGGTAGTGTGTGGAGACACTAAAAAAAAGAGAGAAAAAGGGAAAATAAAGATAAAAATCAAAAAAGAAAGTGAAGAAAGGGTAGAATGTGTCCGGCCGGGGTGTAATCAAGTCACCAAGGTCCGAGACAAGAAAAGATATGGATGGGGGAAGAAATAAAAGAAGAAAATAAAAGAAAATGGGAGGGGATGACTAGGTGTAATCAAGTCACCTAGCCCGGATTCCGCCTAAATCCGATTAAATTCAACGAAAAGGAAATAAAAACAAAGAAAAGGTGAAAAGAACTTGTCAATTTGGATTTTTCAAATGACTCTCGATGTAGTCACGTCATCGAGAATCGGGAGCGATAACCACAAAGGCCCCGAGGGCCATCATGACACCAAAATGATAAAAGGGAAGGAGGAGCAAACGAAGAAAGACTAAGCAAACAAAAAACGGAAAAGAAGGAGAGTCGCCTTACCAAGCGGTTAGCAACCCAATCAACTCCATCGTCTCTGATGGTATGGATTCGTCACGTCCCTAGCCAACAATATAACACCGACTAACCTAGTGGGTAGCTAGGGCAAGTCGGGATCGTATCCACGAGGACGGTATATCAAGGTTTAGACTAGGTCGACCTACAACGAGACTAGATTACCAAACAAACACGAAGAAGCGATAAAAGGAAAACTAATTATGGAGGAGAAGTATGACTATACTAACAATGCTAAACAATGCTAATGATCGAACTAACAAATAAACTAGAGTAAACGATGTCTAACTAAGAAGATGAACTCAAATATGGAAAGAAGTGGGGTAGGTCGGGTTCATAGGAGTAGAAGGGTAATTGGGGTGATCAAGGGTATAGGTGCCTCCTAGTTACTAGAGTCGGTCCGGGCTCTCGCAACTTAGACCGATGTCAAGGTGGGTCCGGGCTCTCGCAACTTAGACCCTAGTCCGCGCTCTCGCGACTAAACTATTCTCAACATTTCCACATAATAGACAATCAATGAGGAGATGAGCACAAGTATGGGAAGCATGGCCACTACAACTCATACAAGCATATCAACAAACACATAGAGTGCCCACAATGTGACTAACAACAAAGATTCACCCTTTTCCCTTAATCAACCCTAATCATCCATAATCTACCCCTAATCCCCCTACTAACCCCACAAGTAAACTACTCACTCATTATTAAGAGAAAACCAACAATCATAAGAGAGATCAATGTCACCAAACAAGCATCCATTATCATTAACAAGAACAATAGCAATAACAATAACAATAAGAAAGAAACTTGAATAAATAACAAAGACTAAGGATGAAAAGATTATACCAACAATAGGATGAATAAAAGATGAAAACTTGTATTAATGAGAAACCCAAATACAATCCCAAGGTTGTCAATCTTGGAACAATCTTCAAGAATTCTTTAATCCAAGACTATTTACAATAATTAACTAAGGATTCAAGAAAGGATTAAACTAATGAGAGTAGCAATAATCTAGGGTTTTGAATGATAATGGAGGCTTAAACTAATCTAGGGTAAGATAAGATGTCTTAATATTACAAGAAGGGAGTATATATATGGGTACAAGAATGAAGGAGAAGAAAAGAAGAAGTGCGGGTGAGCTGTAGCCCATCCCGATCGGGACGGATCATCCCGATCGGGAAGGGTTCCGCCATCCTGATCGGGAAGGGCTCAACCCGACCTGGAAGGACCCACAGTGGCGATTCTAAATGTGTCTCCCTTCCCGATCGGGAAGGCTATTATCCCGACCGGGAAGGGTCTTGTATGCCTTCAATAAGAGCTCTAGGGTCCCTCCTTGTATCTTATGGGCTTCCCGTCGATTCTCGGGACTCGGGATCGGGTCTCGGAGGCTCGGGATTGGGACCCAAGGTCTCGGGGTCGATTCCAAGGTCTCGAGTCATCGTTCCTTTATCTCGTTGGCTCCAAAATGTGTATGTATTGAGTCGGAATCACTCCAACTCTTCCAAATCGGGCTCGGGAACCTGAAACGGACTAAAGGAAGCATAAGAAGCCCATGAATCGCTCCCAAGGAGCGATTCCACAAGGAAAAAGGGACCAAAACACTACGAAATAGGCACTACAAATGACACTTATCAACTCCCCCACACTTAACCCTTACTCGCCCTTGAGTAAGCACATACTAACTACTAAACTAGCCGAATGGGTATTAGCGCACCCTACGCGCCTTCAACTCACGCGAGTGCACTTAGAGGAAAAGTGCACTCCGCAAGGCAAGTTGGGTCTTGTGACAAAACTGTGGATGCAACCGGACACAAAACACATAAACAAACAAACACACAAACAAACACATAATCGGTTGCACCCGAAACAAAAGAAATACCGCTTCCCTCTAAAAGCGGTGAATGAAACACCGGTTTAGGACTCGAGGTAAGTGACAACGTTCCCAAGCTAGCAATACAAACCAAGGTGGACTAAACCCTAATAGTATGACGATAAAGCAACAAGAACGTTGGTGACTTACCTAGGTCCTCCTAACTTTCTAAAAACGTACTACGGGACGATCGGCGAAGTGGAAAAGTGAGGAACCACAGTGTTAGTCGACACTGTAGGTAAGTGAGACCCCGCCTCCCGTGTCTAAGACCGCCTAACTAGTCCAAGTAAAAAGGTGGGAATATGCAAAATGAGGGAAGACCGACTAATGCCGCTATCATCCTTCCTCGGGACTCGGTCCTTTGGTAGGCTCTTCACGGCAAAAGTCGGAAAACGGCTTATTTTTGTGGGGATTTCTTTTTGTGAGACGGGTTTTCTTTTGGCATTTTCTTTCTTTTCGACGTATTGATTTGTTTTGCCATGCCATTCTTTTTCTTCTTTTCTATTTCCTTTTTGGCTTTTGTGCCTTTTTTTTTTTCCTTCATTCTTTTCTTTCTTTCATTTTTCTTTCTTTCTTTTCTTTTCTTTGCCCTTTTGGCAAGATTTGGCATTTTTTTGGCATTTCCTTTGTATGACAAGAAAGGTAGAAATCATCAAATTGCGTTTTATTGTGTGGAGATGCGTAGGAGGTAGGTGAATGGGTAAGTCGGGACGGGCCAAGACCCTTCAAACCCACAAAAAGTGGAGAACTTGGACTAATCAAACAATTCTAAACACAGTCACCTAGGGGACGAGACTCGGTAACCAAGGCCTTTTCACACCGTGGGTGGTCATAATGATCAAAAGTGCAAATCCCGTAGTAAATCCCTAGTAAGCTAGGTGGACTCAAGGTAAAGGACCAACGAACTCTTTGATTTAGGGTCATTCTACTAGGCTAAAGTCCAAAACTCGATTTATACAACTAGAAAGGGAAAAATAGACACTCAGTCACTAGCCTCTAAACCGGGTTTTCGCAAAATATTTTACACACAAGACTCAACAAACACAACACAAAATGAAGACATGACGAAGACAAACGAAAGAAAAAGAAACAAAAGCAACAAAAACAAAACATAACAAAACAAACATATAACAAACACCACCCCGATATTCCATACAAGCCACCAAATCATCCATCAATATGCACAAAGCTCCACCCGAGCACACCTCAACACAACCTTCTCCAAACATCACAAGGAATAAACGAGAAAAGGGGATAAGATGTTACCGGAAGTCTTTAGAGCTTTCCAAAGTCATTGGCGATTAAAGCAACCTATAAGAACAAAGGGAGGCAAAACACGCACACAAAACAAATATACGACACGAAGACACGAAATGAAAACACAAAAGAGAAAATCTTTTTGATTTTTGCGGAAATTTTTCAAATTTTTAGGATTTTTTAAAGGTTTTTTTTCTCGAAAAACTATGAAAATAAAACTAACTACGATAGAATATCGCTCCCCCACACTTAAATCGAGCCATGTCCTCATGCTCGATCGTAGGGTGCGGAGAGACAAAAGAAAGAAAAAGAAACTACGAAAATAAAACTAAAAATCAAAAAGAGAAGTGAAGAAAAGGGTAGAAGGTGTCCGGCCGGGGTGTAGTCAAGTCACCATGGGCCGAGACAAGAAAAGATATGGATGGGGGAAGAAATAAAAAGAAGGAAATAAAAGGAAATGGGAGGGGAGGGCTAGGTGTAATCAAGTCACCTAGCCTGGATTCCGCCCAAGTCCGACTAACTCCTAAAAAGGGGTGAAAATCTTGTAAATGGACTAATCGATTGACTCGACGTAATCACGTCGTCGGGAGTCGGGAGCAACCAAACTATGGCCTCGAAGGCCCCTAGATACCGAGACTCAAGGGAAGGGGGTAAACAATGAAAAGGAAGCGATAAAAAAACGGAAAAGTAAGGATAGTTACCCAAACCGAGCGGCTAGTAACTCACTAGCTCCATCGTCTCGTTGATCATTAGAGGCTCGTCGCATGTTTTCTCGGTTGCCATCTCGCTTCACACTTGAAGAGAACTCACGGTATAGGTAGTAATGGTAGGGGGTGGGATTTGATGTGAGAGTCGGTGTAAAGCGGATAGGAAATGGAGTGAGGGCATGACAATGAAGTACATGGGGCATATGATAAGGCTAGGATAGTTAGGGAGGTTGAGAGGGGGCATAAAACGGTTGGGTGGACTCGATTTGCGAAGAAGAATCACAAAGGGGGAGCAGAGGACCTTCCCGGTCGGGAAGATTGTTATTCCCGATCGGGTATGCTCACCCGTCCCGGTCGGGACGCCCTCATCCCGGTCGGGACGAGCCCACAGTAAGCTCGAAATGTGGTGCGCCCTTCCCGATCGGGAAGGCACCCTTCCCGATCAGGAAGCCTTACCCTTCCCGGTCGGGACGCCTCATCCCGACCGGGATGGGCCTTCTTCAACTTCCACAATCCCAAAAGCTCGCTCGAAGCTTCAAAAACCCGATCCTCGTGCCTACAACCCAAGGTATATTGATGGTAAGGATTTTGCCGTGAGTCCAACCGTCAATAATAATAAACCGACTATTCCTAGTGGGTATCTAGGGCAAGTAGGGTCGATATCCACAGGGACGGTAGAGTAAGGTCTAGACTAGGTCCACTAAAACTAGGCTAAGTCACACGAACAAACACAAAGAAAGCTATAAAAGGAAACAATTGAGGAGGAGGAGTAAGGACTAGACTAATGATGCTAAACAATGCTAATGATCGGTCTAACTAGAAAATGACTCAATTACGGAAAGAAGTGGGGTAGGTCGGGTTCATAAAGGTAGAAGGGTAATTGGGGTGATCAAGGGTATGGATGTCTCCTAGTGTCTAGAGTCGGTCCGGGCTTTCGCAACTTAAACCGATGTCAAGGTGGGTCCGGGCTCTCGCAACTTAGACCCTAATCCGTGCTCTCGCAACTACGATTATTCTCAACATTCCCACATCATAGGCAAACAATGGATTCATGAACACATGCACAAGGAGCATTGGCCACTACAACTCATACAAGCATAACAACAAACACATGGAGTGCTCACAATGTGACTAGCAACAAAGATTCACCCTTTCCCCTTAATCAACCCTAATTATCCATAATCTACCCCTAATCCCCCTACTAAGCCCACAAGAAGACTACTCACTCATGATAAAAGGAAGGATAACATCAAAGGAGAAGCTAAGACAAACATCCAAACATCCATAATGATAAATCCAAACAAGAACAATAACAATAACACTAAGAAAAGATTCAAACTTGTATAAATAACAAAGAACAAGGATGAGAAAGGATTATACCAACACTAGATGAAGAAAAGGAACAATCTTGCATTAATGAGAAACCCAAATACAATCCCAAGGTTGTCAAGCTTGAGATAATCTCCAAGAATCCCTTAATACAAGCACTAATTACAAAGGATTAACTAAAGATTAACTAAAATTAAGAGAAGATTAAAGCTAATGAGTGAGAATCAATCTAGGGTTTTTGAGGCTTAAAATACTCTAGGGTATGATAAGTCCTCGTCCTCCCCCAAGAGAAGGGTATATAAAGGGTTTAAGAATGAAAGGAATTGAAAGGAAATGAACACGGGCTGAACTGGGACAATCCCGATCGGGAAAGGAAATCCCGATCGGGAAAGTGGAGAATCCCGATCGGGATTTTATGCTCCCGATCGGGAACACCCCACAGTAGCCGCTCCTTGCTTTCCTCTTTATTCCCGATCGGGATGAGGCCATACCCGATCGGGAATAGTCTTGTAGGCCTCCAATATGAACTTTTCGGTCCCCCCTTGGTTCTCATGGCCTTCTCATCGATTCTCGGGACTCGGGATCGGGTCTCGGAGGCTCGGGATTGGGTCCCAAGGTCTCGGGGTCGATTCCAAGGCATCGAGTCATCGTTCCTTAGCTTCGTTGGCTCCAAAATGCATATGTATTGAGTCGGAATCACTCCAACTCTTCATGAACGGTCTCGGGAACCTGAAACGAGCTAAAGGAAACATAAGAAGCCCATAGACCGCTCCAAAGGAGCGGTTCCACAAGGAAAATGGGACCAAAACACTACAGAATAGGCACTACAAACGACAACTATCAACTCCCCCACACTTAACCCTTACTCGCCCTCGAGTAAGCACATACTAACTACTAAACTAACCGAGCGGGTATTAGCGCACCCTACGCCCCTTCAACTCACGCGAGTGCACTTAGAGGACAAGTGCACTCCGCAAGGCAAGTTGGGTCTTGCGACAAAACTGTGGATGCAACCGGACACAAAACACATAAACAAACAAACACACACACAAACACATAATCGGTTGCACCCAAAACAAAACAAATACCGCTTCCCTCTAAAAGCGGTGAATGAAACACCGGTTTAGGATTCAAGGTAAGCAACAACGTTCCCAAGCTAGCAATACAAACCAAGGTGGACTAAACCCTAATAGTATGACGACAAAGCAATAAAAACGTTGGTAACTTACCTAGGTCCTCCTAACTTTCTAAAAGCTTACTACGGGACGATCGGCGGAGATGGAAAGTGATGAACCACGGTGTTAGTCGACACTGTAGGTAAGTGAGACCCCGCCCCCTTTAGCGTGAGCCGAGAGGGTCTTCCCATGGCTAAAACCGACTAACTAGTCCAAGTAAAAAGGTGAAAATATGCAAAATGAGGGAAGACCGACTAATGCCGCTATCATCCTTCCTCGGGACTCGGTCCTTTGGTAGGCTCTTCACGGCAAAAGTCGGAAAAAGGCTTATTTTGAGAGGTAGGAGTTATTTTTGTGAGACGATTTTCTTTTGGCATTTTCTCTTTTCTTTTGCATTTTTGCTTTGTTTTTCCATGCCAACTCTTTTTTTCTTCTTTTCTACTTTGTTTTTGGCTTTTGTGCCTTTTCTTTTTCTTCATTTCTTTTCTTTCTTTCATTTTCTTTTCTTTGCCCATTTTGGCAAGATTTGGCATTTTTTGGCATCTCCTTGTATGATAAGAAAGAGAGGAATCGTCAAGTTGCATTTTTATTGAGCGGATATGCGCAGAAGGTAGGTAAATGGGTGAGTCGGGACGGGCCCTTCCCTTCTAACCCACAAAAAGTGGAGAACTTGGACTAGTCAAAACAATCCTAAACACGGTCACCTAAGGGACGAGACTCGGTAACCAAGGCCTATTCACACCGTGGGTGGTCATAATGGTCAAAGGTGCAAATCCCGTAGTAAATCCCTAGTAAGAAAGGTGGACTCAAGGTAAAGGACCAACGAAATCATTGATTTAGGGTCATTCTACTAGAGTAAAGTCCAAGACTCGATTTATACTACTAGAAGGGGAAAGTAAGCACTCACACACTAGCCTCTAAACCGGGTTTTCGAAAACATTTACGCACACGACACATAACTCAACACAACACAACAGAAATGAAGACAAGATATAGACGAACGAAAGAAAAAGAAGTAAAAGTAACAAAACAAGAAACAAAACACAACAAACATATAAACAACACAAACACCACCCCTAGCTTCCAAGCAAATCACCAAATCAACCACAAGCAAGTACAAGCTCCACCCGAGCACACCTTCACAAAACTTTCTCCAAACTTCACAAGAATATATAAAGAGGGAGAAAGGGATAGAAGATGTTACCGAATGTCTTCAAAGCTTTCCAAGAAATGGTGATTAAGCAACCTATAAGGAACAGGGAGGCAAAACAAACACAATACAAAACAAATATACTACACAAAGACCCAAAAGTAGAACATACAAAAGGAAAAATCTTTTTGGATTTTGTGAAAATTTTTCAAACTTTTAGGATTTTTTTTCAAGATTTTTAGATAAAATAAGAAAGTAAAACAAGCTACGATAGAATATCGCTCCCCCACACTTAAATCGAGCAATGTCCTCATATGCTCAATCGTAGTGTCGGAGAGACAAAAGAAAAAGAAGAGAAACTACGAAAATAAAGCTAAGAATCAAAAATAAGTTGAACAAAAGGGTAGAATGTGTCCGGCCGGGGTGTAGTCAAGTCACCGTGGGCCGAGACAAGAAAAAGATATGGATGGGGGAAGAAAATAAAAAGAAGGAAATAAAAGGAAATGGGAGGGGAGGGCTAGGTGTAATCAAGTCACCTAGCCCGGATTTCGCCTAAATCCGTCTAATTCCTAAAAAGCGGTGAAAATCTTGTAAATTTGGAGTTTTCGATGGACTCTCGATGTAATCACGTCGTCGAGAGTCGGGAGCAACCATACTAGGGCCTCGAAGGCCACTAAGACTCCATGACTCGAGGGAAGGGGGCAAACAAGGAAAGGCAAGCGATAATAGACGGAAAAGGAAGGATAGTTACCCAAACCGAGCGGCTAGTAACTCACTTGCTCCATCGTCTCGATGATCATGAGGGCCTTGTTGCTTGTCTCCATAGTTGCCATCTCGCTTCATATTCAAGAGCTCACGGTCGGGGTAGTAATGGTGTAAGGGGTGTGTGGGTTTCGATGTAAGGTGAGGTGTATGGTCATGTGATAGGAGTAGAGTGGAGTAGGGAGGTTGGGAGGGGGTATTATGGATGGGTGGAATCAAATGCCTAGGAAAAAGACTCAAAATGGGGAAGAGGACATTCCCGGTCGGGAAGGGAATTCCCGATCGAATTCCCGATCGGGATTATGTGTTCCCGATCGGGATCACCTTCCAGTGAGTCCGAATTCTTGGCATCAACATTCCCGATCGGGATAAGGCTTTCCCGATCGGGACTCTTCATCTTCACCTTCCATGAACCCAAAAGCTTGATACAAGCTTCAAAAACCGACTTCCTCGCTCACAAACCAAGCCTTATCAACAATCTACCCTTTCTAGGGCTCAAATCAACTTCACCTAGCAAGAAAACTCAAGCACACATAAAATTCTCTCCCTCACAACTCTCATCAAAAAGTCTAAACAACAAGAATATCACCAAAATCAAACTAACTAAGAGTAAGAAATATACACAATGCGACGGTTCTTGTGGAACTCCGTCAAACCAAGGTGGTGCAGATCTTCATTCTTTTTCATCAACTCTCCAACCGGCTCCATCTCCATCAAGGGCACGTAAGAACAAGTCGAAGGCCCTAGAGATGTCTTCAATCATGCTCGAAATATAGCCATCCACAAACCAAGGCTCCTCATGGCCTTGCCTAGACGTTCCCGGGGCATCCCGATCTTCCAAGTTCAATGGCTTGAACTTGTACTTTCGGTCTTTTGGGATATACCCAAATGTCCACCGGTCCTCATGCGGTCCCAAGGACGGCTCATCACTTTCTTCACTCAGCAACTTGTCACCAAGCCCGTGATTCGGGCACTCATCTTCCTCACTATCGGAGTCCTCAAGTACATAGGAGTACTTCTTTAAGCTTTGTCCCGTTTCTCTCCCTCGATCGATGTCTTCCGTGGTATGGATCATTTTATACGTTTCATCACTAGTGGGTGGAGTGTTGCCTTGGAGGTCGAACACTATCTTTTCCTCGCCCAACTCAAATGTGATCTTACCCCTCTTCACATCGATCATGGCACCGGCGGAGTGTAGAAATGGGCGCCCAAGAATAATGGGAGTGCTTGCATCTTCCGGCATATCGAGCACAATGAAGTCGACCGGAATGAAGAATTTCCCTATTCGCACCGGCACATCCTCAAGCATTCCCAATGGTCGGTTAATAGACTTGTCGGCCATTCGGAGCGTAATGGATGTGCATTTCAACTCCTTCATCCCGAGTCGGCAACAAATAGTGTAGGGAATGACGCTTACACTCGCACCCAAGTCACATAATGCATTGTTGATCATAAAATTGCCAATGGTGCAAGGGATTGAGAAACTACCCGGATCTTTCAACTTCGGAAGCGTGGACCCTTGAATGAGCTCGCTCACCACCCTCGTGAACGCTACCGTCTCTTCCTTGTCGATAGATCTTTTCCTTGCTAGGATTTCCCGCATGAATTTTCCGTATGCCGGGATTTGGGTAAGTAACTCGGTGAATGGGACATTGACATCCAACTTCTTCATGATGTTAAGGAATTTGTCATATTGAGAGTCTTCCTTACTCTTCATTTGCCTTGATGGGTAAGGCAATTGCACTTGGTACTTGTTTTGCTCCATGGGGATAGACTTCTCAAACGACACTTTCCCTTTGCCTTTTTCTTTCTCTTTAGGTGGTGGAGGGTTGTCTTTTTGGGGCTTCTCGACCTCCCTTAAGACTTGTTCCTCAATTGGACGATTAAAGCTTGACTCTTCTTGACTTGGAGATGCCAATTTCTTCGTTGGTTCATGCATTGGCTCTTGATCATTAGGGAATGGAGAGGGGTCATAGGATGTACCTCTCCTCGTGGTGATGGCATTTACATGCTCACATGACGATGCTTGGCCTTGAGAAGGTAATTGTCCCTTTTGCCTTGAGGAACTTCCCGATGCAAGTTGAGCTATTTGATTCTCGAGTATCGTCATCCGGGTATCTCTCATAGCGTTTTCCCCTCGAACATAAGTAAAGAGCTCTTGATGGTTTCTTGACATGTCCATTTGATTGTTCTTCACTTCTTGATTGCTCTTTTGCAAATCCATCATAGTCTTTTGTATGTCAAAATCACGTGGTGGAGATGATGGATTATGCGGAGTATCGGTGAGGGCTAATGGGGTACCGTAATCGTGGATAGGAGACCGGCTCCTAGGCTTGCTTTGTTGTTGTTGATTGTGAGTTGCTTGTTGACGGTTCCCTTGGAACCCATGAGAATTTCCTTGATTGTGATTTTGAAACCCTTGGTTGTGGTTTTGATATCCTTGATTGAAGTTCCCTTGTTGGAACCCTTGCTTATTGTTGAAGTTGCCTTGGTTATTTTGCTTGAAATTGTTGAAGGGTCTTTGGTTACCCACATAACCTTGGTAACTTTGATCGTTGTCCCTTAAGGGAGGTGGAACATAGGGACGATGTTGTTGTTGATGGTGAAACGCTTGTTGTTGGGGGACTTGTTGGGAAGCTTGGTATTGATTAGAGAAAGAAGCACCTTGCTTGAACGCTTGAAAGGCGTTCACTTGCTCAATACTCCCTCTACAATTCATAGGGTCATGGCCAACGATTCCACAAGTGTCACACATCCCAAAGTAAGGTGTAGGAGGTGCGAACCCCAAAGCATTCACTTCTTGAATCGGTTGATGGTGGAATGAACTAGAGCCTTGGACTTGGTTGAGGTGGCTTTGGAGCTTCTTGTCAATAGTCTCCATGTGCGTTTTTAGTTGAGCTCCAAGGTTAATGCTCAATTGAGTGATAGCATCAACCTCGTGCCTCCCTCCCCGATTTGCCTTCCTAGGCCTAGAGTATTGCGAATTATGCACCGCCATCTCTTCGATTCTCGCCCATGTTTGGTCGTCATCGACCTCGGTAAACCTACCATTGGAGCCCATATTAAGGATGGCTCTTGAGTCTTCATAAAGGCCATTCCAAAATTGTTGCACCAAGAACCATTGTGAGAGTCCATGGTGTGGGCACGATCTCACCAAAGACTTAAACCGCTCCCAAGCTTCATATAGGCTCTCTTCATCCCTTTGTTGGAACCCGGTGATGGAGGCCCTAAGCAAATTAGTTTTCTCCGGAGGGTAAATTTTTTGGTAAAACGCCAAGGCAAGCTTTTTCCAAGTATCGATCCCCGTGGTTGCCCGATCTAGACTCTTGATCCATTGCTTTGCTTTTCCAATTAATGAGAAAGGAAATAAAACCCATCGAATTTGATCTTGTGTAACCCCGGGTTGAGAAATAGCATCGCAATAATCGGAGAAGGTCTCCATATGTTGGTGCGGGTCTTCGGTGGGCAAACCACTAAATGGGCTCCTCTCTACAAGTTGGATAAATTGAGTCTTGGCCACAAAATTTCCGGTATAGGCTTCCGGTAATGCACTCGGTCCCGGCAAGACATCTTCCGTGAAAGTGGAGTGAGAGGAAAACTTCGGCATCCTTGGATATAAGGGAGAGGATGGGGGTGTAGAGAGTGTTGATGTAGATGAAGAGGGAGAATTAGGAGAAGAATCACCGAAGGGATTGATGAAGGTCCCTCCGGCCGTCTCTCGAGGTGAAATGCTCAAGTCGGCTCTTTGGGCTTGCCCTTGATGAGTGGTGCTTGCACTTGGTTGAGAGATCCTAACCCGATTAATCGTCCGTTGGCGAAAGGCTCGAAAGAGTCTCTCCGGCTCTGGATTAAAGAGATAGAAGTCGCCTCCCCTCCTAGGCATACACTACACACTAGAACAAACGTAAGAACACCTAGTGCTTTATGGGCACTAGGCAACGACAATAACAAGCACAACTAGAGACAAAGAGAAAAAGAAGAGATAACACTAAAGAAAGAAGAAAAATCAAGAGAATATACACAAGAGAATATGGGAGAACACAAAGAGGGGTAACTAAGTCTAGAAATAAGCAAACTAAGTCTAAACAATGCACCGTCCCCGGCAACGGCGCCAAATTGATGGTAAGGATTTTGCCGTGAGTCCAACCGTCAATAATAATAAACCGACTATTCCTAGTGGGTAGCTAGGGCAAGTAGGGTCGATATCCACAGGGACGGTAGAGTAAGGTCTAGACTAGGTCCACTAAAACTAGGCTAAGTCACACGAACAAACACAAAGAAAGCTATAAAAGGAAACAATTGAGGAGGAGGAGTAAGGACTAGACTAATGATGCTAAACAATGCTAATGATCGGTCTAACTAGAAAATGACTCAATTACGGAAAGAAGTGGGGTAGGTCGGGTTCATAAAGGTAGAAGGGTAATTGGGGTGATCAAGGGTATGGATGTCTCCTAGTGTCTAGAGTCGGTCCGGGCTTTCGCAACTTAAACCGATGTCAAGGTGGGTCCGGGCTCTTGCAACTTAGACCCTAATCCGTGCTCTCGCAACTACGATTATTCTCAACATTCCCACATCATAGGCAAACAATGGATTCATGAACACATGCACAAGGAGCATTGGCCACTACAACTCATACAAGCATAACAACAAACACATGGAGTGCTCACAATGTGACTAGCAACAAAGATTCACCCTTTCCCCTTAATCAACCCTAATTATCCATAATCTACCCCTAATCCCCCTACTAACCCCACAAGAAGACTACTCACTCATGATAAAAGGAAGGATAACATCAAAGGAGAAGCTAAGACAAACATCCAAACATCCATAATGATAAATCCAAACAAGAACAATAACAATAACACTAAGAAAAGATTCAAACTTGTATAAATAACAAAGAACAAGGATGAGAAAGGATTATACCAACACTAGATGAAGAAAAGGAACAATCTTGCATTAATGAGAAACCCAAATACAATCCCAAGGTTGTCAAGCTTGAGATAATCTCCAAGAATCCCTTAATACAAGCACTAATTACAAAGGATTAACTAAAGATTAACTAAAATTAAGAGAAGATTAAAGCTAATGAGTGAGAATCAATCTAG
Source organism: Agrostemma githago (assembly GCA_958450325.1). Taxonomy (NCBI): domain Eukaryota; kingdom Viridiplantae; phylum Streptophyta; class Magnoliopsida; order Caryophyllales; family Caryophyllaceae; genus Agrostemma; species Agrostemma githago. Next base: position 17,051,309 of record OY288254.1, on the reverse strand, counting down.
GGTTTTTGAGGCTTAAACTACTCTAGGGTATGATAAGTCCTCGTCCTCCCCCAAGAGAAGGGTATATAAAGGGTTTAAGAATGAAAGGAATTGAAAGGAAATGAACACGGGCTGAACTGGGACAATCCCGATCGGGAAAGGAAATCCCGATCGGGAAAGTGGAGAATCCCGATCGGGATTTTATGTTCCCGATCGGGAACACCCCACAGTAGCCGCTCCTTGCTTTCCTCTTTATTCCCGATCGGGATGAGGCCATACCCGATCGGGAATAGTCTTGTAGGCCTCCAATATGAACTTTTCGGTCCCCCCTTGGTTCTCATGGCCTTCTCATCGATTCTCGGGACTCGGGATCGGGTCTCGGAGGCTCGGGATTGGGTCCCAAGGTCTCGGGGTCGATTCCAAGGCATCGAGTCAGCGTTCCTTAGCTTCGTTGGCTCCAAAATGCATATGTATTGAGTCGGAATCACTCCAACTCTTCATGAACGGTCTCGGGAACCTGAAACGAGCTAAAGGAAACATAAGAAGCCCATAGACCGCTCCAAAGGAGCGGTTCCACAAGGAAAATGGGACCAAAATACTACAGAATAGGCACTACAAACGACAACTATCATATATCACAGCCAATCCTCTCTAGGAGCGTTCTTACTTCACCTATCAAGCAATACTCAAACACACATCAAACTCTCTCCCTCACAACGCTCATTAATCAATCCAAATAAAAAGAATTCACAAAAATCCAATTAACTACAAGAAAGAGATATGTACAATGAGGCGGTTCTTGTGGAAGTCCGTCAAACCAAGGTGGTGCTTTCTTCAATCTTTTTCAACAACCAAAACTAGTTCCATCTCCATCAAGGGCACGTAAGAACAAGTCGAAGGCCCTAGAGAAGTCTTCAATCAAGCATGTCATATAACCGACCATATCCCAAGGCTCCTCATGGCCTTGCCTTGACGTTCCCGGGGCATCCCGCTCTTCCAAGTTCAACGACTTGAACTTGTACTTTTGGTCCTTGGGGACATACCCAAACGTCCACCGGTCCTCATGCGGCCCCAAGGGAGATTCATCTTCTTCCTTGTCATTGCACTTCAACTTGTCATCAAGCCCATGACATGGGCACTCATCCTCCTTACTCTCGGAGTCATAATCATCAAGTACATAAGAGTAATTCTTCAAGCTTTGTCCCGATCCTTCCCCTAGATCGATGTCTTCTGTGGCATGGATCATATTACATGTCTCGGTCATAGGCGAAGTGTTGCCTTGGAGGTTAAACACTAACTCCTCGTCGCCTAGTTGAAAAGTGATCCTACCCTTCTTCACATCGATCACGGCACCAGCGGTGTGTAAAAATGGGCGTCCAAGGATGATGGGAGTGTTAGCATCATCCGGCATGTCCACCACAATGAAGTCGACCGGAATGAAGAACTTCCCTATTCGCACCGGCACGTCTTCCAACATTCCCAATGGTCGGTTAAGAGACTTATCGGCCATTTGGAGTGTAATGGACGTACATTTCAACTCCGTCATCCCTAATCGCTCACAAATGGTGTAAGGAATAATGCTCACACTCGCACCCAAATCACACATAGCTCTCTCGATCTTGTAATTGCCGATGGTGCATGGGATAGAGAAACTACCCGGGTCCTTCAACTTCGGAAGCGTGGAACCTTGAATAAGCTCGCTCACCACCCTCGTGAACGCTATCGTCTCTTCCTTGTCGATGGACCTTTTCCTAGATAGGATATCCCGCATGAATTTCCCATATGCCGGGACTTGGGTAAGTAACTCGGTGAATGGGACATTAACATCCAATTTCTTCACAATGTTAAGGAACTTTTCAAATTGGGCATCCACCTTAGTCTTCATTTGCCTTGTTGGGCAAGGCAACTTGATTTGAACCTTGTTTTGCTCAATATTGGTGGACTTCTCACTTGACACTTTCCCTTTACCTTTTTCTTGTGCTTGAAGTGGGGGAGGGTTGTCTTCTTGGGGGTTTTCGACCTCCCAAAGGACTTGCTCCTCAATTGGATTATCAAAGCTCAATTCTCCTTGAGTTGGAGATGCCATCTCCATTGTCGGTTCTTGCATTGGCTCTTGCTCAATAGGATACGGAGGTGGGTTGTAGGATGTACCTCTCCTTGTGGTGATAGCATTTACATGCTCAAATATCGGTGTTTCACCTTGAGACGGTAGTTGCCCCTTTTGTCTTGAGGAGCTCCCCGAAGCAAGTTGAGATACTTGAGTTTCAAGCATCTTCATACGAGCATCTCTTACCGCATTTTCCCCTTGAACATAAGCAAAGAGCTCTTGTTGGGTTTTCGACATATCCATTTGACATTTTTGCACATCTTGAGTATTCTTTTGCATATCCATCAAAGTCTTTTGAATGTCAAAATCCCGAGGTGGGGATGATGGATTATGTGGAGTGTCGGTGATGGCGAGAGGAATGCCATAATCATGAGTAGGAGACCGGCTCCTAGGCTTGCTTTGTTGTTGTTGATTTTGAGTTGCTTGTTGACGGTTCCCTTGGAACCCATGAGAATTGCCTTGATTAAGGCCTTGATTGTGGTTTTGTTGTTGTTGGAAGCCTTGGTTTCCTTTGAAACCGCCTTGTTGGAACCCTTGATTGTTGTTGTGAAAGGTACCTTGGTTATTTTGCTTGTAGTTGTTGAAGGGTCTTGGACTACCCATGTAACCTTGGTAACCTTGGTTGTTGTCCCTTAAGGGAGGTGGAACATAGGGACGATGTTGTTGTTGATGTTGAAAGGCTTGTTGTTGGGGGACTTGTTGGGAAGCTTGGAATTGATTAGAGTAAGAGGTACCTTGCTTGAACGCTTGAAAGGCGTTCACTTGCTCGATACTTCCACGGCAATACATAGGATCATGTCCAACTATTCCACAAGTATCGCACATCCCATAGTAAGGTAAAGGAGGTGCGAACCCCAAAGCATTCACTTCTTGAATCGGTTGATGGTGTGAGGAACTAGTACCTTGGACTTGGTCAAGGTGACTTTGGAGCTTCTTTCAATAGTCTCCATGTGTGTTTTCAATTGAGCTCCAAGGTCAATGCTTAATTTGGTGATAGCATCGACCTCATGTATGCCTCCTCGATGTGCCTTCCTAGGCCTAGAATATTGCGAATTATGCACCGCCATCTCTTTGATTCTTGCCCATGTTTGGTCCTCGTCGACCTCGGTAAACCTACCATTGGAGCCCATGTTAAGAATAGCTCTCGAGTCCTCATAAAGTCCATTCCAAAATTGTTGCACCAAGAACCATTGTGAGAGTCCATGATGAGGGCACGATCTTACCAAAGACTTAAACCGCTCCCAAGCTTCATATAGGCTCTCTTCATCCCTTTGTTGGAACCCGGTGATGGAGGCCCTAAGCAAGTTCGTCTTTTCCGGAGGGTAAAACTTTTGGTAGAACGCCAAATAAAGCTTTTTCCAAGTATCGATCCCCATGGTTGCCCTATCGAGACTCTTGATCCATTGCTTCGCTTTTCCAATAAGAGAAAACGGGAAGAGTACCCAACGAATTTGATCTTGAGTATCCCCGGTTTGAGATATAGCGTCACAATAATCGGAGAAAGTCTCCATATGTTGGTGCGGGTCTTTGGTGGGCAAACCACTAAATGGGCTCCTCTCCACAAGTTGGATAAATTGAGTCTTTGCCACAAAATTCCCGGTATAGGCTTCCGGTAATGCACTCGGTCCCGGCAAGACATCTTCCGTAAAAGTGGAGTGAGAGGAAAACTTAGGCATTCGTGGATGTAAGGGAGAAGATGGTGGTGTAGAGAGTGTTGATGTAGAAGAAGAGGGGGAACTAGGAGAAGAATCACCGAAGGGATTGATGAAGGTCCCTCCGGCCGTCTCTCGAGGTGAAATGTTCAAGTCGGCTCCTTGGGCTTGCCCTTGATGAGTATTGCTTGCACTCGGTTGAGAGATCCTAACCCGATTAATCGTCCGTTGGCGAAAGGCTCTAAAGAGTCTCTCCGGCTCTGGATTAAAGAGATAGAAGTCGCCTCCCCTCCTAGGCATACACTACACACTTAGAACAAACGTAAGAACGCCTAGTGCTTTATGGGCACTAGGCAACGACAATAACAAACACAACTAGAGACAAAGAGAAAAAGAAGAAATAAAACTAAGGAAAGAAGAAAAATCTAGAGAATATTCACAAGAGAAGATGGGAGAACACAAAGAAGGGTAACTAAGTCTAGAAATAAGCAAACTAAGTTTAAACAATGCACCGTCCCCGGCAACGGCGCCAAATTGATGGTATGGATTCGTCACGTCCCTAGCCAACAATATAACACTGACTAACCTAGTGGGTAGCTAGGGCAAGTCAGGATCGTATCCACGAGGACGGTATATCAAGGTTTAGACTAGGTCGACCTACAACGAGACTAGATTACCAAACAAACACGAAGAAGCGATAAAAGGAAAACTAATTATGGAGAAGAAGTATGACTATACTAACAATGCTAAACAATGCTAATGATCGAACTAACAAATAAACTAGAGTAAACGATGTCTAACTAAGAAGATGAACTCAAATATGGAAAGAAGTGGGGTAGGTCGGGTTCATAGGAGTAGAAGGGTAATTGGGGTGATCAAGGGTATAGGTGCCTCCTAGTTACTAGAGTCGGTCCGGGCTCTCGCAACTTAGACCGATGTCAAGGTGGGTCCGGGCTCTCGCAACTTAGACCCTAGTCTGCGCTCTTGCGACTAAACTATTCTTAACATTTCCACAAAATAAGCAATCAATGAGAAGATGAACACAAGCATGGGAAGCATGGCCACTACAACTCACACAAGCATATCAACAAACACATAGAGTGCCTACAATGTGACTAACAACAAAGATGTAACCTTTTCCCCTTAATCAACCCTAATCATCCATAATCTACCCCTAATCCCCCTACTAACCCCACAAGAAAACTACTCACTCATTATTAAGAGAAAACCAAAAATCATAAGAGAGATCAATGTCACCAAACAAGCATCCATTATCATTAACAAGAACAATAGCAATAACAGTAACAATAAGAAAGAAACTTGAATAAATAACAAAGACTAAGGATGAAAAGATTATACCAACAATAGGATGAATAAAAGATGAAAACTTGTATTAATGAGAAACCCAAATACAATCCCAAGGTTGTCAATCTTGGAACAATCTTCAAGAATCCCTTAATCCAAGACTAATTACAATAATTAACTAAGGATTCAAGAAAGGATTAAACTAATGAGAGTAGCAATAATCTAGGGTTTTGAATGATAATGGAGGCTTAAACTAATCTAGGGTAAGATAATATGTCTTAATATTACAAGAAGGGAGTATATATATGGGTACAAGAATGAAGGAGAAGAAAAGAAGAAGTGCGGGTGAGCTGTAGCCCATCCCGATCGGGACGGATCATCCCGATCGGGAAGGATTCCGCCATCCCGATCGGGAAGGGCTCAACCCGACCGGGAAGGACCCACAGTGGCGCCTCTAAATGTGCCTCCCTTCCCGATCGGGAAGGCTATTATCCCGACCGGGAAGGGTCTTGTATGCCTTCAATAAGAGCTCTAGGGTCCCTCCTTGTATCTTATGGGCTTCCCGTCGATTCTCGGGACTCGGGATCGGGTCTCGGAGGCTCGGGATTGGGACCCAAGGTCTCGGGGTCGATTCCAAGGCCTCGAGTCATCGTTCCTTTATCTCGTTGGCTCCAAAATGTGCATGTATTAAGTCGGAATCACTCCAACTCTTCCAAATCGGGCTCGGGAACCTGAAACGGACTAAAGGAAGCATAAGAAGCCCATGAATGGCTCCCAAGGAGCGATTCCACAAGGAAAAAGGGACCAAAACACTACGAAATAGGCACTACAAATGACACTTATCAGTCTCAATGATCGTTATCGGCACATTTGCTTGTCTTCATCGATATTCCTCTTCTTCCTCAATGTAATCTCAAGTATCGGGATTGCATAGGTGTAATGAGGTTGGGATTTGAGTTTAAACTCGGTGTATAGCGATGAGAAGATGAGATGAAGGTGTATATATGAAGTGTAGGGGTCAAATGATAGACGCTAAGGTGAGTAGGGAGGTTGGGAGGGGGTATAAAGTGGTGGGTTAGGGCTTAAATGAAGAAAGGAAAGCAAACGAGGCTTGCAGGAGCCCATCCCGGTCGGGAAGACCTCATCGCGGTCGGGAAGACATTGTTCCCAGTCGGGATGGCTAGTCAGAAGCCAGTCTTTTGCAGCACAACTCATCCCGGTCGGGATGGCCTTTCTAGTCCTTCGTCTTCACTTGATAGCTTTACCCAAATGACAAGTACTACTCTCGGGATCCAAGATCCCGTCCCCAAAAGCTTGTATTAAGCTCAAAAACCGACTTCCTCCACCAAGCTCTAAAGCTTCTATCATCCAAATCCTTTCTAATTCTTCATCTTCACTTCAAACCTATCAAGAAAGCTCAATAACCACAATCATGAATCCCTCTCTCACATCACTCAAGAAAAATTCCAAAGGACAAGAACTCCAAACAAACCTAAAAATCCTAGAAATCAAATTATCCAATCATACAAATATAAATACAAATACCAAAGAAAAGGAAAAAGGTATTTACAACTTGGTACTCTCACCATCTACGCCTCCATAGCCATCAAGAGCTCGGAGAAGTAAGTCAAATGCTCTAGCAACATCTTTGTTAAGGCTCACATGGCCGAGCCTAGCTATCATCACAAGCTTCCAAGTCGGAGGGAAGAAGCGATCAACTTTATTATGCTCGGGGTTCTCGTGATCTTCCGGGTCTTTCCAACCAAAATAGCGACGACTCTTATGACCATCCGGTAGGTATAGTGGTCTAAAGTCATGCTTGGCATTATGGCTTGGGAGATCACACCCTAAGTGTGGTGCTTCTTCTACGGGGTCAAGAGTGAAACTCTTTTCCACCGCCCGACAAGGATCCACTTCACCAACCATCTCACAAGACAAGGGACTTGAAATCGAGTGCGATAAAGGAGGAGAAGGCATCAAGTTTTCTTCATTGAAGGCTTTAGGCTCCTCCAATTTCTCATTCAAGGCAAGTTCTAAGGCATCTACCTCTTTCTCCCAAGGATTTCCTTCCTTTTCACTCACCTTGTCAAGTTGGTCTAGAGGAGTATTCTCTTCACTTGGGTTTGGATTGTCAACATCCGGTTCATCACGAAGAAAATCATACAAATCCAATTTAATAGCCAATACATTGGCTACCCAAGAGTTACTTTGAGGATCATGTTCAATTTCCTCCTCATTGTCGACCCTTAAAGCTTCAACTTCCTCCATTATTCCCGTAGCTTCACCATCCAAGCAACTCTCAACTATTATCTCTTGGTTGACCTTCCCTTCTTCACCTTCCTCAACACGTTGTGGAGCTCGAGTGGCCGACATCGTGATACGAGCCATGAGTGCATTGATTCGAGCATCTTGCACCTCTTTTTGGGCCTTGAACTCCTCTTATCCCTTTTCATTTGAATCATCGTCTCTTGTTGATTCCCTTGCAATTGAACCATCATCTCTTGTTGACTATTTTGCATTTGAATCATCATTTGACAAAGCTCAAAGTTGGGGATTTTTGGTTGTGGGTTGTGTGAGGGTATTTGGTAGTTGTTAGGATCTTGGAATGATCCTTGACAACTTTCATGGTAGCCATATGAAGGGGCTTCATAAGATTGTTGATGAGATTGATATGGTTGGTAAAATTGTGGGTCTTGGTAACTTGCCCCATGATTGTCCCATGATGATTGATGGTAGCTTGGATGCATAACATTGCCTTGATACATCGGATGAACTAGAAGCAGTCGAGCAAACGCTAGTAGCCTAGTGCTTTTGAGGCACTAGGAAGAGAAAAATAAGAACCCAAGAAGAAAAACGGAGATACACAAGGAGAGAAAACACAAAAGTCAAGAACAAAGTCTAAAACTAAGCACACAAGAGTCTAAACTACGCCGTCCCCGGCAACGGCACCAAATTGATGGGTGGATTTTGCCGTGGATCCCACCACCAAATAATAACCAACTAACCTAACTGGGTAGCTAGGGCAAGTCGGGTCGAATCCATAGGGACGGGGTGTCGGACTAAGGTGTGCTACGGTCCAAGACTAGGTCGGCGACAAGCTAAACTAGGGTGATGGCTAATGACTAAACTAGGTCTAAAACACGAAAAAGGAAGACAAAAAAAGCAACTAATGACTAATGGAAGCGAATTAAATCAACAAGAAGGAAACTAGGGCTAGGTCGGGTTCATGGATGCCAAAGAGACCAAAAGGGGAAAAACGGGGTTACTAGCAAGCTTTCGTAACCTAGGTTCCGATCGGGCTCTCGCTACTTAAACGGCCTAGGGGTCTCCTCACCACGCTCTCGCTACTAATGGGAGAACCAAACCAACCAAACAAACAAACACATACAAGAGAAGAGGCAAGAAAAAAACAAGGATTGATCGTCTCAAGTCTCACAAGCATTTCATCGAGCATGTAGAGTGCAAGGCAATTAGTAATCAACAAAAACAACATCTAGTACCACCCATCTCACCCTAATCATCCCTAATCACACCCAATCCCCCTACTAACCCTAGGGGATGACTAATCACACATATCTAAACTAAAACAAACACAAACAAGAGAAACAATCACAAGAACAAAAGAAACATTCATAATGAAGAACAAGGATGAACAACAAACATAACCAAAGATGAAAACTTGAATAACAATAAAGATTAAGAGAAAAGAGTAGAGAAGGATTATACCAAACTACAAAGGATGAAAAGATGAGAACTTGTATATAAAGAACACCCAAAACATCCACCAATGTTGTCAAGATTGAATGGATTCTTCAAGAGATCCCTTAATACAAGATTAACTAACTAGATTAAGGACTAATTAAGGACTAATCTACACTAATCTAAGCTAATCTAACCTAAAGTAGTATAGGGTTTAGTGGGTAATGTCTCACATAACATAAGATAGTGAAACAATACAAGAGGGGGTATTTATAGGGTTACAATGAATAGGGAAGGCGGAAAAGCGAAACAGCCCTGAATTGGGCCCATCCCGGCTGGGAAGGAGGTGATCCCGGTCGGGATGATGTGGTCCCGGTCGGGATGGACCTGGTCCCGGCCGGGATGGAGCTCCAGTAGCTCGTCTTCCTTTACTTCTTCATCCCGGTCGAGATGGGGTCCTTCCCGACCCGGATGGGTCTTGTAGGCTTCAAATATAGTCTCATAGGTCCCCACTTGCTCTCCCTAGGCTTCTCATCGATTCTCGGTGCTCGGGTGATGGGAGGGATTTGTCGTGGAATCCCAACCGTCAATAAAATAACCGGCTATTCCTACGGTAGATAGGGTAAGTCGGGTCGAATCCACGGGGACGGTAATGTATAGCCTAGACTAGGTCGGCCCAAATACTAGACTAAGTCAACGAGCTAAACTAAAATGATAAGAAGGGAAAAGGCTAAGACTATGACTAAGGCTAAGGAGAAAGCAAACAAGGAAAACGGGCTAGAATTAGGTCGGGGTCAAAGGAGTAACGGAATGGTCAAGGGAGAACTAGAGCGAAGGAGGTAGTAGGGTAATCTAGGTATAGTCCGGGCTCTCGCAACTTAAACCGACCTAGAGGTTCCACCTAGAACCCATCTCGGCGACACACATGACAAACGGGGTTACTAGCGTGATATCGGGGCCTAGGTCGCATCCGGGCTCTCGCTACGTAGACCGACCTAGGGGTCGTCCTCACCGGGCTCTCGCAACTTAGTGAGGGAACCGAACCCACAAACAAACTATCACCCACAAGAGAAAAGGCAAGAAAAACAAGCATATGCATCTACTAGTCAATCAAGCATTTCAACAAACATGTGATATGCATCAAATCAAGAGGAAACCCAAATCTTCCACCAACATCTCCAACAATCCCTTAATCATCCAATTAACACCCAAATCACCTTACTAACCCTAGCAAGATACTACTCTAACATAATCAAACTACAACTAACAAGAATAAGAGGAATCAACATAAGAACAAGAGCATACATCTACAAACTCAACCAAACTAACAAGAACAAGAACAAACAATAATAAAGATTCAAACTTGATGAACAATAAAGGATTAAGAGTAAAAGGAGAAGAAAATTGTACCAAACTACAAAGGAAATGGAAAAGGAGAACACTTGCATAGAAGAAAACCCAAACAATTCCACCAAGGTTGTCAATCTTGGTGGATTCTTCAAGAGATCCAATAATACAAGCACTAATCTAAGATTAACCACTAATTACCGACTAATCTACTCTAATCTAATCTAATCTAACCTAAAGTAGTCTAGGGTTTAGTGTCTAATGAAGTGCATAAGCTTAACAAAACAAGGGAAGAGTATATATAGGGTTACAAGTGGAAAGGAGAAGAAAGAAAGGGGCGCGGGGTAGCAGCACACCCATCCCGCCCGGGACGAGATGGTCTCGCCCTGGACGAGATGGTCCCGACCGGGACGAGTCCTTCTCGGCCGGGACGGGCTCAAGTCAGGAGCTGGTTGGTTTGTGCACTCCTACCCGGTCGGGAAGGCCACTATCCCGCCCGGGAAGGACCTTGTAGGCCTTCATTATGATCTTTTTGGTCCCTCCTTGGTTCTCATGGGCTTCTCACCGATTCTCGGGACTCGGGATCGGGTCTCGGAGGCTCGGGATTGGGTCCCAAGGTCTCGGGGTCGACTCCAAGGCATCAAGTGATCGTTCCTTAGCTTCGTTGGCTCCAAAAAGTGTATGTATTGAGTCGGAATCGCTCCAACTCTTCATGAATGGTCTCGGGAACCTGAAACGAGCTAAAGGAAGCATAAGTAGCCCATAAACCGCTCCCAAGGAGCGATACCACAAGGAAAATGGGACCAAAACACTACGAAATAGGCACTACAAACCACACTTATCAACTCCCCCACACTTAACCCTTACTCGCCCTCGAGTAAGCACATACTATCTACCAAACTAGCCGAGTGGGTATTAGCGCACCCTACGCCCTTTCAACTCACGCGAGTACACTTAGAGGAAAAGTGCACTCCGCAAGGCAAGTAAGGTCTTGCGACAAAACCGTGGATGCAACCGGACACAAAACACATAAACAAACAAACACAAGGTTGCACCCGAAGAAAAACAAATACCGCTTCCCTCTAAAAGCGGTGAATGAAACACCGGTTTAGGACTCAAGGCAAGTGACAACGTTCCCAAGATAGCAATACAAACCAAGGTGAACTAAACCCTAATAGTATGACGATAAAGCAACAAAAACGTTGGTAACTTACCTCGATTCCTCCTAACTTTCTAAAAACGTACTACGGGATGATCGGCGGAGTGGAAAAAGGATGAACCACGGTGTTAGTCGACACTGTAGGTAAGTGAGACCCTGCCCCCTTTAGCGATGAGCCAAGAGGGTCGTCCCATGTCTAAAAACCGCCTAACTAGTCCAAGTAAAAAGGTGGAAATATTGCAAAATGAGGGAAGACCGACTCTTGCCGCTATCATCCTTCCTAGGGACTCGGTCCTTTGGTAGGCTCTTCACGGCAAAAGTCGGAAAAAGACTTATTTTTGTGGGGTTAGGATCTTTTTGTGAGACGATTTTCTTTTGGCATTTTCTCTTTTCATTTGCATATTTGCTTTGTTTGTTGCCATGCCACTTCTTTTTCTTCTTTTCTATTTTTCTTTTGGCTTTTGTGCCTTTTCTTTTTCTTCATTTCTTTTCTTTCTTTCATTTTTCTTTCTTTTTCTTCTCCTTGTCCTTTTGGCTTGATTTGGCTTTATGGCATTTCTTTCTGTAACAAGAAAGGGAGAAATTCAACAAATTGCAATTTATTGTGTGGATATGTGTAGGAGGTAGAGTAATAGGAGAGTCGGGACGGCGCCTTCCCTTCAAACCCACAAAAAGGGGAGAACTTGGACTAATCAAACGATCCTAAACACGGTCACCTAAGGGACGAGACTCGGCAACCAAGGACTTTTCACACCGTGGGTGGTCATAATGGTCAAAATGCAAATCCCGTAGTAAATCCCTAGTAAGCTAGGTGGACTCAAGGTAAAGGGCCAACGAATTCATTGATTTAGGGTCATTCTACTAGACTAAAGTCCAAGACTCGATTTATACTACTAGGAAGGGAAAGTAAACACTCGCACACTAGTCTCTAAACCGTGTTTTCGAAAACCATTTACACACAAGACACAACAAACACAACACAAAGATGCGACAAAAATGAAAGAAAAAGAGACAAAGATAACAAAACAAGAACAAAACAAAACGAACACATACACAACACAAACACCACCCCGATCTTCCAAACAAGCCACCAAATCAACCACAACTATGTACAAGCTCCACCCGAGCACACTTCAACACAACCTTCTCCAACTTCACAAGAATAAAGAGGGAAAGAGGGATAGAAGATGTTACCGGATGTCTTCAACGGTGATTAAGCAACGTATAAGGAAAAGGGAGGCAAAACACACACAATACAACAAATACACGACACAAAGACACAAAGGGAAAACACACAAAAGAAAATCTTTTTTGATTTTTATGAAAAAATTTCAAATTTTTAGGGATTTTTCAAAGATTTTTCGAAAAACTAAGAAATATAAAGCAAACTATGCTAGAATATCGCTCCCCCACACTTAAACCGAGCCATGTCCTCATGCTCGATCGTAGTGTGCGGAGAGACAAAAGAAAAAGAAAAGAAACTACGAAAATAAAGCTAAAAATCAAAAATGAAGATGAAGAAAAGGGTAGAAAGTGTCCGGACGGGGTGTAGTCAAGTCACCATGGGCCGAGACGAGAACAAGATATGGATGGGGGAAGAAATAAAAGAAGGAAGTAAAAGGAAATGGGAGGGAGGGCTAGGTGTAATCAAGTCACCTAGCCCGGATTCCGCCTAAATCCGACTAAATCCTCAAAAAAGAAAGTGAAAATCTTGTAAAATTTGGATTTTGAAAATGACTCTCGAAGTAGTCACATCATCGAGAGTCGGGAGCAAGAACTACCAAGGCCTCGAAGGCCACCATGACGTCACGACACACAAGTGTACAAGGGGAAGGGGATAAACAAGAGGAAAACAAGCAATAAAAGACGGAAAAGAAAGGATAGTTGCCATACCGACCGGTTAGCAACTCCCTCGCCCCATCGTCTCAATGATCAATATAGGCACTTGCTTGTTGTCTTCATTGTCATCCCTCTTCAACTTGATGATACCGCATGGTTGGGGTAGTAATGGTATGAGGGGGGGGGGTGATTTGATGTGAATATCGGTGTAAAGTGAAGTGTATGGGTCATATGATAAGAACAAGGAGGAGTAGGGAGGTTGGGAGGGGGTATATAGTGGTTGGGTGGAGTCAAATGCCGAAGAAGAGGCTCAAAAGGGAGGAGGGGACCATCCCGGTCGGGATGGATGGTCCCGATCGGGATGACACACCCGTCCCGGTCGGGAAGCTCCCTTCCCGGTCGGGACGGACCTCCAAAAATCTCGAAATATAGCACCTCCATCCCGATCGGGACGGCTCCTTCCCGGTCGGGATGCCACACCCTTCCCGGTCGGGAAGCCTCTTCCCGGTCGGGACGGGTCTTCTTGGCCTTCACAAACCCAAGCTTACTCCAATCTTCAAAACCCGATCCTCATGCTTACTATCCAAGCTCAATCACAGCCAATCCTCTCTAGGAATCACCTTCACTCCATATCTATCAAACATACTCAAATACAACATCAAATTCCCTCCCTCACATCGCTCATCAACAATCCAAATAATCAAGAATTTCACAAAACTAAAAGAAATCAAGAGACAAAGCACACAAATACAAGCACAAGTACTCTAAAGAAGAGGAAGGGGGAATATACAACATGACGGTTCTTTAGGAACTCCGTCAAACCTAGGATGGTGGACTCTCCTTCAACCGTAGCCCTCAAGGGCATGGAGGAGCAAGTCGAACGCGCTACCGACATCATAATGAAGGCCCAAGAAGCGCTCGAGCCTAGCTAACCTCCACGGCCTCCAAGGAGGAGGCAAGAAGTAGGAATCCCAAGACCCGACATCATCTTGCACGTTGTCTCCGGGGTCTATCCATCCTACGAGCTTCACCGACCTCTTCCTCCCTAAGCATTGCCTCCAATCACAAGCAAGCTTCATCTCCAAGAAACAAGGCACAAAAAGCGGTTTTTGCCTCAGTTCCTCGTTGCACACCCCCACACTTTCCTCAAGTTGTGGTTCCCCATCTTCATCACTCGGCCCCACATCATCATGGAGGAGAGAATCGAAACTTCCACCGGCGGTTTCAATCTCTTCCAAACCATCTCTCGGTGTACTACCAAGGGGCTCTTGACGCGTAGTCACATTATCGCACAAGGGTAACTCGAGGCTATCAATCTCACCTAACAACCTCACGAATTCTACCAACCCATCCAACTCACTATCCTCCTCCAATTCTTCACCAACGATGCCTTCACCAAGGGTCATATCCTCATTCGTCTCTTTTTGGGTAGACGATTGAGGTTCTTCAAAGCAAATTTCTCTTTCAAAGGGAACTACATCGGCGGCTTCGTGATTAGGTTGCTCCTCTCTCTCAAGTGGGCAACCTTCATCTAAATGTGATGCTCGGGATAAAAACATTACGGTTTGAACCGATAATGCATTTAATTGAGCATTCCTCGCCTCGTTTCGCCTTCGAATTTGGGCCATTAATTCCTCTTGTTCTTTTTGCAATTGAATGCCCGTTTCTTGGATGCTCCTTTGCATTTGAAGCATCGATTGATGAAACTCCAAGCTCGGCATTTGGTGGTCATTGAGGTCTTGTAAAGTTCCTTGATAATCTTGATAATGCCCAAGGGGTGGGGCATCATATTGTTGGTAGCAAGGTTGGGGTGATTGGTAGTATTGTGGGTCATGGGGTTCATATTGTGGTTGGGGTGGAGGGTAATATTGTGGGTTTTGGGAATATTGGCTTCCATAAGGTGAATCTTGATTGAACATGGTGGGCTCACAATCATAACTCGAGTAATAGTCACCATGATCGTAGGATTGATAGTCATTCACTTGTTGGTAGCCGTTTTCATAACCTTGAAGATCATACCCGTCTTGATTACCCCAAGAAGCTTGATATTGGTAGGGGGACGTCATGTCATACCCTTGGTTCATGGAAGAAGAGGAGTAGCTCATATCGGCTCCCGAGTGTGTGGAGTTTAGATCAAACCCCATGCTTGCTCGAAAATCGTGGTCCATACCCGGTTGGAAACCTCTCACCCTAGCAACCGTCCATTAAAGCGGCTCTAAGTTGCAAGAACAAGATAGTCACCACCTCTAAGCATAAACTGTAGACTAAGAACAAACGTGAGAAGCCTAGTGCTTTTTGGGCACTAAACAAGAGAGAAATAAACTTCACACACACAAGAAGCAAAGAAACAAAAAGAAAAAAGAAAAACACAAACACAAAGACAAAGTCAAGTAACTAGGAAAACAAAGTCCAAACTAGCACCGTCCCCGGCAACGGCGCCAAATTGATGGGAGGGATTTGTCGTGGAATCCCAACCGTCAATAAAATAACCGGCTATTCCTACGGTAGATAGGGTAAGTCGGGTCGAATCCACGGGGACGGTAATTTATGGCCTAGACTAGGTCGGCCCAAATACTAAGTCAACGAGCTAAACTAAAATGATAAGAAGGGAAAAGGCTAAGACTATGACTAAGGCTAAGGAGAAAGCAAACAAGGAAAACGGGCTAGGATTAGGTCGGGGTCAAAGGAGTAACGGAATGGTCAAGGGAGAACTAGAGCGAAGGAGGTAGTAGGGTAATCTAGGTATAGTCCGGGCTCTCGCAACTTAAACCGACCTAGAGGTTCCACCTAGAACCCATCTCGGCGACACACATGACAAACGGGGTTACTAGCGTGATATCGGGGCCTAGGTCGCATCCGGGCTCTCGCTACGTAGACCGACCTAGGGGTCGTCCTCACCGGGCCCTCGCAACTTAGTGAGGGAACCGAACCCACAAACAAACTATCACCCACAAGAGAAAAGGCAAGAAAAACAAGCATATGCATCTACTAGTCAATCAAGCATTTCAACAAACATGTGATATGCATCAAACCAAGAGGAAACCCAAATCTTGCACCAACATCTCCAACAATCCCTTAATCATCCAATTAACACCCAAATCACCTTACTAACCCTAGCAAGATACTAATCTAACATAATCAAACTACAACTAACAAGAATAAGAGGAATCAACATAAGAACAAGAGCATACATCTACAAACTCAACCAAACTAACAAGAACAAGAACAAACAATAATAAAGATTCAAACTTGATGAACAATAAAGGATTAAGATTAAAAGGAGAAGAAGATTATACCAAACTACAAAAGAAATGGAAAAGGAGAACACTTGCATAGAAGAAAACCCAAACAATTCCACCAAGGTTGTCAATCTTGGTGGATTCTTCAAGAGATCCAATAATACAAGCACTAATCTAAGATTAACCACTAATTACCGACTAATCTACTCTAATCTAATCTAATCTAACCTAAAGTAGTCTAGGGTTAGTGTCTAATGAAGTGCATAAGCTTAACAAAACAAGGGAAGAGTATATATAGGGTTACAAGTGGAAAGGAGAAGAAAGAAAGGGGCGCGGGGTAGCAGCACACCCATCCCGCCCGGGACGAGATGGTTTCGCCTTGGACGAGATGGTCCCGACCGGGACGAGTCCTTCTCGGCCGGGACGGACTCAAGTCAGGAGCTGGTTGGTTTGTGCACTCCTTCCCGGTCGGGAAGGCCACTAAACCCGCCCGGGAAGGACCTTGTAGGCCTCCATTATGATCTTTTTGGTCCCTCCTTGGTTCTCATGGGCTTCTCACCGATTCTCGGGACTCGGGATCGGGTCTCAGAGGCTCGGGATTGGGTCCCAAGGTCTCGGGGTCGACTCCAAGGCATCAAGTGATCGTTCCTTAGCTTCGTTGGCTCCAAAAAGTGTATGTATTGAGTCAGAATCGCTCCAACTCTTCATGAATGGTCTCGGGAACCTGAAACGAGCTAAAGGAAGCATAAGTAGCCCATAAACCGCTCCCAAGGAGCGATTCCACAAGGAAAATGGGACCAAAACACTACGAAATAGGCACTACAAACCACACTTATCATCGGGAATGGGTCTCGAAGGCTCGGGAATGGGTCCCAAGGGCTAGGTATCGAGTCTAGGCCATCGAGTGATCGTCGCTTCTCTTCGTTGGCTCCAAATGCATCGGAAACGAGTCTTAATCGTTCCCTTTATCCAATATTGGCCTTAGGAACCTAACACAAGCTAGAAGAAGCGTAAGTAGCCTCCAAATCCGCTCAAAAGAGCGATTCCACAAGAGAAACCGGGACCAAACACAACAAATAAGCACTAAAAACCACACTTATCATGTCTACAGAAGCCCCCCACTTTGACTGAGGCTCGGACAATGCGAAAGTCAAAGTATAGCCACCCAGGTCAATCGAGGATTACGACCTGGTGATTGTCCGTTCGGGTCGTTTTAAGTTCGTTGAACTACATGTTGAGGCTCGTCAGCCAAAGCTCAGAAATCATACCTTACGTCTTTGCTTACGGTAGCTTGCTTGGGCCCGGGCCGGTGCTTGTCGTCTTGTTCTCAGTTCTTCATGCTCGTGCCTTGCCTTTTCAGATTGCATAAGAGTTTGTTCGGATTTGTATTACTTATGACGCGTCTAGCGTGGATGCGTGAACGAAATGTTCGCATGTGTTAGCTTTTATTTGAACAGATGTCTTCGAGATGCTTATGACCTCTTGGACAAAACATTTTTGAGCGTGTCAGTATTCGCTTGAACCCAAGTTACCTTCGGGATAACTCATACCCGTTAGGCTCGAAAAAATGTCTGAGCGTGTCAGTATCCGCTCAAATTAAAGTTGCCTTCAGGATAACTCAGACCCGTTAGGCTCAAAAAATGTTTGAGCATGTCAGTATCCGCTCAAACTAAAGTTGCCTTCGGTATAACTCAGACCCGTTGGGCTCGAAGGTGTTTGAGCGTGTCAGTATCCGCTCAAACCCATGTTGCTGTGAGGTATAAGACTCAAATGCCTTCCAGATAACTAAGACCCGTCGAGCTCGAAGGTGTTTGAGCGTGTCAGTATCCGCTCAAATCCAAATTGCTGTGAGGTATAAGACTCAAATGCCTTCTGGATAATTAAGACCCGTCGGGCTCGAAGGTGTTTGAGCGTGTCAGTATCCGCTCAAACCCAAATTGCTGTGAGATATAAGACTCAAATGCCTTCCGGATAACTAAGACCCGTCGGGCTCGAAGGTGTTTGAGCGTGTCAGTATCCGCTCAAACCCAAGTTGTTGTGGAGGTATAAGACTCCTTCGAGCGTGTCAGTATCCACTCGAATTTAAATTGCTATGGAGGTATAAGACTCCAATGCCTCCCGGATAACTAAGACCCGTTAGGCAAAAAATTGTTGTGGACGTATAAGACTCCTTCGAGCGTGTCAGTATCCGCTCGAATTAAAATTGTTGTGGAGGTATAAAACTCCAATGCCTCCCGGATAACTAAGACCCGTTAGGCAAAAAAATTGCTGTGGAGGTATAAGACTCCAATGCTTCCCGCATAACTAAGACCTGTTAGGCAAAAAATTGTTGTGGAGGTATAAGACTCTTTCGAGCATGTCAGTATCCGCTCGAATTAAAATTACTGTGGAGGTATAAGACTCCAATGCCTCCCGGATAACTAAGACCCATTAGGCAAAAAATTGTTGTGGAGGTATAAGACTCTTTCGAGCGTGTCAGTATCCGCTCGAATTAGAATTACAGTTGAGGTACAAGACTCCAATGCCTCCCGGATAACTAAGACCCGTTAGGCTCGAAGATGTTGGCTCGCGTTGATTTATTTTGGTTAAGTTGCATTTTGCGGATTTGTCTTATTTTCTTCGGGTTTGCTTTGCTCTATTTTGATTTGTTATGCGTTTGGGATTTGTTCGGAATTTGCTTAGATCGGCTTTGCTTAGCTTGTTTTATTACGTGCTCGAGTGTGAGCGTTTTTTGTTAAACGTGGTTCTTGTGTTTGTCCTATTTCTTTTTGTGATATGCGAGCTTTATCGGCATCGATTAGTAACCACTTCGTCGTTGTTGGTTTGCTCGTTTTAAAAGAAAGGATGTGTATTTTGGGTGTATTCAAGCCTTGTTTATTTTCGTCTTAGTCTTGTGTCGGACTGGTCAGATGCGCATCTATCTGCACTCCAATCCTCAGGCGCCTAGCCCCCAGCGGTCCAAGACATGGACGCGCAGCCTGAGGCACCCGGATTCTTGCGGGTCGGGTTTGTTTAAGTCAGCGAAGGTTGGGGGGTTTCGTTCATTTGTTTCAAAATTCGAACGCGTCGTCCCTTTCGCCCCAATATCGCCTTCTCGATTTTTCTAACCAATTTTCGTCTCGAATTCTGCCATACGTGAGAATATCGACTCCGGGTAAGTGCCCTTTACTCGTCTATTGTCGGTTTTGCTTGATTTGGTTGATTGTGAGTTTGTTTGTTGAAACCCTAGAAAATCGATTTGGGTGTTTTTAATTTGCTAAGTTTCGATGCTTGTGCTTAATCCCATTGTTAAATTAGGGTTGGATAGAGCTTGTTAGGGTTGTTGTAAGCTTGATAGGATACTTTAAGGTATGACCATGGCTCCCTGTAGTGATAGGCTCAAAATACTAGGGTTAGGAGTCGTTTTCCCGGGTATTCTCGTACTTATCTTACGTAATCTTGCTCGATTAGTGTTTGTGATGACATGGGTGGACCCCTTGTCGATTTTTATGAGCTAGAACGGCCTCTAGGGCCTTCTGTGAGATTTTGTGTGACTTACGACGGGCCAAAAGATATCGTAATGATGTCAGATTTTCCCGAAACCACTTCCATTGTGACCGGAATCGGAAATAGGTGTATGTTAGCGGCCCATCCGGAATTTTAATATCCTTATCCGAAATTTTGACACTCGAACCGAGTCGGCACCGCGCCAAGCGAACCTCGGGATGCACACACGAGGCCCACTAAGCTCACGGCGCTAGGGTAACACGGGAAACCTTAGGCACTAAGATACGTACTATACTCCTCTCCCTCGGTTTTGGAAAGTATCAATTCGTATCTTAAAAACTCCGACCGGCTCGCCTCACGCGTCTGAGACTCCCCACGCCTGAACCCAGGCGCCTGAGTCTTGGTGCGCCACAGCTCAGGCGTCCATATGGGCGACGAGGACCGAAAACACCTATAAATACCCACCCCCTCACCTCATTCATTGGACACACAATTTCATTCTTCTCTTCTCCCTGTACTTTCTCGTTAAGGGCTCGCACTCTGACACCCGAGGCAAATGATCCACTCGATCGTAGTTCCGATAAAAAAGCAACATCGACGCTACTCCTCACCTTCGAGCACCCCACTCGATACCGAGGTGCATGTGTTCGACTAGCTCAAGTCTAGTAACGAAGTTCTGCCGGATTAGCCGCAGAATCAGTCCATAGTAACGAAGCTCTGCCGGAGTAGATGCAGGAAGGGTCAACGGTAACGGAGCTCTGCCGTAGTCACTGGTCAAGCTAGGAGGATCCGCCTGTTGAAATCGAATCGTCACTAGGTTTCCATCTAACCAAATCTTTACATTTTCGCACTTTCTTTCATTATGCACTACGACAACACTAGACGCGGACACTAGGTCCGCAAGCACTCAATAAAATACGTAACGACCTAACCTTAACCACAAACACTAAAACACACTAAATAGACCCGAGTAATTCCGAGATCCGTTCTCAAACTATCTATGCATCGTGTCCCGTTTAGTGTATACTCCGAGGGTGCAACTCCTCACTATGTGATTTACTTACGTTCGCATTTACAATTTTTCGTATGATTTATTACTTTTGTGACCTAATAATCACATGCTAAATCACTTAACACGGAATTCAAAACATAAAGCAACTAAAATTGAACAAAGCGGTGGTCGGGTTCTGTATTAGTCCGGGTGCTCGCCTTACTAGGTGCGACGCATCTTTATTAATACCGAACCGACGCGTCTTAAGCAGAATACTAGGTAAGGTATACCACGAGAATGACTAATATCCGTATTATCACGTTAAAACTGATTAATACGTATAATACTAGTACTCTCTACTCTTCTACGTGCATCTTTTCATGGCCTGCCTGTCACGTGAAATCGCATGCAAAGAATGAAAACACAACTACTTCGACGACAAAATGTACATGTCTTTAAACAACCGACGTAGCAAAAGGTATAGGGTTAAAACAACGGATGTTATAGTATTTCCACCACAACAAAAGAACTAGGTTATCAGCCCACCGATTGATTAGTAGAGGCCGCTATAGTGCGGGCGGGATTGGGTGTTGACATCTATCGGATGTTGGCTTCCCAATACGTACCCTCACCCCTTACTCAGAATCGACGGTTTCCTGATGTCCGAAACCATTGGCAATGAGAGTCATTCCTGGCATGGAGTGCTTAAGGGTACAAGTCTTTATCTTTAGGTCCCGTGCCACTCAACTTTGAGCCGGCAAGGGATCAAAGTTGACTTGAACGGTTTCCGAGTCCCCATAATTGACTCGGTGGCGACTCCACAATTCGGAAACGAATTCAGTTCACTAAAAAGGTCGCCTTACCAAACAAATCGGCCTTTAAACATTTACATCCACGACTCGATCGATTCCAAACGGAAACACGGGTGCCCACACCCGTCTAGTACAAGTCCGGACCGTCATCCCAATCGAGGTCTGACACTTTGCCCCGTACGCGAGATCGGACCGGCCCCTGACCGGGAGGGGGCCGCGTGGATGGCCGCCGCCACACGTTGAAAAAACCAGGTCGGTCCCGCGCGGGCGCGCGCGGGGCGCCGGGCGGTGCGGACGGACGTCCACAGTTTGGCGACTCTGCTGGGAAATTGGAAACAAGTTTCAGCGATGGTGTAACTTGAACGAGGTTGGTGACGCTCATTTCTTAGTTCCTAGTTGTGGGCACTACAGGTTTTGGCCCTAAAAAGCCCACCCTAACCGATATCAGGACCAATCGACCTCTTCGCGGTAAGATCTTTAGGGACACGCGGAGAGATCCTCGATTGACGCTTTGGCCGCCTAACGCGTACCCCGCGGGAATAATAAGCGGATAGTTCCGAACGGATGGTATGACATTCGTCTCCCCGGATAATTGTCAATGCCTAAGTAAAGACTATTCGTGGGTGGTAGTCTACCCTAACCTACCCATGTCTGCATCCTTCATGAGTGTATGCATTCCTAGTTATGTGTAGCGTGTTTGAACAATCCAGCCCAAATAAAACACTAAAAAACTGGATTCAACCACGCCAACATATTCAACTGCACCCATTTCCGTTTTCGACAAAAAAAACGCCTCCTCTTTTCAAAACGACCTTTTGAATGTCGATACTTCGGTCAAACCATAATTTCCAAAAAGGGGAAAATATTTTTAGATGTTGTTATCATGGCGGATTTTACACTCACTACTTTCAAAAAAAAGAGTTTTTTTTAGTGCCATCACCTTGGCCAAAGTAAAACCCGTCAACAACGATTACCGTTAATGCCACCAAGACTCCCGATCAATGGGAACAAGGTACGCTAAACGGTTACATTTTATTTTAAAAAAAAAAACATTTTTTTACACATACCGTTAACACAACCGAAGTTTCAATTAATGAAGTCAAGGAACCCGAGACGGTTACATTCACGAAACACTTTTCACAACACATCATTCCCTACCGTCAAATGCTAGTTAATGCAACCGACGAGCGCGGATCGCTCGTTTTAAAATCTTTTCTAAAAACACCATTCACTACCTACGTCCCTTAATAAGAATTTAGTCACACCTTTAAAACACCATCATTAAGCTTCACGCTCTACCACGAGTACCACATCCACTACAAGTATCGAACTAGTTAATTAATAGTAGTCTTGATAAAAGCATCACGTCATCATTTTCAAAATTGGTTCCCCTAAGAACCGTGCTCCTTTCGAAAAAAAAAAAAAATTTATACATTTGCTATCGCCGGGTCCCGACGCGCACATATAGCAACACACTTTCACGCCACAAACGATGTCACCACACCATCATCACCCTGATTTTACAAATCGTGCTTTTCAAACGGTTTTTCGCCACAAAGATTGGTCGTTTTCAAAAGAGAAACATATATCAAAATCCTTTTATCCTGAGCCAGGATCGCGATCAACTCCTTACGTCGTACAACCGTGTGATTAACTGTCTGTGTTAGCTACCAGGATCACCTTTACTCGAGGTCTTACATTTTGGGTTGTCTCATTTCGAGAAGTCCTCTTTAAACCTCACCTCTGAGGTTTGTGTCAAATCGTCTCGTTACAGAGATCTAAAAATGTGTTAGGCTTTTCGCCGAATACACCAAAGAGTCTAAAGCACTTGAGTCCCTAAGCCAATGACCGTATGCGCACGCGAGTCTAGGGTCTCATTCCTGCGTCGCTCAGTTACGAGCATTCCTCGAGTCCCTAAATCGTCTGGTGGATTCAGTCTCACCTTTAGCCCTGTTTCGCAGATCTAAAAATGTCCTCCAACGACAACACCGAACCACTCAACATAATGCTAGGGCTTGTTAAGGAACTTCAGAATAACATGGCTCAAATAACCGCCGCCCATGACAACATCTTGCTCCAGCTCGGCAAGCCTTTCATCCCTAAGGGCAAGATGAGATTAGGGCCAGCTAGGTTTGTCCCGGCCCTTGGGGGACGCTCTTTAAGAAGCCTTACCGACCTGGGCATGACCTATGCCGAGGCCCTTAGGATTGCCAACGAGGAATGGCAATTATCCCAGCACGTCCCTACCCCGGATCCACCCAGTGAAGCCTGGGGGGCGGATTGGGACCCCAGTGCCTATTGCTTGTATCATCAGGGTAGGGGACACGATACGGAAGACTGTGACCACCTCAAACACGACATTCAGGACCTGGTGGATGCCGGGACTTTCCCTTTGGTAAAGGCACAGGCGCCACAACTCGTTGCTAGCAAAACTGGCGACGAGATGACCGCGTCCGTGATAGTAAAGACAAACGGTACCATCAAGGTACTATTCCCCGGAGGAAGCATCGATGTTTAGAGGTGCGATCGGTGTTAGGTAGAGTCTAGTTCATCCTAGGGCCTAGGCTTACTAATAATAATAATAATGTCTTTTCCTTTATCGAGTCCAGGGAGGTGCGAAGGGACATGTCCTCCGCCTCCCCCCAAACAAAATCACGGGCATCTAGCCCGTTTACTATTTATCAATAAAATAACTCTTTTTTTTACAAACATGCCTCGACAATCGCTTAACCTTTTTTTTCAACAGTTTACTTTAACGCTTAAAGACTCGACACTTTGCCACTTACCGATAACGATCAACTAAAATGCAAGGGCTACAACAAACGGCCCACTTAACTTCACCCTAAAAGGAGACCGGGAATGACAACCCAAGGTTCAACCCATTACTGACCCCTATAACCAAACAACAATGAGCTTGCAACGAACGAACCTCCATCCAACTAGAATCCCCCAACATAACCAAATACAAAGCCTGCCTAACGGGTCTAAAAGCAGCCTTATCTCTAGGAGTTAAAAACCTTAGAGTACATGGGGATTCGTCCTTAGTATTCAACCAAGCCACGGGTACCTGGAAGGTTTATAGCGAAAGCCTAACCCCATACCAAACCAAAGTGGAAACAATATCCCGGGAATTTTCCGAAATCGACTTCATACACATACCCCACGAATAAAACCAATTTGCCGACTCATTATCCAAACTAGACTCACTAGTAAACATGTCCGATCACCTTTTCTCTATGCCTATCTGCGTAGAGAGAAGCGAACAACCGGCCTACATCCATAACCTCGAAATCGACGACACCCCCGAAGAACCTTGGTACAAAACAATCCTAGGCTTTAAAACCCACGGGTCATATCCGCTCAACACTAACACCAAGAACAAAAGAGCCCTACGAATACAAGCCACCCATTATGTCCTGAATCAAAGACTACTATACAAACGAACCCCACAAGGAGTCCTCCTTAGGTGCATAAACAAAAACCAATCCGAGAGAGTCATGGAAGAGGTAGATGACGGAGAGTGCGGACCCCACATGAGTGCACACCTACTTGCCCAAAAAATAATGAAACTGAGCTATTACTAGATTACCTTAGAGGCAGAGTGTCGACGTTACGTTCGTCACTGCCACAATTGCCAAATACTTGCCAACATCCAATACCTACCGCCATATCCTCTACACACTATAGCCGCACCCTGACCTTTCTCTACTTGAGGAATAGACATCATAGGAAAAGTGCACCCATCCGGGACCGGCGGGCATTGCTTTATATTAGTGGTCGTCGATTATTTCACCAAATGGGTAGAAGCCGCCTCTTACACCGTACTGACCTCAAAACAAGTAGTCAAATTCCTACAAAATAACATCATCTGCCGCCACGGTAATACCTCATGAAATCATCAGTGATCAGGGGGCTCACTTCAGGGCCGACACCCAAAAACTCCTCGAAAAATACAAAATCCATAAACACAAGTCCTCACCCTATAGACCACAAACGAACGGGGCCGTAGAAGCAGCCAACAAAACCATGACCACAATCCTTAAGAAAATGATAGACAATTATCGGGATTGGCCAAGCAAGATCCCCTTCGCCTTATGGGGATACCGAACATCCTATCGAACTCCCACTGGAGCCACACCATATTTACCTAACCTACGGTTCTGAAGCCGTACAACCCAAAGAGCTAGAAATACCGTCACTAAGGATGTTAGCCGAGAGCGGTATTCCTGAAGAAGAATAGAACCAAAAACGATATGACGAGCTAGTGCTCTTAGACGAGCGTAGGATACATGCCTTATCCAACGTACAAGCCTACCAACAACGCATCCAACGAGCCTTTAATAAACGAGTGAAATCCCGAAACATACACGAGGGAGACTTAGTAATCAAATCCATTAGAGCACCCCTTCCCATCGACCCTAGAGGGAAATTCAAACCGAACTGGGCGGGCCATTACCTCGTTAAGGAAATACTCTCGGGGGACGTTGTAATCCTCACCGACTTAGACAGTCAAGAATTCTCAACCCCAACCAACATGGATCAACTCAAACGGTACTACCCATAGACACCCTGGCAACCACATCCCGACCTCCGACTTAGGGGGAAGCCATGCAAAACAAAAAAAATTAATTAAGTTTGCATCGATAATTGGCATAAACGAGTCTAAAGAAAAATCACTCATATTTTTGAAAGAACAACGAACATGGTTTGATTCCGTCTAAACACGGATACGCAGGCAACCCTTTCCCGGGTACAACCAAATAAACAGACAAAACAAACGAAAATCGATTACTCGATTCATGTACAAACCGGGACTCCCTCCATGTCCCGGCCGACGAGTGATTTAAAATGACGGAGCACAAACGACGAGCCGAGGACGGGGTGAAAACCCAAAAGGGCGCCTTGGGCAAAATGAAGAAACGAGTTGCGAGCCGTCGTAAAAAAAAATGACGAGTCAAGGACGGGGTGAAAACCCAAAAGGGCGCCCCGGGCAAAATGAAGAATCGAGTTGCGAGCCGTCAAAAAAAAAAGGGAAGAGCAAAAAAAAAAGGAAAAAAAAAAAGAATAAAAAAGGGTGAGCCGAGGACAGAGTGAAAACCCAAAAGGGCGCTCCGGGTAAAATCAAGAATCGAGTTGCGAGCCACCACAAAAAAATAATAAATAATGACAACGTGCTTCTCGTTAATAATAAAATTTGGTTAAATCGAGCCTTTGTCGAGGCATTTACATCAAGCATCTGAAACCCGGACATCCCGGAAAGCAACAACGTGTCAGAACTCCACAAAAAACTAGTACTAATACGCCACATAATATCAACTAATAAAACATAATACAAAATGGCTGAGCTTGTAATCCCCTAGAAATTCTAACGCAATACAGTGGCGGAAACACTGTAGAGTTGGGATTAAAACACACTGACAAACTATATCTTATTAAAAGAAATGGTAAGTCAATACAAATGCCTCTTTTTACAAAAGAGCTAAATGTAAAATCTTACTCCAGCATTACGCTTTACTGGAGCGTCCTGTCTCGAAGGATGAAATTAAACAGGCGATATTCGGAATACCTGATGACAAATCCCCCGGTCCAGATGGTTATTCAAGTATGTTTTTTAAAGATTCATGGCATATAGTTGGTGAGGATACAGTGAATGCTATAGCCGATTTTTTCAAATCAGGAAGACTTCTCAAGCAGTTGAACACGACTGCGATTACTCTCATACCAAAAGTTCATAGACCCACGACAGTCTCACAATTCAGACCTATTGCGTGCTGTAATGTAGTCTATAAAGCTATTTCAAAGATCCTTTGTTCGAGGCTTGCTGATGTACTCCCGGATATCGTATCCCCAGCTCAAGGTGGATTCATTAAAGGGAGGAGCATTATCGAGAACATTCTGATTTGTCAAGACATTATCAGATTGTATAACAGGAAGAGTGTCTCTCCTAGGTGCATATACAAGATAGACATCCAAAAAGCGTATGACTCCGTAGAATGGGATTTTCTCCATCAGATGCTAGTTCACCTCAACTTCCCAATTCATTTCAGAGAAATGATTATGCAGTGTGTGACTTCAGCGACTTATACTCTAAAACTGAATGGTGAAAGCTTTGGTTTTTTCCCCGGAAAAAGAGGCCTCAGACAAGGGGATCC
Source organism: Agrostemma githago (assembly GCA_958450325.1). Lineage (NCBI taxonomy): Eukaryota > Viridiplantae > Streptophyta > Magnoliopsida > Caryophyllales > Caryophyllaceae > Agrostemma > Agrostemma githago. The sequence continues at coordinate 17,023,542 of OY288254.1, read as the reverse complement.
ACTCTCCCCCCTTCTATTTACCATCTGTATGGATTACTTGACTAGATTATTGAGCTTCACTACGAGCACCATGCCTTTTGGCTTTCATCCGTTATGCAAAAGTATGAAATTATCCAACCTCATGTTTGCGGATGACTTGCTCTTGTTCTCCAAAGGGGATGCGAAATCCATGATGATACTTTTGAGAACTTTTGCCACTTTCTCGAAGACTGCGGGATTAAACATGAGCAGAGGGAAATCGAGTGTATATTTTAATGGAGTTGACCCTAATCTTCGAGCGGACATTATTCAAGTCTCCGGTTGTGTTGAGGGTTCTCTACCCTTTAGATACTTAGGAGTCCCGATTAAAACCTCCAAGTTGTCCGTTTTGGACTGCCAGCCATTGGTGAGCAAGATTGTAGAGAGAATTCGACGCCTAGGAGCCAAAAAATTGTCCTATGCAGGACGTTTAACTCTGATTAAGAGTGTGATGGCTACTTTGCACAACTACTGGGCTACAATATTCATGTTACCTTCCTCGGTGGTGAAGCAAATTGACGGTATTTGCAGGAATTTCTTATGGGACGGAAGTGTCGAGTATCATAGAGTGCCCACCGTATCTTGGGAGAAAATATGTGCACCGTATAAGGAAGGTGGACTGAACTTGACTCAAAACGCTATTTGGAATAAGGCGGCGATTGGAAAAATGACTTGGTGGATAGCAAGTAAGCAAGATAGACTTTGGGTGGTGGATTAACCATATATACTTAAAAGGGAGGAGATGGGATGATTACTGTCCTACTGCTGATACAAGCTGGTATTGGAGAAAATTGTGCCGGATCAGAGAAGATTTAAAGCCTGCTTATGATGCGAATTTCCTGACGGCTCAAGCAAATGCGTACTCGGTGGCAAGCGTCTATCAGTGGCTGAGAATTAAACGTCCTAAGGTTGATTGGTGTGTGTATATATGGACAAGATGGTCGATACCTAAACATAATATGGTTGCTTGGTTGATTCAACAAGACGGGCTAAACACGAGGAGTAAACTGCGCAGATTCGGGGTTACGCAGGACGACAATTGTGTTGTTTGTGCAGCATCAGAGGAAACAGTTCAGCACTTGTTTCAAGAATGCAATTACAGTAGGAAGATTTTTAATGGGGTCAATCGAGACATACCGTTGGCGCTTAATATCGAAATACAGCATGAGAAACGGAAGAGAATGAAAGGGACCAAAATGCAAAGAGCAATTAAAAATGGATTGATTAACTCTATATGCTACAACATTTGGATCCAACGTAACAAGGCTAGAGTAAAGGACCAGCTTATCCGACCCGAAAAACTGGCTAGGCAAATCATGAAGGATTTTATGGAATTTTGCAAGAGTAAATGTAATCAAAAGTTTAGTGATAAGGATGAAAAATTCATAGAGAGCCTTGTGAGGCACCCGATGTAATTAAGACTGTATAGTCTTTTTCTAATATACTTACACATTACCAAAAAAAAAAAAAAGTAAAATCTTCAAACGGGTTTACACAAATCCATAAATTACAAGAATAAAGAAAGAGTAGGATCCACGTTACTCGCTAACTCACACCCAAAACCCAGCAACAAAAACCCGTCATGTTATAAACACAACAACCACGTCAGTGGGGAGTAACTCGGACGTTCTCCCAACCATATTATATCATATGGAAAAATAATAGTATTATTATATCAAAATGATTAAAATGGAAAACATTAAATGATATAATAAAAATAAGCTTTCGGAGAAAACTTAAATTATTGGAATAATAAAATCAGAACAAGTTTTCAGAAGAAAACTTCAAATATTTGCCAGCCTGCAAATCAAAATGTATCGATAATAATAAAAATATTCAAAATGGCGTTATGGATATATCAGTGTAGATGGTCCGACTTTCACCAGGAGAATACTAAAAACTAGCTTCGAGAACCTAGTTCGAACAAATCAAACTTCGGTCTCTAACTAGGCTACTCATCCATAATAGGACGGCGACTTATAAATGTGTGGCCCTAGTTTAAGACAATGCACACACCTCCTGGGATTACCTGTCACCCAGTTCAAGTTATGACGGCGACTTACTGCGAGCCCTAAGCTTAAGGTCAAAGTGTACACAACTCCCGGGATACCTGTCACCCGGTTCAACAACCAATGTACCGATTCCTGATACACTAGCCTTATAGTTGATGGCAAAATCGTAAACCCCTGATTATATTACTCTAACCCCACACTTGACTTTATTCCATAACTCCAAAATAGCCATTATCAATATACAAAAGATATAATCAATATAAATAATATGAGGATAAAAAGAATAAACATTTTATATATAAAGGGAAACTTTCTATAAATAGAAACTTACTAATTTTAGAAACTTACTTAAAATAGAAATTTTGTTATAGAAAATACGTAAGTTATTAAAATATGTGAAATGTATTAAAACTAGCATTTCTAACGAAATTAACATTTTATTATTATCGTTATTATCGTAACTTTAATATATTTCTAAATTCGTTTCTCAAAATATAAATAAAATATTATAACTCATTATATAGAATTTTATAAATAATTAGGAAATTGAGTTAAAGCTATAAATTTTAGGAAATAGATGTTTTAAGAAAAACGATATCAAAATTAATTGAATCGATGAGTTTTATAATTTAACGATATTTTATAAAGCTTCCAAATTGGTTTTAGCAAATAGATTTTATCAATAAATAATACTGATTTTACTAAAATAATCAATTGTAGACAAATGAGAAATTATTCGGGAAAATAGTCTCAACTAAAAATGTATTTAAAACAAAATCGACTACTTTGTCATTTATTAAAATACGTCGTAAAACGAAATTAATTTATTGAACAAGTATACAAATCTCGATTATAAATAAAAATACAATTTTGAGTTAAAATTATATATTAACGAAATATGACGAAAATATGAAATCGATATTATTTAGTTACTAGTGTCACGATAACCAACAAAATATTATAACGATCTTAAATAATTAAACTACTAACGATTTAAGGCATACGATTTAAAAATAATATTTTTAGCAAATAATAAATAGCTAAAATTAGAAAATCGAAGTTAAAATATTTACTACATACTAGTACTCAAACATACGATATAAAATCGAGTAACGTCCTAAAGTTACCTTGAGTCGCAACGATAACTTCAAAGTATTTGCTCGTCTAAAAGTCCAAGCTGCAGTCACGAACTCGAAGGTCGTCTTGACACTTGCTCTTCGGTAAAACCATCTTTCTCCAACAGAATTCGAGGCAAAAAGAAATAGAAACGAAGAGATCGGAATAAGGAATGTCAGAGAGGAAAAGAAGAAGGAAAGCAGATCGAGAAGACAACGGAAAACAGTAGAACTTACAAAACAACAGCACGAAGGAAGGAAAAGAAAGAGCATAAAGAGCAGAGGGACGCCAAATAAAGATAGACCCGATATCAACTGTGAAACAAGGATGATTATAAGTCAGATCGATTGAAATAGAGATCAAAACAGAATTGACACACACATACGCACAAACAGCGACACAACAGATCACAAAAACGAAGAAGAAGAGGAAAGAAAAACAAAGAAGAAGAAGAAGAAGAAGAAGAAGAAGAAGAAGAAGAAGAAGAAGAAGAAGAAGAAGAAGAAGAAGAAGAAGAAGAAGAAGAAGAAGAAGAAGAAGAAGAAGAAGAAGAAGAGAGCAGCAGCAGGAGAAACGAACAGCAACGAATAGTACGATAATAGCAGTAGCAGCATCGAAACGAAGAGGGAAAAGGACGGAACGTAGCAGCAGATGCAACAGGACAGGAGCAGCAGATTTGACGCAATATCAGCAGCAAAACAGACCATCAACAGGCCCGACAAGGATGAAGAAGAGGAGGAGGAAAAGAAACGAAAACAACAGTAGTGACAACGAAACAGTAGCAGGACGAACACGACAACGACATTAGAAACAGCAACATGAAATGGCAGCAGCGGAAAAACAACACAGTAGTGGCATCAAAACCAGGTAGCAGTGCAGAGGAAAGAAGAAAAGAAAAAGGAGAAGAAAAAGGCAAACACGGCAACCTCAAAGACAACAAAACGGCAGCAGCAGCGGAACATAATGCAGCCGCAGAAACGAGAACAAAAACAACAAGCAGAAGGAGAAGAAGAAAAACGACAAAGCCAGCAAAATCGAACTAAATTGCAACGACACAATAGCAGATGGACAGAGAGCAGGCGCGCAACAACGACGAGCAGGACGAAGAAGGAGACAAGTCACGAAGTTGAGCATAAAAGTTGCACAAACAGCAAGACCGACTGAAATAAGAAGAACGAAATAAAAAAAGCGGTAACAGATTTCATCACCTTGCACGATGGACAGAGGCAGCCTGATTAGCACACAAAACGACGAAACCGCAGGTCGAGCGAGATGCAAGAGGGAGGATCGATAAGAATGGAGGTTGTGTTGATGGTGAAGGCTCAAAAACGAAGAAAACGAAGAAGGTGGGAAGAGCGTCTGAAAGAGGATAACTGATCGGTGCAATGGGGAGCGGTGGAAGTAAAAAAGAGGACAGGGGAAAGGAATTGAAGAAAAAAAACAGATGAGTGAGGGGAACACGAAGTGAAGCGGTGGAGTTAACGAATTGGCAGGGGGAGTGTACTTAAATGTGGGAAAACAGTAACTCTCATGTGAGTCCGTCTCACGATAATTTTATCGTGAGACCTCTCACATGGGCACATAGGGTGTGGTTACAAATTTAGTAACCACCTCTTATATGAGTCGTCTCACGATAAATTATCGTGAGACGGTCTCATACAAGTTTTTGTGGTGGGAAAAAAGAAAAGAATAAGTGGTGTGTTTGGTAAACAAATGAAAGAAAAGGGAATGAACGTTAAACAAGTGGGTTAAATTCAACTCACAAAAAAATATGTACGGATTCCGAGACGAATAGTACACGTAGTATACGGATTTAAGTAAATGAATCGGGTAGGAGACGAACTCCGTAACGATAAATTGACTGACCCGCGAATAGAATTAAAACGAGTTAATAAAATTAAATAAATAATCGGGCCGACAAATAAAATGAGTAAATAAAGTTCTCGAGACGAAAACGAAGTTATAGAAATAAATAGTTAGACGAGAAATAGTATTTCTCGATAAATAATAAATCTTCGATGAAGTGAATTAAATTGATTTCTCGAGGAAAGGTAATAAAAGTTTTGACGAAACTTAAAATAATTGAGCTTCGAGCCGAAAATAGAAATTCGAGCGTAAATAAAAATAAATAAAAGAATTTAGAATTTAAATCGTCGAAATAGACTTTCGATAAGAATTAAATTAAATGTTTAAAATGAATCGAAACCGAAATAAAAATATGTTTTAAATATAAGAGTTTCCGAGTCAAATAGAATTTTAGGAGTTTGCAACGATTAAATGATAAATTCATTTTATAATAATTTTAAGAATTACGACTTAAATCACAACTAAAATAAAAGTACGAATATAACTTTAATTTATTTTATTTTATAAAATCAGGGGTGTTACAATCTTCCCCACTAAAAAGAAGTTTCGTCCTCGAAACTTTCAAAAATATAATAATAGAATGGAAAACAAGGTTATATCATTTGAACAAAATGAGAATGCTTAACTCGCATCACAATCTCGGTTTTTAAAACTTTTACAACTTCAAATGTGATATGAAATCGAAATCAAAGACAAAATTTATCGCAAGATAGTTTGGATTCACTTACCCAAAGTTTAAAATCATTTAAATTAATAAAATCGCAAGTTAAAAATTATTTGATAAAATAATGACGATAAATAATATTTGTAAACGAACTCGAGGGGGAAATACCCAAATATTTTCGAAGCAACAGTAAAACATTTTGATTAAGAAATTTGAAAATATTTTGTTTTATGACCAAACAAAAATTCGAGAAATCAAGTTTTGGTGGTTAGTTGATAAAAATCGAACTATCATAAACATTTTCGACAACGGATTTAAAGACTACCGACAATAAAACAAAAAATTAGAGACATACGAAGTTTTTCGAAAACTTTAAATCGTTTAACATAATAATCTTATAGAAATCAAAATAATAGCAATTATGAAAGTTTTCGTAAAATTTAAACACGCTTGAAAATTGAAATTTGAAACAATTTCGAAATACTTTAAATTAAATTATTAAGGCATTTTGAAACAGGACGAAATATATGTTATCAAAAAAATGAAAACGAAAACGAAGTTCATAAATTTATAACTCAAATGTTAAAATTTCACGATAGCCCAAAATTTTAAAATAGTCAAACTTTTCATAACATAGGTTTGGGGAAATAATAAATGGATAAATAGAGTCAAAGTCAACGAAGAATCGAAACAAAAGTTTTCAAACCCGATAAGGAAGTCGGAGGGATTGGCGGCAAAAGAGGTAACAGAACATAAGAGAAGCTAAGGAGAGGACAAAACTGAGAGTCAAAAGAGCTCGTGAGGAATAGAAAATAAATTAACCATCTCGAGATTCCCGGTACGACTCCCACAACACGGGTTCCTAATTTTCATCAAATACATTAAGTTCAAAATTAGGCACTAGGTGGTACTACTCAATCACAATCTCCAAAAATGTCTTACATGATTATCCAATCGACACGATACTAATCCACAGATGTTTTACAACCCGATCTCTTCAATTAAAATTCCAACGTCAGCAAAACAAACCCAAACTCGTAATCTATAAGGTTCCTAAATCCAAAGCTCATAAAGTTTGAACTCGAGGTACACCCAAATTTCTCGAGTAAGAAACACTAAAAAGATCCATCAATATAACAATGTTCGGGTACAAAATCCTCAAAATGATCACCAACATATTTATAATGCCACTAGTACAGAAGTTGTGGAAAGTATAACAAATCCTCAAACACGCTCAAACCTATAGGTAATGGCGCAAACACTCACATCTTCAAACACGTTATTGGTCTAAGATTTCTAAAAATTCCACCAAATTTCATATTATATCAGCAAAACCACCAAAATATTTATTAACTCAACGAAGCCACAGTCTCGTTGGTCTAAGGTTATAACAGTCCCAATAAGGTGATTTGTATTATAGTATTCCTCAAAATAGCACAATAAAACCAAACTGTGTTGTGCAAGATAGTTCTCTTCTCCAGGGACAACCACAATTTATCCAAGCTAGATTACTCAAGTCCAAAGTTCACAGATTACAACCTTAAACGAGGATCAACGATCTAATCCTTAGGAAATACGAGTAATCTATGTCAACCAAAATTTCTAACGACATTAATGAAAACCTTTAATGGTACCACAACACTCAGGCTAACACTTTAAATAATACTCTATGAACCCAAATATTCGCGATGCATCCATCAAATAAGCATCAGGTAAGAATCCCAAAGTGATATTATTAGTTACACATAGTTCGGTTCTAGGTTTGGTACCGGGTATCCACCGAATATGATATACTCTTACTACTCCAAAATATATTCAACTCTAAGTATTCCAAAATAATCAAAGTAACCTATAACCCAAGGTTCAGTGTCTAATGTATCAACCGAATTCTTATTAACCTAAATAATACCATTTAAATGAATCCTCAAAAATTTCTGACTTTCTTAGAAGATAAGGTAGGCTCACAATCCTCAAATCAGGTAACAAGGGTTTACTAAACCTCAAACATCTATAACACGGGTTCACTAAGACAGGATTCGGTCTAACCAAAGAATCTCAAGAGAAAGGTGGTAGAATAAAGGAATAGAACAAGGATTCACCAAGCAAATGAAGATGAGAATATATAAGAGAAGAAATAGGACAAGTAGAGGAAGGAAGAAAAGAATCAATGACCCTAGATGATAAGACCTAAAACGAGAAGGGAAAGTTCGGACATCTAAGGTTCACGAGGGAACTAAAAGGATTACTTCATCTTCTTGTAGAGGAACGAGCTCGCAAGTCTTGGGTCGCTCCATCTGGATCTACTGCTACATCATGGAACAAGAATCTACTCTTGATCATCTAACCTGTAGATTGAGCAAACTAAACCGGAGCTGAAAAGTCACCCTCGACATTTTTCTTGGAGCACCAAGTTGTCCACTCGAGCTAACAGTCGTTGAGAGTTCTAAGCAGGTCTTGTCCCGATCTAGAGCAGCATCACGTCAGCATCTGGATCATTCATCTTCCTCCAGACAAAAGCAACAAATATTCAATGCTAATCATTGAGTTACAAGAACATATAATCCTACAAGGTAAGTCCTTATTTTGTTTCTACCCATCTCTCACTAATATTTCTTTAATGTTAAAATCATTTACTGGTATTTTTCCTAGAATCAGGTGTAAGAGTCGGGAGCAACAATGCTCTGATACCAACTGTAATCCCCTAGAAATTCTAACGCAATACAGTGGCGGAAACACTGTAAATTTGGGATTAAAACACACTGACAAACTATATCTTATTAAAAGAAATGGTAAGTCAATACAAAGGCCTCTTTTTACAAAAGGGCTAAAAGTAAAATCTTTAAACGGGTTTACACAAATCCATAAATTACAAGAATAAAGAAAGAGTAGGATCCACGCTACTCGCTAGCTCACACCCAAAACCCAGCAACAAAAACCCGTCATGTTATAAACACAACAGCCACGTCAGTGGGGAGTAACTCGGACGTTCTCCCAGCCATATTATATCATATGGAAAAATAATAGTATTATTATATCAAAATAATTAAAATGGAAAATATTAAATGATATAATAAAAATAAGCTTTTGGAGAAAACTTAAAATATTGGAATAATAAAATCAGAACAAGTTTTCAGACGAAAACTTCAAATATTTGTCAACCTGCAAATCAAAATGTATCGGTAATAATAAAAATATTCAAAATGGCGTTATGGATATATTCAGTGTAGATGGTCAGACTTTCACCAGGAGAATACTAAAAACTAGCTTCGAGAACCTAGTTCGAACAAATCAAACTTCGGTCTCTAACTAGGCTACTCATCCATAATAGGACGGCGACTTATAAATGTGTGGCCCTAGTTTAAGACAATGCACACCCCTCCTGGGATTACCTGTCACCCAGTTCAACTTATGACGGCGACTTACTGCGAGGCCTAAGCTTAAGGTCAAAATGTACACAACTCCCGGGATACCTGTCACCCGCTTCAACAACCAATGTACCGATTCCTGATACACTAGCCTTATAGTTGATGGCAAAATCGTAAACCCCTGATTATATTACTCTAACCCCACACTTGACTTTATTCCATAACTCCAAAACAGTCATTATCGATATACAAAAGATATAATCAATATAAATAACATGAGGATAAAAAGAATAAACATTTTATATAAAAAGGGAAACTCTCTATAAATAGAAACTTACTAATTTTAGAAACTTACTTAAAATAGAAATTTCGTTATAGAAAATACGTAAGTTATTAAAATATGTGAAATGTATTAAAAATAGCATTTCTAACGAAATTAACATTTTATTATTATCGTTATTATCGTAACTTTAATATATTTCTAAATTCGTTTCTCAAAATCCTTACATATTAAACGAAGAATTGTGCTATTAATTACCCCTTATGAACAGTATTTCATTTTTCAAATAGTGTTTCCTTATGAACAGTCCACTTTCCCCTATTCTTTGCTCTGCCTTCCTCTGCCTTCCATTTCTTGTTCCATTTTTGCTCTGCGTCCTTCCTCTTCGCTTCCACCAATCTCTATCTCTCTCTAATTTTGCTGTTGCTTCACAAATGGTTAGTCATTTTTTTTATTTATCTTCCTCCACTAACTTCCAATTTTTCGATTTATTTGCCCATCCAGAGTCCATTCATAATCATCTCCATCACCACCATTAAATAAGGGTCGTGCTTTTTCCTAACGAGCCTTTACTCAATCCTAACGACTTTTTACCAATTTACCCTCTTCATTTACCTCACTCTCAATTAATTTTCTTGTGTTCTCTCTCTAAAGAAACCCAAAATTCAATCCTCCATAAACATGAAGAACCAAGCATTGGAACCATCCGGGATTTATGGGGAGGGACGGCTGGGCAGGTTGAAGTCGAGACTGCTGTTGGGTGAGGTCGTGGGTAGTGTCGGGTCGGTCTAGTAGTGGGTGAGGATGGTCGTGGGTCGGGGTAGTTGGGTGGCCGGAGGTCGGGGTTGGGTGAGTGAAGGTCGGGTCGGTCAGGGCGGTGGATGGGTGGGTGAGGGTTGGGAATGGGTCTGGGTGGTGGACTGGTGGGTGGGTGCGGTGGGTGAGGAGGGTGGTTGCCTGGGGTGGGTGAAACAACGGAGGGTTGAAAATTTTGGGGGTTTTCTTTTGTTTTTTTCAATTATTTTTTTAATGTTATTTTTCTTTTTTCTTTTTTCTGAGTAATTTCATTTTCTTATGAAAATTTCTTCTTTTTTTTACTTGATTTTATATTTTTTTTATACTTTTATATGTCAAAAAACAAAGTTTCTATTATGAATTGTCGTATTTTTGTACTACTATTGATAAAAAATTAATCTTTTTCTTGTATGTCAAATTCAATAAACAAAATAATTAAATAAATCAGTAATCAATATTACGTCATTGATAATTAAATTAAAAATCGATAATCAAATTTAAAAGCATTGATTGAGTATCGAATTGATTAAACAAAGAACGACTAAATTGAATCTCAGGGTAATAGGCTAAAGATTTTATAAAGGGTAAAATAGGAAAAATTTAGAAAAATTCGTTAGGATTGAGTAAAGGCTCGTTAAGAAAAAATAATTTTGTTAAATAATCATCATCAGGTTTCCACTTTCTCGCAGATCACCGATCGCCATCATCAAAATCGATCGCCATCATCATCATCATATCTGAGTTTTTGATTCGGAAATTGCTGATGTGTTTTTTGTACCATTTTTTCTTCATTGAGTTTTGATGTGTATGGTCATAATATGACTGATACTGTTGCTGAACTTGGCAACTTCAGGTATTTTTAAATTTTTAATTTTTGTGCTCGAATCGAGCGCAGGAATCTGCCCAGAGCGTGGTCACATGCGGCTGAGTGAGGTGACGACGGTGGTAGATGTGTGACTTTCTCGCCAGGTTGTGAAGATGGAGGTCCTCTACTACCCATTATTTGGTTTGTAGGTTGTGAAGATGGAGGTTCTGATGATATTTGTCATGGATTTGATTGATTCTGGTATGTTTAGCAATTGTTTGATTTCAGTTTTAACATTAGGGTTTTTATCGGTTTTAAGGATATGACCTGACTTATATTTTTGGACTTTTTTTTGCCATTTTTTGTTGATCGCTGTTGGAGATCTGTTGTAATTTGGGTATTTTATTGGTCTGACTTTGATTGTTCGATTCCATTTATTTGATTTTTTAGTTTTCGTTTGTTTGATTTCTTTTGTTTTTTACTTATTGTAATTTTCTGGGTCAAAATTGTGTTTGTGAATTTGTGTTAAAGTTCTAATCTTTCAAGGTTTAGGGTTCAAGCTCCGGTAGCACCCCTAAATCATGAAAAAGTCGAAATCCGTTCCATGACAAAATCAAACTCATCGAAAAAGGGAGTCTAATCTGAACAAAGATTTTGAAAGGGAATGGGAAAAGTGAGTCTTGGAGTTTACGAGGACTACTGCACAGAGGCTTTCGGATGGTGGGGTGTCGTTGCTGTCGTGTTTTTCTCTGTGTTGTAGCAAGCATCGATAATGGCCGGTGACTACTGGCTAGCTCACGAAACTTCAGGTGGGCGTAATGATAAGTGTCGTTTGTAGTGCCTATTTGTAGTGTTTTGGTCCCTTTTTCCTTGTGGAACCGCTCCCTTGGAACGGTTATTGGGCTTCTTATGTTTCCTTTAGCTCGTTTCAGGTTCCCGAGACCGTTCATGAAGAGTTGGAGTGATTCCGACTCAATACATGTGCATTTTGGAGCCAACGAAGCTAAGGAACGATGATTCGACGCCTTGGAATCGACCCCGAGACCTTGGGACCCAATCCCGAGCCTCCGAGACCCGATCCCGAGTCCCGAGAATCGATGAGAAGGCCATGAGAACCAAGGAGGGACCGAAAAGATCATTTTGGAGGCCTACAAGACTATTCCCGATCGGGTATGGCCTCATCCCGATCGGGAATAAAGAGGAAAGCAAAGACCGTCTTCTGTGGGGTGTTCCCGATCGGGAACATGAAATCCCGATCGGGAAAGTGCCCAGTTCACCCGTGCTTTGTTCCTTCCTTCTCCTTTCATTCTTAAACCCTACATATATACCCCCCTCTTGTATTAAGACCGGATCTTATGCTATTTTCTTGACCTCTCCTTAAACCCTAGAGAGTTTTAGGTTAGATTAGATTAGATTAGTGTAGATTAGTTGGTAATTAGTTAGTTAATCATAGTTTAGTACTTGTATTAAGGGATTCTTCAAGAATCACCCAAGATTGACAACCTAGGGTGTTTGTATTGGATTCTTCTCATTAATGCAAGTTCCTTCCTTTCTTCTTCCTCTAGTATGGTATAATCCTTCCTCCTTTCTCTTATTCTTGTTTTGTTCTTCCAAGTTTCAATCTTTGTTCATCTTAATGTTTGTAGTTCATAGTTTTCATTAGAATGTTTATGTTTGTTTTGGTTCTTAGTTTGATTCATCTTGTTTTTGTTAGTTATAGTTTGATAATGATAGAGTAGTGTTCTTGCTAGGGTTAGTAGGGTGATTAGGGTGTTAATTGGGTGATTAAGGGTTTGTTAGAGATGATGGGTGGAAGATTTGGGTTTCTTCTTGGTTTATGCACATCACATGTTTGTTGAATTGCTTGAAAGACTAAGTAGGTTGGAATGCTTGTTTTTCTTGCCTTTCTTTGTGGGTGTTAGTTTGTTGTGGGTTCGGTTCCCTCATTAAGTTGCGAGAGCCCGGTGAGGACGACCCCTAGGTCAAGTCTAAGTTGCGAGAGCCCGGATTGGACCTAGGACCATAGCGCGCTAGAACCCCGTTTGTCGTGTGTGTCGCCTCGATGGGTTCTAGGTGGAACCTCTAGGTTGGTCTAAGTTGCGAGAGCCCGGACCGACCTAGATCACCCTACTACCTCCTCCTCTCTAGTTCTTCCTCGACCACTCCGTTACCCCTTTGACCCCGACCTAATCCTAGCCCTTTTTCCTTGTTTGCTTTCCTTAGTCATAGTCCTTAGTCTAGCTCTCTTCCCCTTCTATCATTCTTTAGGATAGTTTAGTCCGTTGACCGAGTCTAGTTTTTAGGCGACCTTAGTCTAGGCTATACATCACCGTCCCCGTGGATTCGACCCGACTTGCCCTATCTACCGTAGGAATAGCCGGTTACTTTATTTGATCGGTGGGGATTCCGCGACAAATCCCCGCCCGTCAATTGGCGCCGTTGCCGGGGACGGTGCATTGTTTAGACTTTGTTTTCCTTTTTGCTTGACTTTGTCCTGTGTTTTGTGTTTTCTTTTTCTTTTTGGTTACTTTGCTTCTTGAGTGTGTGCGGTTTATTTCTCTCTTGTCTAGTGCCCAAAAAACACTAGACTTATCACGTTTGTTCTTAGTCTACAGTTTGTGCTTAGAGGTGGTGATTATCTTCTTCTTGCAACTTAGAGCCGCTTTAACGGACGATTGCTAGAATGAGTGGTTTCCAACCGGGTATGGACTACGATTATGGAGCGAGCATGGGGTTTGATCTAGACTCCACACACTCGGGAGCCGATATGAGCTACCACTCTTCTTCCTTGAACCAAAGCTATGACATGACGTCCCCCTACCATGATCAAGCTTCTTGGGGTAATCAAGATGGGTATGATCCTCAAGATTATGAAAACGGCTACCAACAAGTGGACGATTATAACTCCTACGATCATGGTGGCTATTACTCAAGTTATGATGGTGACCCCACCATGTACACTCAAGATCCACCTTATAGAAGCCAATACCCTCAAGACCCACAATATTACCCTACACCCCAACCACAATATGAACCCTATGACCCACAATACTACCAACCACCCCAACCTTGCTACCAACAATATGATGCCCCACCCCTTGGGCATCATCAAGATTATCAAGGAGCTTTACAAGACCCCAATGATCACCAATCGACCGACATGGAGGTGTCTCAATCTATGCTTCAAATGCAAAGGAGCATCCAAGAAATGGCCAATCAAATTCAAAAGGATCAAGTTCAATTGCAAAGAGAGCAAAATGAATTTTTGGCCCAACTTCTAAGGGAAAACGAGGCGAGGAATGCTCAATTAGACGCGTTAGCGGCTAAAACCGCAATGCTTCTATCCCAAGCATCTCATTTAGATGGAGGGTGCCCACTTGAGAGAGAGGAGCAACCTAATTATGAAGTCGCCGATGTAGTTCCCTTTGAGAGAGAGATTTGCTTTGAAGAACCTCAATCGTCTACCCAAAAAGAGACGAATGAGGAGATGACACTTGGTGAAGGCATCGTTGGTGAGGAATTGGAGGAGGATAGTGAGTGGGATGGTTTGGTGGAGTTTGTGGAGTTGTTGGGTGAGATTGTTAACCTCGAGTTGCCCTTGTCCGAGAACGAAGATATGCATCATGAGCCCCTTGCTAGTTCACCGAGTGATGGTTTGGAAGGGATTGAAACCGCCGGTAGAAGTTTCTATCCTCTCCTCCATGTTGATGTGGGGCCGAGTGATGAAGTTGGGGAACCACAACTTGAGGAAAGTGTGGGGGTGTGCATTGAAGAAATGAGGCCAAAGCCGATCTTTGTGCCTTGTTTCTTGGAGAGGAAGCTTGCTTGTGATTGGAGGCAATGTTTGGAGAAGAAGAGGTCGGTTAAGCTCTTAGGATGGGAAGACCCCGGAGACAAATTTGAAGATGATTTTTGGTCTTTTGAGTCCTACTTCTTGCCGTGGAGGTCGGTTAAGCTCGAGCGCTTCTTGGGCCTTCACTACGATGTCGGTAGCGCGTTCGACTTGCTCCTCCATGCCCTTGAGGGCCTCGGTTGAAGAAGAGTCCACCATCCTAGGTTTGACGGAATTCCTAAAGAACCGTTATGTTGTATATTCCCTTCTCCTTCTTCTTTAGAGTACTTGTGCATGTATTTGTGATTTTTGGTTTCTAGGACTCTTTTGTTTTTGTGGGATTCTTGTAATTGCTTTGGTTTTTCGATGAGCGATGTTGCTCCCGACTTTCGACGAGCGCTAGTATTGGGAAGTATGGCCACTACAACTCGTACAAGCATTGAGAGTCATTTCAAAATCCAAATTTTTACAAGTTTTTCACTCTTTCTTTTTGAAGATTTAGTCGGATTTAGGCGGAATCCGGGCTAGGTGACTTGATTACACCTAGCCCTCCCCTCCCATTTCCTTTTATTTCCTTCTTTTATTTTCTTCCCCCATCCATATCGTTTCTTGTCTCGGCCCATGGTGACTTGACTACACCCCGGCCGGACACCTTCTACCCTTTTCTTCACCTTAGTTTTGATTTTTAGCTTTATTTTCATAGTTTCTTTTTCTTTCTTTTGTCTCTCCGACACTACGATTGAGCATATGAGGACATTGCTCGGTTTAAGTGTGGGGGAGCGATATTCTAGTATAATTAGCTTTATTTTCGTAGTTTTTAGAAAAAAATCCTAAAAAACCCTAAAAATTCGAAAAAATTTCATAAAAATCAAAAAGATTTTCTTTTGAGTGTTTTCCTTTTTTGTCTTTGTGTCGTAAATTTGTTTTGTATTGTGTTTGTGTTTGCCTCCTCTTTCCTCTTAGGTCGCCTAATCGCCGTTAGCTTTGGAGAGCTTTCAAGACATCCGGTATCATCTTATCCCTTTTTCTTCTTTATCTCTCGCGGAGTTTGGAGGAAATTGTGTTGTGGTGTGCTCGGGTGGAGCTTTGTAAAGATTGTGGATGATTTGGTGACTCATATGGAATATCGGGGTGGTGTTTGTTTGTTATGTGTTTGTTTATGTTGTGTCGGTTTTGTTGCTTTTGTTTCTTTTTCTTTCGTTCTCGTTGAGTCTTCATTTTGTGTTGTGTTTGTTGTGTCTTGTGTGTAAATGTTTTTCGAAAACCCGGTTTAGAGGCTAGAGCGTGAGTGTTTACTTTCCCTTCCTAGTAGTATAAATCGAGTCTTGGACTTTAACCTAGTAGAATGACCCTAAATCAATGATTTCGTTGGTCCTTTACCTTGAGTCCACCTTTCTTACTAGGGATTTACTACGGGATTTGCATTTTGACCATTATGACCACCCACGGTGTGAATAGGCCTTGGTTACCGAGTCCCGTCCCCTAGGTGACCGTGTTTAGGATCGTTTTGACTAGTCCAAGTTCTCCACTTTTTGTGGGTTTGAAGGGAAGGCGCCGTCCCGACTCACCCATTTACCTACCCCTACGCACATTCCACACAATAAAATGCAATGTGTTGATCCTCTCTTTCTTGTCATACAAAGATATGCCGAAAATGCCAAATCTTGCCAAAAAGGGGCAAAGAAAAGAAAATGAAAGAAAGAAAAGAATGAAGAAAAAGAAAGGGCACAAAAGCCAAAAAGAAAAATAGAAAAGAAGAAAAAGAAAGGCATGGCAAAAACAAAGCAAAAAAATGCAAAAAGAAAAGAATGCCAAAAGAAAACCCGTCTCACAAAAAGAAAAAAACACAAAATAAGCCTTTTCCCGAGTTTTGCCGTGAAGAGCCTACCAAAGGACCGAGTCCCGAGGAAGGATGATAGCGGCATTAGTCGGTCTTCCCTCATTTTGCATACTTCCACCTTTTTACTTGGACTAGTTAGGCGATTTAAGACATGGGAAGACCCTCTTGGCTCACGCTAAAGGAGGCGGGGTCTCACTTACCTACAGTGTCGACTAACACCGTGGTTCATCACTTTCCATCTCCGCCGATCGTCCCGTAGTACGTTTTTAGAAAGTTAGGAGGACCTAGGTAAGTTACCAACGTTTTTATTGCTTTGTCGTCATGCTATTAGGGTTTAGTTCACCTTGGTTTGTATGTCTAGCTTGGGAACGTTGTCGCTTACCTCGAGCCCTAAACCGGTGTTTCATTCACCGCTTTTAGAGGGAAGCGGTATTTGTTTTTCCTTTGGGTGCAACCTTTTGTTTGTTTGTTTGTTTGTTGTTTATGTGCTTGTTTGTTTTTGTGTTTTGTGTCCGGTTGCACCCACGATTTTGTCGCAAGACCCCACTTGCCTTGCGGAGTGCACTTCTCCTCTAAGTGCACTCGCGTGAGTTGAAAGGGCGTAGGGTGCGCTAATACCCGCTCGGTTAGATTAGTATTTAGCTTGTGCTTACTCGAGGGCGAGTAAGGGTTAAGTGTGGGGGAGTTGATAAGTGTCGTTTGTAGTGCCTATTTGTAGTGTTTTGGTCCCTTTTTCCTTGTGAAACCGCTCCCTTGGAGCGGTTATTGGGCTTCTTATGTTTCCTTTAGCTCGTTTCAGGTTCCCGAGACCGTTCATGAAGAGTTGGAGTGATTCCGACTCAATACATGTGCATTTTGGAGCCAACGAAGCTAAGGAACGATGATTCGACGCCTTGGAATCGACCCCGAGACCTTGGGACCCAATCCCGAGCCTCCGAGACCCGATCCCGAGTCCCGAGAATCGATGAGAAGGCCATGAGAACCAAGGAGGGACCGAAAAGATCATTTTGGAGGCCTACAAGACTATTCCCGATCGGGTATGGCCTCATCCCGATCGGGAATAAAGAGGAAAGCAAAGACCGTCTTCTGTGGGGTGTTCCCGATCGGGAACATGAAATCCCGATCGGGAAAGTGCCCAGTTCACCCGTGCTTTGTTCCTTCCTTCTCCTTTCATTCTTAAACCCTACATATATACCCCCCTCTTGTATTAAGACCGGATCTTATGCTATTTTCTTGACCTCTCCTTAAACCCTAGAGAGTTTTAGGTTAGATTAGATTAGATTAGTGTAGATTAGTCGGTAATTAGTTAGTTAATCATAGTTTAGTACTTGTATTAAGGGATTCTTCAAGAATCACCCAAGATTGACAACCTAGGGTGTTTGTATTGGATTCTTCTCATTAATGCAAGTTCCTTCCTTTCTTCTTCCTCTAGTATGGTATAATCCTTCCTCCTTTCTCTTATTCTTGTTTTGTTCTTCCAAGTTTCAATCTTTGTTCATCTTAATGTTTGTAGTTCATAGTTTTCATTAGAATGTTTATGTTTGTTTTGGTTCTTAGTTTGATTCATCTTGTTTTTGTTAGTTATAGTTTGATAATGATAGAGTAGTGTTCTTGCTAGGGTTAGTAGGGTGATTAGGGTGTTAATTGGGTGATTAAGGGTTTGTTAGAGATGATGGGTGGAAGATTTGGGTTTCTTCTTGGTTTATGCACATCACATGTTTGTTGAATTGCTTGAAAGACTAAGTAGGTTGGAATGCTTGTTTTTCTTGCCTTTCTTTGTGGGTGTTAGTTTGTTGTGGGTTCGGTTCCCTCATTAAGTTGCGAGAGCCCGGTGAGGACGACCCCTAGGTCAAGTCTAAGTTGCGAGAGCCCGGATTGGACCTAGGACCATAGCGCGCTAGAACCCCGTTTGTCGTGTGTGTCGCCTCGATGGGTTCTAGGTGGAACCTCTAGGTTGGTCTAAGTTGCGAGAGCCCGGACCGACCTAGATCACCCTACTACCTCCTCCTCTCTAGTTCTCCCTCGACCACTCCGTTACCCCTTTGACCCCGACCTAATCCTAGCCCTTTTTCCTTGTTTGCTTTCCTTAGTCATAGTCCTTAGTCTAGCTCTCTTCCCCTTCTATCATTCTTTAGGATAGTTTAGTCCGTTGACCGAGTCTAGTTTTTAGGCGACCTTAGTCTAGGCTATACATCACCGTCCCCGTGGATTCGACCCGACTTGCCCTATCTACCGTAGGAATAGCCGGTTACTTTATTTGATCGGTGGGGATTCCGCGACAAATCCCCGCCCGTCACGTAACTAATGGTATATATAAGTTTGCTGCTATATATGATCGAGTGCCCAAAATTAGATGTATATTGATCGAGGGGCCAAAATCATTTCACGTTTGACATTAGGCTTTCGTTAATGGCATGTTCACATAGTGTAAATTTTCTACCTGCCGTTTGTTTTACAGTATTGATAACGTTTCTCGCTAATATGTAGGGCTTGGTGGCTGGAGGTATTGTATTATGGATAAAAAAAGGACATAACTCACGTATCCTCGAGTTTAATGAAGAGCTCTTATTTATTTACCTGCTTCCGCCAATCATTTTCAATGCAGGGTAAGCTCACTTCATCATTATATGTAAAATACAAGATGCCTTGAGATTTGTTGATAACACCTTGATGGTTGAAATCAATTCATGCCATTTTAGAATTTCAAGTTTTCAACTTGCTGTCTGTCTTTATTGTTGCACAGATCATGTGAACTTTGGATGAATATTAATTTGAAGTTATGGGTATTTGTAGGTTCCAGGTTAAGAAAAAGGAATTTTTCATTGATTTTGACGTTTGGGGTGTTGGGCACAATAATATCGTTTTGCCTTGTATCATCAGGTAAGACTAGCAGTTCACCTTAGCTATAGTTTGAGACATCCAACATTTTTTTCGTCACCCTAATTGGTTTAAGATTTTGCTTTGTCGTAAACCATTGAGCTATAATCTACTGTAATACTCCCTCCATAGTTCGTTCATATCCAAGCAACTCATGATACGTAAGCTATTGTCCGCGATGAACTAAAATGGAATACATTAAAACATTGGTAGGGAGAAAGGTATTGTTAGATTGATAATAGCATTCTGTAATATGTTAAGACATTGTACAAACGATAGCAACATGCGTTACAAGACTGAATAATGATTAATTATCCATCCAAAAACGTGATTATGAAGTTTGTCAATGCAGTGACTGTTAGCTTTGAAATTTCAGGTGTATTTTTTCTGTTCAAGAAGATTGGTTTGACCCAGCTAACTGTTAACGATTATCTGGGTAATCTATACTTAAAACGCTTTTAAAAAATAACAGATACTACCTATTGTGATGCTCAGGGTCTTAGACTTATACGATGCTTGATTTGTCTGCAGCCATGGGAGCCATATTGTCGGCCACAGACTCTGTTTGTACCTTGCAGGTATACCTTTCTTTTGAGTCATGCAAGTATACTTGTTAGGTAAAGAAGGCACACTTATCATTCTATACTGGTAGTTTTACACGTTTTTGTTGATATAATTGGGTTAAGAGCTTGATTATCCGAGTTTGATGTTTCCAACTTTGATCTAATCATTTGCTTATGCTGTTTGTTTTGGTATGATGTAGATGATTCAGTTTATTGAATTGACATGTAGAAGCTGAGTGAATTGTGGATGACGATCTCATTTGAGTTTTTGTTAATATAATCACTTTGGGGTGTGTGATGTTTGGATTAAGCATGGATCAGATATGTTGCCAGATGCGGGATGCCGGGATTGAATTACATTGTTTTGTACATAGATCATAGCCGTTGGATATTGCCACAGGTTGCTTATAGTTTTGTAGTAAGGGTAATGTGTTGCTTGAAGTTCCACGTTGGGACGGAAAACTGAATAGTAAGAGGCTAGCTGTGTGAATGGGGAAGGGTTATTCAAGTAGTGGCGTTGCTGACTAATTGGATAAATGCCATCTTTTTCTTTTGTTTTAGGGCCAAACTTGAACAGTAAAGAATGAATCTAAATGGAGGGACGGGGAGTATCTTTATAATGTCAGCTGTAGGGCTCTTGATGTCATAATGGATCAAGTTCTCAGACTCCTTATTGGCATTTGAAAGTAGTTTAACTTTAAAAAGGTTTGTTCGCATTGCTGTTGTGATTTTACTTTCTTGCGCACTTATTCAAGTTTGTGAGAGTTTTCTTCTATAGTGGGAGTACGAAAAAAAATGGTTTTATATGGAGTGATGATTTTTTGGTGTCTGACTTGGTGAGGTGCAATGCTGGTAGCGTGACATGGGTAGGCTTTGGGGTGTTAAGAAGCCTACCCTTTATGCTCCAACCACCTTTTACTATTCATGAATCGTTGGTCAAAATTACTAATGATCATAACTATGATAGCTGTTTGCTTGAATTTGACTGAAGTACACTCGATAATTCTATTTGAGTACTATTTTGGTTCAGGGAAGTGATTAGTTAGGTTTGCTATAGTTGAATGACATTGGAAATAACATTGTGACATCGTGATGTTTAAGAGAAACGCAAGCAGCGTAAGAGGAGAATACAAGAGCCTTTTGTTTATGTCTGTCACAAGAAATGCAATAGGGGTGCCTGGAGAAGAAATAGGTGAGCTTAAGACTCCTTTTCTTAGAATGTTGTTCTCTCTATCCCAGTATCTCCTTTCTCACATCTCGCATGTCTTCATGATTAATTTGAGACTAAACATCAGTGAATCAGAACTGAAACAGGTCGCGTCCATTCAGATACGGTAGTAAACAACAACAGGGAAACTGTTATACACTATTCAGAGTCGGATACCACACATCAAAGAATCGAAACTAAAACAGATCACGTGATGGCCAGTAGCTAGCAGCACGGTGTACATGTCGGAACAGAAGCCGGTCATGCGCATTTAGAGACAGGCGGTAGACATCATGGAATTTAGACTGGAACTGAAACAGGTCGCGCTCATTCAGGGACGGGCATCAAGCAGAAGTATTAGCAAGAAATCGGGATTGAAACATATCGCGACATTTATATACAGATCGGGACTGAAACAGATCGTGCCCATTTATAGATGGGTGGTCAACGTCAGGGAATCGGAATTGGATCTACTGGGACGAGTAGTGTACAACATGGTGGTGCAGGTGTTGGAACGGGTCGTGAACATGGGAGGGAACATTATGGAGGCTTATAAAGGTTAATGCAAGAAAATTGGCAGTGAGAATAGATGACATGGAACTGGAAAGTGATCATGGAGGTGCAGAGAAAAGGATAAGGGAGTAATCATGGATGGTCACAAGAAGATGGTGTTAGAGAGTAGATACGGTAAAGAACAGGAAACAGGATGCAGTGATATTTATTCCACTTGCTATTGCTTTGATAATGTTAATTATTCTTTTATTGTACATCTAACATATGGATGAAAGACTGATAAGGTCAGGTCCGGTCCTGACTATTTAGGGGCCCTAGGAGAAATAATAGAACGGGACCCCTTTAAAAATAATCGTAATTGTTATTTTTACTATTTTCGTTGATATCATCCTCACACCTGCATTTGGGCCATAATTTTCATTAACTACGTTTCTAACCACAAATATTTCAATAATTTCTTGTTATTATGATTTTATTACATCTACGGCATTACAATGCAATTCTAGGTAGCATGGTTCGCACGTTAACGTACAAATGATTCAGGCCGTCAAATGATATTGTGAGTATGATGACTCATAGACGGTGTATAAATTTAAAATCCTTGAAATTAATGAATCATAAATAATTCATTATTCGATATTGTTTTTTTATATAGTTTTAATACGATCATTGATATATTGGTATAAATAAAATGATAGCAACAAGAATCCTTAAAAAAAATCATTACTTTAAAGTACTCCTATATAGCAAAAAATCATTACCAAACCGAAATGATAAAGCCCATTAAATAAGGAAAAATAAAGAGTCTTAAAAAAATTAAGATAATTGATTGGGGCCCTATTAAATATGGAAACGTAAAGAGTAATAAGAAAAATGATAGCAACAAGAATTCCAAAAATTACTCCGTAGTTACTTTAAATCATACTAATTTTTATACGGCAAATAAATTATCACGATAAAAAAACTAAGATGATGAAGACCCATTAAATAAGGGAAAATAATGAAAAGAGTCATAAAAAAAAACTGAGTGAGAAAATTGCATTAAATAAGGAAAGACAAGAGTCATAATAAAAATTACTTCATAAGTAAAAAAAATTGATTGGGGCCCCATTAAATAAGGAAAAATAAAGAGTAATAACAAAATGTTGGGGCAAGGCTCGAAACAGGGATCTCACCTTCCCATTGACTTTAGATATATTGATTATGGTTAACCAACTACACCAAAGCAAATCTACTGCTACTTTTAATAGCTAAATTGCTAATATAATTGTATCAATCAGACTTTTCCCTCTCTTTGGGCCCCTTCCAAGCATGGGCCCTGGGCCGCCGCCCCACCAAAAAGGGCTCAGGGCCGGCCCTGGATAAGGTATAAACAATGTATAGTTCTACAATCGGATTTCTGATGAAAAATGATCATTTTAGAATAATTAGTGATCAGTTCAAATTTGTAATACAAGAAAGTGGTGAATTGTCCGGAAATAAATCATTTTTAAATAAGATGTTAATTTTTAGCTCGATCGTACAGTGCAACTGTTATACACTATACTGATCGAACTTGTAAAAGTGACAAAAGTTTGAGATGAACTTGGGCAATGTCAATTTGGCTGGACTTCTTTCCTTCACATGAAGTATAACTTACAATTAATTATCTTCGATTTTATCAATTTTGGCTCGTCTTATATGGAATATAATTTGAAATAGTTAGATATAAATTGGATAGGTTATATAGATATCAGTTTGAATAAATTGAGATCCTAAATATGGGAAAATAAAGTTCTACAGTATTAGGAGAGATTTATCACCAGAGTGATTTAGAAAGGAAAGGAGAAGGACAGAGGGGAAGAGAGCAAATAAAAGGTAGAGGAACAGACATCCTAAGGAAGTAGTCGGATGAGGCATTGGCGGAGCAAACGATGCAGAAGAAGGCGCTAGAGGTGATCTCGGCGACACAGCCATCAAGGGCGGCGGGGTTCATTATTTTTAACCGACTGTGCAAAACTCCATTACTTTCACTTCTATCAAAATCATTTCATTTCAACTTAAGTTCACCTTTTTTTCATCTAATCTTCATAGTCAAGTTTTGTGAAGCTTCTTCATTTGTCGGGGATAAGCGCCTCCGTCTGTTAGATGAGATTAAGAATATGGCCTGCTTCTTTTACGAAGTTTGTAGGTTGTCTGTGAGTCCGAAACATGATCAGGACCATCAAGTAATTCAAGAACTCGCTCATTATGATTATATTTGTAGTCGTACGATGTGGGACGAGTGTTACACTGCATGGTGTAGTAGTACATGTGATTAGATTTTTCTAAATTTTTTTCTTTGGAAGACATGCATAAACCTAATGATATTACAGGAATTTATTAGATTAACAGGAATTTTTTTTCTTCCGAATCGCCTGGTGTGCGTGGAAGACATGCTTTTGGAAGTTACACAGTGTAAAGGATGGCGACTAGGATGGCATAAACCTAATGATATAACAGGAATTTTCAAATTATATTAAATTTATTAGATGCAAACAACAGATATGCTTTCGGAAGTTACACAGTGTAAAGGATGTCTTTTAATCCGTGTTTTTGGAGTTCATGAATTGGAGGGAGGTAGGGAACTGAGAGCTGTTAAAGCTGTAGGAGCCTGATGAAAGACGGTGATTCATTTTTTTATGTAACTTCTGTGATGGATTACATCCTCAAGCAGGCTGCAGCTGAACTTGCTAGAGATCGTGTCGTGGTCGGAGTTTGTGATGGCCTATGCTAGCTAAAAAGCAGGTGATCTATCTCCATTTCTAATCCCCTTCTTTCCCCAAAAGAGAATACTTGCCGACTAATTTTAGTATGCAGATTTGATTGAGCCTATCGAGAAAAGAATGCACAATGTGGAAGATTATATTAAGGTAATTTTCTTTTAAGATTTTTTTATCCGACTATGATGGCACACTGCACCCTGAAAGCTGCCAACATATTGCTTGATGATGACCTTATGACTTGTGTATATGACAGCGGTCTTTCGGTGCTAAGGCCTCTCAGTAGAAATAGCATCAAACTTAAGGTCAGTGTTGTTCCCCCAGTTGATGACGGACTTATCCTAGGAACATTCGCACACAAAATCATTTCTCTCTATAGAAGAGCGAAAAAAACATACTTGGACAAAATAATCTTCGCCATGATATATAACTGCACCACCTCCCAACTAAACACCTCAGTGAAAGGCTACTTTAAAACGTGACAAATCCCTAAAGATTATAATGTTCGACGATCTAGGAAATATGACAAATCCCTAAAGATGATATATCAGACACATCTCGTACTATTAGTGCAAAAGTTGGTTTCGATATGAACTCAATTGCTAGACCATTCTTCACATCAACCAACCAAGAGGATTCCTCAACAGCAGACGGAAAATCATCATTTCTGTTGATACTACTCATGAATTCAGCATTGTAGACCTGGAGGAGAGCCATGGCTCCAACAACACTGATCTTTGCACCCTGAAATTTTAATTTGTTCCGCACCACCCAAATAGTGCATAAAGTAGAGATAAAAAGGGTAATATGGGAATGATCAGAGTTGGACTGTGAGAGATAAGCGATCCAATTGACAATCCAGTGTCTGAGGTCAAGATGTGAGGACATTGCAGTTCGAATCCCAAGACAAGATCCCATCCAAATGTGGGAGGCGAAATAGCAGTCCCGGAAAAGATGGTCAAGAGTCTCTAAATGATGAGTTTTTTGTCAAAAGGCACCTAACATTTAGGCACTCTGTAAATAAGGCACCTAAAATTATTTTTTTTGCCCAAAAACACCTAACATTTACATTTGTTTGTTTTAAGGCACCAAAATACAAATTCCGTAAAAAAAAGTCAATAATCCGTCTTGACTAACGGAAAATTTAAACAGCCATTACCTACTTTGTTTTTTTTATTCATTTATGCTTTTGTTTTACATTTGCTCTTCATTCTCTCCATTTTCATCAAACACCTCACAACGATCACACCACCACTATCGAACCCATAATTTCTTCATTGCACATCCTTAGCATCAACATCGTCGGTTGCTCCAGGAGCCTCAAATTCATCCAGACTTCGCACAATTTATAAATTTATGATTAACCTTTCAATTAATTATTAAAATCCTAATTATTTTATTCAAAATAATTAAAAGCATTCGCTTTATTTCGATCCTAGAAGACCCGTTTGAGTCTGCTTTTGTATTTTACATTGATTTTGTAAATTCATGCTAGTATTACTTTGATGTTAGTAACATTAATTTTGTATTTAGCTTTCACCTTCTAAAATCTTAATTTTATTTGGATTTGCATGTGTTATTTGCTTAATTATGTGTTGTTTGTTTTTGGTAACCCTAATTTTGTACTCCCTACTATCTTATTTTAGAATTGATTTTTTTACTGGTGTAATTTATGGTTTTTGTTGACTAGAATCACTAAGATATATTTTATGGGATTTTTTTTGAGGAAAAGTGTAGTTTTGGAGGAAAAACGTTAACAAAACAAAGTCAAATAAGCAATTCCGTTAGTCAAGACGGATTTTTGACTTTTTTTGACGGAATTCGTACTTTGGTGCCTCAAGACAAACAAATGCACGAACTGTGATGCGCAAGGTTGAGCAGGTAGGACAAAGTCCATTGGTTTCTGTAAGTTCCGCTCATGTATACTAAATAAACAAAAATTGACATAAGCACACATGATAATAGGACTTTTACATAGTAATTGTTGAAATGCCCAAATTGTCTAGCTTTCAACTCCTACCTTCACGATCACTCGTTCTCTTTGCCTTTGGACAAGCAACCGCGGATTTTTCTCACAGATTCCTTTGGAAGATTAAGGGACCGGCAAAACTAAATACCTTCTTATGGAAGATTATTAATAATGCGCTCCCCATAAGCATGGAGTTTCAACGGCGAGGTATGACTGCTGATCCTTTTTGTCCTCTATGTGGTACAGACAATCATTTAGGAGTTTTTTTTGTCAAAACGCACCTAACATTTACGACTTTTGTAAAAAAGGCACCTAAAGTTAATTTTTTTGCCCAAAACCACCTAACATTTGTTAATTTTGTTGCATATGCCTTGGCGTAACTAATAGATTACACTATCTATACTAACTAGGAACAGTGTGTGCTCTAAGAAAATTCGTAGGCTGTGACTTCTATATACGCTTCGACAATGACATTAAACTAGCATCAATATCAAACTCAATGAAACAAAATAAATGTGTACCTTTCATCTACAATCACGTCCATCAAGTCAACAATTATGATACATTTACCGACACTACCCATTTACAACGTACAACATGAAAGATTGATTATTAGTCGTAAAAATATCATATACTTACAAACCAAACTTACAACTCAAAGGCGTGTACAAAATAGTTTCTGCTTAGAAATGTAAACGTATGACAAAAAGAGAAGGAAACACGAACAATGGTTCGATTTATGCCAACGAGTGAACAACCAAGGGCAACAATATGCTTCAACAAAATACATACACGATTTTTGCCTAACACTTCGCGCGCATCTCGCAAACTCAAACAGTAATTCGAATTATGCCAACAATTCGACAATCAACGACAACAATATGCGCCATCAAAATACATACACAAATCGTACCTAACCATACGTGCGCATCGCGCACGACAAAAAACTAGTATAAATAAAATATAATAACTCAGTATATAGAATTTCATAAATAATTAGGAAATCCAGTTAAAGCTATAAATTTTAGGAAATAGATGTTTTAAGAAAAACGATATCAAAATTAATTGAATCGATGGGTTTTATAATTTAAACGGCATTTTATAAAGCTTCCAAATTGGTTTTAGCAAATAGATTTTATCAATAAATAATACTGATTTTACTAAAATAATCAATTGTAGACAAATGAGAAATTATTCGAGAAAATAGTCTCGACTAAAAATGTATTTAAAACAAAATCGACTACTTTGTCATTTATTAAAATACGTCGTAAAACGAAATTAATTTATTGAACAAGTATACAAATCTCGATTATAATATAAAAATACAATTTTGAGTTTAAATTATAAATTAACGAAATATGACGAAAATATGAAATCGATATTATTTAGTTACTAGTGTCACGATAACCAACAAAATATTATAACGATCGTAAATAATTAAATTACTAACGATTTATAAAACGATATCGAAAACTTGTAAAAATATTTATAAGGCATACGATTTAAAAATAATATTTTTAGCAAATAATAAATAGCTAAAATTAGAAAATCGAAGTTAAAATATTTACTACATACTAGTACTCAAACATACGATATAAAATCGAGTAACGTCCTAAAGTTACCTTGAGTCGCAACGATAACTTCAAAGTATTTGCTCGTCTAAAAGTCCAAGCTGCAGTCACGAACTCGAAGGTCGTCTTGACACTTGCTCTTCGGTAAAACCATCTTTCTCCAACAGAATTCGAGGCAAAAAGAAATAGAAACGAAGAGATCGGAATAAGGAATGTCAGAGAGGAAAAGAAGAAGGAAAGCAGATCGAGAAGACAACGGAAAACAGTAGAACTTACAAAACAACAGCACGAAGGAAGGAAAAGAAAGAGCATAAAGAGTAGAGGGACGCCAAATAAAGATAGACCCGATATCAACTGTGAAACAAGGATGATTATAAGTCAGATCGATTGAAATAGAGATCAAAACAGAATTGACACACACATACGCACAAACAGCGACATAACAGATCACAAAAACGAAGAAGAAGAGGAAAGAAAAACAAAGAAGAAGAAGAAGAAGAAGAAGAAGAAGAAGAGAGCAGCAGCAGGAGAAACGAACAGCAACGAATAGTACGATAATAGCAGTAGCAGCATCGAAACGAAGAGGGAAAAGGACGGAACGTAGCAGCAGATGCAACAGGACAGGAGCAGCAGATTTGACGCAATATCAGCAGCAAAACAGACCATCAACAGGCCTGACAAGGATGAAGAAGAGGAGGAGGAAAAGAAACGAAAACAACAGTAGTGACAACGAAACAGTAGCAGGACGACAACGACAACGACAACGACATTAGAAACAGCAACATGAAATGGCAGCAGCGGAAAAACACAGTAGTGGCATCAAAACCAGGTAGCAGTGCAGAGGAAAGAAGAAAAGAAAAAGAAGGAGAAGAAAAAGGCAAACACGGCAACCTCAAAGACAACAAAACGGCAGCAGCAGCGGAACATAATGCAGCCGCAGAAACGAGAACAAAAACAACAAGCAGAAGGAGAAGAAGAAAAACGACAAAGCCAGCAAAATCGAACTAAATTGCAACGACACAATAGCAGATGGACAGAGAGCAGGCGCCCAACAACGACGAGCAGGACGAAGAAGGAGACAAGTCACGAAGTTGAGCATAAAAGTTGCACAAACAGCAAGACCGACTGAAATAAGAAGAACGAAATAAAAAAAGCGGTAACAGATTTCATCACCTTGCACGATGGACAGAGACAGCCTGATTAGCACACAAAACGACGAAACCGCAGGTCGAGCGAGATGCAAGAGGGAGGATCGATAAGGATGGAGGTTGTGTTGATGGTGAAGGCTCAAAAACGAAGAAAACGAAGAAGGTGGGAAGAGCGTCTGAAAGAGGATAACTGATCGGTGCAATGGGGAGCGGTGGAAGTAAAAAAGAGGACAGGGGAAAGGAATTGAAGAAAAAAAACAGATGAGTGAGGGGAACACGAAGTGAAGCGGTGGAGTTAACGAATTGGCAGGGGGAGTGCACTTGGGAAAACAGTAACTCTCATGTGAGTCCGTCTCACGATAATTTTATCGTGAGACCTCTCACATGGGCACATAGGGTGTGGTTACAAATTTAGTAACCACCTCTTATATGAGTCGTCTCACGATAAATTATCGTGGACGGTCTCATACAAGTTTTTGTGGTGGGAAAAAAGAAAAGAATAAGTGGTGTGTTTGGTAAACAAATGAAAGAAAAGGGAATGAACGTTAAACAAGTGGGTTAAATTCAACTCACAAAAAAATATGTACGGATTCCGAGACGAATAGTACACGTAGTATACGGATTTAAGTAAATGAATCGGGTAGGAGACGAACTCCGTAACGATAAATTGACTGACCCGCGAATAGAATTAAAACGAGTTAATAAAATTAAATAAATAATCGGGCCGACAAATAAAATGAGTAAATAAAGTTCTCGAGACGAAAACGAAGTTATAGAAATAAATAGTTAGACGAGAAATAGTATTTCTCGATAAATAATAAATCTTCGATGAAGTGAATTAAATTGATTTCTCGAGGAAAGGTAATAAAAGTTTTGACGAAACTTAAAATAATTGAGCTTCGAGCCGAAAATAGAAATTCGAGCGTAAATAAAAATAAATAAAAGAATTTAGAATTTAAATCGTCGAAATAGACTTTCGATAAGAATTAAATTAAATGTTTAAAATGAATCGAAACCGAAATAAAAATATGTTTTAAATATAAGAGTTTCCGAGTCAAATAGAATTTTAGGAGTTTGCAACGATTAAATGATAAATTCATTTTATAATAATTTTAAGAATTACGACTTAAATCACAACTAAAATAAAAGTACGAATATAACTTTAATTTATTTTATTTTATAAAATCAGGGGTGTTACAGAGCTCTACCGGTCCAACCTTTTCTTCCCCTTGCCATTCGGGTGTACGCGCTTGCGTTTCTCATCCTTGATCTTCTGAAGGCAAGCTTCTACCGCCTTAGCCAAAGGCGAACCCAGCCAATCCCACTTTCTTTCCTCTCTCACAATTTTAATATAGGTCTCGTTAGTCTTGGCCCGCTTAGATGAACTGACGGAACTAGGATCGGTAACACTGTCTTTGGTCAGGCACTTAGTGACAGTCTCTCGAGTCACCTCCTCGCCTCTTAGCGGCGCTGTCTTCCTAACTTTTGAGTTGCTCTGTCTTGACGGGTGTTCACAAACCCTTCGCCGGACGGAAGCATTGTCGGTCGGTCGAACACTCTCAATAACAACAGGACACAAGAACTTCCGTTCCCAAGACGCCCTAAACTCCCTAAGCAAATCCTTTATCCATGGGTCAAAACTAGGAGTAACTTTAGCATCCTTCGAAACGGGAGGTTTGACACCCATTTGATTCGACAACATGCCCGGATAAATATAAACCTGATCCCTCATGGATAGTATTAACAAAGCCTCAGTTGAAGACGAAAAGGGAAACCCAGTACGCCCACTAATATTCCACCACGGGATAGACCACCTAATGATCATCTCACCCTTAGCCAAATAGGAAAGCCACTCATTTTCCTTGCGACCTTTTCTCCACACCTGCACCGTCTTCCGGCCCGTGAAACCCTTATAGTTATAATCTTTGAAGCCCCGGGGAGGGTCGACCAAACCAAGCTGCTCTTGTAACCAAACCTGTACAAACAACTACAAAACATCACACCTCCAAACCAAAACAACCACAAAAAAAAACCGAAAAAAAACCGAAACAAAAAAAAACAAGCTACGAAGAAACATGGCACCAAAAACACCTGTAAAATGATCCTAGAGGCCCGAGAAGGTGTCTCATGGAACCGGGCACTAGCATCGAGGCCCAGAATGAGCTCACCCAAAATAAGCAAAGAGGGTGATCGTCCATGTTCCATTGCCGTTACCACATCCAAAACCCGAGGGTTACCCCAACCTTCACGTGCCCTCGCATCCTCGAAAAGATAATAACAAGCAATAGCAATGTTAAAAGCACGCCTACATGCTAAGGCCGAAACATAATAGGAACCAGCCCGTGAGAATGTCCTAGAAAGAAACTTTAAGTTAATGCCATCTCTCCCAAAGAAACCTTTAGCCTCCTTCAAAGAAGAAAGGTCAAGAAAGTGAGAAAACCGTTCCACGTAAGCATCATCCACCGAAGGCACGCAAGGCCGAACCGAACTCCACCCACCTATAACATCTACCTCTTCGGGAAGAGGACAAATTTTACCCCCGGGGAAAGCAAAAACATGGTCTTTTGAGTCCCAAAACTTAGAACATGCCAACAAGAAGTCATCCTGTATCTTGACTCGACTCAACGCAACGACCGTTGACAAACCATCATTTGAACAAACCTCGGGGCCATATTTCTTAAAAGAACCCGCCCACTTAGTTAGGATATTCCCGAAACCCGACATGATCCTAGATATGGATGTTCTAGACCCTATGGATATTCTAGTATGTCTAAAACAAGTGTCCACAACCTTTATATATAGCCCTAATCCCACAAGAATTAGGAAACAACAAAAATTTCCATAACCCGGACTCGAACCACCCCGGCCCAGGCGTCCGAGTCTCCGGCCGCTCGAGTCCAGGCGGCCCGGAACTCGGGAGCCTTAGCCCAAGTGCCTGTACCTAGGCCGACGGCGTCTCGAGCAACCCAAGAATAGGAACATTGATCCCGCATTGTCACTATAGCTATCACCCGACACCTCGGACATCGGGAACGACCTCCCGAAGTCACTAAAACCCGCCCCGGAAGCCGAGATACACATGCAAGAACTACAGGAATGCGAGTTCACTCGTCGGACGCACGAGACTTAGACGTTTTTTTTAGGGGGATAAGCTACCCCACCTAGGCGTGTTGTAGCCTTTTAACGGTTATTGTCAAGTCGCGTCTGTAGCCTAATATGGCAATATTATGGATGTACAAAAAGTGGTCTAACTTTTTTTTCAAAAGTTGCCCGAATTTTAACTTCGGCCTCGTTCTAAATGTCAAAACAACCACACTCATCTCCTAACACACTCGGTCAAAACACGTTAACATTTTACATCTCGTCCATCTCAAGTCAAAACGTTTTAGTCGACGTACTACCTGATCCGATTCCCGGCTCAAACTAACGCATTTCAAAACATCCAAAAGGAACTGTTTTCATACTCCCGTGCAACGTTAACTAGGGGTGAGCAAAACCGGGTACCCGAACCAGTTTTCATAACCGGTTTGGGTACTCGGTTTTTAAAAAACTCATTTTTCCGAACCGAAACCGACCCGGTTTAAACCGGGTAACCTGTTTTTTTCATTTTGTAAACCGAAACCGAACCGGTTTCTATGACCCGGTTTTTAAATAAAATGGCGATCATTGTTATAAACCGGTTTTTTGAACCGGTTTCCGAACCGGTTTTTGACCCGGTTCCACTAATATTAAAAATCTAAAAAGTGAGAATTTTTTCCCATTAAAAGTATAAACCGGTTCAAAACTGGGTACCCGGTTTTGAAAATTTATGAACCGAACTCAAACCGGTTTTCACTAAAAAAAAACCGGTTCGGGACCCGAACCGGTTTTCAAATTCTAAAACCCGGATTTTCGGGTTTTTTTAACCGGGTTTCGGTTCGGTTTCGGTTTTTAAAACCGGTTCGGTTTTTTTTGCTCACCCCTAACGCTAACATGCCCTAAACTAGGTCAAATCGCAAATGAATGAACGCAAAAGTGATTACTTGTCAATTTAGGTAAACAATTCGCCAAACACAAGACTAATCCAAATAATTCGAGTACTAAAAATCTAAAGCGAATATACAAAATATACAAATTCATACACAAATCGAGGCTAGGGAGGACCCCTAGAAGCCGCGCCAACGGCTATCACGACCTCACAAATGTCGTCATCCAAACCTAGATCCTCCAAATCTAGAAGAGGAGACTCACTACCATCCATCCCCGACAGCATGTCTAAGGTAGCCGTCTCAGGGATCCCTCCAACCTCCTCGGTAGCGCCCGTAGCCTCAGCCTCAATCTCCCTCTCGATCCGATGCCTAGCCTCACCCTGCGCAGAGGTCTCACCTCGAGACCGAGCCAGCTGCTCCTTAAGGAAAGCGATCTCATCAGCCCGGGATTGCAGGAGCCGTTGCGCCTCAACCGCCTTCGCCACAAGCTCGGTCACCCGAGTCTCCAGCTGCCCCACCATATCCGGGACATCCTACAAATACACTTGAACATTAGGAAAACACACAAGCAGCCTAGAAAACCACCATTGTCACGCAAACTCACCGATCGAGGTCCCGAAGTGTCACGGGAAACCCTCGAGGCATAGACCCGGAAGTAGTTGGCGGCCTGCCACAGCCGCTGATGGCAAGCTGACGAAACCTGAGAGTTGAAACCACAGAAGTTAGATAAACCAATTCTAACCCTTAGAACCTAAACCGAAAACGAAAGCCAAAACTCACCCGGTATACCCGGTCACGCCACTCTATCCCGACATCCATCTCCTCCACAGAACACAGGAGAAGAGACTCGGTGAAAGGTATCCCGGTCGCGTTCACCCTAAGCAGCGTCAGGGGAAAATCTAGGGGGTGGATTTCATTAGCCGGATCGGCCAACTGAGAAAGCAATAAATCGGTCGGTCAGAGGGCAAGGAAACACTAAACCACGAAATAAACCTTAGAACCAAGAATTAGAACATTACCACAAGGCGATACCAAGCTAGCCGCTGGCTGACGTGACATAAATAGGAGGCACCAGGCACCAAGAGCGCATCGCCTCCTTCTCCATCCCTATCCTCGAGGACCTCTGCGGTGGTCGGTGGCCTGAACATGGTCCGGGGAGGATCAACCGACACCCTAAAATCTTCATACAAGCACTGACGCACAACCTGCTCGGCCAGATACCAAACCGGGCGAAACAGCGCAGGAAGGAGCATCCTCCTATAGCTCCGAGGCCTCAACTCCGCAGCCACATACCCGGGCACGCCCTCATAATCGACCCAAGGGCGGGCCACAAACTACACAAATAGAACCAACATCCCAACGAATCCCAAACCTTGGGGGATACTAAACGCAATAGGCTATGAAAAGAAAACTTACATCCTCGAGGCATAGCTTTAACAAGCGCATTCTCCGACGGGTAGTGGCTGATTCTACTCTTAGGCTGAGCCAGCCTCCACTCGATCCCCGCCGGGAATTTCTTCGGGTGAACCCGCACCGTTTTAGGTGCCAAACATGGAAAGTAGAAGTAGATCCAAGCCTGCAAATCTCAAAATACTTTTAGCGACACTAAGCCAAAACTATGCAGAACTTCAGAGACAAAAGTGAGAGTAGCAACTAACCTCCAGTATAAGGCCCGGACCCACGACTGGCAAAGCTGAGGCTGACTCTATCGCCAACGGCCTCACCATGACTTGCACCAGCGAGTCATCTCCGCGAAAGCCGCAGTTACCCAATCATAACGTCCTAACTGAGCCAGGTCAGCCAGGAGAAGCAAACTCCTAGTGCTAAACCTCTCGCCTTTATCCGAGAAGTGGGTCGACCCTAGGAAATACCACAACCACAACCGGGCATCCTGCTCCGGCGTGTTGGGTTCTCGACCCTCTAACACCGCCACCCGCTCGAAGTGATCGGTGATATACGAGCTCACCAGAGCATGAGGCGCACTATATGCCTCACGCTCTAAACAATCCCCGATGAGGCCTCGCACCTCATCACTATCTAGCCTAGGGCCCTCAGCGATCCACCTAATCCTATCCTTACCCCAGGGCAGACCGGTAATCATACCAAAATCCTCTAGGGTCATCCCGACCTCCCCAATAGCCATGTGGAAGGTCGAGGTAGTATCATGAAAGCGATCTATCATCGCTCTAATCACCATAAGGTTGCACTTAGTCTTACAACCCACCAGCCGGACCCACTGCTCGACCTTGGTACCTAGAGCGGTCCTCGCGATAATCTCCTTTACCGCGAGGGTCAATTTCTGAAAATAAATCTCGAGACACGTAGTAAAGCCCGAGAAAGTCCTCATCGGGCCTCGGGACTGCAAACCAAGACAACACAAGTATAAATAAAACAAAGCTAACCCAACCCCAGCCAAAAATCTAAGTCATAACTAATAAGCACAAATAGGACACTCACCAGACCACGCACGATGTGGTGAGAAACGTGAAGGTCAAGGTGAAACAACAACTGATGGCCATCCCAGTCCCAAGCCCACTCGGGATCCTCGTAACCAATCTCCTCATTCTCCGGTACAGGAACCGGAACATTATCTCTCCTAGCAACCGTCTCTGGAAGTTTGAGCTTCTTCACTCTATCAAAATCGGCCTCATTTATGGTCTCGGGGTCGCGGCGCTGAGACGAGATTCTCCGTCATCTCCTACGATTCCCTCGGGGAGTCTGTGAACTCGCCCCAACAGCCTCGCCACTAGTACCAACCGAGGAAGCTCCCTCGGGACGCTTGGTGTGACCTCTAACTGCAAAACCAAACAAAAAACGAAAAATCCATACCTCAGGTTAGGCTAAAGCAGCTTAAACGGGTCAAAATAGGGCCAAAATTTCGGGTAAGGATATCAAAATTCCGAAAAGGCCGCTAACACCCATTTTCGATCCCGGTCACAATGGAAGTGGTTTCGGGGATATCTGGTGTCGTTACAACACCTTTTGGTCCGTCTTAAGACACACAAAACCTCACGGATAGCCCTAAAAGCCATCCAAGCCCATAAAAATCGACGAGGGGACTACCCGTATCCTCACAAACACTAGTTGAACAAGATTACGCAAAACAAATGCGAAGATATTCGGGAAAACGGTCCCTAACCCTAGTACCTCAAACCTATTACTATAGGGAGCCATAGTCGCACCTCGAAAACCCCTATCAAGCTTATAACTACCCTAACAAGCTCTAATCGACCCTAATTTAGCAACGGGTTAAGCACAAGCATCGAAACTTAGTAAATAAAAAACTCCCAAATCGATTTTCTAGGTTTTCAACAAAACAAATTCACAATTAATCAAATCAAGCAAAACCGACTATAAACAAGTAAAGAACACTTACTCGTAGTCGACATTGTCGTGTATGACGAAAAATGGCGAGAAAGATCGAGAAATCGACTTTGGGGCGAAAGGGGCGACGCGTTCAAATTTTGGGTTGAATGAGCGATCGCCCCAATTTTTGTTTACTTAAACAGACCCGGTCCACGAAAACCCGAACGCCTCAAGTGACGCGCCCGGATCCTAAACCGCTAGGGGCTGCGCGCCTGAGGATTGGGGCGCTGATAGATAGGTGCGCGTCTAAACAGTGCGGCAAAGACTAAAAAAAAAACGAGGCTTGACGTTTGATACGCATGAAACACACATCTTTTAAGACAAGCAAAATAACAATAATGGAACAATTACTAATCGATATCGACAAAGCACACTCGATAATGAAACAAGCATAAGAGCCGCACGGAACGCTGCACCTAAATGCATAATAAAGCAATTTGAACCGAAATAATCTGAACAAACTATGAACAAATCTCAAATACATAACAAACCAAGACAAAGCAAGAACAAACCCGAAGAAAATATGACAAACCCGCAAAACAAAAAAAACTTAACTAAAACAAATGAACAAACCACAATTTTCTCGCCAAACGGGTCTTAGTTATCCGAGAGGTGAAAGAGTCTGAAACCTCCACATCATTTTGATTCGAGTGGATATCAACGCCCTCCAAGGAGTCTGTAACCTCCACAACAATTTGATTCGAGTGGATACCAACGCCCTCGAAGGAGTCTGAAACCTCCACAACAATTTTGATTCGAGTGGATACCAACGCCCTCGAAGGAGTTTGAAACCTCCACAGCATTTTCATTCGAGTGGAGACTGACGCCCTCGAATGGTTTATTTTGTCCTAGGGGTCAAAAGCATCCCGAAAGACAGCTATTCGAGTGGAGACTGACGCCCTCGAATAGTTTTATCTCATTTTGTTTTGTCCTAGGGGTCAGAGGCATCCCGGAAGACAGCTACTCGAGTGGAGACTGACGCCCTCGAGTAGTTTATCTCATTTTGTTTTGTCCTAGAGGTCAGAGGCATCCCGGAAGACAGCTACTCGAGTGGAGACTGACGCCCTCGAGTAGTTTATCTCATTTTGTTTTGTCCTAGGGGTCAGAGGCATCCCGAAAGACAGCTACTCGAGTGGAGACTAACGCCCTCGAGTAGTTTATCTCATCTTGTTTTGTCCTAGGGGTCAGAGGCATCCCGAAAGATAGCTATTTGGGTGGAGACTGACGCCCTCGAATAGTTTTATCTTTGCTTATTTTGTCCTAGGGGTCAGAGGCATCCCGAAAGACATCTGTTCGAGTGGAGACTGACGCCCTCGAACATTTCTATTTAGCTTTATTTCGCCCAATGGATCACAAGCATCCCGAAGACGATCGCTCGAGTGGAGGCTGACGCCCTCGAACGCTTTATTTCATCAAGGGTTCACAAGCATCTCAAAAATATTTGTTCAAATGAAGCCAACACATATGAACATTCTTCGCATTCACGCTTAACGCGTCACCTACACACGAAAACATTCTTGAGAAAACTCTTAAATAAACCGAATAAGACAATGCACGCGCGCGTGAAGAATCGAGGAAGAGATGTCAGGCAACGGCCCGGGCCCAAGCAAGCAACCGCAAGCAAACATGTCAGGTACGATCTCTAAACCTTGGCTGGCGAGCCTCAACACGCAATCCAATGGACTTAAAACGATCCGACCGGACAGCCACCAGGTCGTAATCCTCGATTGACCTGGGTGGTTATACTTTGACTTTCGCATTGTCCAAACCTCAGTCAAAGGGGGGGTTTCTGTAGACACCCAGATTTGGACCTGGTGGCTGCAGAAGTGCCCAACAAACACCCGATGATAGGACTGCAACGCGACACGGGTTCGCGATATTTTAGGTAGTTTTTCGAGTTTTTTGTCAAAAGGCACCTAACATTTACGCCTTTTGTAAAAAAGGCACCTAAAGTTATTTTTTTGCCCAAAAGCACCTTAAATTTATATTTCTTTGTTAAAAGGCACCAAACACCAACTTCCGTCAAAAAACCGTCAATATTGACGGTTTCCATCCTAATCTTCTTCCATCAACCCTTAATAACACTCATCCCTTAACCAAACTCAATCAATATCTTCCTTTCCTCTTCCTTTGCATTACCTTATTATCTCCTTTTCCCATTCTCTTTATTTTTCCACAATACTCAATTTTCCTCCCAAAAAAACTTAATTTCCATTCAAAACCCCTTTTACTCGCCCCTTAATTGAACCACGTTTTTTTTCCACTTTTGCATATTCTCAATTAACATGTCATCTTTAAGTATTCGTTTTATATGATACACATAAAGAATGAAATAAAAATGATTACTAAACCAAAAATGAATTGACAAATACAAAAAATGAATAACAGATGATTACTCAAACTCACAAATTTAAACACAAAAATTAGTATTCTTTATTTTTTACAACAGAAACTTCATTCAATTCAGTATTAACTCAAAAATTTATCTAATAAACTCTAACACATACACATACCCTAAAATTATACTCGAAATTAAGGGTAAATAACATAAAAATGGAAATTGAATTCAAAATTGAATTTGTTCTTAGAATGAAGAGCTATAATTAAAAACTTACCGATTGAGCGAAAACTTGACAGTTTTTACTTAAGTAATGGGGATTGATAATTGAGATGTATGCAAATAAAGAGTACTAGGAATGAATGTTAAATTAAGGAAAAGGATTGATTGGGTTTGATTAAGGGAAGATGGTTGAATTAAAGAAAGAGGGTTGGTTGAGTTTGATTAAGGAATGAAGGTTGATTAAGGGTGGATGGAAGAAGATTAAAGGATGGAAACCGTCAATATTGACGGTTTTTGGCGAAAGTTGATGTTTGCTGTCTTTTAACAAAGAAATGTAAATTTAAGGTGTTTTTGAGCCAAAAAAATAACTTTAGGTGCCTTTTCTACAAAAGGCGTAAACGCTAGGTGCCTTTTGACAAAAAATTCTAGTTTTTCTATAGAACGGATCGAATAAATTATTCGGACAAATTAAACTAACATGATGGTAGCCTTAGTCGTGTCGTTACAGTCGCATAGACACTAATTAGAGTCAATTTTGACACCGGGGCCCCGAGTCGATCCCGAAACTCGAACCGAGTCAGCACCGCGCCAAGAGAACCTTGGGATGCACACCTGAGGCCCACTAACTCACGGCGCTAGGGTAACACGGGAAACCTTAGGCTCTAAGATACGTACTATACTCCTCCCCTTCGGTTTTGGAAAGTATCAAAATCGTATCTTCAAAACTCCACCTTGCCTAGCCTCACGCTTCTGAGACTCCCCACGCCTGAACCCAGGCGCCTGAGTCTTGGTGCGCCACAGCTCAGGCGTCCATATGGGCGACGAGGACCGAAAACACCTATAAATACCCACCCCCTCACCTCATTCATTGGACACACAATTTCATTCTTCTCTTCTCCCTGTACTTTCTCGTTAAGGGCTCGCACTCTGACACCCGAGGCAAATGATCCACTCGATCGTAGTTCCGATAAAAAAGCAACATCGACGCTACTCCTCACCTTCGAGCACCCCACTCGATACCGAGGTGCATGTGTTCGACTAGCTCAAGTCTAGTAACGAAGTTCTGCCGGATTACCCGCAGAATCAGTCCATAGTAACGAAGCTCTGCCGGAGTAGCCGTAGGAAGGTTCAACGGTAATGGAGCTCTGCCGGAGTCACTGGTCAAGCTAGGAGAATCAGCCTGTTGAGGTCGAATCGTCACTAGGTTTCCATCTAAACAAACCTTTACATTTTCGCACTTTCTTTCATTATGCACTACGACAACACTAGACGCGGACACTAGGTCCGCAAGCACTCACTAAAATACGTAACGTCCCAACCTCAACCGCAAACACTAAAACACACTAAATAGACCCGAGTAATTCCAAGATCCATTCTCAAACTATCTATGCATCGTGTCCCGTTTAGTGTATACTCCGAGGGTGCAACTCCTCACTATGTGATTTACTTACGTTCGCAGATACAGTTTTTCGTATGATTTATTGTTGTTATGACCTTATAATCGCATGCTAAATCACTTAACACGGAATTCAAAACATAAAGCGACTAAAATTGAACAAAGCGATGGTCGGGTTCCGTATTAGTCCGGGTGCTCGCCTTACTAGGTTCGACGCATCTGTATTAATACCGAACCGACTCATCTTAAGCAGAATACCAGGTAAATTCCACGAGAATGACTAATATCCGTATTATCACGTTAAAACTGATCTGCTAATACGTATAATACTAGTACTCTCTACTCTCCTACGTGCATCTTTTCATGGCCTGTCTGTCACGTGAAATCGCATGCAAAGAATGAAAACACAACTACTTCGACGACAAAATTTACTTGTCTTTATACAACCGATTGTGGACATGACATAGGGCCACCCCGACCCGGCCACGCGCGGGTTTGGGGAGGCGAATGAATCTCCATATGAGAATGGATCGAATTGAAATTTAAATCGAAGTGAAGTCGCCACCGAACTTTGTGGGAGTTCGGGCCCGTTCGAACCCACTCTATGTCGTAGTGCGCCATGCCCAAAGTATGGCCCATTTCCGATGTCAGAGTTTATTAGGTTCGTCCCTTTGCATTTGATACCGATACCGACATTATCGGATACCGTGTATTGAATGACTCTCGTGCGCCAACGGTTTCAGACATCCGGAAACCGAGGTTCTGAGTAAGGGGTGAGCGTACGTGTTGGGAAGTTCACAAAGAACACCCAACCCCGCCTGCACTTAGCGGCCTGTACTAAGATATCGAATGACTTTCTAATACGCGCGTTAGTAGAACGATGAAAATGTTATGCAAACAATATTTTCCCTAAACATGCGAAAAATTGAATGGGTTTCTATGTCGATTTAATGCAACTAATTCTAACGTCAAAGTTAAATTTAGCATGCGAGGTTTATTTTAGTACAATAAAATAAACAATAAAATAAATCAACAATAAAAATAACAAACTTGTTAGTGACGGTATAACGATAATAACAGTTTACGAATAATATAGAATAAAATAGATTGATATAAATGAGATGATGCACGGTTTTGAAAAGTAATATTTCACGTGATTGATTTGACACGTGTTGACCTAAGCCATAAAAAAAATATTATCGAGACTTTGAAAAGCGATGTGGGAGTCACGGTATTTGTCGTGATAAGGCCACTCGATCGAGTCATTGACGAACTCGACCGAGTGGTCCTCGAAAGAAGCTTCTGTCCCGTATTTTAGACCCTACTCGATCGAGTTATTGACGAACTCGACCGATTATGCTGCCACTCGATCGAGTCATTGCGAGACTCGGCTGAGTGGTGGTCGAAAAAGCATTCTGTCTCGTTTTTTGGGGTGCCACTCGACCGAGTGTGCTAGGCACTCGATCGAGTGCCCCTTGTACGACCTAGGGTTTGCCTCGTAATTTATGGATTGCGTGATTGCTTTTCGATTTTGAATAAATCGTTGATTCTGCCGAATCGGGCATAAATATTATGTAATTTATGCTCGATTCGGATTTTGATAAATCGTTGATTTTGTTGAACCGGGTATAAATATTATAGGATTTATACACGATTCTAATTTTGATACTCGTCATATCCCATATTCGATTATTGGATCAATATGTAATATTAGAGCGAAACTTTAAAAAAATAGTATAAGTCGTTTAAATTAAACATAAAATGATATAGACTTTTTTCGCGTGTATAGTGTCGTAATTAATTCTAATCGAATTAGGTGACAACTATTTTGGCATCAACGAAAATCGTATTAGTTTAATTTATTGACTAAATCGTTTAGATTCGACATCCAACTATTGAGTTGGTATCGAATCTAAATAGATTGACGCTTCGCGATTACTTTAATTAAAACGGACTTGATTTGATTCCCTCGGCTTCCCGACATCGTAATAAATCCTCGCGGATTGTGTGATATCGGATCCGCGTCAACGGGTTTCGACCTTAACT
Source organism: Agrostemma githago (assembly GCA_958450325.1). NCBI lineage: Eukaryota > Viridiplantae > Streptophyta > Magnoliopsida > Caryophyllales > Caryophyllaceae > Agrostemma > Agrostemma githago. The sequence goes on along the minus strand of OY288254.1, from coordinate 16,981,024 downwards.
AAAAAAAATGCTTGATTCGACAATAGTTTTGAAATTGACGGAATATGCGATGAGCGATGATATTAATGAAGTAAAAAAACTATTATTTACGTTGACCTACTTCAACAATCAAGCGCTAGGGGTGCCGGGATAAGCGACCGGCAACATCGGATGAAACATCCTTGTATATTCGGGTTTCCTTATCCCGTCACCATTCGCACTCGACACGAATCCGTAAGTATTTTAATGTTTTTATACTAGTAATTATTATCGATATTAGAGACACGATAACAAAATAAAAAAACGAAAAAGAAAAGGACGAGGACGAGACGGACGGACAAGGAGAAGAAGGAAACAGAGAAGAACGGGATTGTGCACCCTCAACCTACATGTTTCTTAGTCTCGGATAGATCTCCTTAGTTGTGGCATTAGCACGGGAGAATCAAGGTTAATGTAAGTTAAGTTATGGTGGTTCAGGGTTTGGAATCCTAGATGCTAGGGTTAGGGTTTTTGAAAGTGTGAGATTAGCGTTGATTAGGGTTGTATGAGATGTGTGTAAAGTTGTCAAAAGTTGTTTGAATTGTGTGCAATAGGGGTATATATATATAGGCAATTGCTCCCCCTCGTCTAGGATTAATCGATCAAGTGCCCTGATGGACTTGATCGGGTGGCCCACCTGAAAGAGGACCGCAGGTTTGCTCTCGGAAACGGCTTTGACCGGGTTTTGACCCGGTCGCTAAAAGACGGTTTTATTTCCGGTGTCAGTTTTGACCCAAATTAGTCTTATTTGATTGAAAACGACCCACTAGGCCTGAATTTGAGGTCGGTTTTGTAAGATTTGTACTTCGTAAATGCCTAAGCCAGTAACTAATGGTTTCGAGCCCATATCCGAGCGCGTAGAAACACGTTTGCGTCCGATCATCATCGGGTGTTTTTTGGAAACTGCTATAGACACCTGGCGGTCAAAATGTGGGTGTCTACACCGACGTAGCAAAAGGTATAGGGTTAAAACAACGGATGTTATAGTATTTCCAGCACAACAAAAGAACTAGGTTATCAGCCCACCGATTGATTAGTAGAGGCCACTATAGTGCTGGCGGGATTGGGTGTTGACATCTATCGGATGTTGGCTTCCCAATACGTACCCTCACCCCTTACTCAGAATCGACGGTTTCCGGATGTCCGAAACCATTGGCAATGAGAGTCATTCCAGGCATGGAGTGCTTAAGGTTACAAGTCTTTATCTTTAGGTCCCCTGCCACTCAACTTTGAGCCGGCAAGGGATCAACGTTGACTTGAACGGTTTTCGAGTCCCCATAATTGACTCGGTGGTGACTCCAAAAATCGGCAACGAATTCAGTTCACTAAAAAGGCCGCCTTACCAAACAAATCGGCCTTTAAACATTTACAACCACGACTCGATCGATTCCAAACGGAAACGTGGGTGCCCGCACCCGTCTAGTACAAGTCCGGATCGTCATCTGAATCGAGGTCCGACACATCGCCCCGTACGCGAGATCGGACCGGCCCCCGACCGAGAGGGGGCTGCGTGGATGGCCGCCGCCACACGTCGAAAAACCGGGTCGGTCCCGCCCAGGCGCGCGCGGGGCGCCGGGCGGTGCGGACGGACGTCCACATGTTGCTACATGGGCGTCGAGGATTCGATGATAGCAAAAGTGTAGATGGTGATTTTTTTTCAAAAGAAGCACGGTTCTTAGGGAAACCGGTTTTGAAAATGATGACGTGGTGCCTTTATCGAAACTACTATTAATTAGTCAGTTCGACATTTATGGTGTAGGCGGTGTTTGTGACATAACGTGATGTCTGGTGACGGTGTTTTGAAAATGACGTTTTGTGACCGTTTCAGATTCCTTGACTTCATTAATTGAAGCTTCGGTCGCGTTAATGGCATGTGCATAAAAACATTTTTTTTTGAAAATAAAATATAACCGTTTGAGGTACCTTGATTCCATTGATCGGAACTTTCGGTGGTATTAACGGCACTCATTGTTGAAGGTTTTTACTCTGGCCAAGGTGATGGCATTTTTTTGTTTGTTTGTTTTTTTTTAAAAAAAAGCTATTTAAAATCCGTCATGATGACGGTGCTTTTAAAAGGTTTACGAAAATCATTTTGAATTGGCCGGAGCATCGGCGCTAAAATGACAGTTTTGGAGATGTCCTTTTTTTTTTTTTTTTTTTTTTTTTTTTTTTTTTTTTCGGAAAACAGAGTTGGGTGCGGTTGAATATGTTGTCGTGGTTGAATCTTGATTTTTAGTGTTTTATTTGGGTTGTTCAAACACGCTACACATAACTAGGAATGCATACACTCATGCAGGATGCAGACACGGGTACTTAGGGTAGGCTACTGATAGTCGAGATTTGTCGTCAATCTTACCATCAAATAAACCAACTAGCTTAAATTAGAATAGCAAGGGCAAGTCGGGTCGAATCCTCAGAGAGATCGGGAATGAATACTAGTTCGGTCTTGGACTATGAATTAGCTACGCGAATCAATTATAAGGGTGAAATTATACTAACTAAGATAACTAATAAATGCATAAGCTAACTAATAAACTAAAACAATCGAGTAATAAGAATGACGATCTAACAATAAAGAAAGGCCTAAGGTCCGACTTAACCATCGACATATCATAATTATGAGCAACAACGATAATGGGTTGCTAGGGATATTAGATGAGTAAAACGCCTCTAAGGGTCGACTACCTCCCTCTCAGGTTCGTTGTCCAACTAAGTAAAACCCGATCACCTCCCTCCCGGGTTCGTGAGTCAGATTCCTAGGTCAATCGAATGAGCCCACTCCCGTAGTACCCAACCTAAGGTCCTAGGTCATTAAGTACGCGTCTAATCCCGTTCTTTACTCTCCCCTCTCCCAAGGTGAAGAGTCTAGACCGATAGTTAGGGTACCCTACCCAATTCTCACTCCCGTGTTCAACTAGGCGGGGCAAGGCAAGTCAATGGGCGAGTTTTACTACCTAGACCTAACCGACTCCCGTCAGTCGACAAGGGTCAAGGGTTCAAACACAACCCAATGATAAGTCGATTCCCGAATCCCAAACTATCCTCCTTCGTATATCCCAAATAAACCAAATACAGAATTTCAAGCCCACAATATAGACATGTCGGGGTCAAATCGCCCCCTAGAAAAACACTACTCACTACTGATAATCAACACAACACAAGACACACAAATAATTACTCTTAACCCAACATTTAACATAATGAAATGATAAAGAAGAAAACTTTAATTAATACTAACATAAACTACAGATAAACAAACAACACAAAGATAAAATAACATTATGAAACAAGATTAACGAAAAAGATTATAACTTTTAGCTAATTACTAACTAAATATAATCTAAACATAAGACTAAAGATAAAACAATAAAGGAGAAGAGATAAGAATTATACCAAAAAGGATGGAATTAAAGAACTCGGAAGTTGAAGAACGGAATGATTAAACTAATTAAAACTAAATAAAAAAAACAAGAAGGGAAAGAAATTGGCTGCTGCTGCGTTCTACTTCTACTTCTACTCCTAAAACCCTCTCTACAAAAATCAAAACTAATAGCCTTCTGGAAACAATGAGGGTTTAACCCTTTTAAATATCCAAAAATAATAAAGTGATAGACAAAATTATCCCTCACTTAAATGAAGTAGGAAAAGTAAAAGAAAGGGTTGATTCGTCATTCTTTTCAAAATTAGAACCCCAATTTAATTAGTCAAAATCAAATCAATTGATTGAGGGATGGAGAAAGCATGGTGGAAAGGTTGAGCACGGTGGGCTTCGCACGGCCACCTCTTATCTGTTTCCGTTACGTACGGCCCATCGGACGTGGCTGCGCACGTCGACGCCGGTGAGCGGAGGTGAATGGTGGTTGTAACGCCTCGGGTCGGTGGTTCACCGGTGACGGAGGACTGAAGCAAGAACATAGGTGAATTGGTGATGGTTGATTTGAATTGGGGATAAATTGAATTGAATATGAAATTGGGTGGATGAATTGGTGATTGGGGATGATTGAAGATGAAATTGAATCGGTGGAGGTATGAAGATGATGGCCTCTATAGTTGATTTATGAACATGATTGATTATGGACGGAGTATGGTGGTTTGATTGTGAAGTTGAATTGAAAATGGAGTGATAGGATAAAAAAAGGTGATGAATTGATGATGATCGTGAGTGACTATTGTGGTGGGACGTGATGGAGGATGATTGATGAATGGTGAGAGGGGAGTGAAGGCCTTGGTCAAAGTCGGGTTTGACCCGTCTTTCTCGTCTCGATTCTTCCCGGGTCGGTACCTACTATATCAAAATAACTCGAGCAGTACCAAAATTTCGAGAAATATGCTAACGACATTATTAAGCTAGACTCGACTAATAATCAAAATAAACGTAAAATGACTAATTACTAACAAATCGGGTTATATAATTGATCGAATAAGAGTAGAAATATGGGACAAAAACGAGTAAAATCACGACTTATCAAACTCCCCACACTTAACTCTTACTCGTCCTCGAGTAAGCTCAAAAAACTAAACTACGACTCATAAATAAAAATAACAAAATGAAAACACGATATATACAAAGATACGTACTGCACAAAATATTTACAAACAATCACGAGCTCCGATATCAAAAGTCGCAATCCTAAAATCTAACTTAAGCACTAACAATGATAATCAAACACTAAAAAGGTCACATAATCACATTATACATCAATCGGTTTCGGTCCAAGCTATTTCAAGGGCGTAAGATGGAGATGGAAAGCGAACTCCCATGAAATTAGTGACTAAAAAGTAAAAACATGTCTCGACCCCTCGTAAAAACAAAGAGCTAGGGTCGTCCTATAAACCAAGTTACGGAGTAAAACGATCCAAAATGGTGAAATGGAAATAAATAGAGATAACTCGGGGAGGAATTTGATTCTTTTTCTTTTCTTTTTCTCGATTTCTCTTTTTCTATTTTTTTCGTTTCTTTTTCATTTTTCATTTTTTTTCTTTCTTCTCCCCCTTATTCTTTCTTTTCGAATTTTTTTGAGATTTTCTTGGTTGCTCATCTTTTTCGATGCTTGAGCCTTTTGTGATATTGGTACGAATAATCAACTCTTATTTTGTAGAGTATTTTTGTGGAAAATGGATCGTAAAAAAAACATAGTGTCACTCGGGTTATAGTCACCTAGACAAGTTAATAAATCAAATCATATCATGGGAGGTTGATAATGGAATTGGATGAAGTACACACCCTCGAGCGACTTACAGTAGGAAACCAATTGATACATAACGTTCATATGCAACGATCCAATGTCTAAATTTCATTATTTCCACAAAAGTTAGAAACTAGAAAAGAAACTAAATCAAAGAAGACAAGTGAAAGCGAAAAAAAACTTGACACTTTAAAGGATTTTCTAATTTTTCAAATTTTTATGGATTTTCTAAAATTTTCAAAAGAAAACGAAATAGACATGAAAAACAAAAACGATCAAAACAAGCTAACATAAGCATATATTTCCACAAAACTCAAATATCTACAACACAAAACTCCACCAAGGTACTAACCACAAGAGTATCAACTCAACCACAACAAAATCCAACCAAAAGCCTCCCCACACTTAAATCGAACATTGTCCTCAATGTTCCAAACAAACAAGGGAAGGGGAATGGAGGGCAAGAAATTACCAATTAAGCTCTTTGTTGGAAGTATAATGATATTTCCATGTTTCTTGTTCTAATCCCTCCGAGTCAACTCTTGTAAAAGTACCTACATCCAAAAACAAAAACACAAACACAAACACAAACACAAAAATATATACAATGGATGTTTTGTTTAAAGTCGTTAGCTCGACTCCTTCAAGACTTCAAGAAAAGAGCAATTTAATGCTCTTAGGAGTTGGTCATACAACCTAGAAAAGAACTCCGAAAAGTGACAATAGAAGACAATAGTATATGGACAAAGTAGTGCATAAACAAGAAAGGCACAATAATTATGAAACAATTTTTCCATGCCTTCATGTTCAAATCTATCTTCTTTGTCAAAAATGGGTTCTTTAGCTAAGGTGCAAGGAGTGAATGATAAAAGAGGTGAAGGGTGAGAAGAGGTTTGAAAATAGGCATAAGGGGATGGTTCTTCAAGGATGCAAGGGTTAAAAAAATCATTATTAAGAGATTCCTCAACAAGGGTCACATTAAGAGTGTCCTCACCCTTTCCTTCATCACTCAAAGCCTCAAAATTTTCATCACTAACCTCCTCCATCATGCTCTCAAAGAGTGGATTCTCCATCAAAAATATATTACCCAAATCCTCAAAAATGGGGTTTACAAAGGTCTTAGCCATGGAGAAATCAATCACACTACCAATGGAGTAAGAAGTCTCAAAGTCACTCTCTTCCACATACTCTTCTTCAAAAGAGTCAACATCAAACTCCTCAAGATGACTCTCCTTAACAACATCATCAACATAAACACATGTATACCCATGATTTTCATCATATGTTATTCTCTCAAACTCATTTAAATTCCTCTCACCAAGAGAACTAATCGCATCATATAAACCACAAGCATCTCCAAACATCATAAACTTCAAGTCACTCACATTACATGGCACTTGAAAATCAACAAAGTGAGACGTAGATTGGTTTTCAAGAGATGAAACATGATTTAAAGAAGGGTTGAGTGAGTGGTCTTCAAGTGAGTGCATAACATCATTATCATCATCATTCAAAGACTTGAAAACCACATGTATGTTTCAAAGAAGGAGAATCGTGCATAATCAAATCATCAAGAGAAGAAATATTAGCATCAAGAGTAGGCTCACATGGCTCAGCAAAATTATCATCAATAAGCATATCATCTTTCCCCAACAAAGGCATAGAAAATTCATTCACATCAATATTTGGGGAAAGGGAGTCATAAATAATCACATCTTCCTCATCATCATCAAATATAAACGCTACCTCATTCTCTCGAAAAGTTCCCAAAATTCTCAAATTTTCGACTATTGTGTCTAATTGAGCTTGAACCTTACCATAGTAGGAGGTCACGGAGGAGTGTAATTGGGCCAAAGAGTTATCAATATCCTCAATTTTTGCTTTTGAAGGGTAAGAAATTGGTCTTGACTTTTTAACATTTGCTCCAACATACTCTCCATGCTAGATTCAAGGGTTGAGGTTTGAGTTTCTAAGGATTGAGATGTCATGTACCTCAAAAAACTCAAGTATTCATTTAAATCCAAAGATCTACCCTCACTCATGTAAAAAGCTCATTCAAGAGTCTCCAAACTCATACCCTCATAGACAACATAGCCTAAATCCGAATCGGAAAAATAATAACCATAAGAACCAAGATATTCAACATAATTCTCAAACCTAGAAAGGTATTCATGAAATGGTTCATTATCATATTGAGAGAATTCAAAAATAGCATCCATCAGACCAAAAGGTGACAAGGCAGGGACAAGTCACAAGATAAGAGTCAAAACAACACACACGGATGCAACATGGAGCAAGTAACAATGCGTAGTCTACTAAATCTAAAACTAAACTAATATTAATCCGTTGATATCCTCGGCAACGGCGCCATTTTGATTGTCGGGATTTGTCGCTAATCTTACCATCAAATAAACCAACTAACCTAAACTAGAATAGTAAGGGCAAGTCGGGTCGAATCCTCAGAGAGATCGGGAATGAATACTAGTTTGGTCTTGGACTATGAATTAGCTACGCGAATCAATTATAAGGGTGACATTATACTAACTAAGATAACTAATAAACGCATAAGCTAACTAATAAACTAAAACAATCGAGTAATAAGAATGACGATCTAATAATAAAGAAAGGCCTAGGGTCCGACTTAACCACCGACATATCATAATTATGAGCAAGAAACACCGATAATGGGTTGCTAGGGATAATAGATGAGTGAAACTCCTCTAAGGGTCGACCACCTCCCTCCCGGGTTCGTAGTCCAACTTAGTAAAACCCGACCACCTCCCTCCCGGGTTCGTGAGTCAAATTCTTAGGTCAATCGAATGAGCCCACTCCCGTGGTACCCAACCTAAGGTCCTAGGTCATTAAGTACGCGTCTAATCCCGTTCTTTTCTTTCCCCTCTCCCAAGGTGAAGAGTCTAGACCGATAGTTAGGGTACCCTACCTAATTCTCACTCCCGTGTTCAACAAGGCGGGGAAAGGCAAGTCAATGGACGAGTTTTACTACTTAGACCTAACCGACTCCCGTCGGTGGACAAGAGTTAAGGGTTCAAACACAACCCAATGATAAGTCGATTCCTGAATCCCAAACTATCCACCTCCGTATATCCCAAAAAAACCAAATACGGAATTTCAAGCCCACAATATAGACATGTCGGGGTCAAATCGCCCCCTAGAAAAGACACTACTAACTACTCATAATCAACACAACACAAGACACACAAATAATTACTCTTAACCCAACATTTAACATAATGAAATGATAAAGAAGAAAACTTTAATTAATGATAACATAAACTACACATAAACAAACAACACAAAGATAAAATAACATTACGAAACACGATTAAATAAAAAGATTATAACTTTAAGCTAATTACTAACTAAATATAATCTAAACATAAGACTAAAGATAAAACAATAGAGGAGAAGAGACAAGTATTATACCAAAAAGGATGGAATTAAAGAACTCGGAAGTTGAAGAACGGAATGATTAAACTAATTAAAAAAAACAAGAAGGGAAAGAAGCTGGCTGCTGCTGCGTTCTACTTCTACTGCTACTCCTAAAACCCTCTCTACAAAAATCAAAACTAACAGCCTCCTGGAAACAATGAGGGTTTAACCCTTTTAAATATCCAAAAATAATAAAGTGAAAGACAAAATTACCCCTCACTTAAATGAAGTAGGAAAAGTAAAGAAAGGGTTGAATCTTTATTCTCTTCAAAACTAGAACCCCAATTTAATAAGCAAAAATCAAATCCATTGATTGAGGGACGGAGAAAGCACGGTGGAAAGGTTGAGCACGGTGGGCTTCGCACGGCCACCCCTTTTCTGTTTCCGTTACACACGGCCCACCGGACGTGGCTGCGCACCTCGACGCCGGCGAGCGGAGGTGAATGGTGGTCGTAACGCCTGGGGTCGGTGGTTCGCCGGTGACGGAGGACTGGAGCAAGAACATAGGTGAATTAGATTTGAACTGGGGATAAATTGAATTGAATATGAAATTGGGTGGATGAATTGGTGATTGGGGATGATTGAAGATGAAATTGAATAGGTGGAGGTATGAAGATGATGGCCTCTATAGTTGATTTATGAACATGGTAGTTTATGGACGGAGTATGGTGGTTTGATTGTGAAGTTGAATTGGATCGAAATGGAGTGATAGGATAAGAAAGGTGATGAATTGATGATGATCGTGAGTGACCATGGTGGTGGGACGTGATGGAGGATGATTGATGAATGGTGAGAGAGGAGTGAAGGCCTTGGTCAAAGTCGGGTTTGACCCGTCTTTCTCGTCTCGATTCTTCCCGGGTCGGTACCTACAATATCAAAATAACTCGAGCAGTACCAAAATTCCGAGAAATATGCTAAAACGACATTATTAAGCTAGACTCGACTAATAATCAAAATAAACATAAAATGACTAATTACTAACAAATCGGGTTATATAATTAATCGAATAAGAGTAGAAATATGGGACAAAAACGAGTAAAATTATGACTTATCAGCTACCGCCCACGAATAGCCTTCGCTTGGGTATTGACAAATCATCTGGGGAGACGAGTGTCATACCGTCCGTTCAGAAGTACTCGTTTAGTATATCCGCGAAGTACGAGTTAGGCGGTCGAAGCGTCAACCGAGGATCTCTCTGCGTGTCCAAAAGGATCTTACCGCGAAGAGGTCGATTGCACCTGATATTGGTTAGGGTGAGATTTTTAGGGCCAAAACCTGTAGTGACCACAACGAGGAACTAGGAAATGAGCTTCACCGACCTCGTTCAAGTTACACCACCGCTGGAAACTTGTTTCCAAATCCCCAGCGGAGTCGCCAAACTGTGGACGTTTGTCCGCACCGCTGTTGTGTGCTAAATTTAGACCGTTTTTCCTCCCATTTAGACCCGTTTTTTTCTCGTTTTGCGAGTCTTGAGTGCGATTATCGCCATATTTTGCGTACTTCTCGCATTAGCGTCTCTCTTGTGCGTTTTACGTGTTTTTGGTAGTTTTTCTATCAATTTTGATAGGTTTTGCTACAAAAATCACGATTGAGCTTTCACGAGCACAAGAGAAAGGAAAACCGTCCAAAGAGCAAAGCACACAACTTAAAGTTTAAAGGCATCCGATCAAAAAACGAAGAATGAGACAAGATTCGAGGCCAGAAAAAATGACCGGGCGAAATTTCACCCGGTGAGACACCACCGGGCGAAATTTCACCCGACGGTGCAACGCCTCCCCCGAAGATTTTCCGAGCTTACCCACCGGGCGAAACTAACCGGGCGAAATTTCGCCCACCGGGTGAAATTTCGCCCGATGGGAAGAAGTGCCAAAAAAGCGAAAAATGGAAGAAAATCTCACCGGGCGAAAATTTCACCCGGTGGGAATTATCGTCATGTCCGCAGCGCGAAGCTTCACCCCATGAAGATGCAAAGGGAGATTGTCTCACTAATGGAGCATAAATTTGGATTTGGGCTTTAGGTTAAATACTCATTAAGAGATTACTATATATATATGTTACCCTAGTTTATTGCCCAAGTCACCTCTCCATTGTGCTAAGGAGGGAAGCCATTACAACTGTCCACCATCCTACTACACCATCCATTAGTAGTAATCTAGAAAAATCCTTCAAAAATTCTAGTAGTTTACATAGTAATTAATAGTAGATCTACAAGTTTCCATCAACAATTTTCTAGATTTGAAGTTTGTAAGAAGATTATTCAAGTTTTATTTGAAGATTTGTTGGGTTTATTGGAGGATTAGTGACAAGTTCTCCATTTTATTCATCAAAGATTAATTCTTTATCTATGATATCTTCTTATTTCTTATAGATCTACGTAGTTGGTATAATTCTCTTCCACTCTCTAATCTCTAGTTTAGTTTTTACGTTGTTTACTCATCATCATCTTGTCCAAATCATATTGGTGTTGTTAGTTTCATTAGATCTAATTTATATGGATGTTGTAGTAATTTTCCCCTTAATAGATATTTTGTTGTGTTCCATAATGATTTGTGAGTAGATTTCTTGTTGGGGAGTTTAGGGATGAGGGCTTGGATTATTTGAATATAGGGATGTTGGTGGGTTGCTTGCATGTTGGTTTATCTTATTTGTGGTGTTATGTCATTGTTGTTTTAGTCCGGCCAACTAGACCGACCTTGACTAATTTCTATCAATATGGGGAAACTCGGGGTAGAAATTACCATGACTAGGGACTTACCCTCATTCGCCGCGAAAGCGGGATTTAGGCGAGTTTATCAATATTGCGACAAAAACTCGATTCCGACCTTCTTAGATTCCTAGTACCGAATCCCGACTTCTCCCCAATACCTTTCCCTAGATTGACCACCCTTAGCTATTTCTCTAGATATTCCCTTAGTTTAGACTCGACTCTAGAAAAAACCCCCTCTAGACATCGAACACGACACTTTAAGCTTCACATCACACACCGTTCCCTGTGGACCGACCTCGACTTACCACGATTACTCTAGTAATTTTTGTGTTATTCCGAGTCTTACAAATATCGTTTGATCCCCCGTCCTTCGTTAACGACCGATTCGATTGGGAGGCGATCAAAATGGCGCCGCTGCCGGGGAACGGCTAGTTGTTGTTGTGTTTGATTCTTTCCCTTCTCTCTTTTCCCTAGTACCGTGAGGTGCTAGGAGTCTCACCGTTTAATTGAGTTTTATGCCCAGGAACACGTCATCGCCCTTGTGGTTCGATCCAGAGCCGGAAAGGACTTTTAGAGCATTCCGTTTTCGAGGAAATAACTCAACCACCATCATTCCACATCCTTCATTATCACTTCCTAACCTTAATCCCATCCTACCACATTCACCTTCTACACCTTCCACATCACACAATCCCACTCCAAACAATCCTTCCATACCTTCCACTTCACAAAATTCACCACCACCACCACCATTACCGAAAACACTACCACTAATTCCATCCCCTCTAAATTCTCCAAATCCACCAAATTCAAATCCACCATCACCACCAATCCAACAAATGGCGACCCTAGCCTCTCACTCTCAACTGACACATGAAGAAACATCTTCTCCCGTCGATTTCGGAGAGATACCCGAGAACTATGAATTGAAAGCTTCTTTGACTAATGCGGTCCAACAAGATACTTTTCACGGTTTTTCTCAAGAAGATGCTCAAGAGCACATCGCTTCATTTAAAGAAAAATGAGTAGGAGCCCGTCTCAATGGATTAACTTCACGCCAATTGCATCGCTTATTATTTCCGAAGACCTTGAGAGATGGAGCTCGTAGATGGCTTCAAGGCCATCCCGCTAATACATTCACAACATGGGCTCAACTATCTAATGCCTTCTTGGAGAAATATTTTCCGCCGTCAAAGACCAACCAATATCGCATGGAGATACAAACGTTCAAGCAAGATGAATTTGAAAGCCTAAGTGAGGCTTGGGAAAGATTTAGAGATTTGTTGTGCAAATGTCCACATCATGGAATACCCGATTGGCTAACTAACCAAACGTTTTACAACACCCTTTCATCGAGAACCAAGGAGAACCTCAATTCGGCCGCCGGAGAGACTTCTCTTCTCTCACCGATGAGGTATCTAAGAATCTTATTGAGAAGATGGCAAGGAGTGATTCTAGAATGGGTCAATCGAGGGATTCTAGAAAGAAAGTTGAAGTGAACTCATCTACGAGTTCTAATGAATTGAAATTTCAAACGGAACTTGAAGAATTGAAAAGGAGAATGGATGCCATGAATTCTAAGCCCACTCCTAGAGGTATGTACCAAATTCAAGGGAGTGTTCCTCCAAGGCAACCATCACCTCCAAAGTAATTAACATGGGAAGTTCAATGTGATCATTGTGGCAATCATAGTCACGACTCTAGCTTTTGCATTCCTAATGAAGAAGTTTATGTTGAAGAGTCAAATGAAGTTCAAGCTATACAAGTATACGAGCAAAGACCTCAATTTGATCCTTTTCTAATACTTACAATGCCGGCACAAGATTTCATCCTAATTTCTCTTATGGAAATCAAAATGTTCAAAATCCGATGCCGCGCGCCAAAGGGAGTCAAATGAGGCCATTCAATCAAAGTCAACAAAGGCCCTTTAACCAAGGTCCTCCAAAGATGCCCCTATATACGGCCCCTCATCAAAGGAGCAACTTCAATCAACAAGGTAACAACTTCCATGTTCCTAACAACTACAACAATTACCAAAATCAACATGGTAATCACTTTGATCATGGATACAATCAAGGGTTCCAAGGAAATTCTCATGGTAACCAAGGTTACAATAACCAACCATTTAATCAATCAACCCTCTCAATTTTATGGCCAATCAAGCAATTCTCAATTTGGTCAAGGAGGTCCTTCATGGGAGAACTATAATGATTTGCATAGAACCGTTGGCCAACTATGGAATGAACATCAAGATACTAATGCAAGGCTAAAGGTTTGGGAATCACAAGAAGCAACAAAAGCCTTAGCCGCACCAATTCATCCACCCTATGGTTTGCCCGGTCAACCCCAAAACCCAAGAGATCCTTCACACTAAGCAAATGCCGTAATTTTGAGAGGTGGCAAAGAACTTGAGGACCCATATAAGAACTTGAACTTGAACACCAAAAACACCCCATCCAAAGTGAATCAACCAAGTGAACCACAAGAATCATCTCCCACTTCCCCCAAACAAAACCGGGGAATACAAGCGGAGTTTGATATCCTCCAAAATGCGGAGAATGAATTAAGAGAACAAAGAAAGAAGAAAGAGCAAATGGAAGCCGAAGAAGCAAAAAGAAAGGAGGCGGAGCGATTAGCCGAAGAAGAAGAAGAATCTAATTTTCCACCGCCTCTCGTTTTTGTCCCTCCATTGCCTTTTCCCGAGCGAGCTAAGCCACACAAAGAGAATGCTCAATTTAGCCGTTTCGTGGATATGTTGAAGAAAGTAGAGGTAGCTTTACCTTTCACCGAGGTAATTTCTCAAATGCCCCTCTATTCTAAGTTTTTGAAAGATGTCTTGACTAAAAAGAGAACCATAGAGGATAAAGAATGTGTCTCTCTCACGGGTCAATGTAGTGCCATTCTTATGAACGAAATGCCAAAGAAACTAGATGATCCCGGTAGCTTTTCCATCCCTTGTCGGGTAGGAAATATTGTTGTTAATCAAGCTTTATGCGACCTTGGGGCTAGTGTTAGTTTGTTACCTTATTCTATTGCTAAGAAACTTAGTGCGGGGGAGATGAGACCTACTAGCATGTCGATTCAACTTGCGGATAGGTCCGTCAAGTACCCACTTGGGATACTCGAGGATGTACCCGTTCAAGTTGGTAAGTTCTTCATCCCCTCCGAATTTGTTGTCATGGATATGCCCGAAGACACTATTACCCCCATTATCTTAGGTCGACCTTTTATGGCTACCGGTGGTACTATAGTTGATGTTAACAATGGAAAGTTGTCATTTAACATAGGGAACGAGTCGGTAGAGTTTTCCCTTTCTCAAGCTCTTAAACAACCAATGAAAGAACAAATGCATTCCATTAAAGTTATTGATAGTTTGGTTGAGTATAGCTTGATAGATGATGATAAGCAAGAAGAGGAACCATTTGACTCTCCACCTCTTGAAGAAGAATGTTTGCATGATGAAAAGGTAGAACCACTACCGGTGGGTAAGAGTATGGTATCTTCTCCTCCTAATCTTGAACTTAAACCACTCCCCTCTTCCCTCAAATATGCTTTTCTTGAAGGAACTAATTATCCCGTTATCGTCAATGCTACCCTTGATGGACCTCAATTGGAAAAACTTTTAATTATTTTGAGAAAGCACAAAAAGGCCATCGGGTATAGCATTGCCGACCTCCAAGGCATAAGTCCAAATGTTTGCATGCATAGGATCATCCTTGATGATGACCACCGTCCTTCGGTTGAGGGTCAGCGTAGGTTGAACCCCACCATGAAAGAGGTTGTCATGAAGGAGGTCCTCAAGTTGTATGAGGCTAACATTATATACCCAATAACCGGAAGTAAATGGGTTAGCCCCGTACAAGTTGTGCCAAAAAAAGGAGGAATGACGATTGTTAAAGGAGAAAAGGGTGAGTCAATTTCCACTAGGACTATTATCGGTTGGCGCATGTGTATAGACTATCGTAAATTGAACACGGCCACCATAAAAGATCATTTTCCCCTTCCCTTTATTAATCAAATGCCTGAAAGATTGGCGCATCATTCTTATTTTTGTTTCCTCGATGGTCATTCCGGATTTCTTCAAATTCCTATTCATCCCGATGACCAAGAGAAAACCACTTTTACTTGTCCCTATGGCACCTATGCTTATAGAAGGATGCCATTTGGATTGTGTAATGTGCCATGAACATTTCAAAGATGTATGATGGCTATTTTCTTCGATTTCATTAAAAAATCCATGGAAGTTTTTATGGATGATTTTAGTGTCCATGGTACATCTTTTGATTCTTGTCTTGAAAATCTAGATCAAGTGTTGGCTCGATGTGAAGAGTATAGACTTGTTTTAAATTGGGAAAAGTGTCATTTTATGGTTGAACAAGGTGTTGTCCTAGGTCATATTGTGACTAATAGAGGAGTCGAAGTCGATAAGGCGAAAGTCTCCGTGATTGAGAACTTGCCACCACCTACAAATGTCAAAGGGGTGAGGAGTTTTCTAGGTCACGCCGGTTTTTATAGACGATTTATTAAAGACATTTCCAAGATTGCTAAGCCTTTGACTTCTTTTGCTTATGAAAGATGCACCTTTTGTTTTTGATGACTCGTGTCTTGAGGCCTTTTGCAGGATAAAGACCGCTCTCACCACCACACCAATTATCAAAGCTCCCGATTAGAATCTTCCATTTGAGATCATATGCGATGCATCCGATTTTGCCGTTGGTGCCGTTCTAGGACAACGGGTTGATAAGAAGTTACATGTGATATATTATACAAGCAAAACGCTAGATGAAGCCCAATCGAGGTACACCACAACCGAAAAAGAGATGCTTGCCGTTGTCTATGCCATGGAGAAATTCCGAAATTATGTTAACGGTTCCAAAGTCATTATTCACACCGATCATGCGGCGATTCGATACATCATGTCCAAAAAGGAGACAAAGTCCCGACTCTTTCGGTGGGGGCTCCTTTTGCAAGAATTTGACATTGAAATTAAAGACAAAGCCTTATCGGAGAACTTGGTAGCGGATCATCTTAGTAGACTAACGGTTGGTAAAGAGAGCAATGAAGAAGATGGTATTGCCATCAATGAAGCAATGAGAGATGAGGCCTTAATGGCCGTTGAAACTATTACACCTTGGTATGCCGATATCGTCAATTTCTTAGTGTCTCATTATATTCCGGACGATTATTCCACGCAAGAGAGGAAGAAACTACGTTATGAAGCCCGACGCTATTATTGGGAGGAGCCTTATTTATTTCGCCGATGCGTAGATGGAATTTACCGACGATGTGTTACGGCCGAAGAAGGATATAATATTGTGAAGAACCTCCACTCGACATCTTATGGTGGACACTTGGCCAATCAAAAGACAATTGCCAAGGTTCTCCAAAGCGGGTTTTGGTGGCCTTTCATGTTTAAAGACATTCGAGCTTTCATTCTCACGTGCGATGCATGCCAAAGAAGTTGCAATATAACAAGAAGAAAAGAGATCCCCCTTCAACCTATGTTGGAGATTGAATTGTTCGATGTTTGGGGCATTGATTTCATGGGTCCGTTCACATCCTCTTTTGGTAACAAGTACATTCTAGTCGCGGTTGATTATGTCTCAAAATGGATCGAGGCCGTAGCTTCCCCCACCAATGACTCCAAGGTTGTAATCAAGCTTTTCAAGAATGTAATTTTCCCGAGATTCGCTATGCCTAGAGCCATAATTAGTGATGGAGGCTCTCATTTTAGGAAAGATACCTTTGAACACCTTCTTAGGAAGTATGGTATCACTCACAAGATGTCCTTAGCCTACCACCCTCAATCAAATGGGCAAGCCAAGATCTCCAACCGTCAAATCAAGGGAATTCTAGAGAAAGTTGTAAATACACACCGAAAGGATTGGTCATTGAAATTAAATGACGCCCTTTGGGCATTAAGTACGGCTTACAAAGTGCCAATTGGAACCACTCCTTATTGTCTTGTGTATGGTAAAGCTTGTCATTTACCGGTGGAGCTAGAACACAAAGCCAAATGGGCAATCAAAGAGCTAAACTTCGATGAGAGTGTTGTAGGAAATAATCGCTTTCTCCAGCTACAAGAATTGGAAGAACTAAGACTTGAGGCCTACGAAAATTCGAAGATCTACAAAGAACGAACTCGCCAATGGCACGATTCTCGAATTCTACGTAAGGACTTCTCCGTTGGGGATAAGGTATTACTCTTCAACTCTCGCTTTAAGCGCTTTCCCGGTAAGTTGAAATCAAAATTGTCGGGTCCATTCGAAGTGACCGGAGTGCAACCATATGGATCAATAGATATATCGAGCCCGGAAACCGGGAAGTTTATAGTTAATAGGCAACGTTTGAAGATTTATCATCCTGGTCATATTCGTGAGACCTTTGCTACTATGAAGTTTGGTGAGCTCCCATCGAGGAGCGTTGTTTGAACCCATCTCGCAATTGAAGTAGGTTTGGTGGTATCCTCAACAACCACCTTGTATATATGTATCATATTTCTTTGAGTTTATTAGTTTTGTTAGCTTGAGAAGATTGGTTGAAATTGGATTTCACCATGGAGCTTAATTTGGACGAAGACCAAGCATTTTGAGAAGTTATGGAGCTTAATCAAAGATCACAAGCATGTTCGTGGGAAATATTGATTATGTAATGTGAGTCGAGTCATATATTTAAATCTCTAGGTGATTATTGGAGAGCCATGAAATGGCAAGGCAGAAAAACGCAGCAAAGAAGACCGCCGGGCGAAACTTCGCCCTACGGAAAAGTTGCCAGAATTGCCGGAATTGAAGAAGATACCACCGGGCAAAATTTCGCCCGGTGAGATTTTGACCGGGTGAAATTTCACCTGGTGGAAAAATGTTGGCAAAATCGATTTTCACGACGAAAAGTCGTCGGGTGAAATTTCACCCGATGGTGCCCGACCAGGTGAAATTTCACCCGGCGGTGTGACTTGGCCGATCACCTACACTTTTTACTCACTCATTATATTTTCATCTCCCTCCAACAATCTACCTCAACTTAACTTTCCCTCCAAATATTTTTACACCAAATTTTTACCACCAACTTTAAACTTTCACTTTCCTTCCTCAAACACCCTTATTTATACCACCTTTTTCACCTCACTCATCATTTCACCATTTCAACCATCAAAAAATCATTACATCACCTTCCATACACCACATTCCACCTCCATTCATAACTCCTTTCCATACTTGGGGTGAATATTTATTTTGGGTTTTTGAAGAAAGGAGAAGCAAAAGTTTTGGGATTTTTCTTACAAATTATTATCATGGAAACAAGAGCTCAACGAGCCGCGCGTAAACAAGGTATGACCTCGACTTCTAATCCTTCTAAATGTTCATCTTCTAGTAAGTCCGCTAGGCCTAAACTTGTACCTTGCCCTAATTCACCCCTTGCTCGTACCTTCTCTGAAAAGAACTTTCAGAGTACGAGATGGCCTTGTCCATTCACAATGAAAACTCTAGGAATTAAGAACGATATTAGAGAGTTATCGTCTAGAATTGGTATTAGTAAACTCCTTGATTTTGTGCCTTGCACAAATAAAGACTTAACTTGTGAGTTTTTAGGTACCTTTACAATCGATAACCCGACCACACCTAAAGAGTTCAAATTTAATTTGTTTGGTAGAAATCACTGTTTAAATACTTCCGACTTTAGCTTAGCTCTAGGTTTGCCCTCATAGGGTACCGGACTAAGTAGACCCTTATGTGATTCGCATAGTAGTGCGACTAGAGACTTATGGAGGCACATAGCGCCGGGTCAACGTGATTTCGAACCCAATTTTAGTTTTACCGCTGAAATCCGTAACCCAGCCATTCGTTATTTCGCTGAAATCCTTTCTCACTGTCTTTTGCCATCTTTCGACAATATCATTAACCTTAATGTGTGCGTCCTACAATTGATATGTGACTTTTTACTCGGTAACCCTTACCCCCTTGACCTACCTACTGTCGTGGCGCTACACTCTCGTCAAATTATTATTGACCAACGCCCCTCTGTCGATTGTGGTGGTCTTGTGACCATAATAGCGAAAAATTTGGGTTATGCGACCGACCATCTTAAACCACATGACCCCCGTGTCTGGCTTGACGAGGCTTACTTCCCCACTTGGATCTTTCACGTACCTGACCACCGCCTCGTCTCTCTTAGCCATGACCGAGCCTTAATTGTTCCCAGCAAAAACCGAACCAATATTTATAACCGTCACAATTGGGACCTACCTCCAGGTCCCTGTGAATTCCGACTGAACAACTAGGGGGATGTAGGAGTTTGGGAGTATGCCGGTGAGGGAACTCCCACGGCTTCCTTTGCATCAAATGACTATTCGAACTAGACCCCCTTACAAGAGTCGGTAGATAATATGGTTTGTATGTGTTGTGGGTATATATGTGTGGAGTCGGTGAGTCTTAATCATTTACAATTGTATGTCCTTGAACTAATCTTGTTCCTTATTCTCTGTTCCATCATTATAACCATTGTGATTGTTTTATCTTGAACAAAATTGCAAGCTGTCCCATCGTCCCATTGAATGATTTTTGCGGCCGTCGCGGCCTTGGTATTTCTCCCGGTCTCTTGGCGATGTGATTACACCATTGACCCCTTTTGAAAAATCCAAATTTTTTTATCAATCTTTCTCAATTTTTCTTAATCCGGGCTAGGTGACGTGACTACACCTATGCCCAATTTTTCACCCTTTCATTTTCTTTTAATCATTTTCATTTTCTTAGCCACTTGGATAGGGTCTAGGCGATGTCATTGCACCTAGGCCCGCCACTATTTTACCGCTTTCCTTTTTATTTTATTTTTCTTTTTCTTTTCTCAATATTTTTTGAAAAACCCAAAAACATTCAAAAAATTATAAAACCCAAAAACATTTAAAAAATCATAAAAATCCAAAAAGATTTTTCTTATTTTTCTTTTTCGTCTTTTTCGATCTTCCCCTACTTGTCCATTGAGGACAATGTACAGTTTTAGTGTGGGGGAGGAGTCTACTATCTTTTATAAAATCCTTTCAAAAATCCATAAAAATTTGAAAATATCGAAAAATCAAAAACATTTTCTTTTCTTTTTCTTCTCTTTTCTCGTTTCTCGTTATGTTTCGTGTCCCGTGTATGGTCTTGTTCTCTACTCTTACAGGTAACCACCAGCTAAATAGCGCGAATTGAAGAGATTATGAAAGCACCCGCTAGGTAACTTCCTTCCTTCTTTCTCCTTTAATTTTGTAGAGGAGTTAGGTTGTTGCTATTGGAGGCTCTCAAAGTGAGCATTTTGGTGTTGTGGTTGATTGTGCTTGAATGTTGATGGAGATGGAGTTCATGACCTTACTTGTGTTTTCTTTTAGTTGTTTTTTCATTTTCGTGTGTTCCGTTTTGTTTTGTTTTTGTATAGTGTGTCTAGGATTAAAACTTTTCGAAAACCCGATTACAAACTTATTACAAAAGTTTACATTCCATTGTAGATAACCCATTGTAGATTTTGGACCTTAATCTAGTAGAATGACTCTTAGGCAATGAATTTGTTGATCCTTTAGCTTTGAGTCCACCTTTTCTACTAGAGGTTTACTTCGGGGTTTGCATTTGACCACCTTGACCACCCATGGAGGAGTTAGGCCTTGGTTCCCGCATCCCATTTTCTAGGTGACCTTGCTCGAATGACCATTGCACCTTTAGTCCAAATTTCTTCCCTCTTTTGTGGGTTATCAATGGCGCGCGTTCTCGATTACCTATTTTTCCTCCACCTATACATCATCACAATAAGTTTACACCAAAAATAACCTCCAAGCTTGGTTACAGACCACATCAAAAGCCAAAAAGGGCAAACCATAGCAAGAGAAAAGGGCACAAAAATATGAAAAACAAAGAAAAACAAAAGAGAAGAAAATGAGCTTCAAATGAAAATCAAATTATCAAAAACGTCTCCTTCAAAAAAAAAGAAGCCCTTTGATCGATTCATCATCGTAAAGTGCCAACTAGAGCACCGAGTCCCGAGGTCGGAAGATAGCGGTGATGAATCGATCCATCCCAATAATGTAAACACTCCACCTTTTTATTTCGGCTAATTTAGGAAATTCGAGTTTTGGAACGACCCTCTTGGTTTAGCCAAAGAGAGCGGGACTGCACTTACCTATAGTGTCGAACGAATCCGTGGTTCACTTTTTCCACTCCATTATACGCCCCGTAGTACCCCTTTAGAAGATTAGGCGGACATAGGCTAAGTTATCAACATCTATATTGCTTAATTGTCATAGTATTAGGCTTTGCTCCTTGTTTACGTGGGTGATTTATCTTGGGAGTTTATTGTTGTTTTAGGTAAGTAATCGGTGTCTTTCCCCGCCGTCTCGATGAGGGATTCTGTGTTTTATTTTTGCTTTGGATGCGTCTATTCTTTCGTGTTATGTGTTTTTGTGTGTTTAGTCGCATCCACCATTTTGAGCAAGCCCCAACTTGCCTTGCAGGGGAGTACTTTACCTCATAAGTATTTCGATGTGAGTTGAAGGGACGGAGCGGGCCCGTTAATTGCCCCGTATCGGCTTAGCATAGTCTAGCTAGTAGTAGTAGTTTGTAATTTCTTTTTGGGTCTTTGCTCGAGGACGAGCAACGGTTTAGTGTGAGGGAATTGTTGTGTGCTAAATTTAGACCGTTTTTCCTCCCATTTAGACCCGTTTTCCCCTTGTTTTGCGAGTCTTGAGTGCGATTATCGCCATATTTTGCGTATTTCTCGCATTAGCGTCCCTCTTGTGCGTTTTACGTGTTTTTGGTAGTTTTTCTATCATTTTTGATAGGTTTTGCTACAAAAATCACGATTGAGCTTTCACGAGCACAAGAGAAAGGAAAACCGTCCAAAGAGCAAAGCACACAACTTAAAGTTTAAAGCCATTCGATCAAACAACGAAGAATGAGACAAGATTCCAGGCCAGAAAAAATGACCGGGCAAAATTTCATCCGGTGAGACACCACCGGGCGAAATTTCACCCGACAGTGAAACGCCTCCCCCGAAGATTTTCCGAGCTTACCCACCGGGCGAAACTGACCGGGCGAAATTTCGCCCACCGTGTGAAATTTCGCCCGATGGGAAGAAGTGCCAAAAACGCGAAAAATGGAAGAAAATCTCACCGGGCGAAAATTTCACCCGGTGGGAATTATCGTCAAGTCCGCAGGGCGAAGTTTCACCACATGAAGATGCAAAGGGAGATTGTCTCACTAATGGAGCATAAAGTTGGATTTGGGCTTTAGGTTAAATACTCATTAAGAGATTACTATATATATGTTACCGTAGTTTATTGCCCAAGTCACCTCTCCATTGTGCTAAGGAGGGAAGCCATTACACCACTCCACCATCCTATTACACCATCCATTAGTAGTAGTAATCTAGAAAAATCCTCCAAAAATTCTAGTAGTTTACATAGTAATTAATCGTAGATCTACAAGTTTCAATCAACAATTATCTAGATTTGAAGTTTGTAAGAAGATTATTCAAGTTTTATTTGAAGATTTGTTGGGTTTATTGGAGATTTAGTGACAAGTTCTCCATTTTATTCATAAAAGATTAATTCTTTATCTATGATATCTTCTTATTTTTTATAGATCTACGTAGTTGGTATAATTCTCTTCCACTCTCTAATCTCTAGTTTAGTTTTTACGTTGTTTACTCATCATCATCTTGTACAAATCATATTGGTGTTGTTAGTTTCATTAGATCTAATTTATATGCATGTTGTAGTAATTTTCCCCTTAATAGATATTTTGTTGTGCTCCATAATGATTTGTGAGTAGATTTCTTGTTGGGGAGTTTAGGGATGAGGGCTTGAATTATTTGAATATAGGGATGCTGGTGGGTTGCTTGCATGTTGGTTTATCTTATTTGTGGTGTTATGTCATTGTTGTTTTAGTCCAGCCAACTAGACCGACCTTGACTAATTTCTATCAATATGGGGAAACTCGGGGTGGAAATTACCATGACTAGGGACTTACCCTCATTCGCCGCGAAAGCGGGATTTAGGTGAGTTTATCAATATTGCGACAAAAACTCGATTCCGACCTTCTTAGATTCCAAGTGCCGAATCCCGGCTTCTCCCCAACACCTTTCCCTAGATTGACCACCTTAGCTATTTCTCTAGATATTCCCTTAGTTTAGACTCGACCCTAGAAAAAACCCCCCTCTAGACATCGAACACGACACTTTAAGCTTCACATCACACACCATTCCCTGTGGACCGACCTCGACTTACCATGATTACTCTAGTAGTTTTTGTGTTATTCCGAGTCTTACAAATATCGTTTGATCCCCCGTCCTTCGTTAACGACCGATCTGATTGGGAAGTGATTAACCGCCCTGCGCCCCGCGCGCGCCCGCGCGGGACTGACCCGGTTTTTCAATGTATGGCGGCGGCCACCCACGCGGCCCCCTCCCGGTCGGGGGCCGGCCCGATCTCGCATATGGGGCGATGTGTCGGACCTCCATTCGGATGATGGTCCGGACTTGTACTAGATGGGTGCGGGCACCCGTGTTTCCGTTTGGAATCGATTGAGTCGTGGTTGTAAATGTTTAAAGGCCGATATGTTTGGTAAGGCGACCTTTTTAGTGAACTGAATTCATTGCCAATTTGTGGAGTCGCCACCGAGTCAATTATGGGGACTCGGAAACCGTTCAAGTCAACTTTGACGCTTAGCCGGCTCAAAGTTGAGGGGCACGGGACCTAAAGATAATGACTTGTATCCTTATGCACTCCATGCCTGGAATGACTGTCATTGCCAATGGTTTCGGACATCCGGAAACCGTCGATTCTGAGTAAGGGGTGAGAGTACGTATTGGGAAGCCAACATCTGATAGACATCGACACCCAATCCAGCCCGCACTATAGCGGCCTCTACTAATCATTCGATGGACTGATAACTTTGTTCTTTTGTTGTGGCGGAAATACTGTAACATCCGTTGTTTTCACCCTATACCTTTTGCTATGTTAATTGTTTAAGGACAAGTAAATTTTGTCGTCGAAGTAGTTGTGTTTACATTTTTTGCATGCGATTTCACGTGACAGGCATGCCATGAAAAGATGCACATAGGAGAGTAGAGAGTACTAATATTATAGGTATTAGCAAATCAGTTTTAACATGATAATACGGATATTAGTTATTCTCGTGGTATACCTTACCCGATATTCTGCTTAAGATGCGTCGGTTCGGTATTAATAAGGCTACGTCGAACAATATATGGCGAGCACCGGGACTAATACGGAACCCGACCATCGCTTTGTTCAATTTTAGTTGATTTACGTTTTGAATTCCGTGTTAAGTGATGTAGCATGCGATTATGAGGTCATAAAAGCAATAAATCAGACGAAAAACTGTAAATGCGAATATAAGTAAATCACGTTGTGAGGAGTTGCACCCTCGGAGTATACACTAAACGGGACACGATTCATAGATACTTGAGAACAAATCTCGGAATTACTCGGGTCTATTTAGTGTATTTTAGTGTTTGCGGTTGAAGTAGAGACGTTATATGTTTTAGTATGTGTAGCGGACCTAGTGTCCACGTTCGACATTATCGTAGTGCATAATAAAGGTACAAAAATGTAATGTTTTATTTAGATGACAACCTAGTGATGATTCGACTTCGACAGGAGGATCCTCCTAGCTTGCTCGATGAATTCAGCAGAGTTCCGTTACCGTTGACCCTTCCTGCGGTTATTCCGGCAGAGCTCCGCTACTACTGGCTGGTTCTGCGGCTAATTCGGCAGAATTCCGTTACTAGACTACAGCTAGTCGAACACAGGCACCTCGGGATCGAGTGGAGTGCTCCAAGGTGAGGAGTAGCGTCGATGTCGCTTTATCGGAACTACGATCGAGTCGATCATTTGCCTCGGGTGTCGGAGTGCGAGCTCTTAGCAAGAAACTCTTTACGAGTGAAGAGGGAAGATAATTGAATTGTGTCAAAATGAGGAGCGGGGGGGGGGGTATTTATAGGTGCTTTTTGGTCCTCGTCACCCGGATAGGCGCCTGAGCCCAGGCGCACCAGAACTAAGGCGCCAGGGTTTAGGCGCGTGAAGACACAGGCGCGCAAGGTGAGGCGCTCGGAGTTTTGAAGATACGATTTTGATACTTTCCAAAACCAAGAAGCGGGTTATAGTTGTTCATGGGACGTACCGCCCGATTGGCCCGACCGGTCCGACCCGAATTTTTAGCGGGTTTGGACACAACATTTTCAAAAATATACAAAGGCCCGGCCCACGAACCCGTCCCAAACCCGCTAAACTGCTTGTTCGTGGGCCAAAATTTCACACCTAGCCCGGCCCGTATCCGGCCCGAACCCGCAAATGATCACCTCTAAAGCGGGTGTATAATACGAAGCTTGGGGATTAAGTCTTCCCCGGTTTTGATCTAGCGCCGTGGTGTTTAGTGGGCCTCGGGTGTGCATCCCGAGGTTCGCTTGGCGCGGTGCTGACTCGGTTCGAGTTTCGGGGCCGACTCGGGGTCCCGGTGTCAGAATTGACTCTAATTAGTGTCTATACGACCGTAATGACACAACTAAGGCTGCCAAGATGTTAGTTTAATTTTTCCGAGTAATTTATTTGATCCATTCCATAGAAAAATTACCTAAAACATCGCGAACCCGCGTCGCGTTGCAGTCCGATCGTCATCGGGTGTTTGTTGGACACTCCGGCAGCCACCAGGTCCAAATCTGAGTGTCTACAATTTCCTATGTGCTATCTTGCTATCTGCTATATCTGTTATTTCTGCCTATGTATCTAACATTTCAGGTACTAGGTTGTGCTTCCCAACGGAACATCAAAGGCGGTGTTTCTCCTGGAATGCTACATCCAAGATGTGATGTGTCTGCATACAGGTACCCCCAAGACTTCAGAAGCAAGTCCACGCGTAGCTCCTTTACTCCCCAACGGAAAACCCGAGCCGATGTTTCTCCTGAAATGCTACATCCAAGATATGATGTGTCTGCATACAGGTACATGCAGGACTTTGAAGGCAAGTCCGACTCCCCGCTGAGCTATCATCATCAAGACAGGTATGACCCTCTGCTTACGGTTGGAGAGCCTGTAATCCCCTAGAAATTCTAACGCAACACAGTGGCGGAAATACTATAGAGTTGGGATTAAAACACACTGACAAACTATATCTTATTAAATGAAATGGTAAGTCAATACAAAGACCTATTTTTACAAAAGGGCTAAAAAGAAAATTCTCCAAATAGGTTAATACAAATCCATAAATCGTGAATGAAGAAAGAGTAGGATCCACGCTACTCGCTAGCTCACACCCGAAACCCAGCAGCAAATACCTGTCATGTTATAAACATAATAGCCACATTAGTTGGGAGTAACTCGAACTTTCTCCTAGCCATATTATTTCACATGGAAAATAATAGTATTATTATATCAAAATATTTTAAAAGAGAAAACATTAAAACGATATAATAAAATTAAGTTTTCAGAGAAACTTAAAGCACTTGCCAACTTGCAAGTAAAAAATCAGTCGATATAATAATATTCGAAAATGGCGTTTTGGAAATTCGATCAATGTTGAAGGCTAGACTTTCCCTATGAGAATACTAAAAACTAGCTTCGAGAACTTAGTTCAAACAAATCAAACTTCGATCTCAAACAAGGCTACTCAACCATAATAGGGCGGCGACTTATAAATGCGTGACCCTAGTTTAAGACAATGCACGCCCTCCTAGGTTTACCTGTCACCCAATTCAACTTATGACGGTGACTTACTGTGAGGCCTAAGCTTAAGGTCAAAATGTACCCAACTCTCGGGATACCTATCACCCAGTTCAACAACTAATGTACTGATTCCTGATACACTAGCCGTCTAGTTGATGGCATAAACGTAAATCTCAGAATATATTACTTTAAACCCCACACTTGTCCTTATTCTATAATTCCAAAACAAGCCATTATCGATATATACAAAAGATATAATCAATATAAAAAATATGGAGATAAAAGAAGTAATCATCATATTTTAAAAGATAAAAACTTTCTATAAATAGAAGCCTACTAATTTTAGAAACATACTTAAAATAGAAATAGTCTTATAGAAAATACGTAAGTTTTTAAAATAAGTGAAAAGTATAAAAATAGCATTTCTAACGAAATTAGCATTTTAATATTATCGTAGTTATCGTAACTTTAATATATTTCTAAATTCGTTACTCAAAATATAAATAAAATATAATACGTCAATATATAGTATTTTATAAATAATTAGAAGATCGAGTTAAAACTATAATTATAGAAAAGAGATGTTTTAAGAAAAACGATATCAAAATTAATTGAGTCAACGATTTTTATAAATGAATTGAGATTTACAAAGATTTCAAATTATTTTTAACAAACAGTTTTTATTAATAAATAATACGGATTTTACTAAAAATAGACAATTGGAAACAAATAAGACATTATTAGTGAAAATATTCTCGAATAAAAATGTATTTCAAACAAAACGACTATCTTCTTGTTTATTAGTATAAATCGTAAAATGAAAATTAATTTATTAAATGAATATATAAATCTCGATTAATATATTTAAAGTACTATTTGATTTAAACTTATAAATTAACAAAATGTGATGAAAATATGAAATCGATATTATTTAGTTACTAGTGTCACGATAACCAACAAAATACTATAATGATCATAAATAATAAAATTACTAACGATTTATAAAACAATATCAAAAATTGTAAAATATTATAAGACATACGATTTAGAAATAAACTTTAGCAAATAATACGTAGCTCAAAATCAGAAAACCGAAGATAAAGTATTTACTACATACTACGACTCAAGCATGCGATATTATACCGAGTAACATCCTAAAGTTACCTTAAGTCGAACCGATAACTTCAAAGCATTTGCTCCTCTAATAGTCTAAGCTCCAGTCACGAACTAGAAAGTCGTCTTGAACACTTGTTCTTCAATCAAACCATCTTGCTTCAGCAGAATTCGAGAGATAGAAACAGAAATAAAGGAATCGGATTAAGGATTGATGAAAAAGGATAGAGGGATAGAAGAATAACGGCCGGAATTGGTAGCAACATCGATAACATCACTAAGCAAGATACATAGCAACGAACACAATGCACGATACAGAGAAAAGAACTAAAGAGCATCGAAGAATAGAGAGATGCCAAATATTAACAGATTCGATATCAAAACCGAGCAAAACAGGGGTGATTACAAGAGTTCGATTGCTCGAAAAAGTTAAACAAAAAAAATCGACACACTTACCAAAATGAACAGCAAGCGAAGGCAACAACAACGATAAAATGGCAGGAGGGGATGACAAGAATGAGAAGGGAAGGAAGAATAAATAAAACAACGATATCAACAATGACATCTAACAGTAGCAGCAATAATCGTACACAGGCAGCAGCGTACAACAGTAGCGTACAGTAGCAGAAATGAAGCAGTGAAGGAGAAAAGAAGAATAAGAACGAGGACAGAAACGTGACAGCCACAAACAGCAGTAGCGAGATCCAACTAAACGAGGATGAAGGCGGAAAAACGACAGCAGCAACACGAGCAGGACACCATAGCAACCGTTACGAAAGGAAAACAGGAGAAACAAACGCAGCAGAAGACGACAAAAAGAGCAGTAGCATCGACGGAAAATGGAGTAGGCGAACATCAGAAACTACGAACAACATAAACAATAAGAAAAGAGGGAAAGGTGAAGATTAAGAAGAAGGACGAGCATCAGCAACAACAACAGCGACATCAACATTGCAACAACAGTGTACATCATCATCAACAACAAAATGTGACAACAGCAACGCAACATAGAAGCAAGAAGTAGCAAACCGGTAACAATGTCGACATCAGGAATAACGACAATACCACCAGCAAAACGAATACAAAAGAAGATGAAGGAGAAGGAGGAACAGACTACCTCGACAAATAGCAGCAATAATGGCAACAGAACAGCAAACGATAAGAAAACGAAACAGCGGCGACACGATGACATAGCTGCAGACGAAGAGGAAGAAAAGAAGATGAATAGGACAGCAAGGGAGATGACGAAGGAGATATATGAAGATTAGGCCGATTGTTTTATGACAAAATGGGGGGGAGGGGGGGGGGGAACGAAGGTAGGCGAGGAGTGTGATGCAGTAAAATGATGATGGAGCAGGGGAAAAGATTAAGAATTAAAGGGGATGCATGAATGAAGCGGTGGAAAAGCAAAAAGATAAAGGGGGGATGAACGTAAATAAATAAGTGGGCTGAATCACTTGGTCAAAGTGGGTTAAATACTACGGATTAGAAGAATAGGTGTTAGGTACAAGTCTGTTTCCAAGACAATAAGTTGACTGACCCACGAAAACAAATTAAAAACGAATTAATAAAAATAATTGGGCCGACTAATAAAATTAGTAAATAAACGTTTTTCGAGATATAAATAATTATTCGAAATGGAAATGAAGTTTATAGAAATAAATAATTAGGCGATGAAATAGTATTTCCCGATAAATATTAAATCTTCGATAAAGTGAATTAAATTGTGTGGACATGACATAGGTCCACCCCGACACGGCCACGCGCGGGTTTTGGGAGGCGAATGAATCTCCATATGAGAATGGATCAAATTGAAATTTAAATCGAAGTGGAGTCGCCACCGAACTTTGTGGGAGTTCGGGCCCATTCGAACCCACTCTATGTCGTAGTGGGCCATGCACAAAGTATGGCCCATTTCCGATATCTGAGTTTATTGAGCTCGTCCCTTTGCATTTGATACCGATACCGACATTATCGGATACCGTGTATTGAATGACTCCGTGCGCCAACGGTTTCGGGCATCCGAAAACCGAGGTTCTGAGTAAGGGGTGAGGGTACGTGTTGGGAAGTTCACAAAGAACACCCAACCCCGCCCGCACATTAACGGCCTCTACTAAGATATCGTTTGATTTTGAAATACGCGCGTTAGTAATACGATGAATGATATTCTAACATTGTTTTACCTAAACATGCGAAAAATTGAATGGGTTGCTATGTCGATTTAATGCAACTAAAACTAACGCCAAAGTTATATTTAGCATGCGAGGTTTATTTTAGTACAATAAATAAACAACGAAAATAAATCGACAAAAGGAACAAACGCGTTAGTAACGGTATAACGATAATAACGGTTTGCGAATAATATAGAATAATATGGAAAGATGTAAATAAGATGATGCATGGTTTTGAAAAGTAATATTTCACGTGATAGATTTGACACGTGTTGACCTAAGTCATAAAAAAGCGTTAACGAGACTCAAATGGCATTGTAGGACTCACGGTTTAACGTGATAAAGGGGCCACTCGACCGAATCATTGAGGGACTCGACCGAGTGGGCCTCTGAAAAGCTTCTGTCCCGGATTTCGTGACGTCACTCGACCGAGTTATGAGGGAACTCGACCGACTGCACGGCCACTCGATCGAGTCATTGCGAGAATTGACCAAGTGGTTCTCGAAATAACCTTCTGTCTCGTTTTTGGGGTGCCACTCGACCGAGTGGACTAGACACTCGATCGAGTGCCCCCTGTACGCACTAGGGTTCGTTTTGCAATTCTTATTGATTTCGAAATTGTGTCTTGATTTTAGATAAATCGTTGACTTTGTTGAATTGGGCATAAATATTGTAAGATTTATGCTCGATTTGGACTTGGATACTCGTCATATACGATATTCGATTATTGAATCGATATCGAATATTAGAGTGAAACTAAAAAAATGCTATAAGTCGTTTAAATTAACTAAAACGATATATGTAACACCTCTGATTTAATAAATTTAAATTAATTTAAAATTATGTTCATATTTTTATTTTTACGATTTAACTCGTAATTCTTAAAATTATTATAAAATGAGTTTATCGTTAATCATTTTAAACTCTTAAAATTCTATTTTTCTCGGAAACTCTTCATATATTTAAAACATATTTTTATTTTTAATTCGATTTATTTTATACATTTCATTTAATTCTTACCGATAAGCTATTTCGACGATTTAAATTCTAAATTATTTTATTTAATTATATTTAAGCTCGAAATTCTATTTTCGACTCGAAGTTCATTATTTTAAAGTTTCGTCAAAATATTTATTTCCTTTCCTCGAGAAATTAATTTAATTCATTTTAGCGAAAATTTATTATTTATCGGGAAATATTATTTTATCGTCTAATTATTTACAAGCCTCGTTTTCGTCCCGAAATACTTTACTTGCTCATTTAATTTGTCGGCCCGATTATTTATTAATTTTATTGACTCGTCTTAATTCAATTTTGTGGGTCAGTCAGCTTATCGTTACGGAATTCGTTTTCTACTCGATTCATTTAATCAATCCTTATTATTCTTTTAACCCACCTCATGCTTTTCACCTCCCCACTTGTATTACGTTCAACCCCTTTTTCCTTTTTGTTTTACCATACTCACATTCACGCACCCTTCATCCATTTCTCCACCGCTTCACCTTGCTTTTCCTCTTCCTTCTTCATTCTTCAGTTTTTTTTCCCCTGAAGTCCGATGCCTCTTCTACTCACTCTATTTCTCCCCTTGTTCGTGTCCTGTTGCTTTCCACCATCTTCTTCATTCTTTTCGAAGAAATCGATCCTTTGCCGCTGCCGCTGTTTTGCTCGCTGCTCCTTCTGCGACCTGTAACCTGATGCGTTCCGTCTGCCCCATTACGTGATTTCGATTAAGGTGACCTATTTCTACTTCTTCGCCCTTTCCTCTGTTTTCTTCGTTCCTCTTCTCCGTCATGTCTTTCCTGCGGTTGTCGTCGTAATTTGATGTTGCTGGCTGTTGCTGTCCGTGTACCTTTGTCACGTTATTTCTATTGCCTTTTGTTCTTCGTTGCTCCATTCCCCGTTTTGTTCTTCTTCGCCTTTGTCTCGTTCTCTTATTGATCTGCTAACGCTACTGCTGTCCTTTATTCTTCTTCCTTAGTCTTCCTCTTATCTTCTTTTTTTCTTCCCTTGTTCTGTCCTGTTCGGACCATGCTGTTGTTGTTGTCCTCCCTTTCTATCTCCGTTTGTTTTGTGTCAGTCGGTCTTCGATTTTCCTCTTTTGTTCTTCCTTTTTCGTTCATCTTTTTCTCTTGTCCTTCTCGTTCTGTTTCGATGGTTGTTGCTGCGCATTACGTACTGCTGCTGTTCCTGTTTTGTCCTGCGTAATGTTGTCATCGTTCGTTTTCCTGTTACTGTCTTCTGCGTTGCTGTTGTCGTAATGTTGCTATCGATGTTCGATCATCTTGTTTACGTTGTTATTATGATGCTAGCTGCTGTTTGTTCTCTTCCTCAGGTTCTTTTCTTCTTCTTTGCATTCCTTCTTGTTTTAGCATCGTGGATGTCTTGTTACGCTGCTACTGTTCGTGTCGTTGTTACTGTCAGATGTTTGTCCTCCGTATTCCCCTTTATTCCTTCTGATCTCGTTTTGCTACCTGCTAAATCCCGTCTTCTCTATTTTCGTTCTCCGTCCTTCTTCCTGCTGTCATTCCTGTTGTTGCTGCCCTTCTTCTATCATGTTTGTCGATTCGATTGAGTTCAGTCGTCATGTTTCCGTTTTCGACACATCGTTTCCCTTTCCATCTTGTAACGTTTACGTCTCATTCTTTTATTTTGTCTACTCGAGTGTCGTGGTGAATCTAGTTCAGAAGACTAGCGATTCTACAACTTGGAGCTTAAGAACGACATTTCTACTGATTTGAAGCTTGGGTTGGTCAAGATGGACGAGTACGAGTTC
Source organism: Agrostemma githago (assembly GCA_958450325.1). NCBI lineage: Eukaryota > Viridiplantae > Streptophyta > Magnoliopsida > Caryophyllales > Caryophyllaceae > Agrostemma > Agrostemma githago. The sequence continues at coordinate 16,947,900 of OY288254.1, read as the reverse complement.
GTTTCGGAAGTCGATTTAGGGTAACTCTAGGACGTTACTCGATTTTATATCGTATGTTTGAGTAGTAGTATGTAGTAAATAATTTAACTTCGGTTTTATGATTTAAGCTATTTATTATTTGCTAATTATATTATTTTTAAATCGTTTGCCTTATCAATATATTTATAATTTTCGATATCGTTTTATAAATCGTTGGTAATTTAACTATTTACGATCGTTATAATATTTTGTTGGTTATCGTGACACTAGTAACTAAATAATGTCGATTTCATATATTTTCGTATTTCGTTAATTTTTAATTTTAACTCAAAATCGTATTTTTATATTATAATCGAGGTTCGTACACTTGTTTAATAAATTAATTTTCATTTTATGATTTATACTAATAAATGAGAAAATAGTCGATTTAGTTTTAAATATATTTTTAGTCGAGACTATTTTCACTTATAATTTTCTATTTGTTTCCGATTGACTATTTTTATTAAAATCCATATTATTTATTAATAAAAACTATCTGTTAAAAATAATTTGAATTCTTCGTAAATTTCATTTCATTTATAAAGCTCGTCGACTCAATTAATTTTGATACCATTTTCATAAAACATCTATTTTCTAAAATTTATGATTTTAAACTCGAGTCTTCTAATTATTTATAAAATACTCCACTATACTTTCACCTATTCTATTTGATTTATATTTTAGTAACGAATTTAAAAAAAATAAAGTCACGATAACGACGATAATAATAAAATGTTAATTTCGTGGGAAATGCTATTTTTATACATTTTCACTTATTTCAATAACTTCCGTATTTTCTATAAGACTATTTCTATTTCTATTTTAAGTAAGTTTCTAAAAATAGTAAGTTTCTATTTATAGAAAGTTTCCCTCATAATATAAAATGTTTATTCCTTTCATCTCCATATTATTTATAATGATTATATATCTTGAATATCGATAATGACTGTTTTGGAGTTATGGAATAAAGTCTAGTGTGGGGTTAGAGTAATATAATCTGGGGTTTACGGTTTTGCCATCAACTATAAGGCTAGTGTGGACATGACATAGGTCCACCCCGACGCGGCCACGCGTGGGTTTGGGGAGGCGAATGAATCTCCATATGAGATGGTCAAATTGAAATTTAAATCGAAGTAGGAGTCGCCACGGAATTTTGTGGTTATTCGGAACCGTTCGAGCCCACTCTATGTCGTAGTGGGCCGTATACAAAATACGGCCAATTTCCGATGTCAGAGTTTATTGGGCTCGTCCCTTTGCATTACGATACCGATACCGACATTATCGGATACCGTGTATTGAATGACTCTCGATGCCAATGGATTCAGACATCCGGAAACCATGGTTCTGAGTAAGGGGTGAGGGTACGTGTTGGGAAGTTCACTAAGAACACCCAACCCCGCCCGCACTTAGCGGCCTTTACTAAGATATCGTTCGTTTTTGGTGTACACGGGTTAGTTCGACGGTTGAATGATATGAAAACATTATTTTCCTAAGCATGTGAGAGAAAAATAAAATGGGTTGCTAAGTCGTTTAATGCATATTAAACTAATAACGTCAAAGTTATTTTAGCATGTGAGTTCGTTTTAGTCTAATAAAACGATAAAAACAAATAAATAGCTAAAAACATGAGAAAACGAGTTAGTAACGATTGAATAAATTGAATAAAGATGTAAATAAATAATATGCATGCTTTTAAAAAAAGGTTTATGACACGTGATGGATTAACACGTGTTGAGCGAGGTCGAAAAAGTATTTATCGAAATATGTCGCAAAAGTCGCTTTTTATGTAAGCTTCGAAAAGAATAAAAAATAGAAAATCGAGGAAACAAAAAAAAGGGACCCGACGGATCAGGCCACCGCGCGAGTCGCCTGACAGGCGCGCGACTCGCGTGGCAGTCTGTCCGGGTTTTTATATTTTGTCAAAAAATCGTTAAATTTTATAAATCGCGTAAAAATATGGATTAATTTATACTCGATTTATATTTTCGATATTCGTTGTATTCGATATTCGATTATGAAATCAATATCGAATAGTCGGAATGATTTTAGAAAAGGTTTTGAAAAAGGTTTGTTTTGAACGAAAAGTAAAAAAAAGAATTTTGAACGAAAAAGATGTTAATTCTCTCCGCGTTAAAATCGTTGCATTTTGTTTAAAAAGATGTAACGATTTTGTTAGCATCAACGAGAATTAATTAATTTAGTTCTTGTAGATACAATATTCGATTAGAGAATCGGTATCGTATTTTAAGAACGTTATAAAAATAGTTTTTTGTAGTATCGATTATTAGTAATAAATAAAAATATATGACGAACGACACATATTAATAACACGAAACGACCGACGACCCGTAAAAAAAATTGACGGACGAAAAAAAGGAAAAAGAAGACGTGAGAGAGAGAGAAAGGAGAAGAATCGGGTTTGATTTACACCCTCAACCTAGATGCTTTACTTTCTCGGTATAGAGCTCGTCGGACGGTGGCTTAGGCACGGGAGCGTCGAGATGATGCGAGATGAGTTAAGGTGTCGGTTTGGTGCGTTTTTTTATGTGTGAGGTGACGGTGGGTTCGGCCGGATGACGGGGTCGGTTTCGTCGGTATTTCGAGACTACTTCGGGATTACGTCGGGAATTCTTACTAGATGTTAAGGGTATGTGAATGGTAGATTTATGATGTGTAATTGTTGTGTATAATCGTTGTGAAAACTGTGTTGGACGGGAGGTCCTATTTATAGGAGTCGAGGTAGTCTTGCTTGTGTGACAAGAAATACCGGTTTGGATAGGAAACACGAGAGTTCGAAACGGAACGAAAGTCTCGTTTCTTGGTGGAGAAGCCAAGTAACTCGGCTGGTCGGGGAGTGTCTCGGCTGTTTGGCCGAGTGTTTGAGCTTGGTTGGCGATTTGTTTCGGTTTTCGGATAGAATTCCTACTTGAGATCGAATTCTATCCATAAACTGATTTGTTTAATATTATTTGAAAGCTGATTTTTGTGGTGTTTGGGATCGAATCAGCCGTGTGAGGTGTCACGGCTGACTCGTGTGCCTCGAGAATATTTTTCGACCGGGTTTTGACTCGGTCGTAAAAAGACGGTTTTACCCCTGGTGCCGGAATCGACCCAAATTAGTCTCATTTGACTCGAAACGACCCACTGGGCCTGGATTTGAGGTTGGTTTTGTAAGATTTGTACTCTGTAATAAGCCTAAACCAAATGTCCATGATTTCGAGCCCATATCCGAGTCCATTAAAGCATGTTTGCGTCCGATCATCATCGGGTGTTTGGCGGGACCTACTACAGACAACTGGCGGTCAAAATGTGGGTGTCTAAAGAGCCCCCGCTCTGACTGAGGCTTGGACAAGGCGAAAGTCAGAGTAGCTACCAGGCCAATCGAGGATTAAGACCTGGCAGACTTCCGATCGGGTCGTTTAGAGTCCATTAGACTTGCGTGAAGGGCTCGCCAGCCATAAGATAGAAATCATACCTGGATAGACGTCAATAATGTTGCGGGGACTTTTCTTAAAAAGTCTTGGGTATGTCTGTTTACAGACACATCCATCTTGGAATGGCGTGGGAGCCTCCATTGGAAGCTGTGGGTATACCGCTTACTGATAATCCCACCTCGAAATAGCACGGGAGCCTCCATTAGAAGCTGCGGGTGTACCGCTTACTGATACATCCCATCTTAGAATTGCGCGGGAGCCTCCATTGGAAGCTGTGGGTATACCGCTTACTGATAATTCCACCTTGGAATAGCGCGGGAGCCTTCATTAGAGGCTGTGGATGTACCGCTTACTGATACATCCGATTCTTCAGTAAAAATGTTGCTTGAATTTTCACTGGGAATTTTCTTTTGAGAATTCTCCGGGAGTCTTGGGATACCTGTCTGTTTTGCATGCAACATTCAGATAAAACATTGACTCACGCTGGGGAAGAAAATTATTTTTTTTTGATTGATTTTTTTAAAGAAAATGCTGAAAATTTTTGAAAATTTTTGGAAACGCTGAAATTTTTTGAATTTTTTTTGGAAATTAGAATGCTTGGGATGACTTTATTCCCGATCAGATTCTGACACGGACTTCTAAAATCCTCTGGTTAGGCCTGTATGCCTAGATGAAGTGTGATAAAATTTCCTATTCCCGGGGTGACTAGGAAAGGGATTTTCTCAAATGGCTAAGTTTTGCAAATTTTAAAATAAGAATTTGGAGAGAGACATGCCGACAGACTCGACTCTGGACGTGACCGGACGAGTTGGCAGACACGACTGGACTCTCTAAGGGTTGGACCGTGACTCGGTAGGGGATGGGCCACCTAAGATGACAAGACTCTTAAGTAGCGCTATTCCGTAGCCTAGGCGAGTGGCAACATGGTCGAATCCTCAGAGTGAGATTGTTTCCGTACGATAGGGCTTTGTGGTAGCAATGCCGTAGACTGGTGTTCTTTTGATTTATTTTTTTGGTTTCGGGGCATGTTCCCAAAGTAGGTGTTGTCTCGAGTCTCTGACAGATTCTTGTCTTCGACTGGGCCGAGTACTAGGACACACTATAGAAAGGAGGCTAGTTTTTGAAAGTCTTTGGATTATGTGAGTGGATGGAGAACTTCTGCCTAAGAGAAGCCCCCGAGACGACAAAGCTAGCTGCTGAGAACATGACAGTGTCGTGACCGGAATGATGGTGCTTTTGAATGAGTGTCAATGTGGGTGGTTGTGCCTCTTTTGAAAGGCTGCCTACGTATTCACGTGTTGTGAAATCAAACCAAGCCGTAGTTCAGTGTTGAAAAATGTATTATGGTGCCTAGTTTATTACGGCTTTGTGTGTAACTAGCCATAGCAATGGTGTAGGCTAGGTGCATTCCCAATGATGTCTTGACCAAAGGGCTAGAATAGTTAGGATGTTGATCCTGTGACTGTGAGCATTTTCCGGGGTAGCCCCCAGAGGTGGTGTGAACTATTTGGGCATGTTCTATGCCGACCGCAAGTTGAATTCCCGTGTTTGGGGTTGGTAACTGGTTTAGATGTTTTTGGAAATGTGGTGTTAGGAAGTAAGTGGCTTTGATGGTTCGAAATCTGGAGCTCGATTTTGTGGAGCTAAGACTTCGAGGGTAAGGTATTGTAATGTGGTAGGAAATGGGGAAGTCGAGTAATAATGACTCGAACTTCGATCGGGGTAGGTTTGATAATGCGGGATCTGATTTCCATGTCTGGCCCTAATGGTTAGGGTATCCTATGGAGCAAAAATCCGAGCTGTCTCTAGCCTAGGTCTCGGGAAGGTCCTGAGGGTTGTAATGTGGGAAGGCTAGATGTGGTGCTAGCTGACCAGCTTGATTGTTGCTCCCCTATTTGACGATAAGGGTTTTGATAATTTTTGAATTGACCGTACCTGGTCAAGGGACTTTCACTCGAGTTGACCGTTGACCACGATCATGGGTTTTTGAATTCTTTGGGTTGACCTCTTACCCCCGGTCGTGGGATTCTTCATTTGAATTGACCGTGTTTGGTCGAGGGATGTTGATAATTTGATCATGGCCAGCTTTTTTGTTTTGGCCTTTTGCTTTTTCCTTGGACTTTTGATTTTTTTTGTCCAACTTTTTTTTGTCGGTCAGACTAACACCTAAGGTAGGGACTGGTTAGTCTTATTGGATGGGTGTTTATTGTGGGAAATGGGCTTGCCTCCCATCTTGAACCCAAACTAGGAGACTATCTATATTTGTCATAGGATTCGATACAGCTCCTACTAAAGGTAGTTATGTGGCTCTCTATGTCAGACATGGAACAGGTAAAGGAAAACACGGGTCTTGATTTCCTGCAGTCATTATAGATGTGCCTGTAATAGTCACGTGCATGTGCTCACAGTGTATGATGGTGTTCATCATGTTCTCGGAAACACATAAGGAATGTATATATGAGAAAATAGAAAAGCTGATTTTATTGAATTTTGGAAAGATGACAGAATACAATTGACTCTGACTCTGACTTTGGAATAATATATCCTAGACTCGGACTCAGACTCGGACTTAAATCAGATCTGGACTCGGATGCTCGGTTGGTTGTTTTTTTTTGGTAAGGTCTTTGATAAGTGTAGTTTGTAGTGCTTATTTTGTTGTGTTTTGGTCCCATTTTCCTTGTGGAATCGCTCCTTGGGAGCGATTTATGGGTTTCTTATGCTTCCTTTAGTTCGTTCCAGGTTCCTGAGATCGATTTGGAAGAGTTGGAGCGATTCCGACTCGATACATACACATTTTGGAGCCAACGGAGTAGAGGAACGATGACTCGATGCCTTGGAATCGACCCCGAGACCTCGGGACCCAATCCCGAGCCTCCGAGACCCGATCCCGAGTCCCGAGAATCAACGAGAAACCCATGAGAGGCAAGGAGGGACCAAAGAGCTCTTAAGGGAGGCCTACAAAGACCCATCCCGTTCGGGATGGCCTCGTCCCGTTCGGGATGAAGTGAACATGAAGCGCGACTAATGTGAGCCCATCCCGATCGGGAAGGTCCTTCCCGACCGGGAAGGATGGCCCATCCCGATCGGGACCAAGCCTTCCCGACCGGGAAGGGTCAGTTACAGCTCCGCCTTGTTTCTTTCTTCTCCTTTCCACTTGTAACCCTATATATACCCCCCTCTTGTATTAAAACACCATCTTATGTTATATTCTTCACTTCTCCTAAAACCCTAGACTACTTTAGGTTAGATTAGATTAGATTAGTGTAGATTAGTCGATAATTAGTAGTTAATGATAGATTAACTCTTGTATTAAGGGAATTCTTCAAGATCTCCACCAAGATTGACAACCTTGGTGGTTTGTTTTAGGTTTTCTTCATTAATGCAAGTTTTGTTCTTCCATCCATCTTCTAGTTTGGTATAATCCTTTTCCCTTTCTCTTAATCTTATTTTTGTTATTCAAGTTTAAATCTTTAGTTGATTTTATTGTTCTTGTTCATTGTTATTACTAGTTTGTAGATGTTTGTTTTGTTTCTTTTGTTAATCCATCTTGTTCTTGTTAGTATTAGTTTGATTATGTTAGAGTAGTGTTCTTGCTAGGGTTAGTAAGGTGATTAGGGTGTTAATTGAATGATTAAGGGATTGTTGGAGATGTTGGTGGAAGATTTGGGTTTCCTCTTGGTTTAGTGCACATCACATGTTTGTTGAATTGCTTGAATGACTAAGTAGTTGAGAATGCTTGTTTTTCTTGCCTTTTTTTCGTGGGTGTTAGTTTGTTGTGGGTTCGGTTCCCTCACTAAGTTACGAGAGCCCGGTGAGGACGACCCCTAGGCCGGTCTAAGTAGTGAGAGCCCGGATGCGACCTAGGCCACCATAGCGCGCTAGAACCTCGTTTGTCATGTGTGTCGCCGAGATGGGTTCTAGGTGGAACCTCTAGGTGGGTCTAAGTTGCGACAGCCCGGACCAACCTAGATCACCCTACTACCTCCTTCTATCTAGTTCTCCCTTGACCATTCCGCTACCCCTTTGACCCCGACCTAACCCTAGCCCGCTTTCCTTGTTTGCTTTCTCCTTAGCCATAGTCATAGTCTTGCTTTCTTCCCTCTCTACCATTCTTAGTTTAGCTCGTTGACTTAGTCTAGTATTTGGGCCGACCTAGTCTAGGCTATACATTACCGTCCCCGTGGATTCGACCCGACTTGCCCTATCTACCGTAGGAATAGGCAGTTATATTATTGACGGTTGGGATTCCACGACAAATCCCTCCCATCAATTTGGCGCCGTTGCCGGGGACGGTGCATTGTTTAGACTTAGTTTGCTTATTTCTAGACTTAGTTACCCTTCTTTGTGTTCTCCCATCTTCTTTTGTGAATATTTTCTAGTTTCTCTTCTTTTCTTAGCTTTCTTTTCTCTTTGTCTCTAGTTGTGCTTGTTTATTGTCGTTGCCTAGTGCCCATAAAGCACTAGGTGTTCTCACGTTTGTTCTAGTGTGTAGTGTATGCCTAGGAGGGGAGGCGACTTCTATCTCTTTAATCCAGAGCCGGAGAGACTCTTTCGAGCCTTTCGCCAACGGACGATTAATCGGGTTAGGATCTCTCAACCAAGTGCAAGCAATACTCATCAAGGGCAAGCTCAAGGAGCCGACTTTAGCGAGTCACCTCGAGAGACGGCCGGAGGGACCTTCATCAATCCCTTCGGTAACTCTTATTCTCCTAGTTCACCCTCTTCATCTACATCAACACCGTCTACACCACCATCTTCTCCCTTATATCCAATCATGCCGAAGTTTTCATCCCACTCCACTTTTACCGAGGATGTCTTGCCGAGACCGACCCTAGCAATTAGGAGACACCTATACCCTTGATCACCTCAATTACCCTTCTACTCCTATGAACCCGACCTACCCCACTTCTCTCCATATTTGAGTTCACCTCGTTAGTTAGCCATAGTTTATTCTAGTTTGCTTATTAGTTCATCATTAGTCTAGTTTCCAATTCTCCTCCACCATAATTTTCCAATTATTGTTTCTTCGTGTTTGTTTTGGTGACCTAGTCTTGTTTTAGGTAGACATAGTCTAAACTTCGCCTTACCGTCCTCGTGGATACGATCCCGACTTGCCCTAGCTACCCACTAGGTGTAATCGATAGTTTATTCACGGTTAGGGACGTGACGAATCCCTACCATCAATTTGGCGTCGTTGCCGGGGAATTTTGTGGCAAAGACTCAATTTATCCAACTTGTGGAGAGGAGCCCGTTTAGTGGTTTGCCCACCGAAGACCCGCACCAACATATGGAGACCTTCTCCGATTATTGTGACGCTATATCTCAAACCGGGGTTACTCAAGATCAAATTCGTTGGGTACTTTTCCCGTTCTCTCTTATTGGAAAAGCGAAGCAATGGATTAAGAGTCTCGATAGGGCAACCATGGGGATTGATACTTGGAAAAAGCTTGCATTGGCATTCTACCAAAAGTTTTACCCTCCGGAAAAGACGAATTTGCTTAGGGCCTCCATCACCGGGTTCCAACAAAGGGATGAAGAGAGCCTATATGAAGCTTGGGAGCGGTTTAAATCTTTGGTTAGGTCGTGCCCTCATCATGGACTCTCACAATGGTTCTTGGTGCAACAATTTTGGAATGGTCTTTATGAGGACTCGAGAGCTATACTTAATATGGGCTCCAATGGTAGGTTTACCGAGGTCGATGACGACCAAACTTGGGCGAGAATCGAAGAGATGGCGGTGCATAATTCGCAATAATCTAGGCCTAGGAAGGCACATCGAGGAGGCATGCATGAGGTTGATGCTATCACTAAGTTAAGCATCGACCTTGGAGCTCAATTGAAAACACACATGGAGACTATTGACAAGAAGCTCCAAAGCCACCTCAACCAAGTCCAAGGCACTAGTTCCTCACACCATCAACCGATTCGAGAAGTGAATGCTTTGGGATTTGCACCTCCTTTGCCTTATCTTGGGATGTGTGATACTTGTGGAATCATTGGTCATGATCCTATGAATTGTAGAGGAAGTATTGAGCAAGTGAACGCCTTTCAAGCGTTCAAGCAAGGTGCCTCCTACCCTAATCAATACCAAGCTTCCAATCAAGTCCCTCAACAACAAGCACTTCAACATCAACAACAACATCGTCCCTATGTTCCACCTCCCTTAAGGGACAACACTCAAGGTTACCAAGGTTATGTGGGTAGTCCAAGACCCTTCAACAACTTCAAGCAAAATAACCAAAGTAACTTCCACAACAACAAGCAAGGGTTCCAACAAGGGAACTTCAATCAAGGTGGTTTCCAAGGAAACCAAAATTTCCAAGGACAACAAAACCACAACCAAGGGTATCAAAGCTACAACCATGGCAACAATCAAGGCCTTAATCAAGGCAATTCTCATGGGTTCCAAGGGAACCATCAACAACAACAAGCAACTCAAGGCAATCAACAACAAAGCAAGCCTAGGAGCCGGTCTCCTATTCATGACTATGGTACTCCATTAGCCCTCACCGATACTCCGCATAATCCATCATCCCCACCACTGGATTTCGACATACAAAAGCAAATGATGGATATGCAAAGGAATACTCAAGAAATGCAAAAGATTCAATTGGAGGCACAAATGTCACAACAAGGAATCATTGCTCAAATTCTAATGGATAACAAGGAAATGAAAACTCACATGAAGATGATTGAGAATCAAGTATCACAACTTGCATCGGGAAGTTCTTCAAGACAAAGGGGGCAATTACCTTCTCAAGATGAAACTCCAAATTTTGAGCATGTCAACGCCATCACCTTAAGGAGCGGTGCCACCTATAATCCTCCCGTGTTTCCTAGTGAGCAACAAGCAATGAAGGAAGTTGTGTCTCCAATTCAAGAAGATTCAAGCTCGGAAAATCCAATGGAGGAGCAAGTTCTTTGGGAAATTGAAAAACCCCAAGAAGACAACCCTCCCCCACTTCAAGAGAAAGACAAAAGAAAAAGGAAAGTGTCATTCGAAGAGTCTACCCCTATTGAGCAAAACAAGTACCAAATCAAGTTGCCTTTCCCATCAAGGCAAATGAAGACTAAGGTGGACACTCAATAGGACAAGTTCCTTAGTATTGCGAAGAAATACTAAGGCAAATGACACTAAGGCAAATGAAGACTAAGGTGTAGTTTGTAGTGCTTATTTTGTTGTGTTTTGGTCCCATTTTCCTTGTGGAATCGCTCCTTGGGAGCGATTTATGGGCTTCTTATGCTTCCTTTAGTTCGTTCCAGGTTCCCGAGACCGATTTGGAAGAGTTGGAGCGATTCCGACTATATACATACACATTTTGGAGCCAACGGAGTAGAGGAACGATGACTCGATGCCTTGGAATCGACCCCGAGACCTCGGGACCCAATCCCGAGCCTCCGAGACCCGATCCCGAGTCCCGAGAATCGACGAGAAACCCATGAGGCAACGAGGGACCAAAGAGCTCTTAAGGGAGGCCTACAAAGACCCATCCCGTTCGGGATGTGGTGAACATGAAGCGCGGCTACTGTGAGCCCATCCCGATCGGGAAGGTCCTTCCCGACCGGAAAGGATGGGCCATCCCGATCGGGACCAAGCCTTCCTGATGGTAAGGGATTCGTCACGTCCCTAGCCGATCAATAAAACACCGACTAACCTAGTGGGTAGCTAGGGAAAGTCGGGATCGTATCCACGAGGACGGTATATCAAGGTTTAGACTAGGTTGGCCTACAACGAGACTAGATTACCAAACAAACACAAAGAAGCGAAGAATGGAAAACTATGATGGAGGAGAAGAGATATGACTAAGCTAATGATCGAACTAATAAATAAACTAAAAGAACGATGGCTAACTAAGGAGATGAACTCAAATATGGAAAGGAAGTGGGGTAGGTCGGGTTCATAGGAGTAGAAGGATAATTAGGGTGATCAAGGGTATAGGTGTCTCCTAATTGCTAGGGTCGGTCCGGGCTCTCGCAACTTAGACCGATGCCAAGGTGGGTCCGGGCTCTCGCAACTTAGACCCTAGTCCGCGCTCTCGCGACTAAACTATTCTCGACATTTCCACAAAATAAACGATCAATGAGAAGATGAACACAAGTATGGGAAGCATGGCCACTACAACTCACACAAGCATATCAACAAACACATAGAGTGCCTACAATGTGACTAACAACAAAGATGTAACCTTCTCCCCTTAATCAACCCTAATCATCCATAATCTACCCCTAATCCCCCTACTAACCCCACAAGAAGACTACTCACTCATCATTAAGAGAAAACCAACAATAATAAGAGAAATCAATGTCACAAAACAAGCATCCATTATCATTAACAAGAACAATAGCAATAACAAAAACAATAAGAAAGAAACTTGAATAAATAACAAAGACTAAGGATGAAAAGGTTATACCAACAATAGGATGAAGAAAAGATGAAAACTTGTATTAATGAGAAACCCAAATACAATCCCAAGGTTGTCAATCTTGGAACAATCTTCAAGTATCCTCTTAATCCAAGACTAATTACAATGATTAACTAAAGATTAACTAAGATTAAGAGAAGATTATGACTAATGAGTGAGAGTAAATCTAGGGTTTTTGAGGCTTAAACTAGTCTAGGGTAAGATAAGATGTCTTAAAATTACAAGAAGGGAGTATATATATGGGTACAAGAATGAAGGAGAAGAAAAGAAAAGAGTCGCGCTGCCCCTGTAGCTTCCCGACCGGGACGGATCATCCCGAACGGGACGGCCCTGTCATCCCGACCGGGACGGGATGGTCCCGACCGGGATGGGCTCACAGCAGCCTCCTTAATGTTGCACCCCATCCCGAACGGGATGAGGCCATCCCGAACGGGATGGGCCTTGTATGCCTCCTTTAAGAGCTCTTTGGTCCCTCCTTGCCTCTCATGGGCTTCCCACCGATTCTCGGGACTCGGGATCGGGTCTCGGAGGCTCGGGATTGGGTCCCAAGGTCTCGGGGTCGACTCCAAGGCATCGAGTCATCGTTCCATTACTCCGTTGGCTCCAAAATGTGTATGTATAGAGTCGGAATCGCTCCAACTCCTCCAAATCGGTCTCGGGAACCTGAAACGAACTAAAGGAAGCGTAAGAAGCCCATAAATCGCTCCCAAGGAGCGATTCCACAAGGAAATGGGACCAAAACATAATGAAAAAGGCACTACAAACTACACTTATCAACTCCCCCACACTTAACCCTTACTCGCCCTCGAATAAGCACATACTAATACTAAACTAACCGAGTAGGTATTAGCGCACCCTACGCCCTTTCAACTCACGCGAGTGCACTTAGAGGACAAGTGCACTCCGCAAGGCAAGTTGGGTCTTGCGACAAAACTGTGGATGCAACCGGACACAAAACACATAAACAAACAAGCACACAAACAAACACATAGACGGTTGCACCCAAAAAAAAAGAAATACCGCTTCCCTCTAAAAGCGGTGAATGAAACACCGGTTTAGGACTCGAGGTAAGCGACAACGTTCCCAAGCTAGCAATACAAACCAAGGTGGACTAAACCCTAATAGTATGACGATAAAGCAACAAAAACGTTGGTAACTTACCTAGGTCCTCCTAACTTTCTAAAAACGTACTACGGGACGATCGGCGGAGTGGAAAAGTTAGGAACCACGGTGTTAGTCGACACTGTAGGTAAGTGAGACCCCGCCCCCTTTAGCGTGAGCCAAGAGGGTCGTCCCGTGTCCAAGACCGCCTAACTAGTCCAAGTAAAAAGGGTGGAAAACATGCAAAATGAGGGAAGACCGACTAATGCCGCTATCATCCTTCCTCGGGACTCGGTCCTTTGGTAGGCTCTTCACGGCAAAAGTCGGAAAAAGGCTTATTTTTGTGGGGATTTCTTTTTGTGAGACGGGTTTTCTTTTGGCATTTTCTTTCTTTTCGACGTTTTGATTTGTTTGTTGCCATGCCATTTCTTTTTCTTCTTTTCTATTTTCTTTTTGGCTTTTGTGCCTTTTCTTTTTCTTCATTTCTTTTCTTTCTTTCATTTTTTTTTTTAATTTTTTTTTCTTTTTTTTTCTTTGCCCTTTTGGCAAGATTTGGCATTTTTGGCATTCCTTTGATAGTTGAGAAAGAGAGAGATCAACAAATTGCATTTTATTTGTGTGGGTATGTGTAGGAGGTAGGGTAATGGGTGAGTCGGGACGGGCCAAGACCCTTCAAACCCACAAAAAGTGGAGAACTTGGACTAATCAAACGATCCTAAACACTGTCACCTAGGGGACGAGACTCGGTAACCAAAGCCTTTTCACACCGTGGGTGGTCATAATGGTCAAAAGTGCAAATCTCGTAGTAAATCCCTAGTAAGCTAGGTGGACTCAAGGTAAAGGACCAATGAATTCATTGATTTAGGGTCATTCTACTAGAGTAAAGTCCAAGACTCGATTTATACTACTAGGAAGGGAAAGTAAGAACTCACACACTAGCCTTTACACACAACAAAACACGACACAAAATGAAGACATGACAAAGAATGAAAGAAAAAGAGACAAAACAAAACAAAACACAACGAAACAACATAAACATATACAAATACCACCCCGATATTCCATACAAGTCACCAAATCATCCACCAATATGCACAAAGCTCCACCCGAGCACACAACATCACAATCTCTTCCAAACTCCACAAAAGACAAAGGAGAGAAAGAAGGGGTATAAGAGGTTACCAGATGTCTTTAAAGCTTTCCAATGTTATCGGCGATTAAAGCAACCTATAGGGAAAAAGGGGCAAACAAGCACACAAAACAAAAATACGACCCAAGGACGCAAAAAAGAGAAAAGACACAAAAGAAAATCTTTTTGATTTTTGTGAAATTTTTTCAAATTTTTAGGATTTTTAAAGGTTTTTTCGAAAAAAAAGGGAAAAAAGAGAAACTAACTACGATAGAATATCGCTCCCCCACACTTAAACCGAGCAATGTCCTCATATGCTCAATCATAGTGTGCGGAGAGACAAAAGAAAAGGAAAAGAAACTACGAAAATAATGCTAAAAATCAAAGATAAAGTGAAGAAAAGGTAGAAGGTGTCCGGCCGGGGTGTAGTCAAGTCACCATGGGCCGAGACGAGAAAAAGATATGGAAGGGGGAAGAAAAATAAAAAGAAAGAAATAAAAGGAAATGGGAGGGGAGGGTTAGGTGTAATCAAGTCACCTAGCCCGGATTCCGTCCAAATCCAACTAACTCCTAAAAAGGGGTGAAAATCTTGTAAATTGGACTAATCGATTGACTCTCGACGTAATCACGTCGTCGGGAGTCGGGAGTAACCACTACGGCCTCGAAGGCCACTAAGATCCCATGACTCAAGGGAAGGGGGGTAAACAATGAAAAACAAGCGATAAAAAGACGGAAAAGTAAGGATAGTTACCAAACCGAGCGGTTAGTAACTCACTTGCTCCATCGTCTCGATGATCATTGAAGGCTCGTCGCTTGTCTTCTCGGGTGCTATCTCCCTTCACACTCAAGAAGGACTCATGGTCGGGGTAGTAATGGTAGGGGGCGGGATTTGATGTGAGTGTCGGGGTAAAGTGGATAGGAAATGGAGTGAGGGCATGACAATGAAGTGCATAGGGCATATGATAAGGCTAGGGTAGCTAGGGAGGTTGGGAGGGGGCATAAAACGGTTGGGTGGACTCGATTGCCGAAGAAGAAACACAAAGGGGGAACAGAGGACCATCCCGGTCGGGAAGATCGATCCCGATCGGGTTACCTCACCCGTCCCGGTCGGGACGCCCTCATCCCGGTCGGGACGGACTCACAGGAAGCTCAAAATATGGTGCACCCATCCCGATCGGGACGGCACCCTTCCCGATCGGGAAGCCTTGCCCTTCCCGGTCGGGACGTCTTATCCCGGCCGGGATGGGCCTTCTTCAACTTCCACAATCCCAAAAGCTCGCTCTAAGCTTCAAAAACCCGATCCTCGTGCTTACAACCCAAGGTATATCATAGCCACTCTTCTCTAGGAGCATTCTCACATCACCTATCAAGCAATACTTAAACGCACATCAAACTCTCTCCCTCATAACGCTCATCAATCAATCCAAATAACAAGAATTCACAAAAATCCAACTAACTACGAGAAAGAGATATATACAATGAGACGGTTCTTGTGGAACTCCGTCAAACCAAGGATGGTGCTCTCTTCATTCTTTTTCAACAACCAAAACTAGTTCCATCTCCATCGAGGGCACGTAAGAACAAGTCGAAGGCCCTAGAGAAGTCTTCAATCAAGCATGTCATATAACCAACCACATCCCAAGACTCTTCATGGCCTTGACTTGATGTTCTCGGGGCATCCCGATCTACTAAGTTCAATGGCTTGAACTTGTACTTGCGGTCTTTCAGGATATACCCAAACGTCCACCGGTCTTCATGTGGCTCCAAGGGAGGCTCATCTTCTTCCTTGTCATTGCACTTGTCATCAAGCCCATGATTTGGGCACTCATCTTCCTCCAAATCGGAGTCATCATCCTCAAGTACATAAGAGTACTTCTTCAAGCTTTGCTCCGGTTCACCCCCTAGATCGATGTCTTTCTTGGCTTGGATCATATTGCATGATTCATCCTTAGTAGGCGAAGTGTTGCCTTGGAGGTCGAACACTATCTTTTCCTCGCCTAACTCAAATGTGATCCTACCGTTCTTCACATCGATCATGGCACCCGCGGTATGTAGAAATGGGCGTCCAAGGATGATGGGAGTGTTAGCATCCTCCGGCATGTCAACCACAATGAAGTCGACCGGAATGAAGAACTTCCCTATTTGTACCGGCACATCCTCTAACATTCCCAATGGTCGGTTAAGAGACTTATCGGCCATTTGGAGTGTAATGGACATACACTTCAACTCCGTCATCCTTAATCGCTCACAAATGGTGTAGGCGATAATGCTCACACTCGCACCCAAATCACACATAGCTCTCTCGATCTTGTAATTGCTGATGGTGCATGGGATAGAGAAACTACCCGGGTCCTTCAACTTCGGAAGCGTGGAACCTTGAATAAGCTCGCTCACCACCCTCGTGAACGCTACCGTCTCTTCCTTGTCGATGGACCTCTTCCTAGCTAGGATTTCCCGCATGAATTTTCCATATGCCGGGATTTGGGTAAGTAACTCGGTGAATGGGACACTAACATCCAACTTCTTCACAATGCTAAGGAACTTGTCGTATTGAGTGTCCACCTTAGTCTTCATTTGCCTTGATGGGAAGGCAACTTGATTTGGTACTTGTTTTCCTCAGTGGGGGTGGATTCTTGAAAGGACACTTTCCTTTTTCTCTTGTCTTTCTCTTGAAGTGGGGGAGAGTTATCTTTTTGGGGTTTTTCAACTTCCCATAGAACTTGTTCCTCCATTGGATTATCCGAGCTTGAATCTTCTTGAATTGGAGACACAACTTCCTTCATCGCTTCTTGCTCACTAGAAAACACGGGAGGATTATAGGTGGCACCGCTCCTTAAGGTGATGGCATTGACATGCTCAAAATTTGGAGTTTCACCTTGAGGAGGTAATTGCCCCCTTTGTCTTGAAGAACTTCCCGATGCAAGTTGTGACACTTGATTCTCAATCATCTTCATGTGAGTTTTCATTTCCTTGTTATCCATTAGAATTTGAGCAATGATTCCTTGTTGTGACATTTGTGCCTCCAATTGACTCTTTTGCATTTCTTGAGTATTCCTTTGCATATCCATCATTTGCTTTTGTATGTCGAAATCCCGTGGTGGGGATGATGGATTATGCGGAGTATCGGTGAGGGCTAATGGAGTACCATAGTCGTGAATAGGAGACCGGCTCCTAGGCTTGCTTTGTTGATTGCCTTGTGTTGCTTGTTGTTGTTGATGGTCCCCTTGGAACCCATGAGACTTGCCTTGATTAAGGCCTTGATTGTTGCCATGATTGTAGCTTTGATACCCTTGGTTGTGGTTTTGTTGTCCTTGGAAATTTTGGTTTCCTTGGAAACCACCTTGATTGAAGTTCCCTTGTTGGAACCCTTGCTTGTTGTTGAAGTTGCCTTGGTTATTTTCCTTGAAATTGTTGAAGGGTCTTTGGTTACCCACATAACCTTGGTAACTTTCATTGTTGTCCCGTAAGGGAGGTGGAACATAGGGACGATGTTGTTGTTGATGTTGAAGTGTTTGTTGTTGAGGGACTTGATTGGAAGCTTGGTATTGATTAGAGTAAGAGGCACCTTGCTTGAACGCTTGGAAGGCGTTCACTTGCTCAATACTCCCTCTACAATTCATAGGGTCATGACCAACGATTCCACAAGTATCACACATCCCAAAGTAAGGTGTAGGAGGTGTGAACCCCAAAGCATTCACTTCTTGAATCGGTTGATGGTGTGAGGAAGGCTTGGACTTGGTTGAGGTGGCTTTGGAGCTTCTTGTCAATAGTCTCCATGTGTGTTCTAAGTTGAGCTCCAAGGTCAATGCTTAACTTAGTGATAGCATCGACCTCATGCATGCCTCCTCGATGTGCCTTCCTAGGCCTAGAGTATTGCGAATTATGCACCGCCATCTCTTCGATTCTCGACCAAGTTTGGTCATCCTCCACTTCGGTAAACCTACCGTTAGATCCCATGTTGAGTATGGCCCTCGAGTCTTCATATAACCCGTTCCAAAATTGTTGTACGAGGAACCATTGTGATAAGCTATGGTGTGGACAGGAACGGATCAAGGCTTTGAATCTTTCCCACGATTCATAAAGGCTTTCATCATCGCGTTGTTGGAAACCCGTGATAGAAGCTCTCAATAGATTTGTCTTCTCCGGGGGATAGAATTGTTGGTAGAAGGCTAAGGCTAGCTTCTTCCAAGTGTCAATGCCAAGTCTTGCTTTGTCCAACCTCTTGAACCATTGTTTCGCTTTACCAATAAGAGAGAAAGGAAATAATACCCACCGGATTTGGTCTTGAGTTATTCCCGTTTGCGAAATAGCGTCACAATAATCCGAAAAGGTTTCCATGTGTTGATGAGGATCTTCGGTTGGTAACCCACTAAATTGACTTCTCTCGACCAATTGGATAAATTGCGTTTTCGCCATAAAATTCCCGGTATATGCCTCCGGTAAAGTGGATGGACCCGGCAAAACGTCTTCCGTGAAGGTTGAGTGAGAAGAAAACTTAGGCATGATTGGATATAAGGGAGAGGATGGTGGTGTAGACGGTGTTGATGTAGATGAAGAGGGGGAACTACGAGAAGAATCACCGAAGGGATTGATGAAGGTCCCTCCGGCCGTCTCTCGAGGTGAATTGTTCAAGTCGGCTCCTTGGGCTTGCCCTTGATGAGTATTGCTTGCACTCGGTTGAGAGATTCTAACTCGGTTAATCGTCCGTTGGCGAAAGGCTCGAAAGAGTCTCTCCGGCTCTGGATTAAAGAGATAGAAGTCGCCTCCCCTCCTAGGCATACACTACACACTAGAACAAACGTGAGAACACCTAGTGCTTTATGGGCACTAGGTAACGACAATAAACAAACACAACTAGAGACAAAGAGAAAAAGAAGAAATAAAACTAAGGAATGAAGAAAAATATAGAGAATATTCACAAAAGAAGATGGGAGAACACAAAGAAGGGTAACTAAGTCTAGAAATAAGCAAACTAAGTCTAAACAATGCACCGTCCCCGGCAACGACGCCAAATTGATGGTAAGGGATTCGTCACGTCCCTAGCCGATCAATAAAACACCGACTAACCTAGTGGGTAGCTAGGGCAAGTCGGGATCGTATCCACGAGGACGGTATATCAAGGTTTAGACTAGGTTGGCCTACAACGAGACTAGATTACCAAACAAACACAAAGAAGCGAAGAATGGAAAACTATGATGGAGGAGAAGAGATATGACTAAGCTAATGATCGAACTAATAAATAAACTAAAAGAACGATGGCTAACTAAGGAGATGAACTCAAATATGGAAAGGAAGTGGGGTAGGTCGGGTTCATAGGAGTAGAAGTATAATTGGGGTGATCAAGGGTATAGGTGTCTCCTAATTGCTAGGGTCGGTCCGGGCTCTCGCAACTTAGACCCTAGTCCGCGCTCTCGCGACTAAACTATTCTCGACATTTCCACAAAATAAACGATCAATGAGAAGATGAACACAAGTATGGGAAGCATGGCCACTACAACTCACACAAGCATATCAACAAACACATAGAGTGCCTGCAATGTGACTAACAACAATGATGTAACCTTTTCCCCTTAATCAACCCTAATCATCCATAATCTACCCCTAATCCCCCTACTAACCCCACAAGAAGACTACTCACTCATCATTAAGAGAAAACCAACAATAATAAGAGAAATCAATGTCACAAAACAAGCATCCATTATCATTAACAAGAACAATAGCAATAACAAAAACAATAAGAAAGAAACTTGAATAAATAACAAAGACTAAGGATGAAAAGGTTATACCAACAATAGGATGAAGAAAAGATGAAAACTTGTATTAATGAGAAACCCAAATACAATCCCAAGGTTGTCAATCTTGGAACAATCTTCAAGTATCCTCTTAATCCAAGACTAATTACAATGATTAACTAAAGATTAACTAAGATTAAGAGAAGATTATGACTAATGAGTGAGAGTAAATCTAGGGTTTTTGAGGCTTAAACTAGTCTAGGGTAAGATAAGATGTCTTAAAATTACAAGAAGGGAGTATATATATGGGTACAAGAATGAAGGAGAAGAAAAGAAAAGTGTCGCGCTGCCCCTGTAGCTTCCCGATTTGGACGGATCATCCCGATCGGGACGGCCCTGTCATCCCGACCGGGACGGGATGGTCCCGACCGGGATGGGCTCACAGCAGCCTCCTTAATGTTGCACCCCATCCCGAACGGGAGGAGGCCATCCCGAACGGGATGGGCCTTGTATGCCTCCTTTAAGAGCTCTTTGGTCCCTCCTTGCCTCTCATGGGCTTCCCACCGATTCTCGGGACTCGGGATCGGGTCTCGGAGGCTCGGGATTGGGTCCCAAGGTCTCGGGGTCGACTCCAAGGCATCGAGTCATCGTTCCATTACTCCGTTGGCTCCAAAATGTGTATGTATAGAGTCGGAATCGCTCCAACTCCTCCAAATCGGTCTCGGGAACCTGAAACGAACTAAAGGAAGCGTAAGAAGCCCATAAATCGCTCCCAAGGAGCGATTCCACAAGGAAATGGGACCAAAACATAATGAAAAAGGCACTACAAACTACACTTATCAACTCCCCCACACTTAACCCTTACTCGCCCTCGAATAAGCACATACTAATACTAAACTAACCGAGTGGGTATTTGCGCACCCTACGCCCTTTCAACTCACGCGAGTGCACTTAGAGGACAAGTGCACTCCGCAAGGCAAGTTGGGTCTTGCGACAAAACTGTGGATGCAACCGGACACAAAACACATAAACAAACAAGCACACAAACAAACACATAGACTGTTGCACCCAAAAAAAAAGAAATACCGCTTCCCTCTAAAAGCGGTGAATGAAACACCGGTTTAGGACTCGAGGTAAGCGACAACGTTCCCAAGATAGCAATACAAACCAAGGTGGACTAAACCCTAATAGTATGACGATAAAGCAACAAAAACGTTGGTAACTTACCTAGGTCCTCCTAACTTTCTAAAAACGTACTACGGGACGATCGGCGGAGTGGAAAAGTGAGGAACCACGGTGTTAGTCGACACTGTAGGTAAGTGAGACCCCGCCCCCTTTAGCGTGAGCCAAGAGGGTCGTCCCGTGTCCAAGACCGCCTAACTAGTCCAAGTAAAAAGGGTGGAAAACATGCAAAATGAGGGAAGACCGACTAATGCCGCTATCATCCTTCCTCGGGACTCGGTCCTTTGGTAGGCTCTTCACGGCAAAAGTCGGAAAAAGGCTTATTTTTGTGGGGATTTCTTTTTGTGAGACGGGTTTTCTTTTGGCATTTTCTTTCTTTTCGACGTTTTGATTTGTTTGTTGCCATGCCATTTCCTTTTCTTCTTTTCTATTTTATTTTTGGCTTTTGTGCCTTTTCTTTTTCTTCATTTCTTTTCTTTCTTTCATTTTTTTTTTAATTTTTTTTTCTTTTCTTTTCTTTGCCCTTTTGGCAAGATTTGGCATTTTTGGCATTCCTTTGATAGTTGAGAAAGAGAGAGATCAACAAATTGCATTTTATTTGTGTGGGTATGTGTAGGAGGTAGGGTAATGGGTGAGTCGGGACGGGCCAAGACCCTTCAAACCCACAAAAAGTGGAGATCTTGGACTAATCAAACGATCCTAAACACTGTCACCTAGGGGACGAGACTCGGTAACCAAGGCCTTTTCACACCGTGGGTGGTCATAATGGTCAAAAGTGCAAATCTCGTAGTAAATCCCTAGTAAGCTAGGTGGACTCAATGTAAAGGACCAATGAATTCATTGATTTAGGGTCATTCTACTAGAGTAAAGTCCAAGACTCGATTTATACTACTAGGAAGGGAAAGTAAGAACTCACACACTAGCCTTTACACACAAGACACACAACAAAACACGACACAAAATGAAGACATGACAAAGAATGAAAGAAAAAGAGACAAAACAAAACAAAACACAACGAAACAACATAAACATTTACAAACACCACCCCGATATTCCATACAAGTCACCAAATCATCCACCAATATGCACAAAGCTCCACCCGAGCACACAACATCACAATCTCCTCCAAACTCCACAAAAGACAAAGGAGAGAAAGAAGGGGTAGAAGAGGTTACCGGATGTCTTTAAAGCTTTCCAATGTTATCGGCGATTAAAGCAACCTATAGGGAAAAAGGGGCAAACAAGCACACAAAACAAAAATACGACCCAAGGACGCAAAAAAAGAGAAAAGACACAAAAGAAAATCTTTTTGATTTTTGTGAAATTTTTTCAAATTTTTAGGGTTTTTAAAGGTTTTTTCGAAAAAAAAGGGAAAAAAGAGAAACTAACTACGATAGAATATCGCTCCCCCACACTTAAACCGAGCAATGTCCTCATATGCTCAATCATAGTGTGCGGAGAGACAAAAGAAAAGGAAAAGAAACTACGAAAATAATGCTAAAAATCAAAGATAAAGTGAAGAAAAGGTAGAAGGTGTCCGGCCGGGGTGTAGTCAAGTCACCATGGGCCGAGACGAGAAAAAGATATGGAAGGGGGAAGAAAAATAAAAAGAAATAAATAAAAGGAAATGGGAGGGGAGGGCTAGGTGTAATCAAGTCACCTAGCCCGGATTCCGTCCAAATCCGACTAACTCCTAAAAAGGGGTGAAAATCTTGTAAATTGGACTAATCAATTGACTCTCGACGTAATCACGTCGTCGGGAGTCGGGAGCAACCATACTACGGCCTCGAAGGCCACTAAGATCCCATGACTCAAGGGAAGGGGGGTAAACAATGAAAAACAAGCGATAAAAAGACGGAAAAGTAAGGATAGTTACCAAACCGAGCGGTTAGTAACTCACTTGCTCCATCGTCTCGATGATCATTGAAGGCTCGTCGCTTGTCTTCTCGGGTGCTATCTCCCTTCACACTCAAGAAGGACTCATGGTCGGGGTAGTAATGGTAGGGGGCGGGATTTGATGTGAGTGTCGGGGTAAAGTGGATAGGAAATGGAGTGAGGGCATGACAATGAAGTGCATAGGGCATATGATAAGGCTAGGGTAGCTAGGGAGGTTGGGAGGGGGCATAAAACGGTTGGGTGGACTCGATTGCCGAAGAAGAAACACAAAGGGGGAACAGAGGACCATCCCGGTCGGGAAGATCCATCCCGATCGGGTTACCTCACCCGTCCCGGTCGGGACGCCCTCATCCCGATCGGGACGGACTCACAGGAAGCTCGAAATATGGTGCACCCATCCCGATCGGGACGGCACCCTTCCCGATCGGGAAGCCTTGCCCTTCCCGGTCGGGACGCCTTATCCCGACCGGGATGGGCCTTCTTCAACTTCCACAATCCCAAAAGCTCGCTCTAAGCTTCAAAAACCCGATCCTCGTGCTTACAACCCAAGGTATATCATAGCCACTCTTCTCTAGGAGCATTCTCACATCACCTATCAAGCAATACTTAAACGCACATCAAACTCTCTCCCTCACAACGCTCATCAATCAATCCAAATAACAAGAATTCACAAAAATCCAACTAACTACAAGAAAGAGATATATACAATGAGACGGTTCTTGTGGAACTCCGTCAAACCAAGGATGGTGCTCTCTTCATTCTTTTTCAACAACCAAAACTAGTTCCATCTCCATCGAGGGCACGTAAGAACAAGTCGAAGGCCCTAGAGAAGTCTTCAATCAAGCATGTCATATAACCAACCACATCCCAAGACTCTTCATGGCCTTGACTTGATGTTCCCGGGGCATCCCGATCTACTAAGTTCAATGGCTTGAACTTGTACTTGCGGTCTTTCAGGATATACCCAAACGTCCACCGGTCTTCATGTGGCTCCAAGGGAGGCTCATCTTCTTCCTTGTCATTGCACTTGTCATCAAGCCCATGATTTGGGCACTCATCTTCCTCCAAATAGGAGTCATCATCCTCAAGTACATAAGAGTACTTCTTCAAGCTTTGCTCCGGTTCACCCCCTAGATCGATGTCTTTCTTGGCTTGGATCATATTGCATGATTCATCCTTAGTAGGCGAAGTGTTGCCTTGGAGGTCGAACACTATCTTTTCCTCGCCTAACTCAAATGTGATCCTACCGTTCTTCACATCGATCATGGCACCCGCGGTGTGTAGAAATGGGCGTCCAAGGATGATGGGAGTGTTAGCATCCTCCGGCATGTCAACCACAATGAAGTCGACCGGAATGAAGAACTTCCCTATTTGTACCGGCACATCCTCTAACATTCCCAATGGTCGGTTAAGAGACTTATCGGCCATTTGGAGTGTAATGGACATACACTTCAACTCCGTCATCCCTAATCGCTCACAAATGGTGTAGGGGATAATGCTCACACTCGCACCCAAATCACACATAGCTCTCTCGATCTTGTAATTGCTGATGGTGCATGGGATAGAGAAACTACCCGGGTCCTTCAACTTCGGAAGCGTGGAACCTTGAATAAGCTCGCTCACCACCCTCGTGAACGCTACCGTCTCTTCCTTGTCGATGGACCTCTTCCTAGCTAGGATTTCCCGCATGAATTTTCCATATGCCGGGATTTGGGTAAGTAACTCGGTGAATGGGACACTAACATCCAACTTCTTCACAATGCTAAGGAACTTGTCGTATTGAGTGTCCACCTTAGTCTTCATTTGCCTTGATGGGAAGGCAACTTGATTTGGTACTTGTTTTGCTCAGTGGGGGTGGATTCATGAAAGGACACTTTCCTTTTTCCCTTGTCTTTCTCTTGAAGTGGGGGAGAGTTATCTTCTTGGGGTTTTTCAACTTCCCATAGAACTTGTTCCTCCATTGGATTATCCGAGCTTGAATCTTCTTGAATTGGAGACACAACTTCCTTCATCGCTTCTTGCTCACTAGAAAACACGGGAGGATTATAGGTGGCACCGCTCCTTAAGATGATGGCATTGACATGCTCAAAATTGGGAGTTTCACCTTGAGGAGGTAATTGCCCCCTTTGTCTTGAAGAACTTCCCGATGCAAGTTGTGACACTTGATTCTCAATCATCTTCATGTGAGTTTTCATTTCCTTGTTATCCATTAGAATTTGAGCAATGATTCCTTGTTGTGACATTTGTGCCTCCAATTGACTCTTTTGCATTTCTTGAGTATTCCTTTGCATATCCATCATTTGCTTTTGTATGTCGAAATCCCATGGTGGGGATGATGGATTATGCGGAGTATCGGTGAGGGCTAATGGAGTACCATAGTCGTGAATAGGAGACCGGATCCTAGGCTTGCTTTGTTGATTGCCTTGTGTTGCTTGTTGTTGTTGATGGTCCCCTTGGAACCCATGAGACTTGCCTTGATTAAGGCCTTGATTGTTGCCATGATTGTAGCTTTGATACCCTTGGTTGTGGTTTTGTTGTCCTTGGAAATTTTGGTTTCCTTGGAAACCACCTTGATTGAAGTTCCCTTGTTGGAACCCTTGCTTGTTGTTGAAGTTGCCTTGGTTATTTTCCTTGAAATTGTTGAAGGGTCTTTGGTTACCCACATAACCTTGGTAACTTTCATTGTTGTCCCGTAAGGGAGGTGGAACATAGGGACGATGTTGTTGTTGATGTTGAAGTGTTTGTTGTTGAGGGACTTGATTGGAAGCTTGGTATTGATTAGAGTAGGAGGCACCTTGCTTGAACGCTTGGAAGGCGTTCACTTGCTCAATACTCCCTCTACAATTCATAGGGTCATGACCAACGATTCCACAAGTATCACACATCCCAAAGTAAGGTGTAGGAGGTGTGAACCCCAAAGCATTCACTTCTTGAATCGGTTGATGGTGTGAGGAACTAGTGGCTTGGACTTGGTTGAGGTGGCTTTGGAGCTTCTTGTCAATAGTCTCCATGTGTGTTCTAAGTTGAGCTCCAAGGTCAATGCTTAACTTAGTGATAGCATCGACCTCATGCATGCCTCCTCGATGTGCCTTCCTAGGCCTAGAGTATTGCGAATTATGCACCGCCATCTCTTCGATTCTCGACCAAGTTTGGTCATCCTCCACTTCGGTAAACCTACCGTTAGATCCCATGTTGAGTATGGCCCTCGAGTCTTCATATAACCCGTTCCAAAATTGTTGTACGAGGAACCATTGTGATAAGCTATGGTGTGGACAGGAACGGATCAAGGCTTTGAATCTTTCCCATGATTCATAAAGGCTTTCATCATCGCGTTGTTGGAAACCCGTGATAGAAGCTCTCAATAGATTTGTCTTCTCCGGGGGATAGAATTGTTGGTAGAAGGCTAAGGCTAGCTTCTTCCAAGTGTCAATGCCAAGTCTTGCTTTGTCCAACCTCTTGAACCATTGTTTCGCTTTACCAATAAGAGAGAAAGGAAATAATACCCACCGGATTTGGTCTTGAGTTATTCCCGTTTGCGAAATAGCGTCACAATAATCCGAAAAGGTTTCCATGTGTTGATGAGGATCTTCGGTTGGTAACCCACTAAATTGACTTCTCTCGACCAATTGGATAAATTGCGTTTTCGCCACAAAATTCCCGGTATATGCCTCCGGTAAAGTGGATGGACCCGGCAAAACGTCTTCCGTGAAGGTTGAGTGAGAAGAAAACTTAGGCATGATTGGATATAAGGGAGAGGATGGTGGTGTAGACGGTGTTGATGTAGATGAAGAGGGGGAACTAGGAGAAGAATCACCGAAGGGATTGATGAAGGTCCCTCCGGCCGTCTCTCGAGGTGAATTGTTCAAGTCGGCTCCTTGGGCTTGCCCTTGATGAGTATTGCTTGCACTCGGTTGAGAGATTCTAACTCGGTTAATCGTCCGTTGGCGAAAGGCTCAAAAGAGTCTCTCCGGCTCTGGATTAAAGAGATAGAAGTCGCCTCCCCTCCTAGGCATACACTACACACTAGAACAAACGTGAGAACACCTAGTGCTTTATAGGCACTAGGTAACGACAATAAACAAACACAACTAGAGACAAAGAGAAAAAGAAGAAATAAAACTAAGGAATGAAGAAAAATATAGAGAATATTCACAAAAGAAGATGGGAGAACACAAAGAAGGGTAACTAAGTCTAGAAATAAGCAAACTAAGTCTAAACAATGCACCGTCCCCGGCAACGACGCCAAATTGATGGTAAGGGATTCGTCACGTCCCTAGCCGATCAATAAAACACCGACTAACCTAGTGGGTAGCTAGGGCAAGTCGGGATCGTATCCACGAGGACGGTATATCAAGGTTTAGACTAGGTTGGCCTACAACGAGACTAGATTACCAAACAAACACAAAGAAGCGAAGAATGGAAAACTATGATGGAGGAGAAGAGATATGACTAAGCTAATGATCGAACTAATAAATAAACTAAAAGAACGATGGCTAACTAAGGAGATGAACTCAAATATGGAAAGGAAGTGGGGTAGGTCGGGTTCATAGGAGTAGAAGGATAATTGGGGTGATCAAGGGTATAGGTGTCTCCTAATTGCTAGGGTCGGTCCGGGCTCTCGCAACTTAGACCGATGCCAAGGTGGGTCCGAGCTCTCGCAACTTAGACCCTAGTCCGCGCTCTCGCGAATAAACTATTCTCGACATTTCCACAAAATAAACGATCAATGAGAAGATGAACACAAGTATGGGAAGCATGGCCACTACAACTCACACAAGCATATCAACAAACACATAGAGTGCCTACAATGTGACTAACAACAAAGATGTAACCTTTTCCCCTTAATCAACCCTAATCATCCATAATCTACCCCTAATCCCCCTACTAACCCCACAAGAAGACTACTCACTCATCATTAAGAGAAAACCAACAATAATAAGAGAAATCAATGTCACAAAACAAGCATCCATTATCATTAACAAGAACAATAGCAATAACAAAAACAATAAGAAAGAAACTTGAATAAATAACAAAGACTAAGGATGAAAAGGTTATACCAACAATAGGATGAAGAAAAGATGAAAACTTGTATTAATGAGAAACCCAAATACAATCCCAAGGTTGTCAATCTTGGAACAATCTTCAAGTATCCTCTTAATCCAAGACTAATTACAATGATTAACTAAAGATTAACTAAGATTAAGAGAAGATTAAGACTAATGAGTGAGAGTAAATCTAGGGTTTTTGAGGCTTAAACTAGTCTAGGGTAAGATAAGATGTCTTAAAATTACAAGAAGGGAGTATATATATGGGTACAAGAATGAAGGAGAAGAAAAGAAAAGAGTCGCGCTGCCCCTGTAGCTTCCCGACCGGGACGGATCATCCCGAACGGGACGGCCCTGTCATCCCGATCGGGACGGGATGGTCCCGACCGGGATGGGCTCACAGCAGCCTCCTTAATGTTGCACCCCATCCCGAACGGGATGGGCCTTGTATGCCTCCTTTAAGAGCTCTTTGGTCCCTCCTTGCCTCTCATGTGCTTCCCACCGATTCTCGGGACTCCGGATCGGGTCTCGGAGGCTCGGGATTGGGTCCCAAGGTCTCGGGGTCGACTCCAAGGCATCGAGTCATCGTTCCATTACTCCGTTGGCTCCAAAATGTGTATGTATAGAGTCGGAATCGCTCCAACTCCTCCAAATCGGTCTCGGGAACCTGAAACAAACTAAAGGAAGCGTAAGAAGCCCATAAATCGCTCCCAAGGAGCGATTCCACAAGGAAATGGGACCAAAACATAATGAAAAAGGCACTACAAACTACACTTATCAACTCCCCCACACTTAACCCTTACTCGCCCTCGAATAAGCACATACTAATACTAAACTAACCGAGTGGATATTAGCGCACCCTACGCCCTTTCAACTCACGCGAGTGCACTTAGAGGACAAGTGCACTCCGCAAGGCAAGTTGGGTCTTGCGACAAAACTGTGGATGCAACCGGACACAAAACACATAAACAAACAAGCACACAAACAAACACATAGACGGTTGCACCCAAAAAAAAAAGAAATACCGCTTCCCTCTAAAAGCGGTGAATGAAACACCGGTTTAGGACTCGAGGTAAGCGACAACGTTCCCAAGCTAGCAATAAAAACCAAGGTGGACTAAACCCTAATAGTATGACGATAAAGCAACAAAAACGTTGGTAACTTACCTAGGTCCTCCTAACTTTCTAAAAACGTACTACGGGACGATCGGCGGAGTGGAAAAGTGAGGAACCACGGTGTTAGTCGACACTGTAGGTAAGTGAGACCCCGCCCCCTTTAGCGTGAGCCAAGAGGGTCGTCCCGTGTCCAAGACCGCCTAACTAGTCCAAGTAAAAAGGGTGGAAAACATGCAAAATGAGGGAAGACCGACTAATGCCGCTATCATCCTTCCTCGGGACTCGGTCCTTTGGTAGGCTCTTCACGGCAAAAGTCGGAAAAAGGCTTATTTTTGTGGGGATTTCTTTTTGTGAGACGGGTTTTCTTTTGGCATTTTCTTTCTTTTCGACGTTTTGATTTGTTTGTTGCCATGCCATTTCTTTTTCTTCTTTTCTATTTTCTTTTTGGCTTTTGTGCCTTTTCTTTTTCTTCATTTTTTTTCTTTCTTTCATTTTTTTTTTATTTTTTTTTCTTTTCTTTTCTTTGCCTTTTTGGCAAGATTTGGCATTCCTTTGACAGTTGAGAAAGAGAGAGATCAACAAATTGCATTTTATTTGTGTGGGTATGTATAGGAGGTAGGGTAATGGGTGAGTCGGGACGGGCCAAGACCCTTCAAACCCACAAAAAGTGGAGAACTTGGACTAATCAAACGATCCTAAACACGGTCACCTAGGGGATGAGACTCGGTAACCAAGGCCTTTTCACACCGTGGGTGGTCATAATGGTCAAAAGTGCAAATCTCGTAGTAAATCCCTAGTAAGCTAGGTGGACTCAAGGTAAAGGACCAACGAATTCATTGATTTAGGGTCATTCTACTAGAGTAAAGTCCAAGACTCGATTTATACTACTAGGAAGGGAAAGTAAGAACTCACACACTAGCCTTTACACACAAGACACACAACAAAACACGACACAAAATGAAGACATGACAAAGAATGAAAGAAAAAGAGACAAAACAAAACAAAACACAACGAAACAACATAAACATTTACAAACACCACCCCGATATTCCATACAAGTCACCAAATCATCCACCAATATGCACAAAGCTCCACCAGAGCACACAACATCACAATCTCCTCCAAACTCCACAAAAGACAAAGGAGAGAAAGAAGGGGTAGAAGAGGTTACCGGATGTCTTTAAAGCTTTCCAATGTTATCGGCGATTAAAGCAACCTATAGGGAAAAAGGGGCAAACAAGCACACAAAACAAAAATACGACCCAAGGACGCAAAAAAGAGAAAAGACACAAAAGAAAATCTTTTTGATTTTTGTGAATTTTTTTCAAATTTTTAGGGTTTTTAAAGGTTTTTTCGAAAAAAAAGGGAAAAAAGAGAAACTAACTACGATAGAATATCGCTCCCCCACACTTAAACCGAGCAATGTCCTCATATGCTCAATCATAGTGTGCGGAGAGACAAAAGAAAAGGAAAAGAAACTACGAAAATAATGCTAAAAATCAAAGATAAAGTGAAGAAAAGGTAGAAGGTGTCCGGCCGGGGTGTAGTTAAGTCACCATGGGCCGAGACGAGAAAAAGATATGGAAGGGGGAAGAAAAATAAAAAGAAAGAAATAAAAGGAAATGGGAGGGGAGGGCTAGGTGTAATCAAGTCACCTAGCCCGGATTCCGTCCAAATCCGACTAACTCCTAAAAAGGGGTGAAAATCTTGTAAATTGGACTAATCGATTGACTCTCGACGTAATCACGTCGTCGGGAGTCAGGAGCAACCATACTACGGCCTCGAAGGCCACTAAGATCCCATGACTCAAGGGAAGGGGGGTAAACAATGAAAAACAAGCGATAAAAAGACGGAAAAGTAAGGATAGTTACCAAACCGAGCGGTTAGTAACTCACTTGCTCCATCGTCTCGATGATCATTGAAGGCTCGTCGCTTGTCTTCTCGGGTGCTATCTCCCTTCACACTCAAGAAGGACTCATGGTCGGGGTAGTAATGGTAGGGGGCGGGATTTGATGTGAGTGTCGGGGTAAAGTGGATAGGAAATGGAGTGAGGGCATGACAATGAAGTGCATAGGGCATATGATAAGGCTAGGGTAGCTAGGGAGGTTGGGTGGGGGCATAAAACGGTTGGGTGGACTCGATTGCCGAAGAAGAAACACAAAGGGGGAACAGAGGACCATCCCGGTCGGGAAGATCGATCCCGATCGGGTTACCTCACCCGTCCCGGTCGGGACGCCCTCATCCCGGTCGGGACGGACTCACAGGAAGCTCGAAATATGGTGCACCCATCCCGATCGGGACGGCACCCTTCCCGATCGGGAAGCCTTGCCCTTCCCGGTCGGGACGCCTTATCCCGGCCGGGATGGGCCTTCTTCAAGTTCCACAATCCCAAAAGCTCGCTCTAAGCTTCAAAAACCCGATCCTCGTGCTTACAACCCAAGGTATATCATAGCCACTCTTCTCTAGGAGCATTCTCACATCACCTATCAAGCAATACTTAAACGCACATCAAACTCTCTCCCTCACAACGCTCATCAATCAATCCAAATAACAAGAATTCACAAAAATCCAACTAACTACAAGAAAGAGATATATACAATGAGACGGTTCTTGTGGAACTCCGTCAAACCAAGGATGGTGCTCTCTTCATTCTTTTTCAACAACCAAAACTAGTTCCATCTCCATCGAGGGCACGTAAGAACAAGTCGAAGGCCCTAGAGAAGTCTTCAATCAAGCATGTCATATAACCAACCACATCCCAAGACTCTTCATGGTCTTGACATGACGTTCCCGGGGCATCCCGATCTACTAAGTTCAATGGCTTGAACTTGTACTTGCGGTCTTTCAGGATATACCCAAACGTCCACCGGTCTTCATGTGGCTCCAAGGGAGGCTCATCTTCTTCCTTGTCATTGCACTTGTCATCAAGCCCATGATTTGGGCACTCATCTTCCTCCAAATCGGAGTCATCATCCTCAAGTACATAAGAGTACTTCTTCAAGCTTTGCTCCGGTTCACCCGCTAGATCGATGTCTTTCTTGGCTTGGATCATATTGCATGATTCATCCTTAGTAGGCGAAGTGTTGCCTTGGAGGTCGAACACTATCTTTTCCTCGCCTAACTCAAATGTGATCCTACCGTTCTTCACATCGATCATGGCACCCGCGGTGTGTAGAAATGGGCGTCCAAGGATGATGGGAGTGTTAGCATCCTCCGGCATGTCAACCACAATGAAGTCGACCGGAATGAAGAACTTCCCTATTTGTACCGGCACATCCTCTAACATTCCCAATGGTCGGTTAAGAGACTTATCGGCCATTTGGAGTGTAATGGACATACACTTCAACTCCGTCATCCCTAATCGCTCACAAATGGTGTAGGGGATAATGCTCACACTCGCACCCAAATCACACATAGCTCTCTCGATCTTGTAATTGCTGATGGTGCATGGGATAGAGAAACTACCCGGGTCCTTCAACTTCGGAAGCGTGGAACCTTGAATAAGCTCGCTCACCACCCTCGTGAACGCTACCGTCTCTTCCTTGTCGATGGACCTCTTCCTAGCTAGGATTTCCCGCATGAATTTTCCATATGCCGGGATTTGGGTAAGTAACTCGGTGAATGGGACACTAACATCCAACTTCTTCACAATGCTAAGGAACTTGTCGTATTGAGTGTCCACCTTAGTCTTCATTTGCCTTGATGGGAAGGCAACTTGATTTGGTACTTGTTTTGCTCAGTGGGGGTGGATTCTTCAAAGGACACTTTCCTTTTTCCCTTGTCTTTCTCTTGAAGTGGGGGAGAGTTATCTTCTTGGGGTTTTTCAACTTCCCATAGAACTTGTTCCTCCATTGGATTATCCGAGCTTGAATCTTCTTGAATTGGAGACACAACTTCCTTCATCGCTTCTTGCTCACTAGAAAACACGGGAGAATTATAGGTGGCACCGCTCCTTAAGGTGATGGCATTGACATGCTCAAAATTTGGAGTTTCACCTTGAGGAGGTAATTGCCCCCTTTGTCTTGAAGAACTTCCCGATGCAAGTTGTGACACTTGATTCTCAATCATCTTCATGTGAGTTTTCATTTCCTTGTTATCCATTAGAATTTGAGCAATGATTCCTTGTTGTGACATTTGTGCCTCCAATTGACTCTTTTGCATTTCTTGAGTATTCCTTTGCATATCCATCATTTCCTTTTGTATGTCAAAATCCCGTGGTGGAGATGATGGATTATGCGGAGTATCGGTGAGGGCTAATGGAGTACCATAGCCGTGAATAGGAGACTGGCTCCTAGGCTTGCTTTGTTGATTGCCTTGTGTTGCTTGTTGTTGTTGATGGTCCCCTTGGAACCCATGAGACTTGCCTTGATTAAGGCCTTGATTGTTGCCATGATTGTAGCTTTGATACCCTTGGTTGTGGTTTTGTTGTCCTTGGAAATTTTGGTTTCCTTGGAAACCACCTTGATTGAAGTTCCCTTGTTGGAACCCTTGCTTGTTGTTGAAGTTGCCTTGGTTATTTTGCTTGAAATTGTTGAAGGGTCTTTGGTTACCCACATAACCTTGGTAACTTTCATTGTTGTCCCGTAAGGGAGGTGGAACATAGGGACGATGTTGTTGTTGATGTTGAAGTGTTTGTTGTTGAGGGACTTGATTGGAAGCTTGGTATTGATTAGAGTAGGAGGCACCTTGATTGAACGCTTGGAAGGCGTTCACTTGCTTAATACTCCCTCTACAATTCATAGGGTCATGACCAACGATTTCACAAGTATCACACATCCCAAAGTAAGGTGTAGGAGGTGTGAACCCCAAAGCATTCACTTCTTGAATCGGTTGATGGTGTGAGGAACTAGTGGCTTGGACTTGGTTGAGGTGGCTTTGGAGCTTCTTGTCAATAGTCTCCATGTGTGTTCTAAGTTGAGCTCCAAGGTCAATGCTTAACTTAGTGATAGCATCGACCTCATGCATGCCTCCTCGATGTGCCTTCCTAGGCCTAGAGTATTGCGAATTATGCACCGCCATCTCTTCGATTCTCGACCAAGTTTGGTCATCCTCCACTTCGGTAAACCTACCGTTAGATCCCATGTTGAGTATGGCCCTCGAGTCTTCATATAACCCGTTCCAAAATTGTTGTACGAGGAACCATTGTGATAAGCTATGGTGTGGACAGGAACGGATCAAGGCTTTGAATCTTTCCCATGATTCATAAAGGCTTTCATCATCGCGTTGTTGGAAACCCGTGATAGAAGCTCTCAATAGATTTGTCTTCTCCGGGGGATAGAATTGTTGGTAGAAGGCTAAGGCTAGCTTCTTCCAAGTGTCAATGCCAAGTCTTGCTTTGTCCAACCTCTTGAACCATTGTTTCGCTTTACCAATAAGAGAGAAAGGAAATAATACCCACCGGATTTGGTCTTGAGTTATTCCCGTTTGCGAAATAGCGTCACAATAATCCGAAAAGGTTTCCATGTGTTGATGAGGATCTTCGGTTGCCACTAAATTGACTTCTCTCGACCAATTGGATAAATTGCGTTTTCGCCACAAAATTCCCGGTATATGCCTCCGGTAAAGTGGATGGACCCGGCAAAACGTCTTCCGTGAAGGTTGAGTGAGAAGAAAACTTAGGCATGATTGGATATAAGGGAGAGGATGGTGGTGTAGACGGTGTTGATGTAGATGAAGAGGGGGAACTAGGAGAAGAATCACCGAAGGGATTGATGAAGGTCCCTCCGGCCGTCTCTCGAGGTGAATTGTTCAAGTAGGCTCCTTGGGCTTGCCCTTGATGAGTATTGCTTGCACTCGGTTGAGAGATTCTAACTCGGTTAATCGTCCGTTGGCGAAAGGCTCGAAAGAGTCTCTCCGGCTCTGGATTAAAGAGATAGAAGTCGCCTCCCCTCCTAGGCATACACTACACACTAGAACAAACGTGAGAACACCTAGTTGCTTTATGGGCACTAGGTAACGACAATAAACAAACACAACTAGAGACAAAGAGAAAAAGAAGAAATAAAACTAAGGAATGAAGAAAAATCTAGAGAATATTCACAAAAGAAGATGGGAGAACACAAAGAAGGGTAACTAAGTCTAGAAATAAGCAAACTAAGTCTTAACAATGCACCGTCCCCGGCAACGACGCCAAATTGATGGTAAGGGATTCGTCACGTCCCTAGCCGATCAATAAAACCCCGACTAACCTAGTGGGTAGCTAGGGCAAGTCGGGATCGTATCCACGAGGACGGTATATTAAGGTTTAGACTAGGTTGGCCTACAACGAGACTAGATTACCAAACAAACACAAAGAAGCGAAGAATGGAAAACTATGATGGAGGAGAAGAGATATGACTAAGCTAATGATCGAACTAATAAATAAACTAAAAGAACGATGGCTAACTAAGGAGATGAACTCAAATATGGAAAGGAAGTGGGGTAGGCCGGGTTCATAGGAGTAGAAGGATAATTGGGGTGATCAAGGGTATAGGTGTCTCCTAATTGCTAGGGTCGGTCCGGGCTCTCGCAACTTAGACCGATGCCAAGGTGGGTCCGGGCTCTCGCAACTTAGACCCTAGTCCGCGCTCTCGCGACTAAACTATTCTCGACATTTCCACAAAATAAACGATCAATGAGAAGATGAACACAAGTATGGGAAGCATGGCCACTACAACTCACACAAGCATATCAACAAACACATAGAGTGCCTACAATGTGACTAACAACAAAGATGTAACCTTTTCCCCTTAATCAACCCTAATCATCCATAATCTACCCCTAATCCCCCTACTAACCCCACAAGAAGACTACTCACTCATCATTAAGAGAAAACCAACAATAATAAGAGAAATCAATGTCACAAAACAAGCATCCATTATCATTAACAAGAACAATAACAATAACAAAAACAATAAGAAAGAAACTTGAATAAATAACAAAGACTAAGGATGAAAAGGTTATACCAACAATAGGATGAAGAAAAGATGAAAACTTGTATTAATGAGAAACCCAAATACAATCCCAAAGTTGTCAATCTTGGAACAATCTTCAAGTATCCTCTTAATCCAAGACTAATTACAATGATTAACTAAAGATTAACTAAGATTAAGAGAAGATTATGACTAATGAGTGAGAGTAAATCTAGGGTTTTTGAGGCTTAAACTAGTCTAGGGTAAGATAAGATGTCTTAAAATTACAAGAAGGGAGTATATATATGGGTACAAGAATGAAGGAGAAGAAAAGATAAGAGTCGCGCTGCCCCTGTAGCTTCCCGACCGGGACGGATCATCCCGATCGGGACGGCCCTGTCATCCCGACCGGGACGTGATGGTCCCGACCGGGATTGGCTCACAGCAGCCTCCTTAATGTTGCACCCCTTCCCGAACGGGACGAGGCCATCCCGAACGGGATGGGCCTTGTATGCCTCCTTTAAGAGCTCTTTGGTCCCTCCTTGCCTCTCATGGGCTTCCCACCGATTCTCGGGACTCGGGATCGGGTCTCGGAGGCTCGGGATTGGGTCCCAAGGTCTCGGGGTCGACTCCAAGGCATCGAGTCATCGTTCCATTACTCCGTTGGCTCCAAAATGTGTATGTATAGAGTCGGAATCGCTCCAACTCCTCCAAATCGGTCTCGGGAACCTGAAATGAACTAAAGGAAGCGTAAGAAGCCCATAAATCGCTCCCAAGGAGCGATTCCACAAGGAAATGGGACCAAAACATAATGAAAAAGGCACTACAAACTACACTTATCACTTCCCGACCGGGAAGGGTCAGTTACAGCTCTGCCTTGTTTCTTTCTTGTCCTTTCCACTTGTAACCCTATATATACCCCCCTCTTGTATTAAGACACCATCTTATGTTATATTCTTCACTTCTCCTAAAACCCTAGACTACTTTAGGTTAGATTAGATTAGATTAGTGTAGATTAGTCGATAATTAGTAGTTAATAATAGATTAGCTCTTGTATTAAGGGAATTCTTCAAGATCTCCACCAAGATTGACAACCTTGGTGGTTTGTTTTGGGTTTTCTTCATTAATGCAAGTTTTGTTCTTCCTTCCATCCTCTAGTTTGGTATAATCCTTTTCCCTTTCTCTTAATCTTATTTTTGTTATTCAAGTTTGAATCTTTAGTTGATTTTATTGTTCTTGTTCATTGTTATTACTAGTTTGTAGATGTTTGTTTTGTTTCTTTTGTTAATCCATCTTGTTCTTGTTAGTATTAGTTTGATTATGTTAGAGTAGTGTTCTTGCTAGGGTTAGTAAGGTGATTAGGGTGTTAATTGAATGATTAAGGGATTGTTGGAGATGTTGGTGGAAGATTTGGGTTTCCTCTTGGTTTGGTGCACATCACATGTTTGTTGAATTGCTTGAATGACTAAGTAGTTGAGAATGCTTGTTTTTCTTGCCTTTTGTTTTGT
The DNA here is from genome assembly GCA_958450325.1 of Agrostemma githago. Taxonomy (NCBI): domain Eukaryota; kingdom Viridiplantae; phylum Streptophyta; class Magnoliopsida; order Caryophyllales; family Caryophyllaceae; genus Agrostemma; species Agrostemma githago. The sequence continues at coordinate 16,910,427 of OY288254.1, read as the reverse complement.
GGGTGTTAGTTTGTTGTGGGTTCGGTTCCCTCAATAAGTTGCGAGAGCCCGGTGAGGACGACCCCTAGGCCGGTCTAAGTAGCGAGAGCCCGGATGCGACCTAGGCCACCATAGCGCGCTAGAACACCGTTCGCCATGTGTGTCGCCGAGATGGGTTCTAGGTGGAACCTCTAGGTGGGTCTAAGTTGCGAGAGCCCGGACCAACCTAGATCACCCTACTACCTTCTTCTATCTAGTTCTCCCTTGACCATTCCGTTACCCCTTTGACCCCGACCTAACCCTAACCCGCTTTCCTTGTTTGCTTTCTCCTTAGCCATAGTCATAGTCTAGCTTTCTTCCCTCTCTACCATTCTTAGTTTAGCTCGTTGACTTAGTCTAGTATTTGGGCCGACCTAGTCTCGGCTATACATTACCGTCCCCGTGGATTCGACCCGACTTGCCCTATCTACCGTAGGAATAGCCGGTTATATTATTGACGGTTGGGATTCCACGACAAATCCCTCCCATCAGTCTTCGAAAGGTGCCACGACTCGCCTAAACTCGGCTTTGTGCAAATGCAAGAGAGGGAGTCAAACTAGACATGGCCCGAGGTGACGGGATGACAAAGAATCTTGGATCGGGAAACCCGAACGTTGACCTAGACAAAGTAACGACCGCGAATTGGACTCGAGCTACATAAGGGTGAATCCGAAAATGGGGTCGACCGTGTTTGACCGTGTCGCGTGCTCGGACCAACCGTGGTGACCTAACCCTAGGTGACTCTAGTGTTCTTAGCATAGGTACGACTCGAAGAAGGCATCATAAGGATGCCGGTGTAGGATGGATGTGGGGTACTCCCTAGGGTGACCATGGTTGACTGCTCGGGTGGAGGACAGCCCCCGAGTGAGACTAAAGACTTTGGTAAGACTCATATGGTGTGACATCTAAGTGGCTCGAAAGTGGGATACGTGAGACACGTGTAAGACAAGACCCTTAGAGCAACCGTGATTGATAGCTCTGCTGAAGGGTAGCCCCCGAGTGGGGGTAAAGACCGACTCTTAGACGGGTGACTCGTGGAAGGTGGACCTCCCTTAGGATTCGGCGAAATGGGCCTAGTCCCGTGTGAAGAAAGACCTACGTGAATATCCCTAGGCTTTGGACCCTAAAGTGTAAATGGGCTTCCCTTTGTAGGAAATTGTCCTACGTAGGTGGGCCGTGCCTTGATAAATAAGGCGGACTTAGATGGGGTAGAAACTTGTGATGTAAGATCGACGGAGTTTTGATGCTATAGACTCTAACAACTTATGACAAGACTCGACACTGCTAAATACGGGAAGTCCTAAGAAGAAGAAAGCTTTGAAAAGAGGATTTGGATTTGTAAAACCCGAAAAAAACGGATTGGAGGGCCCGATTTTTTTTGAAAATCGAAAAAAAGGTTTATCGGGCCGAGACTTTGAATTTTTAAAAAGGATCGGACAACATGCCGGGTAGAAAATAGGCTATTTTGAGTCAAAATCATAAGTCCTAAATTCGGTAGCTTTCCGGGTTTGAAAAATGGATAATTTTTGAAAAAGATGCAAGTGTTTGAAAACGACGGTTTTTCGAAAAGACGAGACACGGACCAGGTAGCATGTACTCACGGAAATATTATAACGAAACCATGTATGCTCTTAGTCTAAGTCTCGGTCGGTCTAATAGGGTCAATACCAACGACGATAGCTTTCTCGCAAATCAGAAAGGTCTTCCTAAGCCGAGTTGGTCTTAGAACCTGCCGTAAAACCCATGTGAGTTCCGCATCGAAGTCTTTAGTGGGTCCAAGTAGGAACGCACCGTGGTATAGTGGGACGTCGGTCACAAGTAACCGGCTAGGGAAAGAATGGGTTATGCATGAACCATTGAACTAAAACGTGTACATTACTATTCGAACGATTTCTTTTCGAGTCTCACCCTAGGGATGCCGATGGTAAGTGACTCATCAGTTGATCCCCAGCGGAGTCGCCAAATTGTGGACATGACATAGGTCCACCCCGACGCGGCCACGCGCGGGTTTGGGGAGGCGAATGAATCTCCATACGAGATGGTCAAATTGAAATTTAAATCGAAGTAGGAGTCGCCACCGAATTTTGTGGTTATTCGGAACCGTTCGAGCCCACTCTATGTCGTAGTGGGCCGTATACAAAATACGGCCCATTTCCGATGTCAGAGTTTATTGGGCTCGTCCCTTTGCATTACGATACCGATACCGACATTATCGGATACCGTGTATTGAATGACTCTCGTTGCCAATGGATTCGGACATCCGAAAACCATGGTTCTGAGTAAGGGGTGAGGGTACGTGTTGGGAAGTTCACTAAGAACACCCAACCCCGCCCGCACTTAGCGGCCTTTACTAAGATATCATTCTTTTTTGGTGTACACGGGTTAGTTCGACGGTTGAATGATATGAAAACATTATTTTCCTAAGCATGTGAGAGAAAAATAAAATGGGTTGCTAAGTCGTTTAATGCATATTAAACTAATAACGTCAAAGTTATTTTAGCATGTGAGTTCGTTTTAGTCTAATAAAACGATAAAAACAAATAAATAGCTACAAACACGAGAAAACGAGTTAGTAACGATTGAATAAATTGAATAAAGATGTAAATAAATAATATGCATGATTTTAAAAAAAGGTTTATGACACGTGATGGAATAACACGTGTTGAGCGAGGTCGAAAAAGTATTTATCGAAATATGTCGCGAAAGTCGCTTTTTATGTAAGCTTCGAAAAGAATAAAAAATAGAAAAGCGAGGAAACGAAAAAAAGGGACCGGCGGATCAGGCCACTGCGCGAGTCGCCTGACAGCCGCGCGACTCGCGTGGCAGTCTGTCCGGGTTTTTATATTTTGTCGAAAATCGTTAATTTTTATAAATCACGTACAAATATGGATTAATTTATACTCGATTTATATTTTCGATATTCGTCGTATTCGATATTCGATTATGAAATCGATATCGAATAGTCGGAATGATTTTAGAAAAGGTTTTGAAAAAAGTTTGTTTTGAACGAAAAGTAAAAAAAAGAATTTTGAACGAAAAAGATGTTAATTCTCTCCGCGTTAAAATCGTTGCATTTTGTTTAAAAAGATGTAACGATTTTGTTAGCATCAACGAGAATTAATTAATTTAGTTCTTGTAGATACGATATTCGATTAGAGAATCGGTATCGTATTTTAAGAACGTTATAAAAATAGTTTTTTGTACTATCGATTATTAGTAATAAATAAAAATATGTGACAAACGACCCATATTAATAATACGAAACGACCGACGACCCGTAAAAAAAAGTGACGGACGAAAAAAAGGAAAAAAAAGACGTGAGAGAGAGAGAGAGAGAAAGGAGAAGAATCGGGTTTGATTTACACCCTCAACCTAGATGCTTTACTTTCTCGGTATAGAGCTCGTCGGACGGTGGCTTAGGCACGGGAGCGTCAAGATGATGCGGGATGAGTTATGGTGTCGGTTTGGTGCGTTTTTTTATGTGTGAGGTGACGGTGGGTTCGGCCGGATGACGGGGTCGGTTTCATCGGTATTTCGAGACTACTTCGGGATTACGTCGGGAATTCGTACTAGATGTTAAGGGTATGTGAATGGTAGATTTATGATGTGTAATTGTTGTGTAGAATTGTTGTGAAAATTGTGTTGGACGGGAGGTCCTATTTATAGGAGTCGAGGTAGTCTTGCTTGTGTGACAAGAAATACCGGTTTGGATAGGAAACACGAGAGTTCGAAAGGGAACGAAAGTCTCGTTTCTTGGTGGAGAAGCCAAGTAACTAGGCTGGTCGGGGAGTGTCTCGGCTGTTTGGCCGAGTGTTTGAGCTTGGTTGGCGATTTGTTTCGGTTTTCGGATAGAATTCCTACTTGAGATCGAATTCTATCCTTAAACGGATTTGTTTAATATTATTTGAAAGCTGATTTTTGTTGTGTTTGGGATCGAATCAGCCGTGTGAGGTGTCACTGCTGACTCGGGTGCCTCGAGAATATTTTTCGACCGGGTTTTGACTCGGTCGTAAAAAGACGGTTTTACCCCTGGTGCCGGAATCGACCCAAATTAGTCTCATTTGACTCGAAACGACCCACTGGGCCTGGATTTGAGGTTGGTTTTGTAAGATTTGTACTCCATAATAAGCCTAAACCAAATGTCCATGATTTCGAGCCCATATCCGAGTCCATTAAAGCATGTTTGCGTCCGATCATCATCGGGTGTTAGGCGGGACCTACTATAGACACCTGGCGGTCAAAATGTGGGTGTCTACAGAGCCCCCACTCTGACTGAGGTTGGACAAGGCGAAAGTCAGAGTAGCTACCAGGCCAATCGAGGATTATGACCTGGCAGACTTCCGATCGGGTCGTTTAGAGTCCATTAGACTTGCGTGAAGGGCTCGCCAGCCATAAGATAGAAATCATACCTGGATAGACGTCAATAATGTTGCGGGAACTTTTCTTAAAAAGTCTTGGGTATGTCTGTTTACAGACACATCCATCTTAAAATGGCGCGGGAGCCTCCATTGGAAGTTGTGGGTATACTGCTTACTGATAATCCCACCTCAAAATAGCACGGGAGCCTCCATTAGAAGCTGCGGGTGTACCGCTTACTGATACATCCCATCTTAGAATTGCGCGGGAGCCTCCATTGGAAGCTGTGGGTATACCGCTTACTGATAATCCCACCTTGGAATAGCGCGGGAGCCTTCATTAGAGGCTGCAGATGTACCGCTTACTGATACATCCGATTCTTCAGTAAAAATGTTGCTTGAATTTTCATTGGGAATTTTTTTTTGAGAATTCTCCGGGAGTCTTGGGATACCTGTCTATTTTGCATGCAACATTCAGATAAAACATTGACTCACGCTGGGGAAGAAAATGATTTTTTTTTGATTGATTTTTGGAAAGAAAATGCTCAAAAATTTTGGAAACGCTGAAATTTTTTGATTTTTTTTTTGGAAATTAGAATGCTTGGGATGACTTGATTCCCGATCAGATTCTGACACGGACTTCTAAAATCCTCTGGTTAGGCCTGTATGCCTAGATGAAGTGTGATAAAAATTCCTATTCCCGGGGTGACTAGGAAAGGGATTTTCTCAGATGGCTAACTTTTGCAAATTTTAAAATAAGAATTTGGAGAGAGACATGCCGACAGACTCGACTCTGGACGTGACCGGACGAGTTGGCAGACACGACTGGACTCTCTAAGGGTTGGACCGTGACTCGGTAGGGGATGGACCACCTAAGATGATAAGACTCTTAAGTTGCGCTATTCCGTAGCCTAGGCGAGTGGCAACATGGTCGAATCCTCAGAGTGAGATTGTTTTCGTACGATAGGGCTTTGTGGTAGCAATGTCGTAGACTGGTGTTCTTTTGAATTATTTTTTTTGGTTTCGGGGCATGTTCCCAAAGTAGGTGTTGTCTCGAGTCTTTGACAGATTCTTGTCTTCGACTGAGCCGAGTACTAGGACACACTATAGAAAGGAGGCTAGTTTTTGAAAGTCTTTGGATAATGTGAGTGGATGGAGAACTTCTGCCTAAGAGAAGCCCCCGGGACGACAAAGCTAGCTGCTGAGAACATGACAGTGTCGTGACCGGAATGATGGTGCTTTTGAATGAGTGTCAATGTGGGTGGTTGTGCCTCTTTTGAAAGGCTGCCTACGTATTCACGTGTTGTGAAATCAAACCAAGCCGTAGTTCAGTGTTGAAAAATGTATTATGGTGCCTAGTTTATTAGGCCTTTGTGTGTAACTAGCCATAGCAATGGTGTAGGCTAGGTGCATTCTCAATGATGTCTTGACCAAAGGGCTAGAATAGTTAGGATGTTGATCCTGTGACGGTGAGCATTTTCCGGGGTAGCCCCCAGAGGTGGTGTGAACTATTTGGGCATGTTCTACGCCGACCGCAAGTTGAATTCCCGTGTTTGGGGTTGGTAACTGTTTTAGATCTTTTTCGAAATGTGGTGTTAGGAAGTAAGTGGCTTTGATGGTTCGAAATCTGGAGCTCGATTTTGTGGAGCTAAGGCTTCGAGGGTAAGGTATTTTAATGTGGTAGGAAAGGGGGAAGTCGAGTAATAATGACTCGAACTTCGATCGGGGTAGGTTTGATAATGCGGGATCTGATTTCCATGTCTGGCCCTAATGGTTAGGGTATCCTATGGAGCAAAAATCCGAGCTGTCTCTAGCCTAGGTCTCGGGAAGGTCTTGAGGGTTGTAATGTGGGAAGGATAGATGTGGTGCTAGCTGACCAGCTTGATTGTTGCTCCCCTATTTGACGATAAGGGTTTTGATAATTTTTGAATTGACCGTACCTGGTCAAGGGACTTTCACTCGAGTTGATCGTTGACCACGATCATGGGTTTTTGAATTCTTTGGGTTGACCTCTTAGCCCCGGTTGTGGGATTCTTCATTTGAATTGACCGTGTTTGGTCGAGGGATGTTGATAATTTGATCATGGCCAGCTTTTTTGTTTTGGCCTTTTGCTTTTTCCTTGGACTTTTGATTTTTTTTGTCCAACTTTTTTTTGTCGGTCAGACTAACACCTAAGGTAGGGACTGGTTAGTCTTATTGGATGAGTGTTTATTATGGGAAATGGGCTTGCCTCCCGTCTTGAACCCAAACTAGGAGACTATCTAGATTTGTCATAAGATTCGATACCGCTCCTACTAAAGGTAGTTATGTGGCTCTCTATGTCAGACATGGAACAGGTAAAGGAAAACACGGGTCTTGATTTCCTGCAGTTATTATAGATGTGCCTGTAACAGTCACGTGCATGTGCTCACAGTGTATGATGGTGTTCATCATGTTCTCGGAAACACATCAGGAAAGTATATATGAGAAAAAAGAAAAGCTGATTTTATTGAATTTTGGAAAGATGACAGAATACAATTGACTCTGACTCTGACTTTGGAATAATATATCCTAGACTTGGACTCAGACTCGGACTTAAATCAGATCTGGACTCGGATGCTCGGTTGGTTGTTTTTTTTGGTAAGGTCTTCGACAGGTGCCACGACTCGCCTAAACTCGGCTTTGTGCAAATGCAAGAGAGGGAGTCAAACTAGACATGGCCCGGGGTGACGGGATGACAAAGACTCTTGGATCGGGAAACCTGAACGTTGACCTAGACAAAGTAACGACCGCGAATTGGACTCGAGCTACATAAGGGTGAATCCGAAAATGAGGGCGGCCGTGTTTGACCATGTCGCGTGCTCGGACCAACCGTGGTGACCTAACCCTAGGTGACTCGAGTGTTCTTAGCATAGGTACGACTCGAAGAAGGCATCATAAGGACGCCGGTGTAGGATGGATGTGGGGTACTCCCTAGGGTGACAATGGTTGACTGCTCGGGTGGAGGACAGCCCCCGAGTGAGACTAAAGACTTTGGTAAGACTCATATGGTGTGACATCTAAGTGGCTCGAAAGTGGGATACGTGAGACACGTGTAAGACAAGACCCTTAGAGCAACCGTGATTGATCGCTCTGCTGAAGGGTAGCCTCCGAGTGGAGGTGAAGACCGACTCTTAGACGGGTGACTCGTGGAAGGTGGACCTCCCTTAGGATTCGGCGAAATGGGCCTAGTCCCGTGTGAAGAAAGACCTACGTGAGTATCCCTAGGCTTTGGACCCTAAAGTGTAAATGGGCTTCCCTTTGTAGGAGTTTGTCCTACGTAGGTGGGCCGTGCCTTGATAAATAAGGCGGACTTGGATGGGGTAGAAACTCGTGATGTAAGATCGACGGAGTTTCGACGCTATAGACTCTAACAACTTATGACAAGACCCGACACTGCTAAATACGGGAAGTCCTAAGAAGAAGAAAGCTTTGAAAAGAGGATTTGGATTTGTAAAACCCGAAAAAAACGGATTGGAGGGCCCGATTTTTTTTTAAAATCGAAAAAAAGGTTTATCGGGCCGAGACTTTGAATTTTTAAAAAGGATCGGACAACATACCGGCTAGAAAATAGGCTATTTTGAGTCAAAATCATAAGTCCTAAATTCGGTAGCTTTCCGGGTTTGAAAAATGGATAATTTTTGAAAAAGATGCAAGTTTTTGAAAACGACGGTTTTTCGAAAAGATGAGACACGGACCAGGTAGCATGTAGTCACAGAAATAGTATAACGACACCATGTATGCTCTTAGTCTAAGTCTCGGTCGGTCTAATAGGGTCTATACCAACGACGATAGCTTTCTTGCAAATCAGGACGGTCTTCCTAAGCCGAGTTGGTCTTAGAACCTGCCGTAAAACCCATGTGAGTTCCGCATCGAAGTCTTTAGTGGGTCCAAGTAGGAACGCACCGTGGTATAGTGGGACGTCGGTCACAAGTAACCGGCTCGGGAAAGAATGGGTTATGCATGAACCATTGAACTAAAACGTGTACATTACTATTTGAACGATTTCTTTTCGAGTCTCACCCTAGGGATGCCTATGGTAAGTGACTCATCAGTTGATCCCCAGCGGAGTCGCCAAATTGTGGACATGACATAGGTCCACCCCGACGCGGCCACGCGCGGGTTTGGGGAGGCGAATGAATCTCCATATGAGATGGTCAAATTGAAATTTAAATCGAAGTAGGAGTCGCCACCGAATTTTGTGGTTATTCGGAACTGTTCGAGCCCACTTTATGTCGTAGTGGGCCGTATACAAAATACGGCCCATTTCCGATGTCAGAGTTTATTGGGTTCGTCCCTTTGCATTACGATACTGATACCGACATTATCGGATACCGTGTATTGAATGACTCTCGTTGCCAATGGATTCAGACATCCGGAAACCATGGTTCTGAGTAAGGGGTGAGGGTACGTGTTGGGAAGTTCACTAAGAACACCCAACCCTGCCCGCACTTAGCGGCCTTTACTAAGATATCGTTCGTTTTTGGTGTACACGGGTTAGTTCGACGGTTGAATGATATGAAAACATTAGTTTCCTAAGCATGTAAGAGAAAAATGAAATGGGTTGCTAAGTCGTTTAATGCATATTAAACTAATAACGTCAAAGTTATTTTAGCATGTGAGTTCGTTTTAGTCTAATAAAACGATAAAAACAAATAAATAGCTACAAACACGAGAAAACGAGTTAGTAACGATGATGGGAGGGATTTGTCACGTCCCAACCGTCAATAAAATAACCGGCTAATCCTAACTAGGGTAGATAGGGTAAGTCGGGTCGAATCCACGGGGACAGTAATGTATAGCCTAGACCAAGGTCGCCTAGATACTAGACTAAGTCAACGAGCTAAGCTAAGGAATGATAGAGAAGGGAGGAGACTAGACTACGACTAAGGAGAATAACTAAGGAAACAGGCTAGGATTAGGTCGGGGTCAAAGGGGTAACGGAATGGTCAAGGGAGGACTAGAGTGAAGGAGGTAGTAGGGTAATCTAGGTTGGTCCGGGCTCTCGCATCTTAGACTCACCTAGAGGTTCCACCTAAAACCCATCTCGGCGATACACAACACAAACGGGGTTCTAGCGCGCTATGGTCCTAGGTCGAATCCGGGCTCTCGCAACTTAGACCAAAAACAAACATCCAAGGTTGTCAAGCTTGGAGAAGATCTTGAAGAATTCCTTTAATACAAGTACTAATCTATGGTTAACTACTAATTACCGACTAATCTACACTAATCTACACTAATCTAATCTAATCTAACCTAAAGTAGTCTAGGGTTTTGTCTCTAATGAAGTGTATCTGCTTAACATAACAAGGGAAGAGTATATATAGGGTTACAAATGAAAAGGAGAAGAAAAGAATTGAAGGCGGGCGAGCTGGAGCTTTTCCCGGTCGGGAAAGAAATTCCCGATCGGGATTATGGGAATTCCCGATCGGGATTTTATGTTCCCGATCCGGAACAGCCCCCAGTAGCTGCACTTCGTTCCTCCTTCGTCCCGGACGGGATGAGGCCATACCCGTACGGGAAGAGTCTTGTAGGCCTTCAATTTGAACTATTTGGTCCCTCCTTGGTCCTCATAGACTTCCCATCGATTCTCGGGACTCGGGATCGGGTCTCGAAGGCTCGGGATTGGGTCCCAAGGTCTCGGGGTCGATTCCAAGGCATCGAGTCATCTTTCCTTAGCTTCGTTGGCTCCAAAATGTGTATGTATTGAGTCGGAATCGCTCCTACTCTTCATGAACGGTCTCGGGAACCTGAAACGAACTAATGGAAGCATAAGTAGCCCATAAACCGCTCCAAAGGAGCGATTCTACAAGGAAAATGGGACCAAAACACTACGAAATAGGCACTACAAATGACACTTATCAAACGATTGAATAAATTGAATAAAGATGTAAATAAATAATATGCATGATTTTAAAAGAAAGGTTTATGACACGTGATGGATTAACACGTGTTGAGCGAGGTCGAAAAAGTATTTATCGAAATATGTCGCGAAAGTCGCTTTTTATGTAAGCTTCAAAAAGAATAAAAAATAGAAAAGCGAGGAAACGAAAAAAAGGGACCCGGCGGATCAGGCCACCGCGCGAGTCGCCTGACAGGCGCGCGACTCGCGTGGCAGTCTGTCCGGGTTTTTATATTTTGTCGAAAAATCATTAATTTTTATAAATCCCGTACAAATATGGATTAATTTATACTCGATTTATATTTTCGATATTCGTCGTATTCGATATTCGATTATGAAATCGATATCGAATAGTCGGAATGATTTTAGAAAAGATTTTGAAAAAAGTTTGTTTTGAACGAAAAGTAAAAAAAAGAATTTTGAACGAAAAAGATGTTAATTCTCTCCGCGTTAAAATCGTTGTATTTTGTTTAAAAAGATGTAACGATTTTGTTAGCATCAACGAGAATTAATTAATTTAGTTCTTGTAGATACGATATTCGATTAGAGAATCGGTATCGTATTTTAAGAACGTTATAAAAATAGTTTTTTGTAGTATCGATTATTAGTAATAAATAAAAATATGTGACGAACGACCCATATTAATAATACGAAACGACCGACGACCCGTTAAAAAAAAAAAATAACTGACGGACGAAAAAAAGGAAAAAAATGACGTGAGAGAGAGAGAGAAAGGAGAAGAATCGGGTTTGATTTACACCCTCAACCTACATGCTTTACTTTCTCGGTATAGAGCTCGTCGGACGGTGGCTTAGGCACGGAAGCGTCGAGATCATGCGGGATGAGTTAAGGTGTCGGTTTGGTGCGTTTTTTTATGTGTGAGGTGACGGTGGGTTCGGCCGGATGACGGGGTTGGTTTCGTCGGTATTTCGAGACTACTTCGGGATTACGTCGGGAATTCTTACTAGATGTTAAGGGTATGTGAATGGTAGATTTATGATGTGTAATTGTTGTGTAGAATCGTTGTGAAAATTGTGTTGGACGAGAGGTCCTATTTATAGGAGTCGAGGTAGTCTTGCTTGTGTGACAAGAAATACCGGTTTGGATAGGAAACACGAGAGTTCGAAAGGGAACGAAAGTCTCGTTTCTTGGTGGAGAAGCCAAGTAACTCGGCTGGTTGGGGAGTGTCTCGGCTGTTTGGCCGAGTGTTTGAGCTTGGTTGGCGATTTGTTTCGGTTTTCGGATAGAATTCCTACTTGAGATCGAATTCTATCCTTAAACAGATTTGTTTAATATTATTTGAAAGCTGATTTTTGTTGTGTTTGGGATCGAATCAGCCGTGTGAGGTGTCACGGCTGACTCGGGTGCCTCGAGAATATTTTTCGACCTGGTTTTGACTCGGTCGTAAAAAGACGGTTTTACCCCTGGTGCCGGAATCGACCCAAATTAGTCTCATTTGACTCGAAACGACCCACTGGGCCTGGATTTGAGGTTGGTTTTGTAGGATTTGTACTCCGTAATAAGCCTAAACCAAATGTCCATGATTTCGAGCCCATATCCGAGTCCATTAAAGCATGTTTGCGTCCGATCATCATCGGGTGTTTGGCGTGACCTACTATAGACACCTGGCGGTCAAAATGTGGGTGTCTACAGCTAGTGTATCAGGAATCGGTACATTAGTTGTTGAACCGGGTGACAGGTATCCCGGGAGTTGTGTACAATTTGACCTTAAGCTTAGGCCTCGCAGTAAGTCGCCGTCGTAAGTTGAACTGGGTGACAGATAATCCCTGGAGGGGTGTGCATTGTCTTAAACTACGGCCACGCATTTATAAGTCGCCGTCCTATTATGGTTGAGTAGCCTAGTTAGAGACCGATGTTTGATTTGTTTGAACTAGGTTCTCGAAGCTAGTTTTTAGTATTCTACTGGTGAAAGTCTGACCTTCTACACTGAATATTTCCATAACGCCATTTTGAATATTTTTATTATTTCGATACCTTTTGGTTTGCAGGTTGGCAAATGTTTGAAGTTTTCTTTTGAAAACTTGTTATGATTTTATTGTTCCAATATTTTAAGTTTTCTCCGAAAGCTTATTTTTATTATATTATTTAATGTTTTCCATTTTAATTATTTTGATATAGTAATACTATTATTTTTTTCATATGGTATAATATGGCAGGGAGAACGTCCGAGTTACTCCCCACTGACGTGGCTGTTATGTTTATAACATGACAGGTTTTTGGTGTGAGCTAGCGAGTAGCGTGGATCCTACTCTTCCTTCATTCATGTTTATTTATGGATTTGTATAAACCTGTTTGGAGATTTTACTTTTAGCCCTTTTGTAAAAAGAGGCCTTTGTATTGACTTACCATTTCTTTTTAATAAGATATAGTTGTTTGTCAGTGTGTTTTAATCCCACTCTACAGTGTTTCCGCCACTGTATTGCGTTAGAATTTCTAGGGGATTACAGTTGGTATCAGAGCATTGTTGCTCCCGACGCTTACACCTGATTTTAGGAAAAAGACTCGTAAATGATTTGAACACTAAAGAAATATTAGTGAGAGATGGGTAGAAACCAAACTAAGGACTTAACTGTTAGGTTTATATGTTCTTGTAACTCAATGATTAGCATTGAATATTTGTTTCCTTTGTCTGGAAGAAGATGAAAGAACAAGAAGCTAGTGATGCTGCTACAGATCGGAACAAGACCTACTTGGAACTCTCTTAACTTACTGACTCGAGTGGACAACTTTGTGCTGCAAGGAAGATACAACGATGACCTTTCAGCCCAGATTTATTTTGATCAAGCTACAGGTGATCAAGAGTAGCTTCATGTTCCATGATGTTGTAGTAGATCCAGATCGAGCAACCCAAGACTTGCGTGCTCGTTCCTCTACAAGAAGATGAAGTAATCCATTTAGTTCCCTCGTGAACTCTGGAGGTCCGATGATTCTCCTCTCGTTTTAAATCTTAGTTAAAGGATCATCGATTCTTTTCTTCCTTCCTCTACTTCTTCCAATTCTTCTCGTATATGTTCTCATCTTCATTCGCTTGGTGAATCTTTGTTCTATTCTCCTACTTTACCATCTTTCCTCTTGTGATTCTTGGTTTGACTGAATTGCGTCTTGGTGAACCCGTGTTGTAGATGTTTGAGATTTAGTAAACCCTTATTACCTATGAGTTGAGGATTGTGAGCCTACCCTATCTTCTGAGCAAGTAAGAAATTCTTGAGAATTTATTTGATTGGCAAATTGTTGATTGATGGAATTAGGATGATACTTTAGACACTGAACCTTGGGTGATAGGTTACCTTGATTATCTGGAAGACTTTAAAGTTGAATAATCTTTTGGAGTAGAGTATATCATATTTTGATGGTAACCTAGTACCTAACCTAGAACTGAACTAAGTATAACTGATAATATCACTTTGGGATTCTTACCTGATGCTTATTGGATGGATGGATCTCGAATATTCGGGATCATAGAGTACTGTTTAAAGTGTTAACCTGAGTGTTGTGGTACCATTGAAGGTTTTCATTAATATCGTTAGAAATTTTTGGTGGACATAGATTTCCCGTGTTTCTTATGGATTAAATCGCGAATCATTGAAATAAGGTTGTAACCTAAGAAATTTGGAGTTGAATGACCTAAGTTTGGGCAGATTATTATTAACCTTGAAGAAGAGAACATATTGTACAATTAAAGGTTGGAATTATCGCGTTGTTTTGAGGAATACTTAATGCGAATCATCTTGATGGATTTATAGTTCAGAACCCTTAGACCAACGAGATTGTGGCTTCGTTGAGTTAATAAATATTTTGGTAGTTTCGCTGATACGATATGAAATTTGGTGGAATTCTCAGAAACCTTAGTCGAATGATGCATTTGAAGATGTAAGTGTTCGCTATTACCTATAGATTTGAGCATGTTTGAGGATTTGTTATACGTTCCAAACTACTGTACTTGTGGCATTATAAATATGTTAATGATCATTTTTGACGATTTCGTACCCGAGCCTTGTTAAATTGGTGGACTTCGTTTAGTGTTCCTTACTCGAGAAATTTGGAGTATACTTCGAGTTCAAACTTTATAAACTTTGGGTTTAAAAGCCTTATCGGTTGCGAGTTTGGGTTTGGCTGATGACCGTATGAATTTTAATTGATGAGATTAGATTGTAAAACAATTGTGGATTAGTATCGTGTCGTTTGAACGATTGGATAGTCACGTAAGACATTTTTGGAGATTGTGACTGAGTAGTACCACCTAGCGCCTAATATTGGACTTAACGTATTTGGTGGAAATTAGGAACCCGTGTTGTGGGAGTCGTACTGGGAATCTCGAGATGGTTCACTTCTCCTGTAACTCCTTGAGAGCTCCGTTTGACTCTCAATTTCTTTCCTCCCCTAAGCTTTTCTTAAATCCTGCTACTTCTTCGGCCAATCCCTTTGACTTCTCTATCGAGTTTGAAAATTTTTGTTTCGATTTGTCGTTGACTCTGACTCTATTTATCCATTTACGTTTTTTTTCGAACTTATGTTATTAAAAGTTTGCCTAATTTAAAATTTGGGCTATCGTAAAATTTTAACATTTGAGATATAAATTTCAAAACTTCGTTTTCGTATTCGTTTTTGGTTGATAACATATATTTAGTCCTGTTTCAAAATGCCTTAATAATTTATTTTAAAGTATTTCGAAATTGTTTCAATTTTCAATTTTTAAGCGTGTTTAAATTTTTACGAAAATTTTCATAATCGCTAATATTTTGATTTCTATAAGATTATCATGTAAACGACTTAAATTTTTGGAAAACTTCGTATGTCTAAATTTTTGTTTTATTGTCGTTAGACTTTAAATCTGTTATTGAAAATGTTTGTCGGCTGATTCGATTCTTATTTACTAACTACAAAATTTGATTTCTCAAATTTTTGTTTGGTCTTAAAACAAAGTATTGTCGAATCTCTTAATCAAAACGTTTTATTGTTGCTTTGCAAATATTTGGATACTCTCCCCCTCGAGTTCGTTTACAAATATAATCTATCGTCATTATTTTATCAAATAAATTTTAACTTGCAATTTTATTAATTTAAATGATTTAAACTTTGGGAACTGAACCCAACTCATCTTGGAATAAAATTTTGTCTTCGATTTCGTTTTAATATCACGTTTGAAGTTGTAAAAAAAAAATATATATTTTAAATCGAGATTGTGATGCGAGATAAGCATTCTCATTTTGTTCAAATGATATAACTTTGTTTTCCATTCTATCCTTTATATTTTTATAAGTTTCGAGGACGAAACTTCTTTTTAGTGGGGAAGATTGTAACACCCCTGATTTAATAAATTTAAATTAACTTAAAATTATGTTCATATTTTTATTTTTACGATTTAACTCGTAATTCTTAAAATTATTATAAAATGAATTTATCGTTTAATCATTTTAAACTCCTAAAATTCTATTTTTCTCGGAAACTCTTCATATAATTAAAACATATTTTTATTTTTAATTCGATTTATTTTATACATTTCATTTAATTCTTACCGATAAGCTATTTCGACGATTTAAATTCTAAATTCTTTTATTTAATTATATTTAAGCTCGAAATTCTATTTTCGACTCGAAGTTCATTATTTTAAAGTTTCGTCAAAATATTTATTTCCTTTCCTCGAGAAATAAATTTAATTCATTTTAGCGAAAATTTATTATTTATCGGGAAATATTATTTTATCGTCTAATTATTTACAAGCCTCGTTTTCGTCCTGAAATACTTTACTTGCTCATTTAATTTGTCGGCCCTATTATTTAATAATTTTATTGACTCGTCTTAATTCAATTTTGTGGGTCAGTCAGCTTATCGTTACGGAATTCGTTTTCTACTCGATTCATTTAATCAATCCTTATTATTCTTTTAACCCACCTCATGCTTTTCACCTCCCCACTTGTAGTACGTTCAACCCCTTTTTCCTTTTTGTTTTCCCATACTCACATTCACGCAGCCTTCATCCATTTCTCCACCGCTTCACCTTGCTTTTCCTCTTCCTTCTTCATTCTTCAGTTTTTTTTCCCCTGAAGTCCGATGCCTCTTCTACTCTCTCTATTTCTCCCCTTGTTCATGTCCTGTTGCTTTCCACCATCTTCTTAATTCTTTTCGAAGAAATCGATCCTTTGCCGCTATCGCTGTCTTGCTCGCTGCTCCTTCTGCGACCTGTAACCTGATGCGTTCCGTCTGCCCCTTTACGTGATTTCGATTAAGGTGACCTATTTCTACTTCTTCTTCGCCCTTTCCTCTGTTTTCTTCGTTCCTCTTCTCCGTCATGTCTTTCCTGCGGTTGTCGTAGTAATTTGATGTTGCTGGCTGTTGCTGTCCGTGTACCTTTGTCACGTTATTTCTATTGCCTTTTGTTCTTCGTTGCTCCATTCCCCGTTTTGTTCCTCTTCTCCTTTGTCTCGTTCTCTTATTGATCTGCTAACGCTACTGCTGTCCTTTATTCTTCTTCCTTAGTCTTCCTCTTATCTTCTTTTTTTCTTCCCTTGTCCTGTCCTGTTCGGACCATGCTGCTGTTGTTGTCCTCCCTTTCTATCTCCGTTTGTTTTGTGTCAGTCGGTCTTCGAATTTCCTCTTTTGCTCTTCCTTTTTCGTTCATCTTTTTCTCTGTCCTTCTCGTTCTGTTTCGATGGTTGTTGCTGCGCATTACGTACTGCTGATGTTCCTGTTTTGTCCTGCGTAATGTTGTCATCGTTCGTTTTCCTGTTACTGTCTTCTGCATTGCTGTTGTCGTAATGTTGCTATCGATGTTCGATCATCTTGTTTACGTTGTTATTATGATGCTAGTTGCTGTTTGTTCTCTTCCTCAGGTTCTTTTCTTCTTCTTTGCATTCCTTCTTGTTTTAGCATCGTGGATGTCTTGTTGCGCTGCTACTGTTCGTGTCGTTGTTACTGTCAGATGTTTGTCCTCCGTATTCCCCTTTATTCCTTCTGATCTCGTTTTGCTACCTGCTCAATCCCGTCTTCTCTATTTTCGTTCTCCATCCTTCTTCCTGCTGTCATTCATGTTGTTGCTGCCCTTCTTCTATCATGTTTGTCGATTCGATTGAGTTCAGTCGTCATGCTTCCATTTTCGACACATCGTTTCCCTTTCCGTCTTGTAACGTTTACGTCTCATTCTTTTATTTTGTCTACTCGAGTGTCGTGGGGAATCTAGTTCAGAAGACTAGCGATTCTACAACTTGGAGCTTAAGAACGACATTTCTACTGATTTGAAGATTGGGTTGGTCAAGAAGGACGAGTACGAGTTCGTTTCGGATGTCGACTTAAGGTAACTCTAGGACGTTACTCGATTTTATATCGTATGTTTGAGGAGTAGTATGTAGTAAATATTTTAACTTCGTTTTTATGATTTAAGCTATTTATTATTTGCTAATTATATTATTTTTAAATCGTTTGCCTTATCAATATTTTTATAACTTTCGATATCGTTTTATAAATCGTTGGTAATTTAATTATTTACGATCGTTATAATATTTTGTTGGTTATCGTGACACTAGTAACTAAATAATGTCGATTTCATATTTCTTCGTATTTTGTTAATTTATAATTTTAACTCAAAATCGTATTTTTATATTATAATCGAGGTTCGTACACTTGTTTAATAAATTAATTTTCATTTTATGATTTATACTAATAAATGAGAAAATAGTCGATTTAGTTTTAAATATATTTTTAGTCGAGACTATTTTCACTTATAATTTTCTATTTGTTTCCGATTGACTATTTTTATTAAAATCCATATTATTTATTAATAAAAACTATCTGTTAAAAATAATTTGAATTCTTCGTAAATTTCATTTCGTTTATAAAGCTCGTCGACTCAATTGATTTTGATACCATTTTCATAAAACATCTATTTTCTAAAATTTATGATTTTAAACTCGATTCTCCTAATTATTTATAAAATACTCCACTATACTTTCACCTATTGTATTTGATTTATATTTTAGTAACGAATTTAGAAATATAATAAAGTCACGATAACGACGATAATAATAAAATGTTAATTTCGTTGGAAATACTATTTTTATACATTTTCACTTATTTCAATAACTTCCGTATTTTCCATAAGACTATTTCTATTTCTATTTTAAGTAAGTTTTTAAAAATAGTAAGTTTCTATTTATAGAAAGTTTCCCTCATAATATAAAATGTTTATTCCTTTCATCTCCATATTATTTATAATGATTATATATCTTGAATATCGATAATTAATGTTTTGGAGTTATGGAATAAAGTCAAGTGTGGGGTTAGAGTAATATAATCTGGGGTTTACGGTTTTGCCATCAACTATAAGGCTAGTGTGGACATGACATAGGTCCACCCCGACGCGGCCACGCGCGGGTTTGGGGAGGCGAATGAATCTCCATATGAGATGGTGAAATTGAAATTTAAATCGAAGTAGGAGTCGCCACCGAATTTTGTGGTTATTCGGAACCGTTCGAGCCCACTCTATGTCGTAGTGGGCCGTATACAAAATACGGCCCATTTCCGATGTCAGAGTTTATTGGGCTCGTCCCTTTGCATTACGATACCGATACCGACATTATCGGATACCGTGTATTGAATGACTCTCGTTGCCAATGGATTCGGACATCCGGAAACCATGGTTCTGAGTAAGGGGTGAGGGTACGTGTTGGGAAGTTCACTAAGAACACCCAACCCCGCCCGCACTTAGCGGCCTTTACTAAGATATCGTTCGTTTTTGGTGTACACGGGTTAGTTCGACGGTTGAATGATATGAAAACATTATTTTCCTAAGCATGTGAGAGAAAAATAAAATGGGTTGCTAAGTCGTTTAATGCATATTAAACTAAAAACGTCAAAGTTATTTTAGCATGTGAGTTCGTTTTAGTCTAATAAAACGATAAAAACAAATAAATAGCTACAAACACGAGAAAACGAGTTAGTAACGATTAAAAAAATTGAATAAAGATGTAAATAAATAATATGCATGATTTAAAAAAAAGGTTTATGACACGTGATGGATTAACACGTGTTGAGCGAGGTCGAAAAAGTATTTATCGAAATATGTCGCGAAAGTCGCTTTTTATGTAACCTTCGAAAAGAATAAAAAATAGAAAAGCGAGGAAACGAAAAAAAGGGACCTGGCGGATCAGGCCACCGCGCGAGTCGCCTGACAGGCGCGCGACTCGCGTGGCAGTCTGTCCGGGTTTTTATATTTTGTCGAAAAATCGTTAATTTTTATAAATCCCGTACAAATATGGATTAATTTATACTCGATTTATATTTTCGATATTCGTCGTATTCGATATTCGATTATGAAATCGATATCGAATAGTCGGAATGATTTTAGAAAAGGTTTTGAAAAAAGTTTGTTTTGAACGAAAAGTAAAAAAAAAGAATTTTGAACGAAAAAGATGTTAATTCTCTCCGCGTTAAAATCGTTGTATTTTGTTTAAAAAGATGTAACGATTTTGTTAGCATCAACGAGAATTAATTAATTTAGTTCTTGTAGATACGATATTCGATTAGAGAATCGGTATCGTATTTTAAGAACGTTATAAAAATAGTTTTTTGTAGTATCGATTATTAGTAATAAATAAAAATATGTGACGAACGACCCATATTAATAATACGAAACGACCGACGACCCGTTAAAAAAAAAAATAACTGACGGACGAAAAAAAGGAAAAAAATGACGTGAGAGAGAGAGAGAAAGGAGAAGAATCGGGTTTGATTTACACCCTCAACCTACATGCTTTACTTTCTCGGTATAGAGCTCGTCGGACGGTGGCTTAGGCACGGAAGCGTCGAGATGATGCGGGATGAGTTAAGGTGTCGGTTTGGTGCGTTTTTTTATGTGTGAGGTGACGGTGGGTTCGGCCGGATGACGGGGTTGGTTTCGTCGGTATTTCGAGACTACTTCGGGATTACGTCGGGAATTCTTACTAGATGTTAAGGGTATGTGAATGGTAGATTTATGATGTGTAATTGTGTTGAAGAAATGTTGTGAAAATTGTGTTGGACGGGAGGTCCTATTTATAGGAGTCGAGGTAGTCTTGCTTGTGTGACAAGAAATACCGGTTTGGATAGGAAACACGAGAGTTCGAAAGGGAACGAAAATCTCGTTTCTTGGTGGAGAAGCCAAGTAACTCGGCTGGTCGGGGAGTGTCTCGGCTGTTTGGCCGAGTGTTTGAGCTTAGTTGGCGATTTGTTTCGGTTTTCGGATAGAATTCTTACTTGAGATCGAATTATATCCTTAAACGGATTTGTTTAATATTATTTGAAAGCTGATTTTTGTGGTGTTTGGGATCGAATCAGCCGTGTGAGGTGTCACGGCTGACTCGGGTGCCTCGAGAATATTTTTCGACCGGGTTTTAACTCGGTCGTAAAAAGATGGTTTTACCCCTGGTACCGGAATCGACCCAAATTAGTCTCATTTGACTCGAAACGACCCACTGGGCCTGGATTTGAGGTTGGTTTTGTAAGATTTGTACTTCGTAATAAGCCTAAACCAAATGTCCATGATTTCGAGCCCATATCCGGGTCCATTAAAGCATGTTTGCGTCCGATCATCATCGGGTGTTTGGCGGGACCTACTATAGACACTTGGCGGTCAAAATGTGGGTGTCTACAGAGCCATCACTCTAACTGAGGCTTGGACAAGGCGAAAGTCAGAGTAGCTACCAGGCCAATCGAGGATTAAGACCTGGCAGACTTCCGATCGGGTCGTTTAGAGTCCATTAGACTTGCGTGAAGGGCTCGCCAGCCATAAGATAGAAATCATACCTGGATAGACGTCAATAATGTTGCGGGGACTTTTCTTAAAAAGTCTTGGGTATGTCTGTTTACAGACACATCCATCTTGGAATGGCGCGGGAACCTCCATTGGAAGCTGTGGGTATACCGCTTACTGATAATCGCACCTCGAAATAGCACGGGAGCCTCCATTAGAAGCTGCGGGTGTACCGCTTACTGATACATCTCATCTTAGAATTGCGCGGGAGCCTCCATTGGAAGTTGTGGGTATACCGCTTACTGATAATCCCACCTTGGAATAGCGCGGGAGCCTTCATTAGAGGCTGCGGATGTACCGCTTACTGATACATCCGATTCTTCAGTAAAAATATTGCTTGAATTTTCACTGGGAATTTTCTTTTGAGAATTCTCCGGGAGTCTTGGGATACCTGTCTGTTTTGCATGCAACATTCAGATAAAACATTGACTCACGCTGGGGAAGAAAATGATTTTTTTTTGATTGATTTTTGGAAAGAAAATGCTGAAAATTTTTGAAAATTTTTGAAAATTTTTGGAAACGCTGAAAATTTTTGAATTTTTTTTTGGAAATTAGAATGCTTGGGATGACTTGATTCCCGATCAGATTCTGACACAGACTTCTAAAATCCTCTGGTTAGGCTTGTATGCCTAGATGAAGTGTGATAAAAATTCCTATTCCCGGGGTGACTAGGAAAGGGATTTTCTCAAATGGCTAAGTTTTGCAAATTTTAAAATAAGAATTTGGAGAGAGACATGCCGACAGACTCGACTCTGGACGTGACCGGACGAGTTGGCAGACACGACTGGACTCTCTAAGGGTTGGACCGTGACTCGATAGGGGATGGGCCACCTAAAATGACAAGACTCTTAAGTTGCGTTATTCCGTAGCCTAGGCGAGTGGCAACATTGTCGAATCCTCAGAGTGAGATTGTTTCCGTACGATAGGGCTTTGTGGTAGCAATGCCGTAGAGTGGTGTTCTTTTGAATTTTTTTTTTTGGTTTCGGGGCATGTTCCCAAAGTAGGTGTTGTCTCGAGTCTCTGACAGATTCTTGTCTTCGACTGGGCCGAGTACTAGGACACACTATAGAAAGGAGGCTAGTTTTTGAAAGTCTTTGGATTATGTGAGTGGATGGAGAACTTCTGCCTAAGAGAAGCCCCCGGGACGACAAAGCTAGCTGCTGAGAACATGACAGTGTCGTGACCGGAATGATGGTGCTTTTGAATGAGTGTCAATGTGGGTGGTTGTGCCTCTTTTGAAAGGCTGCCTACGTATTCACGTGTTGTGAAATCAAACCAAGCCGTAGTTCAGTGTTGAAAAATGTATTATGGTGCCTAGTTTATTAGGGCTTTGTGTGTAACTAGCCATAGCAATGGTGTACGCTAGGTGCATTCCCAATGATGTCTTTACCAAAGGGCAAGAATAGTTAGGATGTTGATCCTGTGACGGTGAGCATTTTTCGGGGTAGCCCCCAGAGGTGGTGTGAACTATTTGGGCATGTGCTATGCCGACCGCAAGTTGAATTCCCGTGTTTGGGGTTGGTAACTGGTTTAGATCTTTTTGGAAATGTGGTGTTAGGAAGTAAGTGGCTTTGATGGTTCGAAATCTGGAGCTCGATTTTGTGGAGCTAAGGCTTCGAGGGTAAGGTATTGTAATGTGGTAGGAAAGGGGGAAGTTGAGTAATAATGACTCGAACTTCGATCGGGGTAGGTTTGATAATGCGGGATCTGATTTCCATGTCTGGCCCTAATGGTTAGGGTATCCTATGGAGCAAAAATCCGAGCTGTCTCTACCCTAGGTCTCGGGAAGGTCTTGAGGGTTGTAATGTGGGAAGGCTAGATGTGGTGCTAGCTGACCAACTTGATTGTTGCTCCCCTATTTGACGATAAGGGTTTTGATAATTTTTGAATTGACCGTACCTGGTCAAGGGACTTTCACTCGAGTTGACCGTTGACCACGATCATGGGTTTTTCAATTCTTTGGGTTGACCTCTTAGCCCCGGTCGTGGGATTCTTCATTTGAATTGACCGTGTTTGGTCGAGGGATGTTGATAATTTGATCATGGCCAGCTTTTTTGTTTTGGCCTTTTGCTTTTTTCTTGGACTTTTGATTTTTTTTGTCCAACTTTTTTTGGTCGGTCTGACTAACACCTAAGGTAGGGACTGGTTAGTCTTATTGGATGGGTGTTTATTGTGGGAAATGGGCTTGCCTTCCGTCTTGAACCCAAACTAGGAGACTATCTAGATTTGTCATAGGATTCGATACCGCTCCTACTAAAGGTAGTTATGTGGCTCTCTATGTCAGACATGGAACAGGTAAAGGAAAACACGGGTCTTGATTTCCTGCAGTCATTATAGATGTGCCTGTAATAGTCACGTGCATGTGCTCACAGTGTATAATGGTGTTCATCATGTTCTCGGAAACACATAAGGAAAGTATATATGAGAAAATAGAAAAGCTGATTTTATTGAATTTTGGAAAGATGACAGAATACAATTGACTCTGACTCTGACTTTGGAATAATATATCCTAGACTCGGACTCAGACTCGGACTTAAATCAGATCTGGACTCGGATGCTCGGTTGGTTGTTTTTTTTTGGTAAGGTCTTCGACAGGTGCCACGACTCGCCTAAACTCGGCTTTGTGCAAATGCAAGAGAGGGAGTCAAACTAGACATGGCCCGGGGTGACGGGATGACAAAGACTCTTGGATCGGGAAACCTGAACGTTGACCTATACAAAGTAACGACGGCGAATTGGACTCGAGCTACATAAGGGTGAATCCGAAAATGAGGGCGGCCGTGTTTGACCGTGTCGCGTGCTCGGACCAACCGTGGTGACCTAACCCTAGGTGACTCGAGTGTTCTTAGCATAGGTACGACTCGAAGAAGGCATCATAAGGACGCCGGTGTAGGATGGATGTGGGGTACTCCCTAGGGTGACAATGGTTGACTGCTCGGGTGGAGGACAGCCCCCGAGTGAGACTAAAGACTTTGGTAAGACTCATATGGTGTGACATCTAAGTGGCTCGAAAGTGGGATACGTGAGACAGGTGTAAGACAAGACCCTTAGAGCAACCGTGATTGATCGCTCTGCTGAAGGGTAGCCCCCGAGTGGAGGTGAAGACCGACTCTTAGACGGGTGACTCGTGGAAGGTGGACCTCCCTTAGGTTTCGGCGAAATAGGCCTAGTCCCGTGTGAAGAAAGACCTACGTGAGTATCCCTAGGCTTTGGACCCTAAAGTGTAAATGGGCTTCCCTTTGTAGGAGTTTGTCCTACGTAGGTGGGCCGTGCCTTGATAAATGTAACACCCCTGATTTTATAAATTAAATAAAGTTATATTCGTATTTTTATTTTATTAAAATTATTATTATTATTATTATAAAACAATTTAACTCGTAGTTCTTAAAATTATTATAAAATGAATTTATCGTTTAATCGATTCAAACTCCTAAAATTCTATTTGACTCGGAAACTTTTCTTATATTTTAAACGTATTTTTATTTCGGTTTCGATTCATTTTATACATTTAATTTAATTCTTTTCGAAAGTCTATTTCGACGATTTAATTTTTAAATTCTATTTATTTATTTATTTATATTTAAGCTCGAGTTTTCTATTTTTCGGCTCGAAGCTCATTTATATTAAGTTTTGTCAAAACATCTATTAGTTTTCCTCGAGAAATCAATTTAATTCACTATATCGAATATTTATTATTCTTCGGGAAATACTATTTCATCGTCTAATTACTTATTTTCATAAACTTCATTTTCGTCTCGAATACTTTATTTACTCATTTTTATTTAGCCAACCCAATTATTTTATAAACTCGTTTTAATTCGATCATGGGTCAGTCAACTTATCGTTACGGAGTTCGTCTCCTACCCGATTCATTTCATTATCCGTATACAACGTATACATTTTGTCTCGGTATTCGTACACTTTTTGGTGAGTTACATTCATTCCACTTAGTGATTACGTTCAACCATATTTAGTGACTCATTCACCCATGTGATTCATCTCCCTTGGGCTCCTCTCAATTCCACCGCTTCACTCCCATCTTACTTTTCCCCTTCCTCTTTTATTGACATTCCTCTCCCCTGTCCTCTTCTACTTCCTCCGCTCTCCATTCCAACCAATCAGTCGTCCTCTTTCGTAGGCTCTTCCTATTTTTTTTTCGTTTTCTTCGTTTTTGAGCCTTCACCATCTTCATCAATCTCATCAGCCTGCTGCTGCTGCTGCTCTTTGCTGCTGGTTCTGTTGCTGTCGACTTGTTTGTGCAGTTGGTACGTTTTCGCTGCTGCTGCGTGTTACTTCTGTTGTCACGTTTTGCTGTTGTGGTTTCCTTCTTCTTCTTCTTCTTCTTCTTCTTCTTCTTCTTTGTCTTTGCTGCTGTTCCGTGTTGCAATTGCCACTGTTCTGTTTCTCGTTGCTGCTATGCATCGATTTTAATCAGTCTTTTCTTCTCTGTTTGGTTCCTCTTTTTCTCCTCTGCATCTATGTCGCTTTTATTTGTGCTGCTGTTGCTGATTTCGGTTCCTTCTTTCGCTTCTTCTCCTCCTGTGTCCTCATTCTTATTCTTCTTCCTTCTTCGCTGCTTTCTCTGCTACTGCTGTTGTTATTTGTACTCGTATGTGCCTCTTTCCGACGTTGTTTCATTCGTGATTTTTATGATCATCTCCGGTTTCGTTCCATCTTCTATACTGTAACACCCCCTTTTACCTAGGAGCCTTATCAAGACATTCCCGAGTAAATAAAAGTGTTACCATCTCGGTTTCCCGAGGTAGTAGCTCAGGACAATACAACATGGAATGCCAAATCAATCATCTAATTTAAACATTTCAACTCATTAATTATTACAACTCTGGTTACACAGCGGAAGCTATAGAGTCTATACAAACAGGAATGCATAGGCATTAACCCGTGCTACGACCAGGATCATTATCGCGTTCACCCCAATCCCGTACAAGCATCCCAGCATCCAAACACATCACGATATACATAAGCTGCATTATAGACTGCTCCCCAATTGATCGGAAATATCAATTGGATCATCACAGGCCCCCAATAAAATAGGGTGACAATATAGACAGAGAAAATGGTTAGAACATGCTAACTTCATAACAAGGTATGTAATATAAAACATTCAGTCTCAACCGTCCTAGTACCATCATCGGTACCAATCAATAATATCATCTCCACATTCCCGGTACCATCACGGTACGAATCAATAATCTCATCTCAACATTCAGCACCATCACGGTACCATATCAATATTCTCATCTCAACTCTTCTGGCAGGCCCTTTCATTCCGAGTGTGCACACCCCCCGCAGGTTCAACAACCCGCGAGGAGAAATCAGGGAGGGGACCGTGATCAAGGGCCCCGGCTAGGTCTAAAGCTAGCCTCACCAACTCCAATATATCAATATTCATCAATCATTCTACCATCATTATTCAACATCATTCTCATTAGCACGATATCACATCGTACTCGTAACACATACATGCATCATAATATTAACGTATTCTAAGTAAGGAAAACCTTACCTAGTCAGCAAGTCATCACTGTGTCGGTAGTAGATATCACCGAAAATTTTACGAAGTCCGATCCTAATAAAATATTATATACTTACATTAATATCGATCCTAACGTAGTAAAATTATAAAATAACATCGATACCTTTGTAACTAAATTATAAAATGAGACCGACTCGACCTAATTAGATTATAAGCTAAAACCGACATCTAGACATCTAGTCGTGACATGTGCTACTTCCTGACTCATCGCTCTCGACCCACTACTCAGTAAAGTACACCAAAACGACAATAGGATATAACTAAACAATACACGACAAGACAACTATATTATAAAATGTAAGTAATACACCTACTAATAATCTTAAGTCCTACATAAGTTAAGTGATAAACCTGACCAAGTAATACATCTTGTACTACAACCACCATACGGAGCAGCATCAATAACAACAACAACAACCCTTCAACAACAACCTCCGGGCAATACCGTTACCGGGAAACATCAATTCAATAACCCTGACGCGGTAGTAACTCACGACAACAACAAAAGTCCAACCCGACAACTTGCACCACATGACACCAGCTGACAACCATATGACAACAAAGATACAACAAAACAAGGGTAACAACTTATTGACAACAACCAAAACGAATCGACCACAAACCCGACCAGAACAGCCTCACGCGACACCTCTAAACCCGTCATTAACCACCACGAATGTCAAGACCAACGCACTCTTCCCCGACCACCACGCACGACGCCCCTTTAAGACCAACGCAACTACTTCGACGTCGAAATACGACTGACGATGTTAACAACGAAAGACAACGTGAACATAGCTATAACTACGTTGGTGTAATCGATGTCTTGACCCGGTTTCCTTTTCCTTCTTGCTTGTCGTGTGTTCATGAATGTGATCGTGGTTTATAGAAGAGAGAACGAAAGGGGAAGGATATGGGGCGTGGAGGCTGCGTTTGAATGAAATAAGGGAGGTGGGGTTTTGTAACCTACGTACTCCACTTTCTTCTTATAAACATATTGTCATTATTATTATTATTATTATTATTATTATTATTATTATATTGTTAATGTATTATTATTATTACTACGGAGTACATTATTATTATTATTATTATGGGTCGTGATAGTTGGGGTCCAGTTTAGTATACAGTTACATAGAACGGGACATTCTATTTGACTCGACTTGACTCGTGTCTGATTTCTATATAAATTACAGGTATTACAATCTACCCTCCTTATAAAGAACTTCGTCCCCGAAGTTCACCTTGTGCTACGGAACGACTAACTATATCAACTTGACCGACCATTTAATCGCTAACTGACCGATCACCCCATTATCAAACTAACATAAGTAATGCAACCTGGATAAGCAGGACGGAGTATTACAGCCTACCCACCTTACAAGGAACTTCGTCCCGAAGTTCACTCCTCATTCGTTCTACCAACATTTCAAATACTATGGTAATAAGTCCCACAATTCACAGAAGCATCTCCCGACACAGCCTCAACAACACCAACATGACTACAAGAAAACAATGACGACGACAACAATGACAACAACAACGACAACAGCAACAACAACAACAATGACAAACGTTCAGGGTAACGCTTCTACCCTCCTTATAAGGAACTTCGTCCCGAAGTTCACTAATGATCTCATATTGACTCTACCAACTCATCCTATATATGATGACACTATCTTATCACGAACGAGATTATTGTTTTCTCGACTCTCTTATATAACATGTGATTCAATTATCAAATAAAATCACAGTAAACTTTTGAACGAATATACTCGTAAGCCTTGGCCAGGGTAAGTAAGTCGGTAATATGCAGAATCAATTCACATTATTAACAATGTTCCCCAACTCATTTTGATATACACCACATCACTTAGCTTGGTCATTTCACGACCTCCAAATCCTTTGGTATCATGACTAACACAACAAGTCGTTTATGCTTCAACTAGATTTCCCAACTTACTCACCAATCAACTGGCTGCGAGGGATTTCTATCCCCGCATTCGTCCACATTTCACAACATATATTCTCTTTTTAGTAACATATGTAGGAAGCATCCCTCAGATTGTCCTCATAGTTTGATCACATAAATACCAATAGAATATTTGTATACTCATTCTCATATGTCATACTTCACATAATGTAAGCTGAACAGGCTACTTATTAGTATTGCACGGTGTTTATTCAAGTTATACTTGTCACAACTCAATTCACATGTTAGCATGTCACACGTAATATACTTCTAACATTACCTAATTGTGCGAGCTCTTACTCCGAGTCACTCTTACATATATGAACACCACGATTATCACGCAAGTAAAACAGTTAGTTCACACAAAGACGATATGCCCACACTCAGGGACTGATAACCTGTGACATTCTATTTTATTGTATGGACTCAGGAAGGTGATGCTACTACCCTGTATCACAACCCGACCTGCTGACATCGAAATATATGTGATGACACGACTAATTCACAAATATACCTTGGACACCCTTACTATTCGTTATTCCAAATCCTTGCATCATCAATGTATCTAGCTATTATTCTTCTTTAATGGATCTTAATATCGTGACTCTTTTTTTTTTACCCTGTTGGTATTATTACTTCTTTTTATATTGTTAGGCTCATTAACAACCATCATTGTGACATTTTAACAAGTAATTTAAACGACACATGACACTTCCTCATTATATCTTATGATTTTTTTTACAGGTTCGGACTCACGTGGATACATATGTACTGAAAAAAAGAACATATAAGGAGACAATATAATCATCACAACAAGGCAACAACACAAGTACACAACTGAACACTCCCAGATGACCGCGTTAACAACTTCAGACCTTGAGATAATTTACAGGTGGCCTTTATTCCTCGTAATTGTACTGTAACAACTGACCAGATAGTTCACCATGTTATATGTTTGAATAAGTTTTAAATGTAACAGTAACATACGACTTAGGAGCAACAATCCACACATAGACATTGTAAGCACTCATTCCTCCAGGCATACGTTACTCATCGACCAATAAGAAAAGACGGGGAACTCAACAAAGATGTGAGATTAATTAAACCAACATTTGACTTGTTCACCAAACATGTTCAAATTATTACATAATTACGACCAAAATCTGAAAATCAATGTCATGTTTAACTGTACATAAGTTGAGTACTATGTTTGCTGTTTGATGTCTTGACTTTTCCTAACTTCTCATTGGAATGAATCCCACTTATTGGATACGTGCAGCGATGTCGTTATCACATAAGAGACTTACAACCATGACAAATTTATCAGACAATAACACATCTGATCCGTAAGATCCATGTTAAAGTAATTATGCAACATGAACCAGTATGACCTCTCGTGGCTCGAATTTACTCCGAATTCGTCATTAACATATAAGTATAACTCTATTACACTATACGATAAGCTAGACACTTTCACATTAGTGCATTCACTTAAACAAGGCGATATAATGATTATTCTGTGGGTTTATACACGTTTTCAGAACATTGCAGTCATGATAGAAAATAAATAATCAAATCATCGTACTCAAAATAGGGTAAAACAATGGGGTTAGATTCGAAAGACAACCCTCTACAACTTTCTAGTTGAAACTATTTTAAAATTCCAAACGTAACGGTAATTTTCAAAATCATTTTCATGAACTGACAGATTTTGACCTTGAAAATGTTTCGACAGCTAAATCGAGTTTCAAATCATATTTTTGAGCAAAATCAAGTTTCAACATTATTCAAACTCTTCGTCGGTAAAATATTTAAGTGAGGTGTATAATCAAAACTAGACCACTAGAAAATAGGTTCAAGTACTTGGGTTTAAATCTCGAAATTCTACACTAAATATTGGACTTAAAATAAACATGAGTCTATTTTAAACTTTTGTAAATAGACACTGTAAACAGGTGGAACAATTCAGTAACACGTTATTCTTATTAAGAAAGATCTTTTAAGTTATTCTGACATTATCTCGACACGATTAGCAAGCATGTTTGTTCAGGCCATCAAAATATAACTCAATAAACACATTATTCCGGTTAGATAAAGTGTTGTAAACGTGTATGTCATTAACTCAACACAGGTTTTTATAAATACTCAGTTAAACTATCAAGAATAGAAATTAATAACAAGGTACGACTTAAAACCTATCAAATTGACAACGAAGCATATAAACTCAAAACGAAACACAAATATTCAAGTGAGTTGACAGAATTTCACATTAATGAATACGATACCACAGATGTATTATTTTTAATAACACGTACTTAAATTCAATTAATAAACAAATTTCGATTTCACAATTTATCTTGTTAATCACACATTGTATTAATCAGGGTGAAATAGAAACGACGCATTTATATATACATTATTGCGCTGCTCCTATAATACAAAGAGATCAACATAATTCCAGATACCACATACGTTTTCAAGAATCAATTAGTAGACAAGTGCATTTACGTACTTACGAGAAAACGATGAGGACCAATAAGGACTACTCAGATCGATGATAAGCAAGTAACTCCCATTAACTCAAAACGGACCTCTAGTAGTCTTACATTGTTCAGCTATTAGTCTCATTAACTAGTACTTGGTTCATATGCGACAAAGCTCCATTAATACGTCACGACACCATTACACTTGTAGATACCGAACCTAGTTAACATGACGGCAACTTGTACATTACATTGGCAAGGACGCATATAATATTCAAAACAGAATGCAAGTATCCAGGTATTTTAAATAACATTCAATTATGACATACTTAACCACGTAAGTTATCGACCCGCTTGACATATTACAGTAAATATACCATCACCAGGTATCATTCTCCTTTATAGTAACGTGAAACAGCTACAGTATATTATTTCTATTA
The DNA here is from genome assembly GCA_958450325.1 of Agrostemma githago. Taxonomy (NCBI): domain Eukaryota; kingdom Viridiplantae; phylum Streptophyta; class Magnoliopsida; order Caryophyllales; family Caryophyllaceae; genus Agrostemma; species Agrostemma githago. The sequence goes on along the minus strand of OY288254.1, from coordinate 16,878,878 downwards.
GATAGACACAGATTACCACAAACCCGACTAATTAAACTCGTTTAACGCTTACGATACTACTACGTACAAACACCCATGTGATATAACGTGATATTCAATGTATATATCGCTTACCCACGTGGTGTATCCTACATTACTAACAACCCTGTCTATGACCGTTCTCCCACTCAAGGATGATCGACTTCTATTTCGACCTTACGTATCTTAACATATAACTTAAATGATATCGTACCAACTATTATACCATGCTAACACCTTCACGACATACCAACCACACCTCAGCTCATAAAGTTCACTACGTCATACGCATCAAACATCGCAATCAGTTATCATAGACAAGAATCACAAGACATTCATTGCATCACAGCGTATCCCTTCCTAATATATACCCATCTCATTCTCACACGCGGTTACCGGGCCAAGACCAGAAGGGCCAGAGTTGGTACGAGGACGTCTCCTCGACCGAGTTTTAGAGCGGCTCCTGATGGTCTATCACCGGGGTTCATTTTATTTTCCTAGGTTCATTCATTTTAGGCTTCAAGATCGTTCGCTCTGATACCACTTTGTAACACCCCCATTTACCTAGGAGCCTTATCAAGACATTCCCGAGTAAATAAAAGTGTTACCATCTCGGTTTCCCGAGGTAGTAGCTCAGGACAATACAACATGGAATGCCAAATCAATCATCTAATTTAAACATTTCAACTCATTAATTATTACAACTCTGGTTACACAGCGGAAGTTATAGAGTCTATACAAACAGGAATGCATAGGCATTAACCCGTGCTACGACCAGGATCATTATCGCGTTCACCCCAATCCCGTACAAGCATCCCAGCATCCAAACACATCACGATATACATAAGCTGCATTATAGACTGCTCCCCAATTGATCGGAAATATCAATTGGATCATCACAGGCCCCCAATAAAATAGGGTGACAATATAGAGAGAGAAAATGGTTAGAACATGCTAACTTCATAACAAGGTATGTAATATAAAACATTCAGTCTCAACCGTCCTAGTACCATCATCGGTACCAATCAATAATATCATCTCCACATTCCCGGTACCATCACAATACGAATCAATAATCTCATCTCAACATTCAGCACCATCACGGTACCATATCAATATTCTCATCTCAACTCTTCTGGCAGGCCCTTTCATTCCGAGTGTGCACACCCCCTGCAGGTTCAACAACCCGCGAGGAGAAATCAGGGAGGGGACCGTGATCAAGGGCCCCGGCTAGGTCTAAAGCTAGCCTCACCAACTCCAATATATCAATATTCATCAATCATTCCACCATCATTATTCAACATCATTCTCATTAGCACGATATCACGTCGTACTCGTAACACATACATGCATCATAATATTAACGTATTCTATGTAAGGAAAACCTTACCTAGTCAGCAAGTCATCACTGCGTCGGTAGTAGATATCACCGAAAATTTTACGAAGTCCGATCCTAATAAAATATTATATACTTACATTAATATCGATCCTAACGTAGTTAAATTATAAAATAACATCGATACCTTTGTAACTAAATTATAAAATGAGACCGACTCGACCTAATTAGATTATAAGCTAAAACCGACATCTAGACATCTAGTCGTGACATGTGCTACTTCCTGACTCATCGCTCTCGACCCACTACTCAGTAAAGTACACCAAAACGACAATAGGATATAACTAAACAATACACGACAAGACAACTATATTATAAAATGTAAGTAATACACCTACTAATAATCTTAAGTCCTACATAAGTTAAGTGATAAACCTGACCAAGTAATACATCTTGTACTACAACCACCATACGGAGCAGCATCAATAACAACAACAACAACCCTTCAACAACAACCTCCCGGCAATACCGTTACCGGGAAACATCAATTCAATAACCCTGACGCGGTAGTAACTCACGACAACAACAAAAGTCCAACCCGACAACTTGCACCACATGACACCAGCTGACAACCATATGACAACAAAGATACAACAAAACAAGGGTAACAACTTATTGACAACAACCAAAACGAATCGACCACAAACCCGACCAGAACAGCCTCACGCGACACCTCTAAACCCGTCATTAACCACCACGAATGTCAAGACCAACGCACTCTTCCCCGACCACCACGCACGATGCCCCTTTAAGACCAACGCAACTACTTCGACGTCGAAATACGACTGACGATGTTAACAACGAAAGACAACGTGAACATAGCTATAACTACGTGGGTGTAATCGATGTCTTGACCCGGTTTCCTTTTCCTTCTTGCTTGTCGTGTGTTCATGAATGTGATCGTGGTTTATAGAAGAGAGAACGAAAGGGGAAGGATATGGGGCGTGGAGGCTGCGCTTGAATGAAATAAGGGAGGTGGGGTTTTGTAACCTACGTACTCCACTTTCTTCTTATAAACATATTGTCATTATTATTATTATTATTATTATTATTATTATTATTATTATTATTATTATTATTATTATTATTATTATTATAATATTGTTAATGTATTATTATTATTACTACGGAGTACATTATTATTATTATTATGGGTCGTGATAGTTGGGGTCCAGTTTAGTATACAATTACATAGAACGGGACATTCTATTTGACTCGACTCGGGTTTGACTCGACTTGACTCGTGTCTGACTTCTATATAAATTACAGGTATTACATATACTATTCACTTTTCGTCGCATTTCTGCTGCTGTGTATGTCGATTTTGGTCTCGTTTCTCATCTTCCCTTTTTCCGGTCTTCTCTCGTTTTCTGTCTCGACTTTCGGGTCGTTCTTGTTACTTGTGTTCTTCTGCCATTGCTGCTGCGTTTTACACCTGCTGTGGCGCTTGTACGGTTACGTTTGTGCTGTTCGCTGCTGCTTTTTCCGTTGTTTTGTTTGCATCGTACTGCTACTGTTGCTTCGTGACTGCTGTATGTATCCATCTTCGGCTCGTTCTTTCCCGTTGTTTGTGTCATCCATATTATACTTCTATCAAATTCTCCACAAACCGATCCCTCTTTTACTTTGTTTCTCTTCAACGTATATTCCGCAGGAATTCCCAATGTTCCTCCTCCGCCCAAATTAAACGCTTCGTTCAGCTTCGAGTTTTCATGGATTTCGTGAAGACGCAACTAAGGACGTGTACTGGACCATTTTGGGATATCGACTCAAGGTAACTTTAGGACGTGACTCGATTTTATATCGTATGTTTCAGTAGTAGTATGTATTAAATATTTTAAATTTCGGTTTTCTAATTTTAGCTATATATTATTGCTAATTATATTAATTTTAAAACGTATGTCTTTTCTATATTTTTATAACTTTCGATATCATTTTATAAATCGTTAGTAATTTAATTATTACGATCGTTATAATATTTTGTTGGTTATCGTGTACTAGTAAGTAAATAATATCGATTTCATATTTTCACCATATTTTGTTAATTTCTAATTTTTAACTCAAAATCGTATTTTTATATTTTAATCGAAATTTGTATACTTGTTAATAAATTAATTTTTCGTTTTACGATTTATTCTAATAAATGAGAAAATAGTCGATTTTGTTTTAAATAAATTTTTAGTCGAGACTATTTTCACTAACAATTTCCTATTTGTTTCCGATTGACTTTTTTTATTAAAGTCCGTATTATTTATTAATAAAAACTATTTGTTAAAAATAATTTAAAATCTTCGTAAATCTCATTTCATTTATAAAACTCGTTGACTTAATTAATTTTGATATCGTTTTCCTTAAAACGTCTCTTTTCTAAAATTTATAGTTTTAACTCGATTTCCAAATCCTTTATAAAGTACTATAAAATGACTTATTATATTTTATTTATATTTTGAGTAACGAATTTAGAAAAATATTAAAGTTACGATAACGACGATAATAATAAAATGTTAATTTCGTTGGAAATGCTATTTTCATACATTTCACTTGTTTTAATAACTTACGTATTTTCTATAGCGAAATTTCTATTTTAAGTAAGTTTCTAAAATTAGTAAGTTTCTATTTATAGAAAGTTTCCCTTTCAATATAAGATGTTTATTCCTTTTATCCTCATAATGATTATATTTATTTTGAATATCGATAATGGCTGTTTTGGAGTTATGGAATAAAGACAAGTGCGGGGTTAGAGTAATATAGTCTGGGATGTATGTTTTGCCATCAGCTATAAAGCCGGTGTGCCTATTTGGGGCGCATTTTGTCGTTGAACTGGGCGTAGTTTCGCCCAGGAGAGTGTATGTTTTGACCTTAAGCTAGATATCGCATCGTGTTAGTCGCCGTCAGCTGAACTAGACATATTTGTTGTCTAGGAGGGGTGTGCACTACTTAAACCAGGACCTCGCTGCACGCAGTCCTGTTATAGTTGAGTTGCCTAGTTAGAGACTGGATTCTGTTATGAGTTAAGTCTACAGTTCTCGAAGCTAGTTTCTAGTATTATCCTAAAGAAAGTCTAGCCTTGTGCACACTGATCGAATTTCCATAACGCCATTTTTGAATATTATTCTTATCGATTGATTTTGACTTGCAGGTTGGCAAGTGCTTTAAGTTTCGTTGAAAACTTATTTTTATTATATCGTTTTATTGTTTTTATCTTTTTAAATATTTTGATATAATAATACTATTATTTTTCCATATGGTATAATATGGCTGGGAGAACGTCCGAGTTACTCCCCACTGACGTGGCTGTTATGTTTATAACATGACAGGTATTTGCTGCTGGGTTTTGGGTGTGAGCTAGCGAGTTGCGTGGATCCTACTCTTTCTTCATTCATGTTTATTTATGGATTTGTATAACCCTGTTTGGAGAATTTTCTTTTAGCCATTTGTAAAAAGAGGCCTTTGTATTGACTTACCATTTCTTTTAATAAGATATAGTTGTTTGTCAGTGTGTTTTAATCCCACTCTACAGTGTTTCCGCCACTGTATTGCGTTAGAATTTGTAGGGGATTACAGTTGGTATCAGAGCATTGTTGCTCCCGACGCTTACACCTGATTTTAGGAAAAATACACGTAAATGATTTGAACACTAAAGAAATATTAGTGAGAGATGGGTAGAAACCAAACTAAGGACTTAACTGTTAGGTTTATATGTTATTGTAACTCAATGATTAGCATTGAATATTTGTTGCTTTTGTCTGGAAGAAGATGAATGAACAAGATGTAGATATGATGCTGCTCCGGATCGGGACAAGAGCTGCTTAGAACTCTCAACGCCTGTTGACTCGAGTGGACAACTTGGTGCTCCAAGAAAGATGTCTTGGGTGACTTTTCAGCTCCGATTTAGTTTGCTCAAGCTACAGGCCAGATGATCAAGAGTAGATTCCTGTTCCATGATGTTGTAGTAGATCCAGCTAGGGCGACCCAAGACTTGCGTGCTCGTTCCTCTACAAGAAGATGAGGTAATCCATTTAGTTCCTTTGTGGAACCTTAGAGGCCCGAAGATTCTCTTCTCGTTTTAGGTCTCTATCATCTAGAATTATTGATTCTTTTCGTCTTGCTTCTGCTTCTTCCAATTCTTCTCTTTTATATTCTCATCTTTATTCCCTTGGTCTATCCGTGTTCTATTCTTCTATTCTACCATCTTTCTCTTGAGATTCTTTGGTTAGACCAGATTCTGTCTTACTGAACCCCATGTTATAGATGTTTGAGATTTAGTAAACCCTTGTTACCTGATTTGAGGATTGTGAGTCTACCCTATCTTCTAAGCAAGTGAGAAATTCTTGAGAAATGACTTGAATGGTATTAATTAATTAATGGAATTAGGTTGATACTTTAGACACTGAACCTTGGGTTATAGGTTACTTTGACTATTTTGGAGTACTTAGAGTTGAATATATTTTGGAGTAGTAAGAGTATATCATATTTGATGGATCTAGTGTAACCGATAATATTACCTTGGGATTTTTACCTAATGTTTTTGATGGATGCATCGCAAACATTTGGGATCATAGAGTATTGGTTAAAGTGTTAGCCTGAGTGTTGTGGTACCATTGAAGGTTTTTATTAATGTCGTTTGAGATTTTGGTGGACATAGATCTCCCGTGTTTCTTAAGGATTAGATCGTTGATCGTTGTTTAAGGTTGTTACCTATGAACTTTGGAGTTGAGTGATCTAACTTGGATAAATTGTTGTTAACCTTGAATAGGAGAAACTTATTGCACAATTAGACGTTGGATTTATCGCGTTGTTTTGAGGAATGCTTAATGCGAATCATCTTGATGGATTTATAGTTCAGAAACCTTAGACCAACGAGATTGTGGCTTCGTTGAGTTATTAAATATTTTGTGGTTGCACCATCACGATTAGAAATTTGATGGACTTCTTAGAAACATTAATCGAATGATGTGTTTGAAGATGTGAGTGTTCGCGCCATTACCTATAGGTTTGAGCGTGTTTGAGGATTCATAGTACTTTTCCAAGTTCTGTACTTGTGGCTTATTAAACATGTTGGTGATCATTTTTGAGGATTTCGTACCCGACCATTGTTAAATTGGTGGACCTTGTTTAGAGTTTCTTACTCGAGAAATTTGGAGTATACCTCGAGTTCAAACCTTATGAGCTTTGAATTTAGGAGCCTTATCGATCAGTGTTTGGGTGTGTTAGGTTTACCGTGGAATCTTAACTGATGAGATTAGATTCTAAAGCATTGTGGATTAGTATCGTGTCATTTGAACGATTGGATAGTCACGTTAGACATTTTTGGAGATTGTGACTGAGTAGTACCACCTAGTGCCTCATATTGGACTTAAAGTATTTGATGGAAATTAGGAACTCGTGTTGTAGGAGTCGTACCAGGAATCTCGAGATGGTTAATTTATTCTATAATCCTTGAGAGATCTATTGGACTCTCAATTTCGTTCCTCCCCTTAGCTTTTCTTAAATCCTGCTGCTTCTTCTTCGGCCAATCCCCTTCAACTTCTTTATCGGGATTGAAAAGTTTTGTTTCGATTTGTCGTTGACTTTGACTCTATTTATCCGTTTATCTTTTCCCCGGACTTATGTTATGAAAATTTGACTAATTTACAAAATTTGATTTTCGTGAAATTTTGACATTTTGAGTTATAAAATTCTAAAACTTTGTACTTCGTTTTTTTTTGGGTGATAACATCTATTTAATCTTGTTCAAAAGGGTCTTAATAATTTATTTTAAAGTATTTCGAAATTGTTTAAAATTTTAATTTTGCTTTTCAAGTAATCGAGATTTTTATGAAAATTTTCGTAGTTGTAAATATTCCGATTTCTATAGGATTATTTTCTCAAAATGCTCTAACATTTTCGAAAAACTTGGTATGTCTAAATTTTTATTTTAATGTCGAAAAACTTTAAATCTATTATTGAAAATGTTTGACGAATGGTTCGATTTTCATTTACTAGCTACAAAATTTGATTTCTCAAATTTTTGTTTGGTCTTAAAATAAAATATTGTCAAATTTCTTAATCAAAATGTCTTACTGTTGCTTTGAAAATATTTGGGTACTCTCCCTCTCAAGGACGTTTGCAAGCATTGTTAATCGTCATTATTTTATCGAATAATTTTTAACTTGCGATTTTATTAATTTAAATGATTTTAAACTTTCGGAACCGAACCCAAATTATCTTGAAATAAATTTTGTCTTCAATTTTGATTTCATATCACGATTAAGGTTGTAAAATTTTTAAACCGAGATTGTGATGCGAGTTAAGCAATCTCATTTTGTTCAAGTGATATAACCTTGTTTCTCATTCTATTATTATGTTTTGTTAGTTTCGAAGACGAAACTTCTTTTTAGAGGGGCAGATTGTAACACCCCTGATTTTATAAATTAAATTAAAGTTATATTCGTATTTTTATTTTATTAAAATTATTATTATAAAATGATTTAACTCGTAATTCTTAAAATTATTATAAAACGAATTTATCGTTTAATCGATTCAAACTCCTAAAATTCTATTCGACTCGGAAACTCTTCTTATATTTTAAACGTATTTTTATTTCGGTTTCAATTCATTTTATACATTTAATTTAATTCTTTTCGAAAGTCTATTTCGACGATTTAAATTTTAAATTCTATTTATTTATTTATATTTAAGCTCGAGTTTTCTATTTTTCGGCTAGAAGCTCATTTATATTAAGTTTTGTCAAAACATCTATTATTTTTCCTCGAGAAATCAATTTAATTCACTATATCGAATATTTATTATTTTTCGGGAAATACTATTTCATCGTCTAATTACTTATTTTCATAAACTTCATTTTCGTCTCGAATACTTTATTTACTCATTTTTATTTAGCCAATCCAATTATTTTATAAACTCGTTTTAATTCGATCATGGGTCAGTCAACTTATCGTTACGGAGTTCGTCTCCTACCCGATTCATTTCATTATCCGTATACAACGTATACATTTTGTCTCGGTATTCGTACACTTTTTGGTGAGTTACATTCATTCCACTTAGTGATTACGTTCAACCATATTTAGTGACTCATTCACCCATGTGATTCATCTCCCTTGGGCTCCTCTCAATTCCACCGCTTCACTCCCATCTTACTTTTCCCCTTCCTCTTTTATTGACATTCCTCTCCCCTGTCCTCTTCTACTTCCTCCGCTCTCCATTCCAACCAATCGGTCGTCCTCTTTCGTAGGCTCTTCCTATTTTGTTTCGTTTTCTTCGATTTTGAGCCTTCACCATCTTCATCAATCTCATCAGCCTGCTGTTGTTGCTGCTCTTTGCTGCTGGTTCTGTTGCTGTCGACTTGTTTGTGTAGTTGGTACATTTTCGCTGCTGCTGCGTGTTACTTCTGTTGTCACGTTTTGCTGTTGCGGTTTCCTTCTTCTTCTTCTTCTTCTTCTTCTTCTTCTTCTTTGTCTTTGCTGCTGTTCCGTGTTGCAATTGCCACTGTTCTGTTTCTCGTTGCTGCTGTGCATCGATTTTAATCAGTCTTTTCTTCTCTGTTTGGTTCTTCTTTTTCTCCTCTGCATCTATGTCGCTTTTATTTGTGCTGCTGTTGCTGATTTCGGTTCCTTCTTTCGCTTCTTCTCCTCCTGTGTCCTCATTCTTATTCTTCTTCCTTCTTCGCTGCTTTCTCTGCTACTGCTATTGTTATTTGTACTCGTATATGCCTCTTTCCGACGTTGTTTCATTCGTGATTTTTATGATCATCTCCGGTTTCGTTCCATCTTCTATACTATTCACTTTTCGTCGCATTTCTGCTGCTGTGTATGTCGATTTTGGTCTCGTTTCTCATCTTCCCTTTTTCCGGTCTTCTCTCGTTTTCTGTCTCGACTTTCGGGTCGTTCTTGTTACTTGTGTTCTTCTGCCATTGCTGCTGCGTTTGACACCTGCTGTGGCGCTTGTACGGTTACGTTTGTGCTGTTCGCTGCTGCTTTTTCCGTTGTTTTGTTTGCATCGTACTGCTACTGTTGTTTCGTGGCTGCTGTATGTATCCATCTTCGGCTCGTTCTTTCCCGTTGTTTGTGTCATCCATATTATACTTCTATCAAATTCTCCACAAACCGATCCCTCTTTTACTTTGTTTCTCTTCAACGTATATTCCGCAGGAATTCCCAATGTTCCTCCTCCGCCCTCATTATACGCTCCGTTCAGCTTCGAGTTTTCTTGGATTTCGTGAAGACACAACTGAGGACGTGTACTGGACCATTTTGGGAAATCGACTCAAGCTAACTTTAGGACGTGACTCGATTTTATATCGTATGTTTCAGTAGTAGTATGTATTAAATATTTTAAATTTCGGTTTTCTAATTTTAGCTATATATTATTGCTAATTATATTAATTTTAAAACGTATGTCTTTTCTATATTTTTATAACTTTCGATATCATTTTATAAATCGTTAGTAATTTAATTATTACGATCGTTATAATATTTTGTTGGTTATCGTGATACTAGTAACTAAATAATATCGATTTCATATTTTCGCCATATTTCGTTAATTTCTAATTTTTAACTCAAAATCGTATTTTTATATTTTAATCGAAGTTTTTATACTTGTTAATAAATTAATTTTTCGTTTTACGATTTATTCTAATAAATGAGAAAATAGTCGATTTTGTTTTAATTAAATTTTTAGTCGAGACTATTTTCACTAACAATTTCCTATTTGTTTCCGATTGACTTTTTTTATTAAAGTTCGTATTATTTATTAATAAAAAATATCTGTTAAAAATAATTTAAAATCTTCATAAATCTCATTTCATTTATAAAACTCGTTGACTTAATTAATTTTGATATCGTTTTCCTTAAAACGTCTCTTTTCTAAAATTTATAGTTTTAACTCGATTTCCAAATCCTTTATAAAGTACTATAAAATGACTTATTATATTTTATTTATATTTTAAGTAACGAATTTAGAAAAATATTAAAGTTACGATAACGACGATAATAATAAAATGTTAATTTCGTTGGAAATGCTATTTTCATACATTTCACTTGTTTTAATAACTTACGTATTTTCTATAGCGAAATTTCTATTTTAAGTAAGTTTCTAAAATTAGTAAGTTTCTATTTATAGAAAGTTTCCCTTTAAATATAAGATGTTTATTCCTTTTATCCTCATAATGATTATATTTATTTTGAATATCGATAATAGCTGTTTTGGAGTTATGGAATAAAGACAAGTGCGGGGTTAGAGTAATATAGTATGGGATGTATGTTTTGCCATCAGCTATAAAGCCGGTGTGCCTATTTGGGGCGCATTTGATCGTTGAACTGGGCGTAGTTTCGCCCAGGAGAGTGTATGTTTTGACCTTAAGCTAGATATCGCATCGTGTTTGTCGCCGTCAGCTGAACTAGACATATTTGTTGTCTAGGAGGGGTGTGCACTACTTAAACCAGGACCTCGCTGCACGCAGTCCTGTTATAGTTGAGTTGCCTAGTTAGAGACTGGATTCTGTTATGAGTTAAGTCTACAGTTCTCGAAGCTAGTTTCTAGTATTATCCTAAAGAAAGTCTAGCCTTGTGCACACTGATCGAATTTCCATAACGCCATTTTTGAATATTATTCTTATCGATTGATTTTGACTTGCAGGTTGGCAAGTGCTTTAAGTTTCGTTGAAAACTTATTTTTATTATATCGTTTTAATGTTTTCTCTTTTTAAATATTTTGATATAATAATACTATTATTTTTCCATATGGTATAATATGGCTGGGAGAACGTCCGAGTTACTCCCCACTGACGTGGCTGTTATGTTTATAACATGACAGGTATTTGCTGCTGGGTTTTGGGTGTGAGCTAGCGAGTAGCGTGGATCCTACTCTTTCTTCATTCATGTTTATTTATGGATTTGTATAACCCTGTTTGGAGAATTTTCTTTTAGCCCTTTTGTAAAAAGAGGCCTTTGTATTGACTTACCATTTCTTTTAATAAGATATAGTTTGTCAGTGTGTTTTAATCCCAACTCTACAGTGTTTCCGCCACTGTATTGCGTTATAATTTCTAGGGGATTACAATAAATAAGGCGGACTTGGATGGGGTAGAAACTCGTGATGTAAGATCGACGGAGTTTCGACGCTATAGACTCTAACAACTTATGACAAGACCCGACACTGCTAAATACGGGAAGTCCTATGAAGAAGAAAGGTTTGAAAAGAGGATTTGGATTTGTAAAACCCGAACAAAACGGATTGGAGGGCCCGATTTTTTTTTTAAAATCGAAAAAAAGGTTTATCGGGCCGAGACTTTGAATTTTTAAAAAGGATCGGACAGCATGCCAGCTAGAAAATAGGCTATTTTGAGTCAAAATCATAAGTCCTAAATTCGGTAGCTTTCCGGGTTTGAAAAATGGATAATTTTTGAAAAAGATGCAAGTTTTTGAAAACGACGGTTTTTCGAAAAGATGAGACGCGGACCAGGTAGCATGTAGTCACGGAAATAGTATAACGACACCATGTATGCTCTTAGCCTAAGTCTCGGTCGGTCTAATAGGGTCTATACCAACGACGATAGCTTTCTCGCAAATCAGGACGGTCTTCCTAAGCCGAGTTGGTCTTAGAACCTGCCGTAAAACCCATGTGAGTTCCGCATCGAAGTCTTTAGTGGGTCCAAGTAGGAACGCACCGTGGTATAGTGGGACGTCGGTCACAAGTAACCGGCTCGGGAAAGAATGGGTTATGCATGAACCATTGAACTAAAACGTGTACATTACTATTCGAACGATTTCTTTTCGAGTCTCACCCTAGGGATGCCGATGGTAAGTGACTCATCAGTTGATCCCCAGCGGAGTCGTCAAACTGTGGACATGACATAGGTCCACCCCGACGCGGCCACGCGCGGGTTTGGGGAGGCGAATGAATCTCCATATGAGATGGTCAAATTGAAATTTAAATCGAAGTAGGAGTCGCCACCGAATTTTGTGGTTATTCGGAACTGTTCGAGCCCACTTTATGTCGTAGTGGGCCGTATACAAAATACGGCCCATTTCCGATGTCAGAGTTTATTGGGTTCGTCCCTTTGCATTACGATACCGATACCGACATTATCGGATACCGTGTCCCTTTGCATTACGATACCGATACCGACATTATCGGATACCGTGTATTGAATGACTCTCGTTGCCAATGGATTCGGACATCCGGAAACCATGGTTCTGAGTAAGGGGTGAGGGTACGTGTTGGGAAGTTCACTAAGAACACCCAACCCTGCCCGCACTTAGCGGCCCTTACTAAGATATCGTTCGTTTTTGGTGTACACGGGTTAGTTCGACGGTTGAATGATATGAAAACATTATTTTCCTAAGCATGTGAGAGAAAAATAAAATGGGTTCCTAAGTCGTTTAATGCATATTAAACTAATAACGTCAAAGTTATTTTAGCATGTGAGTTCGTCTTAGTCTAATAAAATGATAAAAACAAATAAATAGCTACAAACACGAGAAAACGAGTTAGTAACGATTGAATTAATTGAATAAAGATGTAAATAAATAATATGCATGATTTTAAAAAAAGGTTTATGACACGTGATGGATTAACACGTGTTGAGCGAGGTCGAAAAAGTATTTATCGAAATATGTCGCGAAAGTCGCTTTTTATGTAAGCTTCGAAAAGAATAAAAAATAGAAAAGCGAGGAAACGAAAAAAAGGGACCCAGCGGATCAGGCCACCGCGCGAGTCGCCTGACACGCGCGCGACTCGCGTGGCAGTCTGTCCGGGTTTTTATGTTTTGTCGAAAAATCGTTAATTTTTATAAATCGCGTACAAATATGGATTAATTTATACTCGATTTATAGTTTCGATATTCGTCGTATTCGATATTCGATTATGAAATCGATATCGAATAGTCGGAATGATTTTAGAAAAGGTTTTGAAAAAAGTTTGTTTTGAACGAAAAGTAAAAAAAAAGAATTTTGAACGAAAAAAGATGTTAATTCTCTCCGTGTTAAAATCGTTGCATTTTGTTTAAAAAGATGTAACGATTTTGTTAGCATAACCGAGAATACCGGTTTGGATAGGAAACACGAGAGTTCGAAAGGGAACGAAAGTCTCGTTTCATAGTGGAGAAGCCAAGTAACTCGGCTGGTCGGGGAGTGTCTCGGCTGTTTGGCCGAGTGTTTGAGCTTGGTTGGCGATTTGTTTCGGTTTTCGGATAGAATTCCTACTTGAGATCGAATTCTATCCTTAAACTTATTTGTTTAATATTATTTGAAAGCTGATTTTTGTGGTGTTTGGGATCGAATCAGCTGTGTGAGGTGTCACGGCTGACTCGTGTGCCTCGAGAATATTTTTCGACCGGGTTTTGACTCAGTCGTAAAAAGACGAATTTATCCCTGGTGCCGGAATCGACCCAAATTATTCTCATTTGACTCGAAACGACCCAATGGGCCTGGATTTGAGGATGGTTTTGTAAGATTTGTACTCCGTAATAAGCCTAAACCAAATGTCCATGATTTCGAGCCCATATCCGAGTCCATTAAAGCATGTTTGCGTCCGATCATCATCGGGTGTTTGGCGGGACCTACTATAGACACCTGGCGGTCAAAATGTGGGTGTCTACAGCTAGTGTATCAGGAATCGGTACATTAGTTGTTGAACCGGGTGACAGGTATCCCGGGAGTTGTGTACATTTTGACCTTAAGCTTAGACCTCGCAGTAAGTCGCCGTCATAAGTTGAACTGGGTGACAGGTAATCCCAGGAGGGAAGTGCATTGTCTTAAACTAGGGCCACGCATTTATAAGTCGCCGTCCTATTATGGTTGAGTAGCCTAGTTAGAGACCGATGTTTGATTTGTTTGAACTAGGTTCTCGAAGCTAGCTTTTAGTATTCTCCTGGTGAAAGTCTGACCTTCTACACTGAATATTTCCATAACGCCATTTTGAATATTTTTATTATTTCGATACCTTTTGGTTTGCAGGTTGGCAAATGTTTGAAGTTTTCTTCTGAAAACTTGTTATGATTTTATTGTTCCAATATTTTAAGTTTTCTCCGAAAGCTTATTTTTATTATATTATTTAATGTTTTCCATTTTAATTATTTTGATATAGTAATACTATTATTTTTTTCATATGGTATAATATGGCTGGGAGAATGTCCGAGTTACTCCCCACTAACGTGGCTGTTATCTTTATAACATGACAGGTATTTGCTGCTGGGTTTTGGGTGTGAGCTAGCGAGTAGCGTGGATCCTACTCTTCCTTCATTCATGTTTATTTATGGATTTGTATAAACCTGTTTGGAGATTTTACTTTTAGCCCTTTTTTAAAAAGAGACCTTTGTATTGACTTACCATTTCTTTTTAATAAGATATAGTTGTTTGTCAGTGTGTTTTAATCCCACTCTACAGTGTTTCCGCCACTGTATTGCGTTAGAATTTCTAGGGGATTATAGTTGGTATCAGAGCATTGTTGCTCTCGACGCTTACACCTGAGTTTAGAAAAAATACTCGTAAATGATTTGAACATTAAAGAAATATTAGTGAGAGATGGGTAGAAACCAAACTAAGGACTTAACTGTTAGGTTTATATATTCTTGTAACTCAATGATTAGCATTGAATATTTGTTTCCTTTGTCTAGAAGAAGATGAAAGAACAAGAAGCTAGTGATGCTGCTACAGATCGGAACAAGACCTACTTGGAACTCTCTTAACTTACTGACTCGAGTGGACAACTTTGTGCTGCAAGGAAGATACAACGATGACCTTTCAGCCCAGATTTATTTTGCTCAAGCTACAGGTGATCAAGAGTAGCTTCATGTTCCATGATGTTGTAGTAGATCCAGATCGAGCAACCCAAGACTTGCGTGCTCGTTCCTCTACATGAAGATCAAGTAATCCATTTAGTTCCCTCGTGAACTCTGGAGGTCCGATGATTCTCCTCTCGTTTTAAATCTTAGTTAAAGGATCATCGATTCTTTTCTTCCTTCCTCTACTTCTTCCAATTCTTCTCGTATATGTTCTCATCTTCATTCGCTTGGTGAATCTTTGTTCTATTCTCCTACTTTACCATCTTTCCTCTTGTGATTCTTGGTTTGACCGAATTCCGTCTTGGTGAACCCGTGTTGTAGATGTTTGAGATTTAGTAAACCCTTACTACCTATGAGTTGAGGATTGTGAGCCTACCCTATCTTCTGAGCAAGTAAGAAATTCTTGAGGATTTATTTGATTGGCAAATTGTTGATTGATGGAATTAGGATGATACTTTAGACACTGAACCTTGGGTGATAGGTTATCTTGATTATTTGGAAGGCTTTAAAGTTGAATAATCTTTTGGAGTAGAGTATATCATATTTTGATGGTAACCTAGTACCTAACCTAGAACTGAACTAAGTATAACTGATAATATCACTTTGGGATTCTTACCTGATGCTTATTGGATGGATGGATCGCGAATATTCGGGATCATAGAGTACTGTTTAAAGTGTTAACCTGAGTGTTGTGGTACCATTGAAGGTTTTCATTAATATCGTTAGAAATTTTTGGTGGACATAGATTTCCCGTGTTTCTTATGGATTAAATCGCGAATCATTGAAATAAGGTTGTAACCTAAGAAATTTGGAGTTGAATGACCTAAGTTTGGGCAGATTATTATTAACCTTGAAGAAGAGAACATATTGTACAATTAAAGGTTGGAATTATCGCGTTGTTTTGAGGAATACTTAATGCGAATCATCTTGATGGATTTATAGTTCAGAACCCTTAGACCAACGAGATTGTGGCTTCGTTGAGTTAATAAATATTTTGGTAGTTTCGCTGATACGATATGAAATTTGGTGGAATTCTCAGAAACCTTAGTCGAATGACGCATTTGAAGATGTAAGTGTTCGCTATTACCTATAGATTTGAGCATGTTTGAGGATTTGTTATACGTTCCAAACTACTGTACTTGTGGCATTATAAATATGTTAATGATCATTTTTGACGATTTCGTACCCGAGCCTTGTTAAATTGGTGGACTTCGTTTAGTGTTCCTTACTCGAGAAATTTGGAGTATACTTCGAGTTCAAACTTTATAAACTTTGGGTTTAGGAGCCTTATCGGTTGCGAGTTTGGGTTTGGCTGATGACCGTATGAATTTTAATTGATGAGATTAGATTGTAAAACAATTGTGGATTAGTATCGTGTCGTTTGAACGATTGGATAGTCACGTAAGACATTTTTGGAGATTGTGACTGAGTAGTACCACCTAGCGCCTAATATTGGACTTAACGTATTTGGTGGAAATTAGGAACCCGTGTTGCGGGAGTCGTACTGGGAATCTCGAGATGGTTAACTTCTCTTGTAACTCATTGAGAGCTCCGTTTGACTCTCAATTTCTTTCCTCCCCTAAGCTTTTCTTAAATCCTGCTACTTCTTCGGCCAATCCCTTTGACTTCTCTATCTAGTTTGAAAATTTCTGTTTCGATTTGTCGTTGACTCTAACTCTATTTATCCGTTTAAGTTTTTTTTCGAACTTATGTTATTAAAAGTTTGCCTAATTTAAAATTTGGGCTATCGTAAAATTTTAACATTTGAGATATAAATTTCAAAACTTTGTTTTCCTATTCGTTTTTGGTTGATAACATATATTTAGTCCTGTTTCAAAATACCTTAATAATTTATTTTAAAGTATTTCGAAATTGTTTCAATTTTCAATTTTTAAGCGTGTTTAAATTTTTACGAAAATTTTCATAATCGCTAATATTTTGATTTCTATAAGATTATCATGTAAACGACTTAAAATTTTCGGAAAACTTCGTATGTCTAAATTTTGGTTTTATTGTCGTTAGACTTTAAATCTGTTATTGAAAATGTTTGTCGGCTGATTCGATTCTTATTTACTAACTACAAAATTTGATTTCTCAAATTTTTGTTTGGTCTTAAAACAAAGTATTGTCGAATCTCTTAATCAAAACGTTTTATTGTTGCTTTGCAAATATTTGGATACTCTCCCCCTCGAGTTCGTTTACAAATATCATCTATCGTCATTATTTTATCAAATAAATTTTAACTTGCAATTTTATTAATTTAAATGATTTAAACTTTGGGAACTGAACCCAACTCATCTTGAAATAAAATTTTGTCTTCGATTTCGTTTTAATATCACGTTTGAAGTTGTAAAAAAAATAAAAATATATTTTAAATCGAGATTGTGATGCGAGATAAGCATTCTCATTTTGTTCAAATGATATAACTTTGTTTTCCATTCTATCCTTTATCTTTTTATAAATTTCGAGGACGAAACTTCTTTTTAGTGGGGAAGATTGTAACACCCCTGATCTAATAAATTTAAATTAATTTAAAATTATATTCATATTTTTATTTTTACGATTTAACTCGTAATTCTTAAAATTATTATAAAATGAATTTATCGTTTAATCATTTTAAACTCCTAAAATTCTATTTTTCTCGGAAACTCTTCATATATTTAAAACATATTTTTATTTTTAATTCGATTTATTTTATACATTTCATTTAGTTCTTACCGATAAGCTATTTCGACGATTTAAATTCTAAATTCTTTTATTTAATTATATTTAAGCTCGAAATTCTATTTTCGACTCGAAGTTCATTATTTTAAATTTTCGTCAAAATATTTATTTCCTTTCCTCGAGAATCAATTTAATTCATTTTAGCAAAAATTTATTATTTATCGGGAAATATTATTTTATCGTCTAATTATTTACAAGCCTCGTTTTCGTCCTGAAATACTTTACTTGCTCATTTAATTTGTCGGCCCGATTATTTATTAATTTTATTGACTCGTCTTAATTCAATTTTGTGGGTCAGTCAGCTTATCGTTACGAAATTCGTTTTCTACTCGATTCATTTAATCAATCCTTATTATTCTTTTAACCCACCTCATGCTTTTCACCTCCCCACTTGTATTACGTTCAACCCCTTTTCCCTTTTTGTTTTCCCATACTCACATTCACGCACCCTTCATCCATTTCTCCACCGCTTCACCTTGCTTTTCCTCTTCCTTCTTCATTCTTCAGTTTTTTTTCCCCTGAAGTCCGATGCCTCTTCTACTCTCTCTATTTCTCCCCTTGTTCGTGTCCTGTTGCTTTCCACCATCTTCTTCATTCTTTTCGAAGAAATAGATCCTTTGCCGCTGCCGCTGTTTTGCTCGCTGCTCCTTCTGCGACCTGTAACCTGATGCGTTCCGTCTGCCCCTTTACGTGATTTCGATTAAGGTGACCTATTTCTACTTCTTCTTCGCCCTTTCCTCTGTTATCTTCGTTCCTCTTCTCCGTCATGTCTTTCCTGCGGTTGTCGTCGTAATTTGATGTTGCTGGCTGTTGCTGTCCGTGTACCTTTGTCACGTTATTTCTATTGCCTTTTGTTCTTCGTTGCTCCATTCCCCGTTTTGTTCTTCTTCTCCTTTGTCTCGTTCTCTTATTGATCTGCTAACGCTACTGCTGTCCTTTATTCTTCTTCCTTAGTCTTCCTCTTATCTTCTTTTTTTCTTCCCTTGTCCTGTCCTGTTCGGACCATGCTGCTGTTGTTGTCCTCCCTTTCTATCTCCGTTTGTTTTGTGTTAGTCGGTCTTCGAATTTCCTCTTTTGTTCTTCCTTTTTCGTTCATCTTTTTCTCTTGTCCTTCTCGTTCTGTTTCGATGGTTGCTGCTGCGCATTACGTACTGCTGTTGTTCCTGTTTTGTCCTGCGTAATGTTGTCATCGTTCGTTTTCCTGTTACTGTCTTCTGCATTGCTGTTGTCGTAATGTTGCTATCGATGTTCGATCATCTTGTTTACGTTGTTATTATGATGCTAGCTGCTGTTTGTTCTCTTCCTCAGGTTCTTTTCTTCTTCTTTGCATTCCTTCTTGTTTTAGCATCGTGGATGTCTTGTTGCGCTGCTACTGTTCGTGTCGTTGTTACTGTCAGATGTTTGTCCTCCGTATTCCCCTTTATTCCTTCTGATCTCGTTTTGCTACCTGCTCAATCCCGTCTTCTCTATTTTCGTTCTCCGTCCTTCTTCCTGCTATCATTCCTGTTGTTGCTGCCCTTCTTCTATCATGTTTATCGATTCGATTGAGTTCAGTCGTCATGCTTCCATTTTCGACACATCGTTTCCCTTTCCGTCTTGTAACGTTTACGTCTCATTCTTTTATTTTGTCTACTCGAGTGTCGTGGTGAATCTAGTTCAGAAGACTAGCGATTCTACAACTTGGAGCTTAAGAACGACATTTCTACTCTTGGGTTGGTCAAGAAGGACGAGTACGAGTTCGTTTCGGATGTCGATTTAAGGTAACTCTAGGACGTTACTCGATTTTATATCGTATGTTTGAGTAGTAGTATGTAGTAAATATTTTAACTTCGGTTTTATGATTTTAGCTATTTATTATTTGCTAATTATATTATTTTTAAATCGTTTGCCTTATCAATATTTTTATAACTTTCGATATCGTTTTATAAATCGTTGGTAATTTAATTATTTATGATCGTTATAATATTTTGTTGGTTATCGTGACACTAGTAACTAAATAATGTCGATTTCATATTTCTTCGTATTTCGTTAATTTATAATTTTAACGCAAAATCGTATTTTTATATTATAATCGAGGTTCGTACACTTGTTTAATAAATTAATTTTCATTTTATGATTTATACTAATAAATGAGGAAATAGTCGATTTAGTTTTAAATATATTTTTAGTCGAGACTATTTTCACTTATAATTTTCTATTTGTTTCCGATTGACTATTTTTATTAAAATCCATATTATTTGTTAATAAAAACTATCTGTTAAAAATAATTTGAATTCTTCGTAAATTTCATTTCATTTATAAAGCTCGTCGACTCAATTAATTTTGATACCATTTTCATAAAACATCTATTTTCTAAAATTTATGATTTTAAACTCGATTCTCCTAATTATTTATAAAATACTCCACTATACTTTCACCTATTCTATTTGATTTATATTTTAGTAACGAATTTAGAAATATAATAAAGTCACGATACCGACGATAATAATAAAATGTTAATTTCGTTGGAAATGCTATTTTTATACATTTTCACTTATTTCAATAACTTCCGTATTTTCTATAAGACTATTTCTATTTCTATTTTAAGTAAGTTTCTAAAAATAGTAAGTTTCTATTTATAGAAAGTTTCCCTCATAATATAAAATGTTTATTCCTTTCATCTCCATATTATTTATAATGATTATATATCTTGAATATCGATAATGACTGTTTTGGAGTTATGGAATAAAGTCAAGTGTGGGGTTAGAGTAATATAATCTGGGGTTTACGGTTTTGCCATCAACTATAAGGCTAGTGTGGACATAACATAGGTCCACCCTAACGCGGCCACGCGCGGGTTTGGGGAGGAGAATAAATCTCCATATGAGATGCTCAAATTGAAATTTAAATCGAAGTAGGAGTGGTTATTCGGAACCGTTTGAGCCCACTCTATGTCGTAGTGGGCCGTATACAAAATACGACCCATTTCCGATGTCAGAGTTTATTGGGCTCGTCCCTTTGCATTACAATACCGATACCGACATTATCGGATACCGTGTATTGAATGACTCTCGTTGCCAATGGATTCAGACATCCGGAAACCATGGTTTTGAGTAAGGGGTGAGGGTACGTGTTGGGAAGTTCACTAAGAACACCCAACCCCGCCCGCACTTAGCGGCCTTTACTAAGATATCGTTCGTTTTTGGTGTACACGGGTTAGTTCGACGGTTGAATGATATGAAAACATTATTTTCCTAAGCATGTGAGAGAAAAATAAAATGGGTTGCTAAGTCGTTTAATGCATATTAAACTAATAACGTCAAAGTTATTTAGCATGTGAGTTCGTTTTAGTCTAATAAAACGATAAAAACAAATAAATAGCTACAAACACGAGAAAACGAGTTAGTAACGATTGAATAAATTGAATAAAGATGTAAATAAATAATATGCATGATTTTAAAAAAAGGTTTATGACACGTGATGGATTAACACGTGTTGAGCGAGGTCGAAAAAGTATTTATCGAAATATGTCGCGAAAGTCGCTTTTTATGTGAGCTTCGAAAAGAAAAAAAATAGAAAAGCGAGGAAACGAAAAAAAGGGACCCGGCGGATCAGGCCACCGCGCGAGTCGCCTGACACGCGCGCGACTTGCGTGGCAGTTTGTCCGGGTTTTTATATTTTGTCGAAAAATCGTTAATTTTTATAAATCGCGTACAAATATGGATTAATTTATACTCGATTTATATTTTCGATATTCGTCGTATTCGATATTCGATTATGAAATCGATATCGAATAGTCGGAATGAATTTAGAAAAGGTTTTGAAAAAAGTTTGTTTTGAACGAAAAGTAAAAAAAAGAATTTTGAACGAAAAAGATGTTAATTCTCTCCGCGTTAAATCGTTGCATTTTGTTTAAAAAGATGTAACGATTTTGTTAACATCAACGAGAATTAATTAATTTAGTTCTTGTAGATACGATATTCGATTAGAGAATCGGTATCGTATTTTAAGAACGTTATAAAAATAGTTTTTTGTAGTATCGATTATTAGTAATAAATAAAAATATGTGACGAACGACCCATATTAATAATACGAAACGACCGACGACCCGTAAAAAAAAGTGACGGACGAAAAAAAGGAAAAAAAAGACGTGAGAGAGAGAGAGAGAGAAAGGAGAAGAATCGGGTTTGATTTACACCCTCAACCTAGATGCTTTACTTTCTCGGTATAGAGTCGGACGGTGGCTTAGGCACGGGAGCGTCGAGATGATGCGGGATGAGTTAAGGTGTCGGTTTGGTGCGTTTTTTTATGTGTGAGGTGACGGTGGGTTCGGCCGGATGACGGGGTCGGTTTCGTCGGTATTTCGAGACTACTTCAGGATTACGTCGGGAATTCTTACTAGATGTTAAGGGTATGTGAATGGTAGATTTATGATGTGTAATTGTTGTGTAGAATCGTTGTGAAAATTGTGTTGGATGAGAGGTCCTATTTTGATAAGTGTGGTTTGTAGTGCATATTTTGTTGTGTTTTGGTCCCATTTTCCTTGTAGAATCACTCCTTGGGAGCGGTTTAGGGGCTTCTTATGCTTCCTTTAGTTTGTTTCAGGTTCCCGAGACCGATTTGAAAGAGTTGGAGCGATTTTGACTCAATACATACACATTTTGGAGCCAACGGAGTAAAGGAACGATGACTCGATTCCTTGGAATCGACCCCGAGACCTTGGGACCCAATCCTGAGCCTCCGAGACCCGATCCTGAGTCCCGAGAATCGGCGAGAAACCCATGAGAGGCAAGGAGGGATCAAAGAGTTCTTAAGGGAGGCCTACAAGACCCATCCCGTTCGGGATGGCCTCATCCCGTTCGGGATGGGGTGCGCTTTTGAGGAGGCCACTGTGAGCCCATCCCGGTCGGGACCAACCCGTCCCGGTCGGGATGATCCGTCCCGGTCGGGATGGGCTACAGCTCACCCGCATTGTTTCCTTTCTTCTCCTTTCCACTTGTAACCCTATATATACCCCCCCCCCCCTCCCCCCTCTTGTATGAAGACACCATCTTATGTTATATTCTTCACTTCTCCTAAAACCCTAGACTACTTTAGGTTAGATTAGATTAGATTAGTGTAGATTAGTCGGTAATTAGTAGTTAATCTTAGTTTACTCTTGTATTATTGGATCTATTGAAGAATCCATCCAAGATTGACAACCTTGGTGGAATTATTTGGGTTTTCTTCTATACAAGTGTTCTCCTTTTCCATTTCCTTTGTAGTATGGTATAATCCTCTTCTCCTTTTACTCTTTATCTTGTTTATTCATCCAAGTTTCCATCTTTGTTCATTGTTATTGTTCATAGTTCATAGTTTTCACTAGTTTGTTTATGTTTGTTTTGGTTCTTATGATGATTCCTCTTGTTAGTGTTCATTCTTGATTAGATATGTTAGAGTAGTGTTCTTGCTAGGGTTAGTAAGGTGATTAGGGTGTTAATTGGGTGATTAAGGGATTGTTAGAGATGTTGGTGGAAGATTTGGGTTTCCTCTTGGTTTGGTGCACATCACATGTTTGTTGAATTGCTTGAATGACTAAGTAGTTGAGAATGCTTGTTTTTCTTGCCTTTCTTTTGTGGGTGTTAGTTTGTTGTGGGTTCGGTTCCCTCACTAAGTTGCGAGAGCCCGGTGAGGACGACCCCTAGGTCGGTCTAAGTAGCGAGAGCCCGGATGCGATCTAGGCCACTATAGCGCGCTAGAACCCCGTTTGTCGTGTGTTTCGCCGAGATGGGTTTTAGGTGAAACCTCTAGGTCGGTCTAAGTTGCGAGAGCCAGGACCATACCTAGATTACCCTCCTACCTCCTTCACTCTAGTTCCTCCTCGACCATTCCGTTACCCCTTTGACCCCGACCTAATCCTAGCCCGTTTTCCTTAGTTGTTTTCTCCGTCTCCTTAGCCATAGCCTTAATTTTCTCCCCTTCTATCATTCTCTAGTTTAGCTTAGCTCGTTGACTTAGTCTAGTATTTGGGCCGACCTAGTCTAGGCTAGACATTACCGTCCCCGTGGATTCGACCCGACTTGCCCTATCTACCGTAGGAATAACCGGTTATATTATTGACGGTTGGGATTCCACGACAAATCCCTGCCATCAATTTGGCGCCGTTGCCGGGGACGGTGCTAGTTTAGACTTTGTTTTCCTAGTTACTTGACTTTGTCTTTGTGTTTGTGTTTTTCTTTTTTCATTTTGTTACTTTGCTTCTTGTGTGTGTGGTTAATTTCTCTCTTGTCTAGTGCCCAAAAAGCACTAGACTTCTCACGTTTGTTCTTAGTCTACAGTTTGTGCTTAGAGGTGGTGACTATCTTCTTCTTGCAACTTAGAGCCGCTTTAACGGACGGTTGCTAGAATGAGTGGTTTTCAACCGGGTATGAGCTACGATTTTCAAGCGAGCATGGGGTTTGATCTAAACTCCCCATACATGGAAGCCGATATGAGCTACCCCTCTTCTTCCATGAACCAAGGGTATGACATGACGTCCCCCTACCACTATCAAGCTTCTTGGGGTGACTCTAGTGGGTATGAACTTCAAGGTTATAAAAACGGCTACCAACAAGTGAACGATTACCAATCCTACGATCATGGTGACTATTACTCAAGCTATGATTGTGAACCCACCATGTTCAATCAAGATTCACCTATTGGAAGCCAATACTCCCAATACCCACCATATTACCCTCCACCCCAACCACAATATGAACCCTATGACCCACAATACTACCAATCACCCCAACCTTGCTACCAACAATATGATGCCCCACCCTTTGGGCATCATCAAGATTTTCAAGGAGCTTTACAAGACCCCAATGATCACCAATTACCCGACACGGAGGCGCTTCAATCGCTTCTTCAATTGCAAAAGTGCAACCAAGAAATGGCCACTCAAATTCAAAAACAACAAAATGAATTATGGGTCCAAATTCGAAGGGCAAACGAGGCGAGGGATGCTCGATTAGATGAAGGGTGCCCACTTGAGAAAGAGGAGCAACCTAATCACGAAGCCGCCAACGTGGTTCCCTTTGGAGGAGAAATTACAAGAGACGAATGAGGATATGACCCTTGGTGAAGGCAACATTGGTGAAGAATTGGAGGAGGATAGTGGGTTGGATGAGTTGGTGGAGTTTGTGAAGTTGTTGGGTGAAATTGTTAGCCTCGAGTTGCCCTTGTGCGATAATTTGGACAAGCATCAAGAGCCCCTTGTTAGTACACCGAGAGATGGTTTGGAAGAGATTGAAACCGCCGGTAGAAGTTTCGATTCTCTCCTCCATGATGATGTGGGGCCAAGTCATGAAGATGGGGAACCACAACTTGAGGAAAGTGTGGGGGTGTGCAACAAGGAATTGAGGCCAAAGCCGCTTTTTGTGCCTTGTTTCTTGGAAACGAAGCTTGCTTGTGATTGGAGGCGATGCTTAGGGAGGAAGAGGTCGGTGAAGCTTGTAGGATGGATAGACCCCGGAGACAACTTTGAAGATGATTTTAGGTCTTGGGATTCCTACTTCTTGCCTCCTCCTTGGAGGCCGTGGAGGTCGGCTAAGCTCGAGCGCTTCTTAGGCGTTCACTATGATGTCGGTAGCGCGTTCGACTTGCTCCTCCATGCCCTTGAGGGCTACGGTTGAAGGAGAGTCCACCATCCTAGGTTTGACGGAGTTCCTAAAGAACCATCATGTTGTATATTCCCCTCCTCTCCTCTTTAGAGTACTTGTGTTTTTATTTGTGTGATTTTTCTCTTGATTTTTGTTGTTTTGTGAAGCTCTTGTAATTGATTTGGTATTTTGATGAGCGATGTGAGGGAGTGAATTTGATGTGTACTTTGAGTTTATTGTGATAGGTGAAGTGAAGGTGACTCCTAGAAAGGAGTGGTTAGTGATAGAGCTTGGATCGTAAGTAAAGGAGTCGGTTTTTGAAGCTTGGAGTAAGCTTTTGGGTTTGTGGAAGGTCAAGAAGACCCATCCTGACCGGGAAGAGGTTTCCCGACCGGGAAGGGTGTGGCATCCCGACCGGGAAGGAGCCATCTCGATCGGGATGGAGGTGCACATTTTCGTGCTTGCTGGAGGTCCATCCCGACCGGGATGAGGGCATCCCGACCGGGACGGTTTGGGCATCCCGACCGGGATGGTCCCTTTCTCCTCTTTTGGCCTCTTCTTTGACGTTTGAGTCCACCGAACCATTGTATACCCCCACCCAACCTCCCTACCTTCCTTGCTCATATCATACCACCCACATACTTCATTTCCATACCTTCACCTCATTTCCTCCTCACTTTAGACCGATATTCACATCAAATCCCACCCCCTCACACCTTTACCACCTCTACCATGCGGTATTATCGAGAATGAAGAGGAATAACAATGATGAAGACAAGCTTTGTGCCTATAATGATCATTGAGACGATGGAGCGAGTGAGTTACTAGCCGATTGGTTTCGGTAACTATCCTTACTTTTCCGTCTTTTATTGCTTGTTTTCCTTTGTTTATTCCCTTCCCCTTGAGTCATGGTATCTTAGTGGCCTTCGAGGCCTCGGTAGTTGTTGCTCCCGACTCTCGATGATGTGACTACATCGAGAGTCATTTTCAAAATCCAAATTTTTACAAGATTTTCACTTTCTTTTTTGAGGATTTAGTCGGATTTAGGCGGAATCCGGGCTAGGTGACTTGATTACATCTAGCCCTCCCCTCCCATTTCCTTTTATTTCCTTCTTTTTATTTTCTCCCCCCATCCATATCTCTTTCTCGTCTCGGCCCATGGTGACTTGACTACACCCCGGCCGGACACCTTCTACCCTTTTCTTCACTGTATTTTTGATTTTTAGTTTTATTTTCGTAGTTTCTTTTTCTTTCTTTTGTCTCTCCGCACCCTACGATCGAGCATGAGGACATGGCTCGATTTAAGTGTGGGGGAGCGATATTCTAGTATAGTTTAGTTTATTTTCTTTGTTTTTTCGAAAAAATCTTCAAAAACCCTAAAAATTTGAAAAATTTCACAAAAATCAAAAAGATTTTCCTTTTTGTGTGTTCTCCTTTGTGTCCTTGTGTCGTGTTTTTGTTGTATTGTGTGTGTTTTGCCTCCCTTTTCCTTATAGGTTGCTTAATCACCATTGGTTGGAAAGCTTTGAAGATGTCCGGTAACATCTTCTATCCCTTTTTCCTTCTTTGTCTCTTGCGGAGTTTGGAGGAGTTTGTGATGTGGTGTGCTCGGGTGGAGCTTGTACATACGTGTGGTTGATTTGGTGACTTGTTTGGAAATTCGGGGAGTGTTTGTGTTTTGTATGTGTTCGTTTTGTTTTGTCCTTGTTTTGTTGCTTTTGCTTCTTTTTCTTTCGTTCGTTTTCGTCTTGTCTTTAATTTTGTTTTGTGTTGTGTTGTGTGTAAACCGTTTTCGAAAACCCGGTTTAGAGGCTAGTGTGCGAGTGTTTACTTTCCCTTTCTAGTAATGTAAATCGAGTCTTGGACTTTAGTCTAGTATAATGACCCTAAATCAATGATTTCGTTGGTCCTTTACCTTGAGTCCACCTAGCTTACTAGGGATTTTCTACGGGATTTGCATTTGACCATTATGACCACCCACGGTGTGAAAAGGCCTTGGTTACCGAGTCTCGTCCCTTAGGTGACTATGTCTAGGATCGTTTGATTAGTCCAAGTTCTTCCCTTTTTGTGGGTTTGAAGGGAAAGTGCGCTCCCGACTCACCCATTCACCAACCTTCTACACATATCACACAATAAAGTGCAATTTGTTGATTCTCTCTTTCTTAATTGTCGAGAAATGCCAAAACGCCAAATCTTGCCAAAAAAGGGCAAAGAAAAGAAAAGAAAGAAAAAAGAAAGAAAGAAAAGAATGAAGAAAAAGAAAAGGCACAAAAGCCAAAAAGAAAATAGAAAAGAAGAAAAAGAAATGGCATGGCAACAAACAAATCAAAATGTCGAAAAGAAAGAAAATGCCAAAAGAAAACCCGTCTTACAAAAAGAAATCCCCACAAAAATAAGCCTTTTTCCGACTTTTGCCGTGAAGAGCCTACCAAAGGACCGAGTCCCGAGGAAGGATGATAGCGGCATTAGTCGGTCTTCCCTCATTTTGCATATTTCCACCTTTTTACTTGGACTAGTTAGGCGGTTTTGGACATGGGACGACCCTCTTGGCTCACGCTAAAGGGGGCGGGGTCTCACTTACCTACAGTGTCGACTAACACCGTGGATCATCACTTCCCACTCCGCCGATCGTCCCGTAGTACGTTTTTAGAAAGTTAGGAGGACCTAGGTAAGTTACCAACGTTTTTATTGCTTTATCGTCATACTATTAGGGTTTAGTTCACCTTAATTTGTATCGCTAGCTCTGGAACGTTGTCACTTGCCTCGAGTCCTAAATCGGTGTTTCTTTCATCGCTTGTTTGAGGGAAGCGGTATTTGTTCTTCTTTTGGGTGCAATCGATTATGTGTTTGTTTGTGTGTTTGTTTGTTTGTGTGCTTGTTTGTTTGTGTGTTTGGTGTCCGGTTGTATCCACAGTTTTGCCGCAAGACCTGACTTGCCATGCGGAGTGCACTTTTCCTCTAAGTGCACTCGCGTGAGTTGAAAGGGCGTAGGGTGCTCTAATACCCACTCGGATAGTTTAGTAGATAGTATGTGCTTACTCGAGGGCGAGTAAGGGTTAAGTGTGGGGGAGTTGATAAGTGTGGTTTGTAGTGCCTATTTTGTTGTGTTTTGGTCCCATTTTCCTTGTAGAATCGCTCCTTGGGAGCGGTTTAGGGGCTTCTTATGCTTCCTTTAGTTCGTTTCAGGTTCCCGAGACCGATCTGGAAGAGTTGGAGCGATTCCGACTCAATACATACACATTTTGGAGCCAACAGAGTAAAGGAACGATGACTCGATGCCTTGGAATCGACCCCGAGACCTTGGGACCCAATCCCGAGCCTCTGAGACCCGATCCCGAGTCCCGAGAATCGGCGAGAAACCCATGAGAGGCAAGGAGGGACCAAAGAGTTCTTAAGGGAGGCCTACAAGACCCATCCCGTTCGGGTTGGCCTCATCCCGTTCGGGATGGCCTCATCCCGTTCAGGATGGCCTCATCCCGTTCGGGATGGGGTGCGCTTTTGAGGAGACCACTGTGAGCCCATCCCGGTCGGGACCAACCCGTCCCGGTCGGGATGACAGGGCCGTCCCGGTCGGAATGATCCGTCCCGGTCGGGATGGGCTACAGCTCACCCGCATTGTTTCCTTTCTTCTCCTTTCCACTTGTAACCCTATATATACCATCCCCCCCCCCCTCTTGTATTAAGACACGATTTATGTTATATTCTTCACTTCTCCTAAAACCCTAGACTACTTTAGGTTAGATTAGATTAGATTAGTGTAGATTAGTCGGTAATTAGTAGTTAATCTTAGTTTACTCTTGTATTATTGGATCTCTTGAAGAATCCATCCAAGATTGACAACCTTCGTGGAATTATTTGGGTTTTCTTCTATACAAGTGTTCTCCTTTTCCATTTCCTTTGTAGTATGGTATAATCCTCTTCTCCTTTTACTCTTTATCTTGTTTATTCATCCAAGTTTCCATCTTTGTTCATTGTTATTGTTCATAGTTCATAGTTTTCACTAGTTTGTTTATGTTTGTTTTGGTTCTTATGATGATTCCTCTTGTTAGTGTTAATTCTAGATTAGATATGTTAGAGTAGTGTTCTTGCTAGGGTTAGTAAGGTGATTAGGGTGTTAATTGAGTGATTAAGGGATTGTTAGAGATGTTGGTGGAAGATTTGGGTTTCCTCTTGGTTTGGTGCACATCACATGTTTGTTGAATTGCTTGAATGACTAAGTAGTTGAGAATGCTTGTTTTTCTTGCCTTTCTTTTGTGGGTGTTAGTTTGTTGTGGGTTCGGTTCCCTCACTAAGTTGCGAGAGCCCGGTGAGGACGGCTCCTTGGTCGGTCTAAGTAGCGAGAGCCCGGATGCGACCTAAGCCACTATAGCGCGCTAGAACCCCGTTTGTCGTGTGTGTTGCCGAGATGGGTTTTAGGTGAAACCTCTTGGTCGGTCTAAGTTGCGAGAGCCCGGACCATACCTAGATTACCCTCCTACCTCCTTCACTCTAGTTCCTCCTCAACCATTCCGTTACCCCTTTGACCCCGACCTAATCCTAGCCCGTTTTCCTTAGTTGTTTTCTCCGTCTCCTTAGCCATAGCCTTAGTTTTCTCCCCTTCTATCATTCTCTAGGTTAGCTTAGCTCGTTGACTTAGTCTAGTATTTGGGCCGACCTAGTCTAGGCTATACATTACCGTCCCCGTGGATTCGACCCGACTTGCCCTATCTACCGTAGGAATAGCCGGTTATATTATTGACGGTTGGGATTCCACGACAAATCCCTGCCATCATATTTATAGGAGTCGAGGTAGTCTTGCTTGTGTGACAAGAAATACCGGTTCAGATAGGAAACACGAGAGTTCGAAAGGGAACGACAGTCTCGTTTCTTGGTGGAGAAGCCAAGTAACTCGGCTGGTCGGGGAGTGTCTCGGCTGTTTGGCCGAGTGTTTGTGCTTGGTTGGCGATTTGTTTCGGTTTTCGGATAGAATTCCTACTTGAGATCGAATTCTATCCTTAAACTGATTTGTTTAATATTATTTGAAAGCTGATTTTTGTGGTGTTTGGGATCGAATCAGCCGTGTGAGGTGTCACGACTGACTCCTGTGCCTCGAGAATATTTTTCGACCGGGTTTTGATTCGATCGTAAAAAGACGGTTTTACCCCTGGTGCCGGAATCGACCCAAATTAGTCTCATTTGACTCGAAACGACCCACTGGGCCAGGATTTGAGGTTGGTTTTGTAAGATTTGTACTCCGTAATAAGCCTAAACCAAATGTCCATGATTTCGAGCCCATATCCGAGTCCATTAAAGCATGTTTGCGTCCGATCATCATCGGGTGTTTGGCGGGACCTATTATAGACACCTGGCGGTCAAAATGTGGGTGTCTACAGAGCCCCCACTCTGACTGAGGCTTGGACAAGGCGAAAGTCAGAGTAGCTACCAGGCCAATCGAGGATTAAGACCTGGCAGACTTCCGTTCGGGTCGTTTAGAGTCCATTAGACTTGCGTGAAGGGCTCGCCAGCCATAAGATAGAAATCATACCTGGATAGACGTCAATAATGTTGCGGGGACATTTCTTAAAAAGTCTTGGGTATGTCTGTTTACAGACACATCCATCTTGGAATGGCGCGGAAGCCTCCATTGGAAGCTGTGGGTATACCGCTTACTGATAATCCCACCTCGAAATAGCACGGGAGCCTCCATTAGAAGCTGCGGGTGTACCGCTTACTGATACATCCCATCTTAGAATTGCGCGGGAGCCTCCATTGGAAGTTGTGGGTATACCGCTTACTGATAATCCCACCTTGGAATAGTGCGGGAGCCTTCATTAGACGCTGCGGATGTACCGCTTACTGATACATCCGATTCTTTAGTAAAAATGTTGCTTGAATTTTCACTGGGAATTTTATTTTGAGAATTCTCCGGGAGTCTTGGGATACCTGTCTGTTTTACATGCAACATTCAGATAAAACATTGACTCACGCTGGGGAAGAAAATGATTTTTTTTTATTGATTTTTGGAAAGAAAATGCTGAAAATTTTTGAAAATTTTTGGAAACGCTGAAAATTTTTGAATTTTTTTTGGAAATTAGAATGCTTGGGATGACTTGATTCCCGATCAGATTCTGACAAGGACTTCTAAAATCCTCTAATTAGGCCTGTATGCCTAGATGATGTGTGATAAAAATTCCTATTCCCGGGGTGACTAGGAAAGGGATTTTCTCAAATGGCTAAGTTTTGCAAATTTTAAAATAAGAATTTGGAGAGAGACATGCCGACAGACTCGACTCTGGACGTGACCGGACTAGTAGGCAGACACGACTGGACTCTCTAAGGGTTGGACCGTGACTCGGTAGGGGATGGGCCACCTAAGATGACAAGACTCTTAAGTTGCTCTATTCCGTAGCCTAGGCGAGTGGCAACATGGTCGAATCCTCAGAGTGAGATTGTTTCCGTACGATAGGGCTTTGTGGTAGCAATGCCGTAGACTGGTGTTCTTTTGAATTTTTTTTTGGTTTCGGGGCATGTTCCCAAAGTAGGTGTTGTCTCGAGTCTCTGACAGATTCTTGTCTTCGACTGGGCCGAGTACTAGAACACACTATAGAAAGGAGGCTAGTTTTTGAAAGTCTTTGGATTATGTGAGTGGATGGAGAACTTCTGCCTAAGAGAAGCCCCCGGGACGACAAAGCTAGCTGCTGAGAACATGACAGTGTCGTGACCGGAATGATGGTGCTTTTGAATGAGTGTCAATGTGGGTGGTTGTGCCTCTTTTGAAAGGCTGCCTACGTATTCACGTGTTGTGAAATCAAACCAAGCCGTAGTTCAGTGTTGAAAAATGTATTATGGTGCCTAGTTTATTAGAGCTTTGTGTGTAACTAGCCATAGCAATGGTGTAGGCTAGGTGCATTCCCAATGATGTCTTGACCAAAGGGCTAGAATAGTTAGGATGTTGATCCTGTGACTGTGAGCTTTTTCCGGGGTAGCCCCCAGAGGTGGTGTGAACTATTTGGGCATGTTCTATGCCGACCGTAAGTTGAATTCTCGTGTTTGGGGTTGGTAACTGGTTTAGATGTTTTTGGAAATGTGGTGTTAGGAAGTAAGTGGCTTTGATGGTTCGAAATTTGGAGCTCGATTTTGTGGAGCTAAGACTTTGAGGGTAAGGTATTGTAATGTGGTAGGAAAGGGGGAAGTCGAGTAATAATGACTCGAACTTCGATCGGGGTAGGTTTGATAATGCGGGATCTGATTTCCATGTCTGGCCCTAATGGTTAGGGTATCCTATAGAGCAAAAATCCGAGCTTTCTCTAGCCTAGGTCTCGGGAAGGTCTTGAGGGTTGTAATGTGGGAAGGCTAGATGTGGTGCTAGCTGACCAGCTTGATTGTTGCTCCCTTATTTGACGATAAGGGTTTTGATGATTTTTGAATTGACCGTACCTGGTCAAGGGACTTTCACTCGAGTTGACTGTTGACCACGATCATGGGTTTTTTAATTCTTTGGGTTGACCTCATAGCCCCGGTCGTGGGATTCTTCATTTAAATTGACCGTGTTTGGTCGAGGGATGTTGATAATTTGATCATGGCCAGCTTTTTTGTTTTGGCCTTTTGCTTTTTCCTTGGACTTTTGATTTTTTTTGTCCAACTTTTTTTTGTCGGTTAGATTAACACCTAAGGTAGGGACTGGTTAGTCTTATTGGATGGGTGTTTATTGTGGGAAATGGGCTTGCCTCCCGTCTTGAACCCAAACTAAGAGACTATCTAGATTTGGCATAGTATTCGATACCGCTCCTACTAAAGGTAGTTATGTGGCTCTCTATGTCAGACATGGAACAGGTAAAGGAAAACACGGGTCTTGATTTCCTACAGTCATTATAGATTTGCCTGTAATAGTCACGTGCAAGTGCTCACAGTGTATGATGGTGTTCATCATGTTCTCAGAAACACATAAGGAAAGTATATATGAGAAAATAGAAAAGCTGATTTTATTGAATTTTGGAAAGATGACAGAATACAATTGACTCTGACTCTGACTTTGGAATAATATATCCTAGACTCGGACTCAGACTCGGACTTAAATCAGATCTGGACTCGGATGCTCGGTTGGTTATTTTTTTTGGTAAGGTCTTCGACAGGTGCCACGACTCGCCTAAACTCGGCTTTGTGCAAATGCAAGAGAGGGAGTCAAACTAGACATGGCCCGAGGTGACGGGATGACAAAGACTCTTGGATCGGGAAACCCGAACGTTGACCTAGAAAAAGTAACGACCGCGAATTGGACTCGAGCTACATAAGGGTGAATCCGAAAATGGGGGCGACCGTGTTTGACCGTGTCGCATGCTCGGACCAACCGTGGTGACCTAACCCTAGGTGACTCGAGTGTTCTTAGCATAGGTACGACTCGAAGAAGGCATCATAAGGACGCCGGTGAAGGATGTATGTGGGGTACTCCCTAGGGTGACCATGGTTGACTGCTCGGGTGGAGGACAGCCCCCGAGTGAGACTAAAGACTTTGGTAAGACTCATATGGTGTGACATCTAAGTGGCTCGAAAGTGGGATACGTGAGACACGTGTAAGACAAGACCCTTAGAGCAACCATGATTGATCGCTCTGCTGAAGGGTAGCCCCCGAGTGGAGGTGAAGACCGACTCTTAGACGGGTGACTCGTGGAAGGTGGACCTCCCTTAGGATTCGGCGAAATGGGCCTAGTCCCGTTTGAAGAAAGACCTACGTGAGTATCCCTAGGCTTTGGACCCTAAAGTGTAAATGGGCTTCCCTTTGTAGGAGTTTGTCCTACGTAGGTGGGTCGTGCCTTGATAAATAAGGCGGACTTAGATGGGGTAGAAACTCGTGATGTAAGATCGACGGAGTTTCGACGCTATAGACTCTAACAACTTATGACAAGACCCGACACTGCTAAATACGGGAAGTCCTAAGAAGAAGAAAGCTTTGAAAAGAGGATTTGGATTTGTAAAACCCGATCAAAACGGATTGGAGGGCCCAATTTTTTTTGAAAATCGAAAATAAGGTTTATCGGGCCGAGACTTTGAATTTTTGAAAAAGGATCGGACAGCATGCCGGCTAGAAAATAGGCTATTTTGAGTCAAAATCATAAGTCCTAAATTCGGTAGCTTTCCGGGTTTGAAAAATGGATAATTTTTGAAAAAGATGCAAGTTTTTGAAAACGACGGTTTTTCGAAAAGATGAGACACGGACCAGGTAGCATGTAGTCACGGAAATAGTATAACGACACCATGTATGCTCTTAGTCTAAGTCTCGGTCGGTCTAATAGGGTCTATACCAACGACGATAGCTTTCTCGCAAATCAGGACGGTCTTCCTAAGCCGAGTTGGTCTTAGAACCTGCCGTAAAACCCATGTGAGTTCCGCATCGAAGTCTTTAGTGGGTCCAAGTAGGAACGCACCGTGGTATAGTGGGACGTCGGTCACAAGTAACCGGCTCGGGAAAGAATGGGTTATGCATGAACCATTGAACTAAAACGTGTACATTACTATTCGAACGATTTCTTTTCGAGTCTCACCCTAGGGATGCCGATGGTAAGTGACTTATCAGTTGATCCCCAACGGAGTCGCCAAATTGTGGACATGACATAGGTCCACCCCGACGCGGCCACGCGCGGGTTTGGGGAGGCGAATGAATCTCCATATGAGATGGTCAAATTGAAATTTAAATCGAAGTAGGAGTCGCCACCGAATTTTCTGGTTATTCGGAACCGTTGGAGCCCACTCTATGTCGTAGTGGGCCGTATACAAAATACGGCCCATTTCCGATGACAGAGTTTATTGGGCTCGTCCCTTTGCATTACGATACCGATACCGACATTATCGGATACCGTGTATTGAATGACTCTCGTTGCCAATGGATTCGGACATCCGGAAACCATGGTTCTGAGTAAGGGGTGAGGGTACTTGTTGGGAAGTTCACTAAGAACACCCAACCCCGCCCGCACTTAGCGGCCTTTACTGAGATATCGTTCGTTTTTGGTGTACACGGGTTAGTTCGACGGTTGAATGATATGAAAACATTATTTTCCTAAGCATGTGAGAGAAAAATAAAATGGGTTGCTAAGTCGTTTAATGCATATTAAAATAATAACGTCAAAGTTATTTTGGCATGTGAGTTCGTTTTAGTCTAATAAAACGATAAAAACAAATAAATAGCTACAAACACGAGAAAACGAGTTAGTAACGATTGAATAAATTGAATAAAGATGTAAATAAATAATATGCATGATTTTAAAAAAAGTTTTATGACACTTGATGGATTAACACGTGTTGAGCGAGGTCGAAAAAGTATTTATCGAAATATGTCGCGAAAGTCGCTTTTTATGTAAGCTTAAAAAAGAATAAAAAATAGAAAAGCGAGGAAACGAAAAAAAGGGACCCGGCGGATCAGGCCACCGCGCGAGTCGCCTGACACGCGCGCGACTCGCGTGGCAGTCTGTCCGGGTTTTTATGTTTTGTCGAAAAATCGTTAATTTTTATAAATCGCGTACAAATATGGATTAATTTATACTCGATTTATATTTTCGATATTCGTCGTATTCGATATTCGATTATGAAATCGATATCGAATAGTCGGAATGATTTTAGAAAAGGTTTTGAAAAAAGTTTGTTTTGAACGAAAAGTAAAAAAAAGAATTTTGAACGAAAAAGATGTTAATTCTCTCCGTGTTAAAATCGTTGCATTTTGTTTAAAAAGATGTAACGATTTTGTTAGCATCAACGAGAATTAATTAATTTAGTTCTTTTAGATACGATATTCGATTAGAGAATCGGTATCGTATTTTAAGAACGTAATAAAAATAGTTTTTTGTAGTATCAATTATTGGTAATAAATAAAAATATGTGACGAACGACCCATATTAATAATACGAAACGACCGACGACCCGTAAAAAAAATTGACGGACGAAAAAAAGGAAAAAAAAGACGTGAGAGAGAGAGAAAGGAGAAGAATCGGGTTTGATTTACACCCTCAACCTAGATGCTTTACTTTCTCGGTATAGAGCTCGTCGGACGGTGGCTTAGGCACGAGAGCGTCGAGATGATGTGGGATGAGTTAAGGTGTCAGTTTGGTGCGTTTTTTTATGTGTGAGGTGACGGTGGGTTCGGCCGGATGACGGGGTCGGTTTCGTCGGTATTTCGAGACTACTTCGGGATTACATCGGGAAATCTTACTAGATGTTAAGGGTATGTAAATGGTAGATTTATGATGTGTAATTGTTGTGTAGAATCGTTGTGAAAATTGTGTTGGACGGGAGGTCCTATTTATAGGAGTCGAGGTAATCTTGCTTGTGTGACAAGAAATACCGGTTTGGATAGGAAACACGAGAGTTCGAAAGGGAAAGAAAGTCTCGTTTCTTGGTGGAGAAGCTAAGTAACTCGGCTGGTTGGGGGGTGTCTCGGCTGTTTGGCCGAGTGTTTGAGCTTGGTTGGCGATTTGTTTCGGTTTTCGGATAGAATTCCTACTTGAGATCGAATTCTATCCTTAAACGGATTTGTTTAATATTATTTGAAAGCTTATTTTTGTGGTGTTTGGGATCGAATCAGCCGTGTGAGGTGTCACGGCTGACTCGGGTGCCTCGAGAATATTTTTCGACCGGGTTTTGACTCGGTCGTAAAAAGACGGTTTTACCCCTGGTTCCGGAATCAACCCAAATTAGTCTCATTTGACTCGAAACGACCCACTGGGCCAGGATTTGAGGTTGGTTTTGTAAGATTTGTACTCCGTAATAAGCCTAAACCAAATGTCCATGATTTCGAGCCCATATCCGAGTCCATTAAAGCATGTTTGCGTCCGATCATCATCGGGTGTTTGGCGGGACCTACTATATACACCTGGCGGTCAAAATGTGGGTGTCTAAAGAGCCCCCACTCTAACTGAGGCTTGGACAAGGCGAAAGTCAGAGTAGCTACCAGGCCAATCGAGGATTAAGACCTGGCAGACTTCCGATCGGGTCGTTTAGAGTCCATTAGACTTGCGTGAAGGGCTCGCTAGCCATAAGATAGAAATCATACCTGGATAGACGTCAATAATGTTGCGGGGACTTTTCTTAAAAAGTCTTGGGTATGTCTGTTTACAGACACATCCATCTTAGAATGGCGCGGGAGCCTCTATTGGAAGCTGTGGGTATACCGCTTACTGATAATCCGACCTCGAAATAGCATGGGAGCCTCCATTAGAAGCTGCGGGTGTACCGCTTACTGATACATCCCATCTTAGAATTGCGCGAGAGCCTCCATTGGAAGCTGTGGGTATACCGCTTACTGATAATCCCACCTTGGAATAGCGCGGGAGCCTTCATTAGAGGCTGCGGATGTACCGCTTACTGATCATCCGATTATTCAGTAAAAATGTTGCTTGAATTTTCACTGGGAATTTTCTTTTGAGAATTCTCCGGGAGTCTTTGGATACCTGTCTGTTTTGCATGCAACATTCAGATAAAACATTGACTCACGCTGGGGAAGAAAATGATTTTTTTTTATTGATTTTTGGAAAGAAAATGCTGAAAATTTTTGAAAATTTTTTGAAACGCTGAAAATTTTTGAATTTTTTTTGAAAATTAGAATGCTTGGATGACTTGATTCCCGATCAGATTCTGACACGGACTTCTAAAATCTTCTGGTTAGGCCTGTATGCCTAGATGAAGTGTGATAAAAATTCCTATTCCCGGGGTGACTAGGAAAGGGATTTTCTCAAATGGCTAAGTTTTGCAAATTTTACAAAAAAAAATTTGGAGAGAGACATGCCGACAGACTCGACTCTGGACGTGACCGGACGAGTTGGCAGACACGACTGGACTCTCTAAGGGTTGGACCGTGACTCGGTATGGGATGGGCCACCTAAGATGACAAGACTCTTAAGTTGCTCTATTCCGTAGCCTAGGCGAGTGGCAACATGGTCGAATCCTCAGAGTGAGATTGTTTCCGTACGATAGGGCTTTGTGGTAGCAATGCCGTAGACTGGTGTTCTTTTGAATTTTTTTTTTTTGGTTTCGGGGCATGTTCCCAAAGTAGGTGTTGTCTCGAGTCTCTGACAGATTCTTGTCTTCGACTGGGCCGAGTACTAGGACACACTATAGAAAGGAGGCTAGTTTTTGAAAGTCTTTGGATTATGTGAGTGGATGGAGAACTTCTGCCTAAGAAAAGCCCCCGAGAAGACAAAGCTAGCTGCTGAGAACATGACAGTGTCGTGACCGGAATGATGGTGCTTTTGAATGAGTGTCAATGTGGGTGGTTGTGCCTCTTTTGAAAGGCTGCCTACGTATTCACGTGTTGTGAAATCAAACCAAGCCGTAGTTCAGTGTTGAAAAATGTATTATGGTGCCTAGCTTATTAGGGCTTTGTGTGTAACTAGCCATAGCAATGGTGTAGGCTAGGTGCATTCCCATTGATGTCTTGACCAAAGGGCTAGAATAGTTAGGATGTTGATCCTGTGACTGTGAGCATTTTCCGGGGTAGCCCCCAGAGGTGGTGTGAACTATTTGGGCATGTTCTATGCCGACCGCAAGTTGAATTCCCGTGTTTGGGGTTGGTAACTGGTTTAGATGTTTTTGGAAATGTGGTGTTAGGAAGTAAGTGGCTTTAATGGTTCGAAATCTGGAGCTCGATTTTGTGGAGCTAAGACTTCGAGGGTAAGGTATTGAAATGTGGTAGGAAAGGGGTAAGTCGAGTAATAATGACTCGAACTTCGATCGGGGTAGGTTTGATAATGCGGGATCTGATTTCCATGTCTGGCCCTAATGGTTAGGGTATCCTATGGAGCAAAAATCCGAGCTGTCTCTAGCCTAGGTCTCGGGAAGGTCTTGAGGGTTGTAATGTGGGAAGGCTAGATGTGGTGCTAGCTGACCAGCTTGATTGTTGCTCCCCTATTTGACGATAAGGGTTTTGATAATTTTTGAATTGACCGTACCTGGTCAAGGGACTTTCACTCAAGTTGACCGTTGACCACGATCATGGGTTTTTGAATTCTTTGGGTTGACCTCTTAGCCCCGGTCGTGGAATTCTCATTTGAATTGACCGTGTTTGGTCGAGGGATGTTGATAATTTGATCATGGCCAGTTTTTTGTTTTGGCCTTTTGCTTTTTCCTTGGACTTTTGATTTTTTTTGTCCAACTTTTTTTTGTCGGTTAGACTAACACCTAAGGTAGGGACGGGTTAGTCTTATTGGATGGGTGTTTATTGTGGGAAATGGGCTTGCCTCCCGTCTTGAACCCAAACTAGGAGACTATCTATATTTGTCATAGGATTCGATACCGCTCCTACTAAAGGTAGTTATGTGGCTCTCTATGTCAGACATGGAACAGGTAAAGGAAAACACGGGTCTTGATTTCCTGCAGTCATTATAGATGTGCCTGTAATAGTCACGTGCATGTGCTCACAGTGTATGATGGTGTTCATCATGTTCTCGGAAACACATAAGGAAAGTATATATGAGAAAATAGAAAAGCTGATTTTATTGAATTTTGGAAAGATGACAGAATACAATTGACTCTGACTCTGACTTTGGAATAATATATCCTAGACTCGGACTCAGACTCGGACTTAAATCAGATCTGGACTCGGATGCTCGGTTGGTTGTTTTTTTTTTGCTAAGGTCTTCGACAGGTGCCACGACTCGCCTAAACTCGGCTTTGTGCAAATGCAAGAGAGGGAGTCAAACTAGACATGGCCCGGGGTGACGGGATGACAAAGACTCTTGGATCGGGAAACCCGAACGTTGACCTAGACAAAGTAACAACCGCGAATTGGACTCGAGCTACATAAGGGTGAATCCGAAAATGGGGGCGACCGTGTTTGACCGTGTCGCGTGCTCGGACCAACCGTGGCGACCTAACCCTAGGTGACTCGAGTGTTCTTAGCATAGGTACGACTCGAAGAAGGCTTCATAAGGACGCCGGTGTAGGATGGATGTGGGGTACTCCCTAGGGTGACCATGGTTGACTGCTCGGGTGGAGGACAGCCCCCGAGTGAGACTAAAGACTTTGGTAAGACTCATATGGTGTGACATCTAAGTGGCTCGAAAGTGGGATACGTGAGACATGTGTAAGACAAGACCCTTAGAGCAACCATGATTGATCGCTCTGCTGAAGGGTAGCCCCCGAGTGCAGGTGAAGACCCACTCTTAGACGGGTGACTCGTGGAAGGTGGACCTCCCTTAGGATTCGGCGAAATGGGCCTAGTCCCGTGTGAAGAAAGACCTACGTGAGTATCCCTAGGCTTTGGACCCTAAAGTGTAAATGGGCTTTCCTTTGTAGGAGTTTGTCCTACATAGGTGGGCCGTGCCTTGATAAATAAGGCGGACTTGGATGGGGTAGAAACTCGTGATGTAAGATCGACGGAGTTTTGACGCTATAGACTCTAACAACTTATGACAAGACCCGACACTGCTAAACTCGGGAAGTCCTAAGAAGAAAAAAGCTTTGAAAAGAGGATTTGGGTTTGTAAAACCCGATCAAAACGGATTGGAGGGCTCGATTTTTTTTGAAAATCGAAAAAAAAAGGTTTATCGGGCCGAGACTTTGAATTTTTGAAAAAGGATCGGACAGCATGCCGGCTAGAAAATAGGCTATTTTGAGTCAAAATCATAAGTCCTAAATTCGGTAGCTTTCCGGGTTTGAAAAATGGATAATTTTTGAAAAAGATGCAAGTTTTTGAAAACGACGGTTTTTCGAAAAGATGAGACACGGACCAGGTAGCTTGTTGTCACGGAAATAGTATAACGACACCATGTATGCTCTTAGTCTAAGTCTCGGTCGGTTTAATAGGGTCTATACCAACGACGATAGCTTTCTCGCAAATCAGGACGGTCTTCCTAAGCCGAGTTGGTCTTAGAACCTGCCGTAAAACCCATGTGAGTTCCGCATCGAAGTCTTTAGTGGGTCCAAGTAGGAACGCACCGTGGTATAGTGGGACGTCGGTCAAAAGTAACCGGCTCGGGAAAGAATGGGTTATGCATGAACCATTGAACTACAACGTGTACATTACTATTCGAACGATTTCTTTTCGAGTCTCACCCTAGGGATGCCGATGGTAAGTGACTCATCAGTTGATCCCCAGCGGAGTCGCCAAATTGTGGACATGACATAGGTCCACCCCGACGCGGCCACGCGCGGGTTTGGGGAGGCGAATGAATCTCCATATGAGATGGTCAAATTGAAATTTAAATCGAAGTAGGAGTCGCCACCGAATTTTGTGGTTATTCGGAACCGTTCGAGCCCACTCTATGTCGTAGTGGGCCGTATACAAAATACGGCCCATTTCCGATGTCAGAGTTTATTGGGCTCGTCCCTTTGCATTACGATACCGATACCGACATTATCGGATACCGTGTATTGAATGACTCTCGTTGCCAATGGATTCGGACATCCAGAAACCATGGTTCTGGGTAAGGGGTGAGGGTACGTGTTGGGAAGTTCACTAAGAACACCCAACCCCGCCCGCACTTAGCGGCCTTTACTAAGATATCGTTTGTTTTTGGTGTACACGGGTTAGTTCGACGGTTGAATGATATGAAAACATTATTTTCCTAAGCATGTGAGAGAAAAATAAATTGGGTTGCTAAGTCGTTTAATGCATGCTAAACTAATAACGTCAAAGTTATTTTAGCATGTGAGTTCATTTTAGTCTAATAAAACGATAAAAACAAATAAATCACTACAAACACGAGAAAACGAGTTAGTAACGATTGAATAAATTGAATAAAGATGTAAATAAATAATATGCATGATTTTAAAAAAAGGTTTATGACACGTGATGGATTAACATGTGTTGAGCGAGGTCGAAAAAGTATTTATCGAAATATGTCGCGAAAGTCGCTTTTTATGTAAGCTTCGAAAATAATAAAAAATAGAAAAGCGAGGAAACGAAAATAAGGGACCCGGCGGATCAGGCCACCGCGCGAGTCGCCTGACAGGCGCGCGACTCGCGTGGCAGTCTGTCCGGGTTTTTATATTTTGTCGAAAAATAGTTAATTTTTATAAATCGCGTACAAATATGGATTAATTTATACTCGATTTATAATTTCGATATTCGTCGTATACGATATTCGATTATGAAATCGATATCGAATAGTCGGAATGATTTTAGAAAGGTTTTGAAAAAAGTTTGTTTTGAACGAAAAGTAAAAAAAAGAATTTTGAACGAAAAAGATGTTAATTCATTCCGCGTTAAAATCGTTGTATTTTGTTTAAAAAGATTTAACGATTTTGTTAGCATCAACGAGAATTAATTAATTTAGTTCTTGTAGATACGATATTCGATTAGAGAATCGGTATCGTATTTTAAGAACGTTATAAAATTAGTTTTTTGTAGTATCGATTATTAGTAATAAATAAAAATATGTGAAGAACGACCCATATTAATAATATGAAACGACCGACGACCCGTAAAAAAAAAAAAGTGACGGACGAGAAAAAGGAAAAAAAAGACGTGAGAGAGAGAGAGAGAAAGGAGAAGAATCGAGTTTGATTTACACCCTCAACCTACATGCTTTACTTTCACGGTATAGAGCTCGTCGGACGGTGGCTTAGGCACAGGAGCGTCGAGATGATGTGGGATGAGTTAAGGTGTCGGTTTGGTGCGTTTTTTTATGTGTGATGTGACGGTGGGTTCGGCCGGATAACGGGGTCGGTTTCGTCGGTATTTCGAGACTACTTCAGGATTACGTCGGGAAATCTTACTAGATGTTAAGGGTATGTGAATGGTAGATTTATGATGTGTAATTGTTGTGTAGAATCGTTGTGAAAATTGTGTTAGACGGGAGGTCCTATTTATAGGAGTCGAGGTAGTCTTGCTTGTGTGACAAGAAATACCGGTTTGGATAGGAAACACGAGAGTTCGAAAGGGAACGAAAGTCTCGTTTCTTGGTGGAGAAGCCAAGTAACTCGGCTGGTCGGGGAGTGTCTCGGCTGTTTGGCCGAGTGTTTGAGCTTGGTTGGCGATTTGTTTCGGTTTTCGGATAGAATTCCTACTTGAGATCGAATTCTATCCTTAAACTGATTTGTTTAATATTATTTGAAAGCTAATTTTTGTGGTGTTTGGGATCGAATCAGCAGTGTGAGGTGTCACGGCTGACTCGGGTGCCTCGAGAATATTTTTCGACCGGGTTTTGACTCGGTCGTAAAAAGACGGTTTTACTCCTGGTGCCGGAATCGACCCAAATTAGTCTCATTTGACTCGAAACGACCCAGTGGGCCGGGATTTGAGGTTGGTTTTGTAAGATTTCTACTCCGTAATAAGCCTAAACCAAATGTCCATGATTTCGAGCCCATATCCGAGTCCATTAAAGCATGTTTGCATCCGATCATCATCGGGTGTTTGGCGGGACCTACTATAGACACCTGGCGGTCAAAATGTGGGTGTCTACAGCTAGTGTATCAGGAATCGGTAAATTAGTTGTTGAACCGGGTGACAGGTATCCCGGGAGTTGTGTACATTTTGACCTTATGCTTAGGCCTCGCAGTAAGTCGCCGTCATAAGTTGAACTGGGTGACAGGTAATCCCAGGAGGGGTGTGCATTGTCTTAAACTAGGGCCACGCATTTATAAGTCGCCGTCCTATTATGGTTGAGTAGCCTAGTTAGAGACCGATGTTTGATTTGTTTGAACTAGGTTCTCGAAGCTAGTTTTTAGTATTCTCCTGGTGAAAGTCTGACCTTCTACACTGAATATTTCCATAACGCCATTTTGAATATTTTTATTATTTCGATACCTTTTGGTTTGCAGGTTGGCAAATGTTTGAAGTTTTCTTCTGAAAACTTGTTATGATTTTATTGTTCCAATATTTTAAGTTTTCTCCGAAAGCTTATTTTTATTATATTATTTAATGTTTTCCATTTTAATTATTTTGATATAGTAATACTATTATTTTTTTCATATGGTATAATATGGCTGGGAGAACGTCCGAGTTACTCCCCACTGACATGGCTGTTATGTTTATAACATGACAGATATTTGCTGCTGGGTTTTGGGTATGAGCTAGCGAGTAGCGTGGATCCTACTCTTCCTTCAGTCATGTTTATTTATGGATTTGTATAAACCTGTTTGGAGATTTTACTTTTAGCCCTTTTGTAAAAAGAGGCCTTTGTATTGACTTACCATTTCTTTTTAATAAGATATAGTTGTTTGTCAGTGTGTTTTAATCCCACTCTACAGTGTTTCCGCCACTGTATTGCGTTAGAATTTCTGGGGGATTACAGTTGGTATCAGAGCATTGTTTCTCCCGACGCTTAC
The DNA here is from genome assembly GCA_958450325.1 of Agrostemma githago. Lineage (NCBI taxonomy): Eukaryota > Viridiplantae > Streptophyta > Magnoliopsida > Caryophyllales > Caryophyllaceae > Agrostemma > Agrostemma githago. The sequence goes on along the minus strand of OY288254.1, from coordinate 16,834,129 downwards.
ACCTGATTTTAGGAAAAATACTCGTAAATGATTTGAACATTAAAGAAATATTAGTGAGAGATGGGTAGAAACCAAAATAAGGACTTAACTGTTAGGTTTATATGTTCTTGTAACTCAATGATTAGCATTGAATATTTGTTTCCTTTGTCTGGAAGAAGATGAAAGAACAAGAAGCTAGTGATGCTGCTACAGATCGGAACAAGACCTACTTGGAACTCTCTTAACTTACTGACTCGAGTGGACAACTTTGTGCTGCAAGGAAGATACAGCGATGACCTTTCAGCCCAGATTTATTTTGCTCAAGCTACAGGTGATCAAGAGTAGCTTCATGTTCCATGATGTTGTAGTAGATCCAGATCGAGCAACCCAAGACTTGCGTGCTCGTTCCTCTACAAGAAGATCAAGTAATCCATTTAGTTCCCTCGTGAACTCTGGAGGTCCGATGATTCTCCTCTCGTTTTAAATCTTAGTTAAAGGATCATCGATTCTTTTCTTCCTTCCTCTACTTCTTCCAATTCTTCTCGTATATGTTCTCATCTTCTTTCGCTTGGTGAATCTTTGTTCTATTCTCCTACTTTACCATCTTTCCTCTTGTGATTCTTGGTTTGACCGAATTCCGTCTTGGTGAACCCGTGTTGTAGATGTTTGAGATTTAGTAAACCCTTATTACCTATGAGTTGAGGATTGTGAGCCTACCCTATCTTCTGAGCAAGTAAGAAACTCTTGAGGATTTATTTGATTGGCAAATTGTTGATTGATGGAATTAGGATGATACTTTAGACACTGAACCTTGGGTGATAGGTTACCTTGATTATTTGGAAGACTTTAAAGTTGAATAATCTTTTGGAGTAGAGTATATCATATTTTGATGGTAACCTAGTACATAACCTAGAACTGAACTAAGTATAACTGATAATATCACTTTGGGATTCTTACCTGATGCTTATTGGATGGATGGATCGCGAATATTCGGGATCATAGAGTACTGTTTAAAGTGTTAACCTGAGTGTTGTGGTACCATTGAAGGTTTTCGTTAATATCGTTAGAAATTTTTGGTGGACATAGATTTCCCGTGTTTCTTATGGATTAAATCGCGAATCATTGAAATAAGGTTGTAACCTAAGAAATTTGGAGTTGAATGACCTAAGTTTGGGCAGATTATTATTAACCTTGAAGAAGAGAACATATTGTACAATTAAAGGTTGGAATTATCGCGTTGTTTTGAGGAATACTTAATGCGAATCATCTTGATGGATTTATAGTTCAGAACCCTTAGACCAACGAGATTGTGGCTTCGTTGAGTTAATAAATATTTTGGTAGTTTCGCTGATACGATATGAAATTTGGTGGAATTCTCAGAAACCTTAGTCGAATGACGCATTTGAAGATGTAAGTGTTCGCTATTACCTATAGATTTGAGCATGTTTGAGGATTTGTTATACGTTCCAAACTACTGTACTTGTGGCATTATAAATATGTTAATGATCATTTTTGACGATTTCGTACTCGAGCCTTGTTAAATTGGTGGACTTCGTTTAGTGTTCCTTACTCGAGAAATTTGGAGTATACTTCGAGTTCAAACTTTATAAACTTTGGGTTTAGGAGCCTTATCGGTTGCAAGTTTGGGTTTGGCTGATGACCGTATGAATTTTAATTGATGAGATTAGATTGTAAAACAATTGTGGATTAGTATCGTGTCGTTTGAACGATTGGATAGTCACGTAAGACATTTTTGGAGATTGTGACTGAGTAGTACCACCTAGCGCCTATTATTGGACTTAACGTATTTGGTGGAAATTAGGAACCCGTGTTGTGGGAGTCGTACTGGGAATCTCAAGATGGTTAACTTCTCCTGTAACTCCTTGAGAGCTCCGTTTGACTCTCAATTTATTTCCTCCCCTAAGCTTTTCTTAAATCCTGCTACTTCTTCGGCCAATCCCTTTGACTTCTCTATCGAGTTTGAAAATTTCTGTTTCAATTTGTCGTTGACTCTGACTCTATTTATCCGTTTACGTTTTTTTTTCGAACTTATGTTATTAAAAGTTTGCCTATTTTAAAATTTGGGCTATCGTAAAATTTTAACATTTGAGATATAAATTTCAAAACTTCGTTTTCGTATTCGTTTTTGGTTGATAACATATATTTAGTCCTGTTTCAAAATGCCTTAATAATTTATTTTAAAGTATTTCGAAATTGTTTCAATTTTCAATTTTTAAGCGTGTTTAATTTTTACGAAAATTTTCATAATCGCTAATATTTTGATTTCTATAAGATTATCATGTAAACGACTTCAAATTTTCGGAAAACTTCGTATGTCTAAATTTTTGTTTTATTGTCGTTAGACTTTAAATCTTTTATTGAAAATGTTTGTCGGCTGATTCGATTCTTATTTACTTACTACAAAATTTGATTCTCAAATTTTTGTTTGGTCTTAAAACAAAGTATTGTCGAATCTCTTAATCAAAACGTTTTATTGTTGCTTTGCAAATATTTGGATACTCTCCCTCTCGAGTTCGTTTACAAATATCATCTATCGTCATTATTTTATCAAATAAATTTTAACTTGCAATTTTATTAATTTAAATGATTTAAACTTTGGGAACTGAACCCAACTCATCTTGAAATAAAATTATGTCTTCGATTTCGTTTAAATATCACGTTTGAAGTTGTAAAAAACAATAAAAATATATTTTAAATCAAGATTGTGATGCGAGATAAGCATTCTCATTTTGTTCAAATGATATAACTTTGTTTTCCATTCTATCCTTTATCTTTTTATAAGTTTCGAGGACGAAACTTCTTTTTAGTGGGGAAGATTGTAACACCCCTGATTTAATAAATTTAAATTAATTTAAAATTATGTTCATATTTTTATTTTTACGATTTAACTCGTAATTCTTAAAATTATTATAAAATGAATTTATCGTTTAATCATTTTAAACTCCTAAAATTCTATTTTTCTCGGAAACTCTTCATATATTTAAAACATATTTTTATTTTTGATTCGATTTATTTTATACATTTCATTTAATTCTTACAGATAAGCTATTTCGACGATTTAAATTCTAAATTCTTTTATTTAATTATATTTAAGCTCGAAATTCTATTTTCGACTCGAAGTTCATTATTTTAAAGTTTCGTCAAAATATTTATTTCCTTTCCTCGAGAAATCAATTTAATTCATTTTAGCGAAAATTTATTATTTATCGGGAAATATTATTTTATCGTCTTATTATTTACAAGCCTCGTTTTCGTCCTGAAATACTTTACTTGCTCATTTAATTTGTCGGCCCGATTATTTATTAATTTTATTGACTCGTCTTAATTCAATTTTGTGGGTCAGTCAGCTTATCGTTACGGAATTCGTTTTCTACTCGATTCATTTAATCAATCCTTATTATTCTTTTAACCCACCTCATGCTTTTCACCTCCCCAATTGTATTACGTTCAACCCCTTTTTCCTTTTTGTTTTCCCATACTCACATTCACGCACCCTTCATCCATTTCTCCACCGCTTCACCTTGCTTTTCCTTTTCCTTCTTCATTCTTCAGTTTTTTTTCCCCTGAAGTCCGATGCCTCTTCTACTCTCTCTATTTCTCCCCTTGTTCGTGTCCTGTTGCTTTCCACCATCTTCTTCATTCTTTTCGAAGAAATCGATCCTTTGCCGTTGCCGCTGTTTTGCTCGCTGCTCCTTCTGCGACCTGTAACCTGATGCGTTCCGTCTGCCCCTTTACGTGATTTCGATTAAGGTGACCTATTTCTACTTCTTCTTCGCCCTTTCCTCTGTTTTCTTCGTTCCTCTTCTCCGTCATGTCTTTCCTGCGGTTGCCGTCGTAATTTGATGTTGCTGGCTGTTGCTGTCTGTGCACCTTTGTCACGTTATTTCTATTGCCTTTTGTTCTTCGTTGCTCCATTCCCCGTTTTGTTCTTCTTCTCCTTTGTCTCGTTCTCTTATTGATCTGCTAACGCTACTGCTGTCCTTTATTCTTCTTCCTTAGTCTTCCTCTTATCTTCTTTTTTTCTTCCCTTGTCCTGTCCTGTTCGGACCATGCTGCTGTTGTTGTCCTCCCTTTCTATCTCCGTTTGTTTTGTGTCAGTCGGTCTTCGAATTTCCTCTTTTGTTCTTCCTTTTTCGTTCATCTTTTTCTCTTGTCCTTCTCGTTCTGTTTCGATGGTTGCTGCTGCGCATTACGTACTGCTGCTGTTCTTGTTTTGTCCTGCGTAATGTTGTCATCGTTCGTTTTCCTGTTACTGTCTTCTGCATTGCTGTTGTCGTAATGTTGCTATCGATGTTCGATCATCTTGTTTACGTTATTATTATGATGCTAGCTGCTGTTTGTTCTCTTCCTCAGGTTCTTTTCTTCTTCTTTGCATTCCTTCTTGTTTTAGCATCGTGGATGTCTTGTTGCGCTGCTACTGTTCGTGTCGTTGTTACTGTCAGATGTTTGTCCTCCGTATTCCCCTTTATTCCTTCTGATCTCGTTTTGCTACCTGCTCAATCCCGTCTTCTCTATTTTCATTCTCCGTCCTTCTTCCTGCTGTCATTCATGTTGTTGCTGCCCTTCTTCTATCATGTTTGTCGATTCGATTGAGTTCAGTCGTCATGCTTCCATTTTCAACACATCGTTTCCCTTTCCGTCTTGTAACGTTTACGTCTCATTCTTTTATTTTGTCTACTCGAGTGTCGTGGTGAATCTAGTTCAGAAGAATAGCGATTCTACAACTTGGAGCTTAAGAACGACATTTCTACTGATTTGAAGCTTGGGTTGGTCAAGAAGGACGAGTACGAGTTCGTTTTAGATGTCGACTTAAGGTAACTCTAGGACGTTAATCGATTTTATATCGTATGTTTGAGGAGTAGTATGTAGTAAATATTTTAACTTCGGTTTTAAGATTTTAGCTATTTATTATTTGCTAATTATATTATTTTTAAATCGTTTGCCTTATCAATATTTTTATAACTTTCGATATCGTTTTATAAATCGTTGGTAATTTAATTATTTACGATCGTTATAATATTTTGTTGGTTATCGTGACACTAGTAACTAAATAATGTCGATTTCATATTTCTTCGTATTTCGTTAATTTATAATTTTAATTCAAAATCGTATTTTTATATTATAATCGAGGTTCGTACACTTGTTTAATAAATAAATTTTCATTTTATGATTTATACTAATAAATGAGAAAATAGTCGATTTAGTTTTAAATATATTTTTAGTCGAGACTATTTTCACTTATAATTTTCTATTTGTTTCCGATTGACTATTTTTATTAAAATCCATATTATTTATTAATAAAAACTATCTGTTAAAAATAATTTGAATTCTTCGTAAATTTCATTTCATTTATAAAGCTCGTCGACTCAATTAATTTTGATACCATTTTCATAAAACATCTATTTTCTAAAATTTATGATTTTAAACTCGATTCTCCTAATTATTTATAAAATACTCCACTATACTTTCACCTATTGTATTTGATTTATATTTTAGTAACGAATTTAGAAATATAATAAAGTCACGATAACGACGATAATAATAAAATGTTAATTTCGTTGGAAATGCTATTTTTATACATTTTCACTTATTTCAATAACTTCCGTATTTTCTATAAGACTATTTCTATTTCTATTTTAAGTAAGTTTCTAAAAATAGTAAGTTTCTATTTATAGAATGTTTCCCTCATAATATAAAATGTTTATTCCTTTCATCTCCATATTATTTATAATGATTATATATCTTGAATATCGATAATGACTGTTTTGGAGTTATGGAATAAAGTCAAGTGTGGGGTTAGAGTAATATAATCTGGGGTTTACGGTTTTGCCATCAAATATAAGGCTAGTGTGGACATGACATAGGTCCACCCCGACGCGGCCACGCGCGGGTTTGGGGAGGCGAATGAATCTCCATATGAGATGGTCAAATTGAAATTTAAATCGAAGTAGGAGTCGCCACCGAATTTTGTGGTTATTCGGAACCGTTCGAGCCCACTCTATGTCGTAGTGGGCCGTATACAAAATAAGGCCCATTTCCGATGTCAGAGTTTATTGGGCTAGTCCCTTTGCATTACGATACCGATACCGACATTATCGGATACCGTGTACTGAATGACTCTCGTTGCCAATGGATTCAGACATCCGGAAACCATGGTTCTGAGTAAGGGGTGAGGGTACGTGTTGGGAAGTTCACTAAGAACACCCAACCCCGCCCGCACTTAGCAGCCTTTACTAAGATATCGTTCGTTTTTGGTGTACATGGGTTAGTTCGACGGTTGAATGATATGAAAACATTATTTTCCTAAGCATGTGAGAGAAAAATAAAATGGGTTGCTAAGTATTTTAATGCATATTAAACTAATAACGTCAAAGTTATTTTAGCATGTGAGTTCGTTTTAGTCTAATAAAACGATAAAAACAAATAAATAGCTACAAACACGAGAAAACGAGTTAGTAACGATTGAATAAATTGAATAAAGATGTAAATAAATAATATGCATGATTTTAAAAAAAGGTTTATGACACGTGATGGATTAACACGTGTTGAGCGAGGTCGAAAAAGTATTTATCGAAATATGTCGCGAAAGTCGCTTTTTATGTAAGCTTCAAAAAGAATAAAAAAAAGAAAAGCAAGGAAACGAAAAAAAGGGACCCGGCGGATCAGGCCACCGCGCGAGTCGCCTGACACGCGCGCGACTCGCGTGGCAGTCTGTCCGGGTTTTTCTATTTTGTCGAAAAATCGTTAATTTTTATAAATCGCGTAGAAATATGGATTAATTTATACTCGATTTATATTTTCGATATTCGTCGTATTCGATATTCGACTATGAAATTGATATCGAATAGTCAGAATGATTTTAGAAAAGGTTTTGAAAAAAGTTTGTTTTGAACGAAAAGTAAAAAAAAGAATTTTGAACGAAAAAGATGTTAATTCTCTCCTCGTTAAAATCGTGGCATTTTGTTTAAAAAGATGTAACGATTTTGTTAGCATCAACGAGAATTAATTAATTTAGTTCTTGTAGATACGATATTCGATTAGAGAATCGGTATCATATTTTAAGAACGTTATAAAAATAGTTTTTTTTAGTATCGATTATTAGTAATAAATAAAAATATGTGACGAACGACCCATATTAATAATACGAAACGACCGACGACCCGTATAAAAAAAAAAAAAAAAAAAAAAAAAAAAAAAAGTGACGGACGAAAAAAAGGAAAAAAAAGACGTGAGAGAAAGGAGAAGAATCGGGTTTGATTTACACCCTCAACCTACACGAGAGCGTCGAGATGATGCAGGATGAGTGAAGGTGTCGGTTTGGTGCATTTTTTTATGTGTGAGGTGACGGTGGGTTCGGCCGGATGACGGGGTCGGTTTCGTCGGTATTTCGAGACTACTTCGGGATTACGTCGGGAATTCTTACTAGATGTTAAGGGTATGTGAATGGTAGATTTATGATGTGTAATTGTTGTGTAGAATTGTTGTGAAAATTGTGTTGGACGGGAGGTCCTATTTATAGGAGTCGAGGTAGTCTTGCTTGTGTAACAAGAAATACCGGTTTGGATAGGAAACACGAGAGTTCGAAAGGGAACGAAAGTCTCGTTTCTTGGTGGAGAAGCCAAGTAACTCGGCTGGTTGGGGAGTGTCTCGGCTGTTTGGCCGAGTGTTTGAGCTTGGTTGGCGATTTGTTTCGGTTTTCGGATAGAATTCCTACTTGAGATCGAATTCTATCCTTAAACGGATTTGTTTAATATTATTTGAAAGCTGATTTTTTTGGTGTTTGGGATCGAATCAGCCGTGTGAGGTGTCACGGCTGACTCGTGTGCCTCGAGAATATTTTTCGACCGGGTTTTGACTCGGTCGTAAAAAGACGGTTTTACACCTGGTGCCGGAATCGACCCAAATTAGTCTCATTTGACTCGAAACGACCCACTGGGCCTGGATTTGAGGTTGGTTTTGTAAGATTTGTACTCCGTAATAAGCCTAAACCAAATGTCCATGATTTCGAGCCCATATCCGAGTCCATTAAAGCATGTTTGCGTCCGATCATCATCGGGTGTTTGGCGGGACCTACTATAGACACTTGGCGGTCAAAATGTGGGTGTCTACAGAGCCCCCACTCTGACTGAGGCTTGGACAAGGCGAAAGTTAGAGTAGCTTCTAGGCCAATCGAGGATTAAGACCAGGCAGACTTCCGATCGGGTCGTTTAGAGTCCATTAGACTTGCGTGAAGGGCTCGTCAGCCATAAGATAGAAATCATACCTGGATAGACGTCAATAATGTTGCGGGGACTTTTCTTAAAAATTCTTGGGTATGTCTGTTTACAGACACATCCATCTTGGAATGGTGCGGGAGCCTCCATTTGAAGCTGTGGGTATACCGCTTACTGATAATCCCTCCTCGAAATAGCACGGGAGCCTCCATTAGAAGCTGCGGGTGTACCGCTTACTGATACATCCCATCTTAGAATTGCGCGGGAGCCTCCATTGGAAGCTGTGGGTATACCGCTTACTGATAATCCCACCTTGGAATAGCGCGGGAGCCTTCATTAGAGGCTGCGGATGTACCGCTTACTGATACATCCGATTCTTCAGTAAAAATGTTGCTTGAATTTTCACTGGGAATTTTCTTTTGAGAATTCTCCGGGAGTCTTGGGATACCTGTCTATTTTGCATGCAACATTCAGATAAAACATTGACTCACGCTAGGGAAGAAAATGATTTTTTTTTGATTGATTTTTGGAAAGAAAATGCTGAAATTTTTTGAAAACGCTGAAATTTTTTGATTTTTTTTTGGAAATTAGAATGCTTGGGATGACTTGATTCTCGATTAGATTCTGAAACGGACTTCTAAAATCCTCCGGTTAGGCCTGTATGCCTAGATGAAGTGTGATAAAAATTCCTATTCCCGGGGTGACTAGGAAAGGGATTTTCTCAAATGGCTAAGTTTTGCAAATTTTAAAATAAGAATTTCGAGAGAGACATGCCGACAGACTCGACTCTGGACGTGACCGGACGAGTTGGCAGACACGACTGGACTCTCTAAGGGTTGGACTGTGACTCGGTAGGGGATGGGCCCCCTACGATGAAAGACTCTTAAGTTGCGCTATTCCGTAGCCTAGGCGAGTGGCAACATGGTCCAGTCCTCAGAGTGAGATTGTTTCCGCACGATAGGGCTTTGTGGTAGCAATGCCGTAGACTGGTGTTCTTTTGAAATTTTTTTAATTGGTTTCGGGGCATGTTCCCAAAGTAGGTGTTGTCTCGAGTCTCTGACAGATTCTTGTCTTCGACTGGGCCGATTACTAGGACACACTATAGAAAGGAGGCTAGTTTTTGAAAGTCTTTGGATTATGTGAGTGGATGGAGAACTTCTGCCTGAGAGAAGCCCCCGGGACGACAAAGCTAGCTGCTGAGAACATGACAGTGTCGTGACCGGAATGATGGTGCTTTTGAATGAGTGTCAATGTGGGTGGTTGTGCCTCTTTTGAAAGGCTGCCTACGTATTCACGTGTTGTGAAATCAAACCAAGCCGTAGTTCAGTGTTGAAAAATGTATTATGGTGCCTAGTTTATTAGGGCTTTGTGTGTAACTAGCCATAGCAATGGTGTAGGCTAGGTGCATTCCCAATGATGTCTTGACCAAAGGGCTAGAATAGTTAGGATGTTGATCCTGTGACTGTGAGCATTTTCCGGGGTAGCCCCCAGAGGTGGTGTGAACTATTTGGGCACGTTCTATGCCGACCGTAAGTTGAATTCTCGTGTTTGGGGTTGGTAACTGGTTTAGATGTTTTTGGAAATGTGGTGTTAGGAAGTAAGTGGCTTTGATGGTTCGAAATTTGGAGCTCGATTTTGTGGAGCTAAGACTTTGAGGGTAAGGTATTGTAATGTGGTAGGAAAGGGGGAAGTCGAGTAATAATGACTCGAACTTCGATCGGGGTAGGTTTGATAATGCGGGATCTGATTTCCATGTCTGGCCCTAATGGTTAGGGTATCCTATGGAGCAAAAATCCGAGATGTCTCTAGCCTAGGTCTCGGGAAGGTCTTGAGGGTTGTAATGTGGGAAGGCTAGATGTGGTGCTAGCTGACCAGCTTGATTGTTGCTCCCCTATTTGACGATAAGGGTTTTGATAATTTTTGAATTGACCGTACCTGGTCAAGGGACTTTCACTCGAGTTGACCGTTGACCACGATCATGGGTTTTTGAATTCTTTGGGTTGACCTCTTAGCCCCGGTCGTGGGATTCTTCATTTGAATTGACCGTGTTTGGTCGAGGGATGTTGATAATTTGATCATGGCCAGGTTTTTTGTTTTGGCCTTTTGCTTTTTCCTTGGACTTTTGATTTTTTTTGTCCAACTTTTTTTTGTCGGTCAGACTAACACCTAAGGTAGGGACTGGTTAGTCTTATTGGATGGGTGTTTATTGTGGGAAATGGGCTTGCCTCCCGTGTTGAACCCAAACTAAGAGACTATCTAGATTTGGCATAGGATTCGATACCGCTCCTACTAAAGGTAGTTATGTGGCTCTCTATGTCAGACATGGAACAGGTAAAGGAAAACACGGGTCTTGATTTCCTGCAGTCATTATAGATGTGCCTGTAATAGTCACGTGCAAGTGCTCACAGTGTATGATGGTGTTCATCATGTTCTCGGAAACACATAAGGAAAGTATATATGAGAAAATAGAAAAGCTGATTTTATTGAATTTTGGAAAGATGACAGAATACAATTGACTCTGACTCTGACTTTGGAATAATATATCCTAGACTCGGACTCAGACTCGGACTTAAATCAGATCTGGACTCGGATGCTCGGTTGGTTGTTTTTTTTGGTAAGGTCTTCGACAGGTGCCACGACTCGCCTACACTCGGCTTTGTTCAAATGCAAGAGAGGGAGTCAAACTAGACATGGCCCGGGGTGACGAGATGACAAAGACTCTTGGATCGGGAAACCCGAACGTTGACCTAGACAAAGTAACGACCGCGAATTGGACTCGAGCTACATAAGGGTGAATCCGAAAATGGGGGAGACCGTGTTTGACCGTGTCGCGTGCTCTGACCAACCGTGGTGACCTAACCCTAGGTGACTCGAGTGTTCTTAGCATAGGTACGACTCGAAGAAGGCATCATAAGGACGCCGGTGTAGGATGGATGTGGGGTACTCCCTAGGGTGACCATGGTTGACTGCTCGGGTGGAGGACAGCCCCCGAGTGAGACTAAAGACTTTGGTAAGACTCATATGGTGTGACATCTAAGTGGCTCGAAAGTGGGATACGTGAGACACGTGTAAGACAAGACCCTTAGAGCAACCGTGATTGATCGCTCTGCTGAAGGGTAGTCCCCGAGTGGAGGTGAAGACCGACTCTTAGACGGGTGACTCGTGGAAGGTGGACCTCCCTTAGGATTCGGCGAAATGGTTCTAGTCCCGTGTGAAGAAAGACCTACGTGAGTATCCCTAGGCTTTGGACCCTAAAGTGTAAATGGGCTTCCCTTTGTAGGAGTTTGTCCTACGTAGGTGGGCCGTGCCTTGATAAATAAGGCGGACTTGGATGGGGTAGAAACTCGTGATGTAAGCTCGACGGAGTTTCGACGCTACAGACTCTAACAACTTATGACAAGACCCGACACTGCTAAATACGGGAAGTCCTACGAAGAAGAAAGCTTTGAAAAGAGGATTTGGATTTGTAAAACCCGATCAAAACGGATTGGAGGGCCCGATTTTTTTTTAAAATCGAAAAAAAGGTTTATCGGGCCGAGACTTTGAATTTTTGAAAAAGGATCGGACAGCATGCCGGCTAGAAAATAGGCTATTTTGAGTCAAAATCATAAGTTCTAAATTCGGTAGCTTTCCGGGTTTGAAAAATGGATAATTTTTGAAAAAGATGCAAGTTTTTGAAAACGACGGTTTTTCGAAAAGATGAGACACGGACCAGGTAGCATGTAGTCACGGAAATAGTATGATGACACCATTTATGCTCTTAGTCTAAGTCTCGGTCGGTCTAATAGGGTCTATACCAACGACGATAACTTTCTCGCAAATCAGGACGGTCTTCCTAAGCCGAGTTGGTCTTAGAAACTGCCGTAAAACCCATGTGAGTTCTGCATCAAAGTCTTTAGTGGGTCCAAGTAGGAACGCACCGTGGTATAGTGGGACGTCGGTCACAAGTAACCGGCTCAGGAAAGAATGGGTTATGCATGAACCATTGAACTAAAACGTGTATATTACTATTCGAACGATTTCTTTTTGAGTCTCACCCTAGGGATGCCGATGCTAAGTGACTCATCAGTTGATCCCCAGCGGAGTCGCCAAATTGTGGACATGACATAGGTCCACCCCGACGCGGCCACGCGCGTGTTTGGGGAGGCGAATGAATCTCCATATGAGATGGTCAAATTGAAATTTAAATCGAAGTAGGAGTCGCCACCGAATTTTGTGGTTATTCAGAACCGTTCGAGCCCACTCTATGTCGTAGTGGGCCGTATACAAAATACGGCCCATTTCCGATGTCAGAGTTTATTGGGCTCGTCCCATAACATTACGATACCGATACCGGCATTATCGGATACCGTGTATTGAATGACTCTCATTGCCAATGGATTCGGACATCCGGAAACCATGGTTCTGAGTAAGGGGTGAGGGTACGTGTTGGGAAGTTCAATAAGAACACCCAACCCCGCCCGCACTTAGCGGCCTTTACTAAGATATCGTTCGTTTTTGGTATACACGGGTTAGTTCGACGGTTGAATGATATGAAAACATTATTTTCCTAAGCATGTGAGAGAAAAATAAAATGGGTTGCTAAGTCGTTTAATGCATATTAAACTAATAACGTCAAAGTTATTTTAGCATGTGAGTTCGTTTTAGTCTAATAAAACGATAAAAACAAATAAATAGCTACAAACACGAGAAAACGAGTTAGTAACGATTGAATAAATTGAATAAAGATGTAAATAAATAATATGCATGATTTTAAAAAAAGGTTTATGACACGTGATGGATTAACACGTGTTGAGCGAGGTCGAAAAATTATTTATCGAAATATGTCGTGAAAGTCGCTTTTTATGTAAGCTTCAAAAAGAATAAAAAATAGAAAAGCGAGGAAACGAAAAAAAGGGACCAGGCGGATCAGGCCACCGCGCGAGTTGCCTGACAGGCGTGCGACTCGCGTGGCAGACTGTCCGGGTTTTTATATTTTGTCGAAAAATCGTTAATTTTTATAAATCGCGTAGAAATATGGATTAATTTATACTCGATTTATATTTTCGATATTCGTAGTATTCGATATTCAATTATGAAATCGATATCGAATAGTCGGAATGATTTTAGAAAAGGTTTTGAAAAAAGTTTGTTTTGAACGAAAAGTAAAAAACAGAATTTTGAACGAAAAAGATGTTAATTCTCGCCGCGTTAAAATCGTTGCATTTTGTTTAAAAAGATGTAACGATTTTGTTAGCATCAACGAGAATTAATTAATTTAGTTCTTGTAGATACGATATTCGATTAGAGAATCGGTATCGTATTTTAAGAACGTTATAAAAATAGTTTTTTGTAGTATCGATTATTAGTAATAAATAAAAATATGTGACGAACGACCCATATTAATAATACGAAACCACCGACGACCAGTATAAAAAAAAAAAAAAAAAAAAAAAAAGAAAAAAAGAAAAAAAAGTGACGGACGAAAAAAAGGAAAAAAAAGACGTGAGAGAGAGAGAGAAAGGAGAAGAATCGGGTTTGATTTACACCCTCAACCTACATGCTTTACTTTCTCGGTATAGAGCTCGTCGGACGGTGGCTTAGGCACGGGAGCGTCAAGATGATGCGGGATGAGTTAAGGTGTCGGTTTGGTGCATTTTTTTATGTGTGAGGTGACGGTGGGTTCGGCCGGATGACGGGGTCGGTTTCGTCGGTATTTTGAGACTACTTCGGGATTACGTCGGGAATTCTTACTAGATGTTAAGGGTATGTGAATGGTAGATTTATGATGTGTAATTGTTGTGTAGAATCGTTGTGAAAATTGTGTTGGACGGGAGGTCCTATTTATAGGAGTCGAGGTAGTCTTGCTTGTGTGACAAGAAATACCGGTTTGGATAGGAAACACGAGAGTTCGAAAGGGAACGAAAGTCTCGTTTCTTGGTGGAGAAGCCAAGTAACTGGGCTGGTTGGGGAGTGTCTCGGCTGTTTGGCCGAGTGTTTGAGCTTGGTTGGCGATTTGTTTCGGTTTTCGGATAGAATTCCTACTTGAGATCGAATTCTATCCTTAAACGGATTTGTTTAATATTATTTGAAAGCTGATTTTTGTGGTGTTTGGGATCGAATCAGCCGTTTGAGGTGTCACGGCTGACTCGTGTGCCTCGAGAATATTTTTCGACCGGGTTTTGACTCGGTCGTAAAAAGACGGTTTTACCCCTGGTGCCGGAATCCACCCAAATTAGTCTCATTTGACTCGAAACGACCCACTGGGCCTGGATTTGAGGTTGGTTTTGTAAGATTTGTACTCCGTAATAAGCCTAAACCAAATGTCCATGATTTCGAGCCCATATCCGAGTCCATTAAAGCATGTTTGCATCCGATCATCATCGGGTGTTTGGCGGGACCTACTATAGACACCTGGCGGTCAAAATGTGGGTGTCTACAGAGCCCCCACTCTGACTGAGGCTTGGACAATCGAGGATTAAGACCTGGCAGACTTCCGATCGGGTCGTTAAGAGTCCATTAGACTTGCGTGAAGGGCTCGCCAGCCATAAGATAGAAATCATACCTGGATAGACGTCAATAATGTTTCGGGAACTTTTCTTAAAAAGTCTTGGGTATGTCTGTTTACAGACACATCCATCTTGGAATGGCGCGGGAGCCTCCACTGGAAGCTGTGGGTATACCGCTTACTGATAATCCCACCTCAAAATAGCACGGGAGCCTCCATTAGAAGTTGCGGGTGTACCGCTTACTGATACATCCCATCTTAGAATTGCGCGGGAGCCTCCATTGGAAGCTGTGGGTATACCGCTTACTGATAATCCCACCTTGGAATAGCGCGGGAGCCTTCATTAGAGGCTGCGGATGTACCGCTTACTGATACATCCGATTCTTCAGTAAAAATGTTGCTTGAATTTTCACTGGGAATTTTCTTTTGAGAATTCTCCGGGAGTCTTGGGATACCTGTCTGTTTTGCATGCGACATTCAGATAAAACATTGACTCACGCTGGGGAAGAAAATGATTTTTTTTTGATTGATTTTTGGAAAGAAAATGCTGAAAATTTTTGAAAATTTTTGGAAACGCTGAAAATTTTTGAATTTTTTTTTGGAAATTAGAACGCTTGGGATGACTTGATTCCCGATCAGATTCTGACACGGACTTCTAAAATTCTCCGGTTAGGCCTGTATGCCTAGATGAAGTGTGATAAAATTTCCTATTCCCGGGGTGACTAGGAAAGGGATTTTCTCAAATGACTAAGTTTTGCAAATTTTAAAATAAGAATTTGGAGAGAGACATGCCGACAGACTCGACTCTGGACGTGACCGGACGAGTTGGCAGACACGACTGGACTCTCTAAGGGTTGGACTGTGACTCGGTAGGATGGGCCCCCTAAGATGAAAGACTCTTAAGTTGCGCTATTCCGTAGCCTAGGCGAGTGGCAACATGGTCCAGTCCTCAGAGTGAGATTGTTGTCGTACGATAGGGCTTTGTGGTAGCAATGCCGTAGACTGGTGTTCTTTTGAATTTTTTTTAATTGGTTTCGGGGCATGTTCCCAAAGTAGGTGTTGTCTCGAGTCTCTGACAGATTCTTGTCTTCGACTGGGCCGAGTACTAGGACACACTATAGAAAGGAGGCTAGTTTTTGAAAGTCTTTGGATTATGTGAGTGGATGGAGAACTTCTGCCTAAGAGAAGCCCCCGGGACGACCAAGCTAGCTGCTGAGAACATGACAGTGTCGTGACCGGAATGATGGTGCTTTTGAATGAGTGTCAATGTGGGTGGTTGTGCCTCTTTTGAAAGGCTGCCTACGTATTCACGTGTTGTGAAATCAAACCAAGCCGTAGTTCAGTGTTGAAAAATGTATTATGGTGCCTAGTTTATTAGGGCTTTGTGTGTAACTAGCCATAGCAATGGTGTAGGCTAGGTGCATTCCCAATGATGTCTTGACCAAAGGGCTAGAATAGTTAGGATGTTGATCCTGTGACTGTGAGCATTTTCCGGGGTAGCCCCCAGAGGTGGTGTGAACTATTTGGGCACGTTCTATGCCGACCGTAAGTTGAATTCTCGTGTTTGGGGTTGGTAACTGGTTTAGATGTTTTTGGAAATGTGGTGTTAGGAAGTAAGTGGCTTTGATGGTTCGAAATTTGGAGCTCGATTTTGTGGAGCTAAGACTTCGAGGGTAAGGTATTGTAATGTGGTAGGAAAGGGGGAAGTCGAGTAATAATGACTCGTACTTCGATCGGGGTAGGTTTGATAATGCGGGATCTGATTTCCATGTCTGGCCCTAATGGTTAGGGTATCCTATGGAGAAAAAATCCGAGCTGTCTCTAGCCTAGGTCTCGGGAATGTCTTGAGGGTTGTAATGTGGGAAGGCTAGATGTGGTGCTAGCTGACCAGCTTGATTGTTGCTCCCCTATTTGACGATAAGGGTTTTGATAATTTTTGAATTGACCGTACCTGGTCAAGGGACTTTCACTCGAGTTGACCGTTGACCACGATCATGGGTTTTTGAATTCTTTGGGTTGACCTCTTAGCCCCGGTCGTGGGATTCTTCATTTGAATTGACCGTGTTTGGTCGAGGGATGTTGATAATTTGATCATGGCCAGGTTTTTTGTTTTGGCCTTTTGCTTTTTCCTTGGACTTTTGATTTTTTTTGTCCAACTTTTTTTTGTCGGTCAGACTAACACCTAAGGTAGGGACTGGTTAGTCTTATTGGATGGGTGTTTATTGTGGGAAATGGGCTTGCCTCCCGTCTTGAACCCAAACTAAGAGACTATCTAGATTTGGCATAGGATTCGATACCGCTCCTACTAAAGGTAGTTATGTGGCTCTCTATGTCAGACATGGAACAGGTAAAGGAAAACACGGGTCTTGATTTCCTGCAGTCATTATAGATGTGCCTGTAATAGTCACGTGCAAGTGCTCACAGTGTATGATGGTGTTCATCATGTTCTCGGAAACACATAAGGAAAGTATATATGAGAAAATAGAAAAGCTGATTTTATTGAATTTTGGAAAGATGACAGAATACAATTGACTCTGACTCTGACTTTGGAATAATATATCCTAGACTTGGACTCAGACTCGGACTTAAATCAGATCTGGACTCGGATGCTCGGTTGGTTGTTTTTTTTGGTAAGGTCTTCGACAGGTGCCACGACTCGCCTAAACTCGGCTTTGTGCAAATGCAAGAGAGGGAGTCAAACTAGACATGGCCCGGGGTGACGGGATGACAAAGACTCTTGGATCGGGAAACCCGAACGTTGACGTAGACAAAGTAACGACCGCGAATTCGACTCGAGCTACATAAGGGTGAATCCGAAAATGAGGGCGGCCGTGTTTGACCGTGTCGTGTACTCGGACCAACCGTGGTGACCTAACCCTAGGTGACTCGAGTGTTCTTAGCATAGGTACGACTCGAAGAAGGCATCATAAGGACGCCGGTGTAGGATGGATGTGGGGTACTCCCTAGGGTGACAATGGTTGACTGCTCGGGTGGAGGACAGCCCCCGAGTAAACTAAAGACTTTGGTAAGACTCATATTGTGTGATATCTAAGTGGCTCGAAAGTGGGATACTTGAGACACGTGTAAGACAAGACCCTTAGAGCAACCGTGATTGATCGCTCTGCTGAAGGGTAGCCCCCGAGTGGAGGTGAAGACCGACTCTTAGACAGGTGACTCGTGGAAGGTGGACCTCCCTTAGGATTCGGCGAAATGGTTCTAGTCCCGTGTGAAGAAAGACCTACGTGAGTATCCCTAGGCTTTGGACCCTAAAGTGTAAATGGGCTTCCCTTTGTAGGAGTTTGTCCTACGTAGGTGGGCCGTGCCTTGATAAATAAGGCGGACTTGGATGGGGTAGAAACTCGTGATGTAAGATCGATGGAGTTTCGACGCTATAGACTCTAACAACTTATGACAAGACCCGACACTGCTAAATACGGGAAGTCCTAAGAAGAAAAAAGCTTTGAAAAGAGGATTTGGATTTGTAAAACCCGAACAAAACGGATTGGAGGGCCCGATTTTTTTTGAAAATCGAAAAAAAGGTTTATCGGCCGAGACTTTGAATTTTTAAAAACGATCGGACAGCATGCCGGCTTGAAAATAGGCTATTTTGAGTCAAAATCATAAGTCCTAAATTCGGTAGCTTTCCGGGTTTGAAAAATGGATAATTTTTGAAAAAGATGCAAGTTTTTGAAAACGACGGTTTTTCTAAAAGATGAGACACGGACCAGGTAGCATGTAGTCACGGAAATAGTATAACGACACCACGTATGCTCTTAGTCTAAGTCTCGGTCGGTCTAATAGGGTCTATACCAACGACGATAGCTTTCTCGCAAATCAGGACGGTCTTCCTAAGCCGAGTTGGTCTTAGAACCTGCCGTAAAACCAATTTGAGTTCCGCATCGAAGTCTTTAGTGGGTCCAAGTAGGAACGCACCGTGGTATAGTGGGACGTCGGTCACAAGTAACCGGCTCGGGAAAGAATGGGTTATGCATGAACCATTGAACTAAAACGTGTACATTACTATTCGAACGATTTCTTTTCGAGTCTCACCCTAGGGATGCCGATGGTAAGGGACTCATCAGTTGATCCCCAGCGGAGTCGCCAAATTGTGGACATGACATAAGTCCACCCCGACGCGGCCACGCGCGGGTTTTGGGAGGCGAATGAATCTCCATATGAGATGTTCAAATTGAAATTTAAATCGAAGTAGGAGTCGCCACCTAATTTTGTGGTTATTCGGAACCGTTCGAGCCCACTCTATGTCGTAGTGGGCCGTATACAAAATACGGCCCATTTCCGATGTCAGAGTTTATTGGGCTCGTCCCTTTGCATTACGATACCGATACCGACATTATCGGATACCGTGTATTGAATGACTCTCGTTGCCAATGGACTCGGACATCCGGAAACCATGGTTTTGAGTAAGGGGTGAGGGTACGTGTTGGGAAGTTCACTAAGAACACCCAACCCCGCCCGCACTTAGCGGCCTTTACTAAGATATCGTTCGTTTTTGGTATACACGGGTTAGTTCGACGGTTGAATGATATGAAAACATTATTTTCCTAAGCATGTGAGAGAAAAATAAAATGGGTTGCTAAGTCGTTTAATGCATATTAAACTAATAACGTCAAAGTTATTTTAGCATGTGAGTTCGTTTTAGTCTAATAAAACGATAAAAACAAAAAAATAGCTACAAACACGAGAAAACGAGTTAGTAACGATTGAATAAATTGAATAAAGATGTAAATAAATAATATGCATGATTTTAAAAAAAGGTTTATGACACGTGATGGATTAACACGTGTTGAGCGAGGGCGAAAAAGTATTTATCGAAATATGTCGCGAAAGTCGCTTTTTATGTAAGCTTCGAAAAGAATAAAAAATAGAAAAGCGAGGAAACGAAAAAAAGGGACCCGGCGGATCAGACCACCGCGCGAGTCTCCTGACAGGCGCGCGACTAGCGTGGCAGTCTGCCCTGGTTTTTATATTTTGTCGAAAAATCGTTAATTTTTATAAATCGCGTACAAATATGGATTAATTTATACTCGATTTATATTTTCGATATTCGTCGTATTCGATATTCGATTATGAAATCGATATCGAATAGTCGGAATGATTTTAGAAAAGGTTTTGAAAAAAGTTTGTTTTGAATGAAAAGTAAAAAAAAGAATTTTGAACGAAAAAGATGTTAATTCTCTCCGCGTTAAAATTGTTGCATTTTGTTTAAAAAGATGTAACGATTTTGTTAGCATCAACGAGAATTAATTTATTTAGTTCTTGTAGATACGATATTCGATTAGAGAATCGGTATCGTATTTTAAGAACGTTATAAAAATAGTTTTTTGTACTATCGATTATTAGTAATAAATAAAAATATGTGACGAACGACCCATATTACTAATACGAAACGACCGATGACCCGTAAAAAAAAAAAAAAAAAAAAAAAAAAAAAAAAGTGACGGACGAAAAAAAGGAAAAAAAAGACGTGAGAGAGCGAGAGAGAAAGGAGAAGAATCGGGTTTGATTTACACCCTCAACCTACATGCTTTACTTTCTCGGTATAGAGCTCGTCGGACGGTGGCTTAGGCACGGGAGCGTCGAGATGATGCGGGATGAGTTAAGGTGTCGGTTTGGTGCGTTTTTTTATGTGTGAGGTGACGGTGGGATCGGCCGGATGACGGGGTCGGTTTCGTCGGTATTTCGAGACTACTTCGGGATTACGTCGGGAATTCTTACTAGATGTTAAGGGTATGTGAATGGTAGATTTATGATGTGTAATTGTTGTGTAGAATCGTTATGAAAATTGTGTTGGACGGGAGGTCCTATTTATAGGAGTCGAGGTAGTCTTGCTTGTGTGACAAGAAATACCGGTTTGGATAGGAAACACGAGAGTTCGAAAGGGAACGAAAGTCTCGTTTCTTGGTGGAGAAGCCAAGTAACTCGGCTGGTTGGGTAGTGTCTCGGCTGTTTGGCCGAGTGTTTGAGCTTGGTTGGCGATTTGTTTCGGTTTTCGGATAGAATTCCTACTTGAGATCGAATTCTATCCTTAAACGGATTTGTTTAATATTATTTGAAAGCTGATTTTTGTGGTGTTTGGGATCGAATCAGCCGTGTGAGGTTTCACGGCTGACTCGTGTGCCTCGAGAATATTTTTCGACCGGGTTTTGACTCGGTCGTAAAAAGACGGTTTTACCCCTGGTGCCGGAATCGACCCAAATTAGTCTCATTTGACTCGAAACGACCCACTGGGCCTGGATTTGAGGTTGGTTTTGTAAGATTTGTACTCCGTAATAAGCCTAAACCAAATGTCCATGATTTCGAGCCCATATCCGAGTCCATTAAAGCATGTTTGCGTCCGATCATCATCGGGTGTTTGGCGGGACCTACTATAGACACCTGGCGGTCAAAATGTGGGTGTCTACAGCTAGTGTATCAGGAATCGGTAAATTAGTTGTTGAACCGGGTGACAGGTATCCCGGGAGTTGTGTACATTTTGACCTTAAGCTTAGGCCTCGCAGTAAGTCGCCGTCATAAGTTGAACTGGGTGACAGGTAATCCCAGGAGGGGTGTGCATTGTCTTAAACTAGGGCCACGCATTTATAAGTCGCCGTCCTATTATGGTTGAGTAGCCTAGTTAGAGACCGATGTTTGATTTGTTTGAACTAGGTTCTCGAAGCTAGTTTTTAGTATTCTCCTGGTGAAAGTCTGACCTTCTACACTGAATATTTCCATAACGCCATTTTGAATATTTTTATTATTTCGATACCTTTTGGTTTGCAGGTTGGCAAATGTTTGAAGTTTTCTTCTGAAAACTTGTTATGATTTTATTGTTCCAATATTTTAAGTTTTCTCCGAAAGCTTATTTTTATTATATTATTTAATGTTTTCCATTTTAATTATTTTGATATAGTAATACTATTATTTTTTTCATATGGTATAATATGGCTGGGAGAACGTCCGAGTTACTCCCCACTGACGTGGCTGTTATTTTTATAACATGACAGGTATTTGCTGCTGGGTTTTGGGTGTGAGCTAGCGAGTAGCGTGGATCCTACTCTTCCTTCATTCATGTTTATTTATGGATTTGTATAAACCTGTTTGGAGATTTTACTTTTAGCCCTTTTGTAAAAAGAGGCCTTTGTATTGACTTACCATTTCTTTTAATAAGATATAGTTGTTTGTCAGTATGTTTTAATTCCACTCTGCAGTGTTTCCGCCACTGTATTGCGTTAGAATTTCTAGGGGATTACAATATAGATTTTCTCCGCGTTTATAGTGTCGTAATTAATTCTATTGAATTAGATGACAACTATTTTAGCATCAATGAAAATCGTGTTAGTTAAATTATTTGACTAAATCGTTCAGATTCGACATCCAACTATTAAGTTGGTACCGAATCTAATAGATCGACGCTTTGTGATTCCTTTAATTAAAACGGACTCGATTTGATTCCCTCGGCTTCCCGACATCGTAATAAATCCCTAGGGATAATGTGATGTCGGATCCGCGTCAACGGGTTTCGACTTTAATTAAAAAAAAAAGTATCTTTTTTGTTTGAAATAGTTAAAAAAACGATGAGTATACGGTGGATGATGATTGCGACGCGACAAAAATAAAAGAATCGATTTTTTTGACGTTCGACTCGTTTCAATAATCAAGCGTTCGGGGTGTCGGGATAAACGACCGGCAACATCGGGTGAAAATCCTTGTATGTTCGGTTTCCTTATCCCGTCATCCTTTGCGCTCGACACAAATCCACGAGTATTTTAGTGTCTTAATATTAGTAATTACGGAAATTTCCCATGGTACCCTCGAACTATGTCACATTACACATGGTACCCCTGCTTTTAAGTTTGTTCACATGGTAACCTTGAGTTTTATAGTTTAGTTCCCGATTTGCCCTTATCCAAATTTCTGTCATGACGCCGTTAAATTATGACCAAAATTAACAACTACTTTTCTTCAAAAAGAGAGGCGTTCTCATGGCACCCTTAAGTTTTCATAATTGTTCCCATGGTACCCTTAAGTTTTCATAGTTGTTCCCATGGTACCCTTAAGTTTTCATAGTTGTTCCCATGGTACCCTTAGGTTTTCATAGTTGTTCTCATGGTACCCCTGAAAGAAAAGCAACGACTCATTGAAGCAAAGCAACGATTAGTTTATTGAACTAGTTGTTACACAAGTGCTTATAAAGTCAATCCCCTTTCTTTTTTGGCAGAAGAAGATCAAACAATCTACACTTACCCACTCAACCTTTTCACCTCCTTATTCACTTGTACAAAAAAATGGAAAAACTTCATCACCATAACCTTGAAGATCGATCATCCAGAAACATAAATTTTTTCCATTTTTTTGTACAAGTGAGAAAAGAGGTGAAAAGGTTGAGTGAGTACGGATTATTTGTTCTTTTTCTGCCAAAATAGAAAGGAAAGTGAATTTATAAGCATTTGTGTAACTGTTAGTTCAATAAACTAGTCGTTGCTTTGCTTCAATGAGTCGTTGCTTTCCTTTCAGGGTACCATGGGAACAACTATGAAAAACTTAAGGGTACCATGAGAACAACTATGAAAACTTAAGGGTACCATGGGAACAACTATAATTAATTTTGGTCATAATTTAACGGCGTCATGACAGAAATTTAGGTAAGGTCAAATCGGGAACTAAACTATAAAACTCAAGGTTACCATAGGAACAAACTTAAAAGCTGGGGTACCATGTGTAATGTGACATAGTTCGAGGGTACCATGGGACTTTTCCCTAGTAATTATTATCGTAGACGCGACAACGAAATATAAAAGAAAAACGAAAAAAAAAATAACGATAACGACGACGAGGTGGACGGACGACGAGGAGAGAAAGAAGAAGAGAGAAGAACGAGATTTTGCAGCTTCAATTCAACCTACATGTTTCTTAGTCTCGGATAGATCTCGTTAGTTGTGGCTTTAGCACGGGAGAATCGAGTTTAATGTAAGTTAAGTAATGGTGGTTTAGGGTTTTGATTCCTAGATGCTAGGGTTAGGGTTTTTGAAAGTGTGTGATTAGGGTTGATTAGGGTTGTATGAGATGTGTGTAAAGTAGGGTTCAAAAAAAGGTGTTAATGGTGTGTGTAGAAAGGGGTATTTATAAGAATCTCCCTCTTACCCGACCTAGGGCTACTCGACCGAGTGCCCTACTGACTCGGTCGAGTGGCCCATTGCAGACGCAGCTCGGGCCTGATAAGGACCCACTCGATCGAGTGGGGCTGACACTCGATCGAGTGGGTCAACTGGATCGCAAGGGTCCGGTTTTTTTGGACCTCGGGTTAGGCATTTTGTGGGCTTTGTATTTGGTTTGGACTTTTGATGCTTGCATGACTATTTTTGTGTTTCGGAAACAGCTTTGACCAGGGTTTGACCCAATCGCTACAAGTCGGTTTTATTTCCGGTGTCGGTTTTAACCCAAATTAGTCTTATTTGATTGGAAACGACCCACTGGGCCTGAATTTGAGGTTGGTTTTGTGAGATTTGTATAATGTAAAAGGTTAAGCCAACAACTAATGGTTTTGAGCCCATATCCGAGCGCGTAGAAACACGTTTGCGCCCAATCATCATCGGGTGTTTTTTGGAAACTGCTATAGATACCTAGCGGTCAAAATGTGGGTGTCTACAGAGCCCCCTCTCTGACTGAGGCTTGGACAGGGCGAAAGTCAGAGTAGCTACCAAGCCAATCAACGATTAGGACCTATTAGACTTCCGGTCGGGTCGCTTATAGTCCATTGGACTTGCGTGAAGGGCTCGCCAACCATGAGATAGAAGTTATACCTGACGATAACTCCGTGGGGAATTTGGACTTGTCGTATTATAAGTCTTGGGTGCGCCTATATGTGGGCCCATCCCGTGAAAAATGTCGCCTTGGGCTTTCCGCTGAGGAGATATGTGAACTATGCGGTCTTGAGTCGTACCTGTATAGGTTACATAAAATTTGCATGCAACACGTAGGTAAAACACGACTCGCGCTGGGGAATAAAAATGCATTTTTGAATTTTTTGAAAATTTGAATTTTTGGAAATTTTTGACTCCCTAATAATTGAAGAAAGCTTGGGATGACTAAATTCCGTGCTAAGATTGAGATTAGGCATGTATGTTTAAGCCTGTTCGAATTAGGAAACTTTTGTGGGAAGAAGATATGGAAAGAGTGTTGTAGGCCTTTATGCTATATATACCCCTCCCTTGCTTCAATTTTCTTCACACCTTCCTCATAATTCCCTTCTTCTTAAAAAGAAAACTCTTTATTCCTTTCAAGAATTTTGGCCATGGGGATCGAGAGATTGACCGCGATGCTGCAGGAGTGGTCCCAACGCTTCAGGGACACGGATAGGGTGGTTTTGAATCAGACAGGTATTACTCAGCTGTATCCGTTCCGTCAGATGCAGGTCGACATTTATTTCCTTGATGCTTGCTTGTCTTACTGGGACGACACATATCATGTCTTTGCCTTTCCTCGGGGCGAAATCTGTCCTTTACCCGAGGAGATTGCAGCTGTGGGAGGATGGAACCCGATACTCCGTCCTGCTGTCCCGTTCTCGGTCCACGACCCAAGGAGGAAGCTTCGAGAATTTTTGGGACTTTCTCACAACGAAGTATCTCGACTGGCTGAAGATATTACAATTTCTTTAATTGACTTGGCTGAGAAATTTATGAACCCGCATGATGTCCGGGTCAGACCGATTCATAGCCGTAGGGATTTCTCGTTTTGTATGCTCCATGTTTATGCTTTTGAAGGTCACATGGATTTGTTGTCATGCATGGACGATGTTCGTCTTTTACCGTGGTTGACCTAATGGAGACGGAGCACAGTCCAGCTTGGCTTATCACGGGTGAAATCATCCAAGGCTCGGACAATCACAAGAGAGATTCGTCGGTCAGTCTAACCGGGAGTACACGTCTATTGCAGGTATATTACCTCGAATTTTTCTTATTTTATCGATTTTTGATTTTTTTCGCAAAAATCTCTTTTACTGCAGCGGGCACTCGATCGAGTGCCCTCGTAAAAACCTTCTGTTTGGCTTTCAGAGGCACCACTCGATCGAGTGACCCCTAGGCACTCGATCGAGTGCCCTTAGGCGGACGCCTATTTCTTCTCGGGAACTCATATTTTTGCTTCCTTTTTCAGATTTGGCTATACGAGAGGTTATCAGTGATAGATCCTCCTCTTGACTCGAGCAACTACCGTCACAATCAGGTGATGACAAGGAGACGGGACATTGATTTTTCTCGCCAGATTACTCAAAAGTATTGGGATGAAGTGCTATCCTTTCACAGCGGTCCGCTGATTCGATGGGTAGTGCCATGGTGGCCCATTTATGTTTGGAGGGGCTTGGCTCCGAGGGATAAGGCCCGTTATCAAGTAATCTTGTCTTTCCGGTAGACGATCCATCTTTACCCCGACCGCATACTAAGGCAGTATGGTTGGCCCCAAAGGATCCCGGAGATTGAAGCAGTTGTGAGTGAATCTACCCAACTGACTGATGTGATATGCGATACTTGGATGCAAAGATGGTACACCCGGCATACTTGGCCCATTCCCAAATCTCGTCACTCAATCTGGGTTTCAGACTCCTATGTGAAGTGGACTAAAGCAGATAATGCCAAAGCCTGAGCTGCTCTGAAGGTTGATGAGGCTTTTGACCTGTTGCGAAGGGAGCAAGTTAAAGACAATAGGGGCTTCTTCGACGAAGGTGACACTCCGGCTACTCTGGTTAGTCTAATGTCAGGTCAGGGAAAGAAAACTAAGACTCGAGCTGAAGGGTCTAGTGCTAGAGGTGCGCGGGGGAAAGTGGGCCCCCAGACTGACTTGGAAAGGAGACTTGGCCCAAGACTAGCAGTGCAGGACCGACTTGGCCCGCGAGACAGGCTACCTGAACACGTACGGGCTCGACTTGGACCACTAACAATAGCAGAAGACCCGCTGTCGAAGAAACGGGTTCGTGCTAAGGAGGTTCCTCTTGTGATTCGAGAACGCTCCCTGACAGGCTAAAGTCGTATGCCTCAAATTATAATTTATAATCACTTATAACCAACTAACTAAAACAGTAGTATAATGGAAATAAGGGTCGAACCCACAAAGAATCGAATTAACTATAAATGCGTACTAATGTAGAACGATAAATAACTAATTAATTAAACAATAAGAAAGGGGGGTTTTGAATGATTTTCTAACAACTAAAACTGATAAAGATTAAAACTTTAACTAAATCAAATGATTAAAAGGTCTCAGGTCAAGTACAAATCCACAACTTAATCACAATTGATTATCGAAATCCGGTTCAAATTATTATTCTTGACTACTTTATCGTGAATCAAAGATTCTAATTCTCCTTATGAATAACTAATTAAAACGTATCCCGTTCTTAATCAGTCCTAACTGTTAAACAACCTAAACAATCCAGTTCTAGATTTAATTCAACAGCAGCATTAATATATAGAGAATTCGATAAGAGATAAATAAACACATACAATCCGGTTGTGCTATAAATCTATGATAATTGCTCCTAAGTCTTAATATCAACGAATCCCGTTCAATAATTAAGTCTTAGATGTTACTCAGGTCAAGTTAATCAAAAAATCCTGTTCAATTAACAAAACTAACAATAGAACGATGAAATAGAAAACTAGTTGATCACTCTAGAAATCAATAACAACATTCATATAATTAAACTGAGCAATTAATCAATAATCAAGAATAAAAATAAGAACTTTCAAACTCACAACCGATAATTAAGCGCTTCAATGTCTTGAACTGAGAAGAGGAAATTAGTTACACATAATCTTATTGAGAAAGCTAGGTTGAACGTTGAACTTCGATAATAATCTTCATAATAAATCTAATACTCATCTATCTATACTAATAGTATAGTCTAACAATAATTAAGGCAAGTCTATTACTTACCAAACTCTAATAACAAAATAATAATAATAATAATAATAATAATAATAATAATAATAATAATAATAATAATAATAATAATAATAATAATAATAATAATAATAATAATAATAATAATAAGCTGACACGGAATCTAAAGCGACTTAAACTACGTCTTCAATTCCCGAGCTGCTTCTTCTGGTTCCTCGTTTTGGGCCCACCTTGTGTTTGTTTTTCCTTTTTATTCACGACCCGAACCGAGAATCCTCAAATAGGCTTCTAACAATGATATCATAAATATTACATCAAAGGGACATAAGAACATTGATTTTGTCAACCCAATTACACTTAAATCATCATTATATACCCATGACTAAATACGACCCATCAAATATCCCCACGCTTGAACCTTTACTCGTCCTCGAGTAAAACTCGAAGAACACAATAAAAGCATCACTAGTCCAAACGCGCGGGTATAACATTATACTCATGGCCCTCGCTCGCCTTCCTTCAAACTCCCTCAATCTATGAGAAAAAATGCACGAGCAACTCCACACAAAAATTGGATATCAAACCAATTGCTCAAGTGTATCAACAACACAACATCAAACTATTATCATCGGATTACTTCATCAAAACAAAGGACATTAGCAATTAAAGAGAAGGCAATACCAACATCTAACGCCCCTTATTTCTCCGATCCTAAAACGGATCACATGTGCTACAAATGTCACCAATAGTAAAAGATGTATACCACAATACTCCACAACCCACACATGTGATCAATCCTAAACGCCTCTAATAGTTCAACACACCAAATAAAAATCACCAATCGCATAAAATATAGTGCTACGACTACACCGCACCGCGACTCTTCTCACCTTTACCACTAATCCTACCCGATCGACCTTCTATGTCACCCTTCTTATGACGCCAACACCAAGAACGGATAAAGTAATTGTGAGTTTTTTTTTATTTTCCTAATTCCCTCATTTTGCCTAGAGTGTCCGCCCTTGCGGATTTTCACTCTAGCTTTTCATTTTTTTTTCAACTCACACTACTCTCGTGGCACGCAACTCGATTTTTCTTTTTACCCGGAGCGCCCTTTCGAGTTATCACTCCGTCCTCGGCCACATTTCCCATTCTTGCCTAGGCGCCCTTTCGGGTTTTCACCTAGCCGGGTTTTTATTTTTTTTCTTTCTTTTTTTCATTTTTTTCATTCAATCCTTTTTTTTTCTTTTTCCATCATTGTTTTTTTTTCAAATCACAACATGAATGACGGTTACAAGACGAGACAAATATAAATCCCTCCCCACGCTTATTCCGAGCATTGTCCTCAATGTGAGATCAAGGACATAGATAAAATAATAAACGGGGAAAAACCTTAAACACCGATAAATAACTCGTCACGACCATCATAAAAGCATAAGTCAGTCACCTAAATGCAGGTCAAGAGTATCAGTTGAACACCCGTCTCAAGCTCCCTTGCTAGCTTACTTCACCTTCGTTTATAGTTCTCGAGACAAAAACGCACCAAGTACTCTTAATTTGTTAGCAAATCCGACTCCATAAAATTACAGAGCACCATCCAAAACTCCGTCCAACTAGATGAGGAAACACAACCGACAACAATGCTTACACTAGCAAACCAACAGCATAGCCAAAATCGACAATATAACCCAACCAGCAACAACAACTCGGTATCATTGAACTTGGCCAAGAAGACACATCAATAACATAACCAGCTTACTCGGCCAAAAGAAAACCGACTTGTAATCCGTCCACAACCAGCAATTAAATCGACGGTATGCCATAGCAACTACAACAACGAACAGCTCAAATTGGAGCACGACTCAAGAAAAGGATAAGAGTTTGTACCCGAATCACGAAAAAATTTGAGTAACATAGATATGGCAACCATACACCACCCGACTTCAGATTTGGACTCGACCACCGGCGACGACAGCGGCCGGCAGCGCTGAGACCGGCGAAACGCCGGCAACACAGACTGACCGGTCTAACTGACAACCCACTCCTGGCTGAGACCGGCGACCCAGGCGAATCTGACTGGCCGGGAAAATTGCATGACGAAAACGAAACCCAAGTCTGAATTGAGAGATTGAGAGTGATTGAGTAATGAAGGATGAAAATCAAGGGAATTAATGGGGGAGTGATGGAGTATTTGATTTGATTGGGAATTTGAAGATGAGAAATTTTGAGATGGAGTATAGGTTTGAATAGAAAGCTGGAGGTATATTGGTGAATGGGATGAATGAAGATGATGAAGTTAGGGATTAGTGGAGATTGGGGTTTTAGG
This sequence comes from Agrostemma githago, assembly GCA_958450325.1. Taxonomy (NCBI): domain Eukaryota; kingdom Viridiplantae; phylum Streptophyta; class Magnoliopsida; order Caryophyllales; family Caryophyllaceae; genus Agrostemma; species Agrostemma githago. The sequence goes on along the minus strand of OY288254.1, from coordinate 16,804,209 downwards.
ACTTGAATTGAAGAGGGGATGAGGAAGAAGATGGGGAGATTCTGCTTGTTTTGTTTTTTTTGTTTTTTTTGTTTTTTTTTACAGATTAGAAAAGCATACCTGTACGTGATGAGGAGCGCGCGACTCGCGTATATCCCGGGCGACTCGCGCGGTGGTCTGGTTTTTAGATCTTCAGGGACGAATTTCCTCGTCTCATCCTCGTCTCGTTCCTATAAATACTAAAAGTTAGAAAATACTTAAAATTAAAATTATTTATATAAGTGACTCATTATACGGAAAATACGAAAATGATTATTAATATAATATTATGAAAAATGACCCTTTATTAAAATTTGAAAATATAAATAAAAAAACATACAAGACACGGGTTGCCTCCCGGAAGCGCTTTTGTTTATTGTCGTTCGCTCGACTTCTTGCGAGAAACTGACCCGAATTAAAATATTACTCCGTACTAAATTACTTACCTCAACCGACAATGGAGCAATCGAGTGAAGTGAATGTTACATTAGGCGCGGAACAACTCAATGCCCTTAGCAATCGATCAAAAAATCTCGCAAATAGATTAGAATAGTGACGATAAAAGATAAAAATTAATAGACACCACATGTAAATAAGCACATCATAATAATCTTGCGATGAACGTCTTTCCGACCCTATATGCTCAAAAAAATGAATTCATATCAATGTACTCCTCTTTATAAGATGAATTTTTCATAGGTATGGTCAAATAGGCTCGAGGGTAAACATAAAACTTTCCCGGAATTAACACCGATGAAGACTCGAAAGGTATCGATGGTGCTACTTCCTTGTGAATATAAAATTCAGTATTCATGCTCCCTATTTCTCCCACGTTTTCTTCATAATTCAGGCTCACTAATGCACTTTTCTTAGGGAAGTCGTCTTTCGGCTCATCAAAAACAACTATCTCCTCTTCTCCTACTCCGACTTCCATAGTCTCCTCAATGGTCACACTTATTTCCTCTTCCTCATTCTCAACAATCATAACTAGAGAATCCTCCAAGATTGATATATCACTCGTATCATTTTGACTTGAGGAATCTTTCTCAATGTGTGTTTCGTTAGTGCAAGAAGAATCAATATCTGTAGAAGTAGTGGAAGAGGGTGGGGAGTATATTAAATCATCATAGTTATCCTCCTCCTCATCCCTAAAACCATCATCACTATCAATATCACACTCTTTAAAAGAGTGACATACCCCATCGGGTTCAAGGGGAAGAGTGTCATCAAACTCTAAGTTCTTAAGAACTCCGAACTCCTTAACATTAAGAGAAAACTCATCATGTGTCTCAAGTCTATCATTAGATGTCGTTATTTGCACTACATGACTATCAAGATTCTTGATACTAACATTGTTCTCTTGCCCGAATTGAGCCATACTAGCTTGAAGGGTCATTTGAGCGGTAATCAGGTCTCTAATCATGTCTTCCGTGGATATACTGAATCATGTTGGGTGTTCAAATTTTGATTGAAACTCATTGAAGATTTCCTAGATTGTGAGTTTTCCAACTCCCATTGTTCAGTGTCGTGAGCCAAGTATATGAAAAGTTCTCACTTCTCTTCATAACTAAGTCCGTCAACGAACCTCCCCTCACTTAAAAAATCAACATGCATTAAAGTTTCATCATTTAACCCATTGTATACCACATGACAGAGTTCCCAAATTTGATATCGGTGATGACATCTAGAGACATACTCACTCAATCTATCAAAATATTTGTAAAACAGTTCATGCTCATATTGAGGAAAATATTTGGTCGCCATCTATCGGATAAACTAAGACTCTCTAAAAACACTCAACAAAAATTAAAACTAAACTAAACTCTAACAAAAAAAAAATAACAGCTAAAAAAAACTAACTAACAAAAAATCTCTACACAAACACACAAAAATAATTAACGCCAATTCCCCGGCAACGGCGCCAAAATTTGACAGGCTAAAGTCGTATGCCTCAAATTATAATTTATAATCACTTATAACCAACTAACTAAAACAGTAATATAATGGAAATAAGGGTCGAACCCACAGAGAATCGGATTAACTATTAATGCGTACTAATGTAGAACGATAAATAACTAATTAATTAAACAATAAGAAAGGGGGGTTTTGAATGATTTTCTAACAACTAAAACTGATAAAGATTAAAACTTTAACTAAATCAAATGATTAAAAGGTCTCGGGTCAAGTACAAATCCACAACTTAATCACAATTGATTATCGAAATCCGGTTCAAATTATTATTCTTGACTACTTTATCGTGAATCAAAGATTCTAATTCTCCTTATGAATAACTAATTAAAACGTATCCCGTTCTTAATCAGTCCTAACTGTTAAACAACCTAAACAATCCAGTTCTAGATTTAATTCAACAGCAGCATTAATATATAGAGAATTCGATAAAGAGATAAATAAACACATACAATCCGGTTGTGCTATAAATCTATGATAATTGCTCCTAAGTCTTAATATCAACGAATCCCGTTCAATAATTAAGTCTTAGATGTTACTCAGGTCAAGTTAATCAACAAATCATGTTCAATTAACAAAACTAACAATAGAACGATGAAATAGAAAACTAGTTGATCACTCTAGAAATCAATAACAACATTCATATAATTAAACTGAGCAATTAATCAATAATCAAGAATAAAAATAAGAACTTTCAAACTCACAACCGATAATTAAGCGCTTCAATGTCTTGAACCGAGAAGAGGAAATTAGTTACACATAATCTTATTGAGAAAGCTAGGTTGAATGTTCAAGTTCGATAATAATCTTCATATATAATAAATCTAATACTCATCTATCTATACTAATAGTATAGTCTAACAATAATTAAGGCAAGTCTATTACTTACCAAACTCTAATAACAAAATAATAATAATAATAATAATAATTAATAAGCTGACACGGAATCTAAAGCGACTTAAACTACGTCTTCAATTCCCGAGCTACTTCTTCTGGTTCCTCGTTTTGGGCCCACCTTGTGTTTGTTTTCCCTTTTTATTCACGACCCGAACCGAGAATCCTCAAATAGGCTTCTAACAATGATATCATAAATATTACATCAACGGGACATAAGAACACTGATTTAGTCAACCCAATTACACTTAAATCATCATTATACCCATGACTAAATACGACCCATCACTCGCCCCCACCCCGGCTCCCCGCGACCCAAAGGACAAAGGAAAGGGCAAATTTCATGAATATTTGTCTCCTTTGTTTTATTATTTAAGTATTATTACTATTTTTTTGCGGTGTGTTTTTGTGTGCCTGCCGTTTTTGGGGTTTTTTTTTTTTTTGGTGTAACCTGGATTTCTCGAGTTTATTGGTTTTTAATAAAAGACATATTAGTGAATACCATTCCCGTCTTTTCGTTATTGCAGTGGTTGTACCATTTTGAGGGGTTGCCTACGTATCCACAATTAGCGGAATCAAACCAAACGTAGTTCAAAAATTGATTTTTTGCAACTTTCGAAATACATCAAGACCATTAGTTCGAGATTTGCGACAGCAGAATAGTTAGTTCTAACTTATTGACTTGCTTATAATTTTTTGAAAATTTATAAAAGACAAATTTTTATGAATTTTTCAAATGACATTGAGGTAGGGTTTTTAGGGGTAGTAGCGCTTCAACTGGTCCAAGTTGGTTGGGTTGACGAATTCGTTCCCGTCCAAGTCTGTCAGCATCACCGCTCCTCCTGATAGGACATTCTTCACTAAGTATGGCCTAGCCCAATTGGGTTTGAACTTTCCTCTAGGGTCAACCGGTAGTAAGGCACGAACCGATTTTAGGACTAGATCCCCTTCTTTGATGTTTCTGGGCCTAACTCTTTAGTTGAAAGCCCATTGGATCCTCTTTTGATATATTTGGATATTGTTAAGAGCCCTGGACCGCCGTTCGTCTAGGAGTACTAACGAGTCATATCGGGCCTGTACCCAATCTGCTTCCGGCACTTTGCTCTCGAGTAAAATTCTGAGGGATGGCACTTCTAGCTCGATCGGTTGGACCGCCTCCATTCCATATGTCAAATAATATGGAGTTGCTCCGGTTGCGGTGCGAATTGACGTCCGTTACCCCCAGAGAGCAAAAGGAATTTTATCGGGCCAATCCCGATAATTGTCAGCCATCTTTTAAAGTATGGTGACAATTGTTTTATTAGCCGCCTCTACCGCTCCATTTGTTTGGGGACGGTATGGTGAAGATGTATGCCTCTGAATTTTATATTTTGCTATCAACGCAGCGGTTTCAGGTTGAAAGTGGATCCCGTGATCAATGATAAACTCATGCGGAATCCCGTATCGGCATATGACCTTATTCTGGATAAATTTGGCCACCTGCTTGGCGTTCAAGATGCGATATGATTCGGCTTCAACCCATTTGGTGAAATAGTTGATAGCTACCAAAATGAAACAGTGGCCTCCCGTTCCGGAAGGGTGCACCTTGCCAATTATATCAATGCCCCACGTCGAAAATGACCATGGTGATGTCATGGTATATAATAGGGAAGATGGCATATGTTGTACATTACCAAAAATCTGACAATTAGGCAGTGTTTGACATAAAATTGACAGTCCGTTTCCATGGCGTTCCAATAATACCCGAGCCTTATGATTTTTCGGGCTAGCATATGGGCGTTCATATGCGGACCATTTTCACCATCGTGCACTTCGGACATAACATTTTCGGCCTGTATTTTATCGATACACAGGAGGAGAGCTCCCTGTGTTGTCTTCTTGTATAACTACCCGTCATCCGTACGAACAAATTGGGTTGCCAATCTTCGCAAGGCTTTCTTGGCCCGGTTCTCAGTTTCCGAGGAATACTCTCCCGTTGTCAAGTAGGTTAGGACAGCCTGATACCAAGGTTCCGGATCAGTTATTTCGATGTCCTGGATGGCGTGGATATAGGCCGGCTCGGACCGTCTTTCAACGCAGATTGGCATGCTGGTTAGATGCTCCGGGATATTTAGCAGGGATGCCAATTTGAACGTCTGCAAACTGATTTTCTTCCCGGGGTAGATAGATATATTCCACCTTCTGGAATTGTTTCTCTAGAACCCTTACTCGTGCTTGGTAAGCCACGAGATTAGCGTTCCGAGTTTTCCATTTTTGGAGCGCTTGATTGATGACCAGCGATGAGTCACCATTGACCCGGAGATTCGTTACCCCTAAATCAATGGCGGCTTGCAACCCGTGAATGCATGCTTCATATTCGGTTGCGTTGTTGGTCACGTCAAAGTCCAATTTGATAGATAACGGGGTGTGCTCCCCTTGTGGTGAGATTAACAGAATTCCGACCCCAAATCCCCGGAAGTTGGATGCTCCATCAAAATAAAAATCCCATGTTTCGGTGTCGGTATGGAATATGTCTTCATCAGGAAAGGCCTAAGTATCGGTGCGTCCCTCTTCAGATATCGGACTATCGACAAGAAATTCTGCCACTACCCGGCCTTTGATGGCTTTTAATGGTACAAATTTGAGGTCAAACCTTGCGAGCATCAAAGTCCATCTGGACATCCGGCCGTTAAGGATGGGCTTCACGAACAAGTACTTGATAGGATCCATTTTAGATAGAACATGTACTTCGTGGCTAAGCATGTAGTGTCGGAGCTTTTTAGTGGCCCAGACCAAAGCTAGTCACGTCTTTTCGAGCATCGTATACTTGCACTCGTACTCCAGGAACTTCTTACTAATGTAGTAAATAGCCCGTTCTTCCGAATTGACCGTCTGGGCCAGTATAGCCCCCATGGCCGTCTCGGTCGTTGTTAGGTATAACGACAAAGGCAAACCGGGTTGAGGTGGCATTGATACCGGCGGAGCAGACATAATTTCTTTGAGTTTATCAAAAGCCGCTTGACATTTATCGTCCCACAGTGTTCGTTCTCCTATCTTCAGTTTCTTGAAAATGGGCTCCCATACCACGGTTAATTTTGAAATAAACCGGCTGATATATTGGACTTTCCCGAGAAACCCCCTTATTTCTTTTTCGGTCCTGGGCGGTTGCATCTCGGTGATGGCTTTGATTTTAGCTGGATCGACCTCGATGCCACGTTGGCTAACGATATGGCCCAGTAATTTGCCCGATGTTACCCCAAAACTGCACTTTTGAGGGTTCAGCCTCATATTGTACTTACGCAGTCTGGTGAAGAACTTTCTTAGGGTCGAGATGCGCCCGCTTCGGGCTTTGGACTTGACGATCATGTCGTCCACATAAATCTCCACTTCCTTATGCATCATATCGTGTAATAAGGTGGTGGTGGTCCGTTGATAAGTGGCCCCGGCATTGATGAGCCCAAATGGCATAACGGTATAACAGTAAGTACCCCATGGTGTAATGAATGTGGTCTTACTCATGTCTTCTTCTGCCATTTTAATTTGATTGTAGCCGGCATACCCGTCCATGAATGATAGAAGGGCATGATCAGCCGTGTTATCCACCAGTATATCGATGTGCGGCAATAGGAAGTCGTCTTTTGGGCTAGCCTTATTGAGGTCCCGGAAGTCCACACATACCCACACCTTGCCGTTCTTTTTGGGTACCGGCACGATGTTTGCAACCCAATCTGGATATTCAGACACTTGTATAAAGCCCTCTTTTAATTGTTTGTCTACTTCTTCTTTGACTTTGAGAGACCATTCGGGCTTCATTCTTTGGAGCTTCTGTTTTACCGATTTACACCCATCTTTGATGGGTGTACGGTGTTCGGCTATTTCTTGGTCTATCCCCGACATGTTCTTGTAGGACCATGCGAAGACGTCTTCGAATTCTTGGAGGAGGTCCGTGAATTGTTTTCTCTCCTCGAGATCTAAAGATAGGCCCAACTTAAGCATCTGGGGCTCTAAATTGGTTCCCACGTTAATGGACTCAGTTTCTTCAATTATCGGGTCTCGGGATTCCCTTTGCTCGAGTTGCTCGATCAGATGCGGAGGCAGAGGTACCTGTTCGTCGGGTTTCTTAATGTCATTTCATATAAAATTTTTGAAATTGAAAGAATTTTGAAAATAAGACAAGTCGTAAGCAGAACGGTTTTCATTATTATTTTTAATGGTAAATTTTAAGAACAACTCGAATAAAGCGGCCATCTGATCGTTGGTCACAGGCAGGATAGGGAGTGCTCTCGGGACAGGCCCCGAGACTCCAGTGGAAGTGGCTAAAGGGATAGGGGTTACAGACCGGACTCTAGCACCAGACCCCCTAGACTCGGACTCTGACTCCGACTCAGACGCAGACTCGGTATCCGGCATGTCTCCCTCGATGGTGGTTAGCTTGTAGACCCGACCCTGGCTGTTGATCCATTTGATGGTCTTTCTCCAGGTCCTCTTCCCGATGTCTGCACCCACTTCGGAGATCAGCTTCGTTGGATCAAACCGGTTGCTGCGGAGGATAAGGTTGACCAGATCATCTTTGGGAGCGGGGATGGCCTTGTCTTCCCCGAATAGGAGCCCCAGCACGGGCTTAGAATAATCAGCGCCCTCTTTTGATTCCGTTTGGACAAGGGCAAATATGTCATCAGGGAGGAAATTGCATTCCCGAGCCATTTTGGTCTCGGGATATGTGACAGTGGGTTGGTAAAGGCCCACTTGGATTGCCCCAAATACTGGAGTGACAAACTTGATTACATTTGCCCGGTCCACATTTTCTGGGGCCATAGTGTACCCCAAACCGAATCGAGACCCTCCGTTGTGTAGGACCTCGATAACTTTCCCAGCCGAGAGGTATGGCCTCGAAGTGGCCCCCGGTAGGTAACCCAAGTTTTGTAGCATCGTATTGATGTTAGTAGTGAAGTAGGGCCTGAAGAGATATTCCTCCTCAATCATTCCCACGAAGTCGAATCCCCGTGGTTCGGCCCGACCCGTGGCGTTGCAGCTAGCCACGGTCATGGGGGTTGCCTCTAGTGTGATGACACCGTCTTGAAGAGGCAGTTTGACCTTCCTATGAAGGGTAGAAGACACGACCTTGACTGCATGTATCCAAGGCCTCCCGAGCAGTAAGTTGAAGGACGAGGTGACATCAATCACCTGAAACTCCAATTATTTTTCGATTGGGCCCGTTATTATTGTCAGCTTAACGGCCCCGGCAACCGGTTTTGGGCTTCCGTCGAAAGCCTGGATAGTTTGCGCCGTCGGGAGGTAGTCGGCCTCAGTGATGCCGAGGGCTTTAGCGGTCCTTAGAGGTAGGACATTCACGGCAGATCCATCATCGAGGGTCATCAGGAGGTACTTCCCTCGACAAATGATAGTGATGTATTGGGCTAAATTAAGGGTGGCCCCGAATGGTGGAAGATCGGACTCGGAGAAGGTTATGAGTGGGCCTTCTTCTTTGGATTTGCCCTTGAGATGGGGCATGATAGTGGCTACCATTTCAGCGGGGGTAACCTGTGAGTCGACCTTGATTTGATCGAGAGCCTTAGTTAGTGCCTCCCGATGTTCTTGTGAGCTAACTAGTAACTGCCATATAGTTAAGTCAGCTCGAACTCTCTTCAATTGTTGGACCAAGGCCGTGTCGTTGCTTGGTTCCTCAAGAGTGGATTCCGTCCTGGCAGGTTCAGTGACAGTTGTTGGAGTAGAGCGCCCGGCGGTGGCGAGGTGGTTTGTGGCTAAGGCCTTGGACTTAGCTTTTCGAACCTCTTCACTGGTGATGGGGACAGCTTCCCCTTTTGCTAAGTATACATCCTCCTCATCATCGAACCATATCCCATTAATTTGTGGGATAAAGGGGGAAATGAGGTGTGAGCAGTCGATTACCTCTCCGGTGAATATAGCATGGGCACTGACTGGGTTTACTTTGTTGCTCGGCTTGTCCCCGGGCAACGGTATTTTCCCGCTTTCAATCAGATCCTGGATCAGGTGCTTCAGTTTCTAGCACTTCTCCGTATCATGCCCGTTACCTCGATGGTACTGGCAGTAGGCTTGGGCATTGCAACTTTTGGATCTTTTCTCCACTGGAACCTCGGGAGTTAGGCCTATCGGCTGGATCAGGCTCTTTGAAGATAGCCTTTCTAAGGCGTAGGTATAGCTAGTCCCTATATTCGTGAATACCCGATTTGGAGTATTCTTTTTGGATGAGGTATCCATCAAATTAACCTCATCAAAGATACTGCGAGTTGCAGCTGCGGGTGTGGGCTTCCTTACAGATGAACTAGCCCCTTGATATCCCTTGGTAGAGGCCTTACTCAGGCTCTCTAACCGTAAGTCGTCCTCGATCCTTGTACCCATTTCAGTTAGGGTGGCAAAGTTGGGGATGACCGCGTACCGGAGATGGACCCGGTAGGAAGGGAGGAGGTTCTTGACAAAGGCCTCCACTAGTACCTTCTCGCTGGGCTTATCAACCAGCTTCACACTTTCGGCCCGCCATCTTTGGAGATATTTGGTGAACTCTTCTTTGGGCTTTTGGGCCAACACTTCCAGAGTACGCATTGTAGTCTGGATCTCGGTATTATCAGCGTAATTCCGAGCAAATTCAGTCGCTACATCATCCCAAGTTTTATATTTCTTGGAATCGAGGCTGTAGTACCAGGCCTTGGGATGCCTCTCAAGGGAGGCCGCGAACAAGTGTTTGAACATGGTGGACTTCACCCCCTTGACGGCCATAAATTCTATGAAAGCCCGGATATGATGGACCGGGTCTTCAGTACCCTCAAACATCGGAATCCCCGTGAGGTTGAGGTTAGCAGGTAGCTCGTCATTCAGAGGCGAATAGGAACGAGCATTCTCAGTATGGATCGAGTTGCTTGTTGACAGGTGGACCTGCTCTTCAAGATTGCGAACAACGCTGATTAATTCAGCTATGAGTCCGGTGGGTTCAGATCCAGCAGGAGGAATCCCTTTCTCCATGGCGCCCACACGAGTGGCGAGGGCTGTCTGGTCGGTTTGGATGGCGGTCAATTGGGTCTAGATCTTGGTCAATGCGGCGGTCAGTTAATCCAAAGTTCCTTGCATTTTTTGACGTCTGGTTTTGGGTGGCCTGTCTGTAAGAACACCGCGTAATCAGAAACTAGTCCAAATCCCGGAATAGAAAGTACATCCCGAACAAAACTGAAAAGGGAAATGACTCGGAAAAGACACCTAGACGGGTGACTTGTGAAAGGTGGGCCTTCCTTAGGATTCGGCGGATGGGCCGAGTCCTGTTTGAAGAAAGGTCCACGTGAGACATCCCCAGACTTTGGACTCGAATGTGTAGATGGGCCCTCCTTTGTAAGAGTATGTCCTACATAGGTGGGCCTTGCCTTAGTCTAATAAGGCGGACTGGGATAAGGAAGAAACTCGTGATGTAAGATCGACAGAGTTTCAACGCTAAAGACTTCGACGACTTATGACCCGACCCGACACATGCTAAATACGGGAAGTCCTAAGAAGAGGAAGGTTTTGAAAATGATTTTTTTTAGAAAAAGTCCGAAATACGGTGGAGGGCCCAATTTTTCGAAAAAAAATTGGAAAACATATCGGGCCACGGTTTTGAAAGTTCGAAAATATTTCGAGTTTGAAACGGGCAGAATACCGGCTAGAAATAGGCTGTTTTGAGTAAAATCATAAGTCCTAAATTAGGTATACGTCCCGGGTTTTGAAATTGGATATTTTGAAACAGGATGCAATTTTTGAAAAATACGATTTTTGAAAAACGAGCTTAGAAACCAAGTAGCACATAGTCACGCAAGCATTATAACGACACCATGTATGCTCTATACTAAGTCTCGGTCGGTCTATAAAGGGTCTATACCAGTGCACATAGTCTAGACGTGAATCGGGACACACTCTTTAAGTCGAGTTGAGCTTAGAACATGCCGCGAAACCCATACGAATCGACTATGGACACCTTTGACATATCCATATTGGAGTACATAACGGTATAGTGGGACGTCGATCGCGAATACCGGCCTGGGAAAATATAGAGTTATGCATGAACCGTAAAACTAAAACGCGTATTGTACTAGTCAAACGATTTCTATTCGACTCTCACCCTGAGGATGCCGATGGTAAGTCACGCATCAGTTAATCCCCAGCGGAGTCGCTAAATTGTGGACATGACATAGGTCCACCCCGACGCGGCCACGCGCGGGTTTGGGGAGGCGAATGAATCTCCATATGAGAATGGATCGAATTGAAATTTAAATCGAAGTGGAGTCGCCACCGAACTTTGTGGGAGTTCGGGCCCGTTCGAACCCACTCTATGTCGCATTAGGCCACGCACAAAGTTTGGCCCATTTCCGATGTCAGAGTTTATTGGGCTCGTCCCTTTGCATTTGATACCGATACCGACATTATCGGATACCGTGTATTCTATGACTCTCGTGCGCCAACGGTTTCGGGCATCCGGAAACCGAGGTTCTGAGTAAGGGGTGAGGGTACGTGTTGGGAAGTTAACAAAGAACACCCAACCCCGCCCGCACATTAGCGGCCTCTACTAAGATATCGTTTGATTTTGAAATACGCGCGTTAGTAATACGATGAATGATATGCAAATATTGTTTTACCTAAACATGCGAAAAATTGAATGGATTGCTATATCGATTTAATGCAACTAAAACTAACGTCAAAGTTATATTTAGCATGCGAGGTTTATTTTAGTACAATAAATAAACAACGAAAATAAATCGACAAAAGGAACAAACGCGTTAGTAACGGTATAACAATAATAACGGTTTGCGAATAATATAGAATAATATGGAACGACGTAAATAAGATGATGCATGGTTTTGAAAAGTAATATTTCACGTGATAGATTTGACACGTGTTGACCTAAGTCATAAAAAAGCGTTAACGAGACTCGAATGGCATTGTAGGACTCACGGTTCAACGTGATAAAGGGGCCACTCGACCGAGTCATTGAGGGACTCGACCGAGTGGGCCTCTGAAAAGCTTCTGTCCCGGATTTCGTGATGTCACTCGACCGAGTTATGAGGGAACTCGACCGAGTGCACAGCCACTCGATCGAGTCATTGCGAGACTCGACCGAGTGGTTGTCGAAATAACCTTCTGTCTCGTTTTTGGGGTGCCACTCGACCGAGTGGACTAGACACTCGATCTAGTGCCCCCTGTACGCACTAGGGTTCGTTTTGCAATTCTTATTAATTTCGAAATTGTGTCTTGATTTTAGATAAATCGTTGACTTTGTTGAATTGGGCATAAATATTGTAAGATTTATGCTCGATTCGGACTTGGATACTCGTCATATACGATATTCGATTATTGAATCGATATCGAATATTAGAGTGAAACTAAAAAAATGCTATAAGTCGTTTAAATTAACTAAAACGATATAGATTTCTCCGCGTTTATAGTGTCGTAATTAATTCTATTGAATTAGATGACAACTATTTTAGCATCAATGAAAATCGTGTTAGTTAAATTATTTGACTAAATCGTTTAGATTCGACATCCAACTATTGAGTTGGTACCGAATCTAATAGATCGACGCTTTGTGATTCCTTTAATTAAAACGGACTCGATTTGATTCCCTCGGCTTCCCGACATCGTAATAAATCCCTAGGGATCATGTGATGTCGGATCCGCGTCAACGGGTTTCGACTTTAATTAAAAAAAAGTATCTTTTTTGTTTGAAATAGTTAAAAAAACGATGAGTATACGGTGGATGATGATTGCGACTCGACAAAAATAAAAGAATCGATTTTGTTGACGTTCGACTCGTTTCAATAATCAAGCGTTCGGGGTGTCGGGATAAACGACCGGCAACATCGGGTGAAAACCCTTGTATATTCGGGTTTCCTTATCCCGTCATCCTTTGCGCCCGACACAAATCCACGAGTATTTTAGTGTCTTAATATTAGTAATTACTATCGTAGACGCGACAACGAAATATAAAAAAAACGCGAAAAAAAACGACGATAACGACGACGAGGTGGACGGACGACGAGGAGAGAAAGAAGAAGAGGGAAGAATGGGATTTTGCACCCTCAATTCAACCTACATGTTTCTTAGTCTCGGATAGATCTCGTTAGTTGTGGCTTTAGCACGGGAGAATCGAGTTTAATGTAAGTTAAGTTATAGTGGTTTAGGGTTTTGATTCCTAGATGCTAGGGTTAGGGTTTTTGAAAGTGTGTGATTAGGGTTGATTAGGGTTGTATGAGATGTGTGTAAAGTAGGGTTCAAAAAAAGGTGTTAATGGTGTGTGTAGAGAGGGGTATTTATAAGAATCTCCCTCCTACCCGACCAAGGGCTACTCGACCGAGTGCCCTAATGACTCGGTCGAGTGGCCCATTCCAGACGCAGCTCGGGCCTGATAAGGGCCCACTTGATCGAGTGGGGCTGACACTTGATCGAGTGGGTGAGCTGGATCGCAAGGGTCCGGTTTTTTTGGACCTCGGGTTAGGCATTTTGTGGGCTTTGTATTTGGTTTGGACTTTTGATGCTTGCATGACTATTTTTGTGTTTCAGAAACGGCTTTGACCGGGGTTTGACCCAATCACTAAAAGTCGGTTTTATTTCCGGTGTCGGTTTTGACCCAAATTAGTCTTATTTGATTGGAAACGACCCACTGAGCCTGAATTTGAGGTTGGTTTTGTGAGATTTGTACTCCGTAAATGCTTAAGCCAACAACTAATGGTTTTGAGCCCATATCCGAGCGCGTAGAAAAACGTTTGCGTCCGATCATCATCGGGTGTTTTTTGGAAATTGCTATAGACATCTGGCGGTCAAAATGTGGGTGTCTACAAATTGATTTCTAGAGGAAAGGAAATAGATGTTTTGACGAAACTTAAAATAAATAAACTTCAAGTCGAAAATAGAAATTCGAGCTTAAATATAAATAAATAAAAAGAATCTAGAATTTAAATTGCCGAGATAGACTTTCGATAAGAAGTAAATTAAATGTATAAAATAAATCAAAACAGAAATAGAAATATGTTTGAAATATAAGAAGAGTTTTCGAGACAAATAGAATTTTAGGAGTTTGAAACGATTAAACGATAAATTCGTTTTATAACAGTTTTAAGATTTACGAATTAAATCGTAAATAGAATAAAAGTTAAACAAAATTTAATTTATAAAAAACAGGGGTGTTACAATCTTTCTCTCTAAAAAGAAATTTCGTCCTTGAAACTAACAAAAACATAATAATAGAATGGAAAACAAGGTTATATCACTTGAAGAAAAGGAGAATGCTTAACTTGCATCACAATATCTGTTAAAAATTTTTACAACTTCAAACGTGATATGAAATCGAAATCGAAGACAGTTTTTTTTTTTACGATAAGTTAGGCTCAGTTATTCGAAGTTTAAAATCATTTTAATTAATAAAATCGTAAATTAAAATTATTTGATAATATAATGACGATAAATAATATTTGTAAACAAACTCGAGGGGGAGAGTACCCAAATATTTTCAAACCAATAGTAAAACGGTCCGATACCAACTGTAAGACCCTAGAAATTCTAACGCAATACAGTGGCGGAAACACTGTAGAGTTGGGCTTAAAACACACTGACTAGCAATATCTTATTAAAAGAAATGGTAAGTCAATACAAAGGGCTCTTTGTAATAAAGGGCTAAAAAGAAAATTCTCCAAACAAGTTAATACAAATCCATAAATTGTGAATGAAGAAAGAGTAGGATCCACGCTACTCGCTAGCTGACACCCGAAACCCAGCAGCAAATACCTGTCATGTTATAAATATAATAGCCACATCAGTGGGGAGTAACTCGGAGGTTCTCCCAACCATATTATATCATATGGAAAATAATACTCCCTCCGTCCACTATTTATCGCCCCACTCCATGAATATATGTGAGAAGTATTTTAATGGAGTGGGGCGATAAATAGTTGACGGAGGGAGTAGTATTATTATATCAAAATATTTAAAAAGAGAAAACATTAAAACGATGTAATAAAAATAAGTTTTCAGAGAAACTTAAAGCACTTATGTACACAACTCCTGGGATACCTGTCACTCGGTTCAACAACTAATGTACCGGTTCCTGATACCCTAGCCTTATAGTTGATGGAAAAAATGTAAACCCCAGAATATATTACTCTAAACCCCGCACTTGTCCTTATTCCATAACTCCAAGCCATTATCGATATATACAAAAGATATAATCAATATAAAAAATATGAAGATAAAAGAAGTAATCATGATATCTGAATGAGAAGGGGACACCACTTTCGCCGACTCTCGGCCGTTCGATGCTCAAATCGATGCCAGTCATCGCTAGGCCGCCGAGGCCCGTGATGCTCTTGCAAAAATGGGGCACTCTTTGCTGAGGCTCACTCCATATCCCTCTGCCCTTCATTCCCTCACGACCGAACTGAAGAAGGCTGATTCCAGGAGCTTGAAGGTTAAAGCCAAGCTTAAGGAAGCCTTGGAGGATGCTGCCAGTGAGCGCCGCCATGATTTAGAATCTCACCAAGCGTTGCAGGTGGCCGAGGAGAGATGCTGGTGCCGGGGGAGGATCTCAAGATATATTTGGCCGAAGGTGATGGTCTGAGTAAGCAATTGGAGGCGATAACTGTCGAAGTGTCCCTGTCTAAGGAGGAGCTTACTGTCGCCAAGGGGTCCAACGCTTCTTTGAAGGATGAGAAGGCCTAACCGAGGCCGCCCTTGTTGTCATGGAGACGAAGGCAAACGAGGCTTTCAGTGCCGGTTATGCGGAAGGTCAAGCTGTGATCTCTCGTCTTAGCGGCGACGCCTTGGCCGAGATGGACCCTGACTTTGCTTTTGATTGTTATCAAGGCATTTATCGCCGGTTGGACGAGGGCTGGGGAGGAGGCCGACGATGCTGAGGACACTGCCGCCTCAGGAGAGGCCCGCTACTGGGGCGCCTTCCTCCTCTAAATAGGAAAGTGGGTCATCGTCCTCTTGTGCCTCGCTCTTGAGCCTTCTGGGCAGGGAAAGAGGGTGTGGCCGGCGAGCGAGCCGATACTGCGGGCTCCTCTTGCTCCCTCTAAGGGTTTTTGTGGATCTCCATCACCTACCCTTTCGGCAATCAGCGGCATGAGACTCCCTTCTATGCTTTATGGCTTTATATTTTTGCGTTTGTAGTAGTTGACACTTGATCCTTTGAGGACGACTGTCGATTTCAATAATCGCCGCCTTATTTTGTACTTTGATGCTTTGATTTTGTACTTTGTAGATCGACTTTTGCGTCTATGGTGCCTTTGCCTTTATGGAATTTCGCGTTTATTCACGTTTTATCCTCCCTATTTTATTTATCTTGTACGCTCTTACACTGTGGCGCCTAGATGGACTTGGGCTTATGCCCCCATTTTATGGATGGGGGTCGCTAGCCATTGTCGTCTGGAGCGGTGACATCCAGACGGACTTGAGTTTATGACCCTACTAGATTAATACCCGTGCAAAGTTGCACGGGTATTATGAAAAAGAATGATGTAGATATTCAATATTATTTAAATGTTCAATCTCGAACCCGAACATTCTACAATATTAGAAATACACATGAAAATCAATATACGAAATATAATAATTGACATACATATTCGATAAGCGTAACTTTTAACCTATCAGCAATAACACAATTCGTGTATAAAAAAAATACTATAGTAGCTAATAGTCCATAGTATAAATGACGGCTAGGTCGGGTCTGAATCAACTGGAGTCACATTTTGGATTTCTATAGATATGTACACTTGCAATGTGTGTTTATGGCCGTCTAAAAAACTATACCAATGAGATTTTAAACTCTATTTTACAAAATTGTTTGATTGTATTAGGTAAGTCTATCAAATAATTGGTATTATAGTATAAATATTTTAAGCCCGTGTCTTTGTAGTATAAATATTTAAACAATTGGTATTATACTACTATCAAAATATCTCCTTAATATGAAAATTATGATTAATATTATATTAGATCAATAGATAAGATTAGATTATACTCCGTATATTAGATTAATGAAAAAATTGTGATATTTTAGGTAAGTGTGTTTTGGCGCCAAAAAACTAATGGTGTGGTTTCTGTATTATATATTAGTATAGATTATATTAGATCAATAGATAAGATTAGATTATACTCCGTATATTAGATTAATGAAAAAATTGTGATATTTTAGGTAAGTGTGTTTTGGCGCCAAAAAACTAATGGTGTGGTTTCTGTATTATATATTAGTATAGATTCTACAGATGGAGGTCCCTTGCCATTGCCGTCTGGAGCTGTGGCATCCAGACGGACTTGGTCTTATACCCTCATTCTATGGATGGGGGTCCTTAGCCATTGCCGCCAGGAGCTATGGCATCCAGGCGGGCTTGGGCTTATGCCCCCATTCTATGGATGTGGGTCTTTAGCCTTTGCCGTCCGGAGTTGTGTCATCCAGACGGACTTGGGGTTATGCCCCATTCTATGGATGAGGGTCTCTAGCCATTGCCGTCTGGAGCTGTGGCATCCAGACGGACTTTGGCTTATGCCTCAATTCTATGGATTGGGGTCTCTAGCCATTTGCCGTATGGAGCTGTGGCATCCAGAGGACTTCGTCTTTTTCCCCCATTCTATGGATGGGGGTCTCTAGCCATTTTCGTCTGGAGCTGTGGCATCCAGACGGACTTGGGCTTACGCCCCCGTTTCTATGGATGGGGGCCCTTACCGTTTGGAGCTGTGGCATCCAGACAGACTTGGGTTTGTGCCCCATTCTATGGATGGGGGTCTCTAGCCGTTGCTGTCTGGAGCTGTGGCATCCTGATGGACTTGGGCTTATAGCCGCATTCTATGAATGGGGGTCTTTAGCCATTATCGTCTGGAGCTGTGGCATCCAGACGGACTAGGTCTTATGCCCCCATTCTATCGATGAGGGTCTCTAGCCATTGTCGTATGGAGCTGTGGCATCCAGACGGACTTGGGCTTATGCCCCCATTCTATGAATGGGGTTCTCTAGCCATTGTCGTCTGGAGTTGTGGCATCCAGACGGACTTGAGCTAATTCCCCCATTCTATGACGGGAGTCCTTAGTCATTTTGATAGGGTGTCCATTTCTTATGCTAAGTTGAATAGAGGCTCTCCCCTTATTGCCCCCGCTTGTTGCTTGAGAATGTAATAAACAAGGAAAAAGTAGATGACAGAGTGATAAGTGTGTTTTATAGTGCTTATTTGTTGTGTTTGGTCTCGGTTTCTCTTGTGGAATCGCTATTTGGGAGCGGTTTCTAGGCTACTTATGCTTCTTCTAGTTTTTTTTAGGTTCCTAAGACTAATTTTGGAGAGGTGGAACGATTCCGACTCGTTTTCGACACATTTGGAGCCAACGAAGAGAAGCGACGATCACTCGGTGGCTTAGATTCGATCCCGAGACCTTGGGACCCATTCCCGAGCCCCTTAGACTCGATCCCGAGCACCGAGAATCGATGAGAAGCCCATGAGAAGCAAGTAGGAACCCTTGAGATCATATTTGAGGCCTACAAGACCCATCCCGGTCGAGATGATGGCCATCTCGATCGGGATGATGAAGCAAAGCGAAGACAGGCCACTGACCAGCCTTCCCGACCGAGAAGAAGGTCATCTTGGCCTGGATGGGTCCCTTCCCGACCGAGATCATCTCTTCTCGGCCGGGATGGCCCGCCTGCAGCTCCGCGTCAATTCTTTTCGATCTTCTCCTTTGCTCTTGTAACCCTATAAATACCCTTCCTTTGTATTGTTTAAAGCATGATAGACTACCATACATTATCTTATGAAACCCTGGACATTCTTTAGCCTAGATTAGCTTAGATTAGTGTAGATTAGTCCTTAGTTAATCCTTAATCTTAGTTTAATCCTTGTATTAAGGGAATTCTTGAAGAATCCAACCAAGATTGACAACCTTGGTTGATGTATTTGGGTTTTCTTATTATTACAAGTTTCAATCTTTCTTCCATGCTAGTTTGGTATAATCTTCCTCTTCTCTTTTGTTTTATCTTTGTTTATTATTCAAGTTTTAATCTTTATTCATTGCTTTGTTCATTGTTCTTACTAGTTTCACTTTCATTATGAATGTTTTAATGTTTGTGTTGATTTCTCTTGTTTATGTTAATGTTTGTTTAGATATGATTGAGTAGACTTATTGTGGGGTTAGTAGGGGGATTAAGTGTTGATTATGGATGATTAGGGTTTGATTGTGGGTAAAGGTGAATTCTTTGTTACTAGTCACATGTTATGCATACCATGTGTTTGATGAATTGCTTGTTAGAGTAGTAGTTGCAAATACTTCTCTTGCGTGTATTCCTCTTCTCATTGTGTGATTGTTTTGTGGTTGAATCCTTGTGTATTGGGTAATATCTTGCATAAGTATTCGGGTTTTCTCTTTGACACGAGAGTGCGGGCATTGTCCTTGACGCGAGAGCGCGGACCAACCTTAGTAGCTAGGTGAACCTTGCACCATCGATCTCCCAACTATCCTACTACATTTATGAACTCGACCTAACCCTACTCTTTCCTTGTTTGATTTCATCATCATCTTAGTCATTGTTTCTCTAGTTAGTTGTATCGTTTAGCCTTAGTTGTTATCCCTAGCTTAGTCATAGTCATAGTTTCATCCCCTTCTTATCGTTCTAGTTTAGTTTAGCCTTGAGACCTAGTCAAGTCTTTAGGTGAAACTTGGTCGAAACCCTCTTTACCGTCACCGTGGACTCGACCCGACTCACCCTATCTACGTGTTAGGATTAGTTGGTTATTATTTGTTGGTAGGGATCCACGGAAAATCCCTCCCATCAATTTGGCGCCGTTGTCGGGGACGGTGCTAGTTTAGACTTTGTTTGCCTATTTACTTGACTTTGTCTTTGTTTTTGTGTTTTTCTTTGTTTTCTTTTGCTTCTTGTGTGTGTGAAGTTTATTTCTCTCTTGTCTAGTGCCCAAAAAGCACTAGACTTCTCACGTTTGCTCCAAGTCTACAGTTTGAGCATAGAGGTGGTGACCATCCTCTTGTTTACAATTTAGAGCCGCTTCAACGGACGGTTGCTAGATTGAGAGGTCCTCAACCGGGTACAAGCCACGATTTTCGAGCAAAGATTGAGGTTTGATCTAAACTCCCCACCCATAGAAGCCACCATGAGTTACTCCTCTCCCTCTATGAACCAAGGGTATGACATGACATCTCCCTACTACTATCAAGCTTCTTGGGATAATAAAGACACTCGTGGGTATGAATTTCAAGGAAATGGAAATGGCTACCAACAAGTGAATGCTTATCAATCATATGATCATGGTGGCTATTACTCAAGAAATCATTGTGAACCCACCATGTTTCATCATGATTCACCATATGGAAGCCAATTTCCCCAACACCCACCATATTACCATTCACCTCAACCACAATATGAGCCCCAAAACCCACAATACTACCAATCATCTCAACCTTACTACCAACCATATGATTCCCCACCCCTTGGGCATCATCAAGATTTTCAAGGAGCATTACAAGACCCCAATGACCACCAAATGCCCGACTTAGAGTTATTTCAATCGATTCTTCAAATGCAAA
The DNA here is from genome assembly GCA_958450325.1 of Agrostemma githago. NCBI lineage: Eukaryota > Viridiplantae > Streptophyta > Magnoliopsida > Caryophyllales > Caryophyllaceae > Agrostemma > Agrostemma githago. Next base: position 16,783,776 of record OY288254.1, on the reverse strand, counting down.
AGAGTCAACAAGAAATGGCCATTCAAATGCAAAAGGACTATGAACTCTTGGCCCAAATCCGAAGGGAAAATGAGGCGATGGAGACTCAATTAAATGCTATAGCGGCTAAAACTGTAATGTCTTTAACTCGAGCGGGGCAACTAGACGAAGGGTGCTCGTTTGAGTAAGAGGGGCAACCCAATCATGAAACCGCCGATGAAAACCCCTTGGGAAGCGAGACTTGCTATGAAGAACCTCAATTGTCTAACCAAGGAGAGACGAATGAGGAGATAACCCTTGATGAAGGCATTGTTGGTGAAGAATCGGAGGAGGTTAGTGAGTTGAATGAGGTGGTAGAAGTTGTGAAGTCTTTGGGTGAAAATGACAAGCTCAATTTGCCCTTGTGCGAAAATATGGAAAAACATCAAATGCCCCTCGCAAGTAAGCGAAGCAATGGTTTGGAAGAGATTGAAACCGCCGGTAGAAGTTTTAATTCTCTTCTCCAAGTTGATGTGGGGACAAGTGTTGTTCCGGGACTTGAAGATGGGGAACCACAACTTGAGGAAGGTATGGGGATGTGCAACAAGGAAATGAGGCCAAAACCGCTTTTTATGCCTCGAGTCAAGGACTTGAAGCTTGCTAGTGATTGGAGGCGATGCTTAGGGAGAAAGAGGTCGATAAAGCTACTAGGATGGAAAGACCCCAGAGACAACATGAAAGACGATAATGGGTCTTTCGATTACTACTTCTTGCTTCCAACTTGGAGGCTTTGGAGGATAGCTTGACTCGGTAGCTTGAGCCCTCATTAAGATGTGGCTCGTGCGTTTGACTGGCTCCTCCGAGCCCTTGATGGCTACGGTTAAGAAGGAAGAGTCCACCATCCTCGGTTTGACGGAGTTCCTAAAGAACCGTCATGTTGTATATTCCTCTTTCCTCTTCTTTAGAGTTCTTGTGATTGTATTTGTGTTGTTTGTCTCTTGATTTTGTTTGTTTTGTGGAACTCTTGTAATTTGGAATTTTCTTGAGCGATGTGAGGGAGGGATTTGATGGTGTTTTATTGAGTTTATTTGATAGGTCATAGTGAAGATGAAGCTTTGAGAGAAGTAGTTGATGATAGAAGCTTGGATCTTGGGCAAGGTAATCGGTTTTTGAGCTTTTCATAAGCTTTTGGGGACGGGATTTTGGATCCCGAGGTTGTTTGTGTCTTGTGTGTGGAGCTAGTATTGAAAAAAGGCTCCAAGGCTCGGGAAAGGTGTCATCCCGACCGTGTAGGATGTCATCTCGACCGGGATGAAATTGGCGTGGAAACTGAGGCTTATGGAGGTCCATCCCGACCGAGATGAGGACCACCTCGACCGGGAAGGGACCATCCCGACCGAGAAGGAACCATCTTGACCGGGATGGGTTCCAGCCTCCCCTTTTTGCCTTCTCTTCGTCATTTGAGCCCACCCAACCACTTTGTAACCCCCTCCCAACCTCCCTACTCATCCTTCCCTCTATCATCTTACCTTTACACTTCATTTATACACCTTTATCTTCACTACACGCCGAGTTCCACCTCAAATCCCACCCTCATTATACCATTGCAAGCCTAATACTTCGACCATGCGACCATATCGAGAAAAAAGAGGATTAGCAATGATGAAGACAAGCAAAGTGCCGATATCGAACATTGAGATGATGAAGATTTTTGGGTTGCTAACTATTTGGTAGGTGACTCTACTTTCTTTTCCGTCTTTTATTGCTAGTCTTTCTTTGTTTATCCCCTTCCATTATCCATTTTTGTGTCGTGGTGGCGCTCGGGGCCTTGGTAGTCTTTGCTCCCGATTCTCGATGACGTGACTACATCGAGAATCATTTCAAAAATCCAAATTTGCAAGCATTTTCACTTTTTCTTTATTTTATTTCCTTTTGGTAGGATTTAGGCGGATTCGGGCGGAATCCTGGCTAGGTGACTTGATTACACCTAGTCCTCCCCTCCCATTTCCTTTTATTTTCTTCTTTTTATTTCTTCTCCAATCCATATCTTTTCTCGTCTCGGCCCTTAGTGACTTGATTACACCCTGGCTGGACACATTCTATCCTTTCTTCACTTTCATTTTCGATTTTTAGCTTTATTTTTTTTCCCTTTTTCTTTTCTTTTTAGTGTCTCCACACACTACCGATCGAGCATGAGAACATTGCTCGGTTTAAGTGTGGGGGAGCGATATCCTAGTCTAGTATAGTTTTATTTTCGTAGTTTTTTCGAATTTTTTTAAAAAAATCTCTAACAAGTTGAAAAATTTCACAAAAATCAAAAAGATTTTCTTTTGCGTCTTTTCCTTTTGTGTCGTTGTGTCGTATTTTTTGTTGTATTATGTGTTTTGCCTCCCCATTTCCTTATAGGTTCCTTGATCGCCGTAATTTTCGAAAAGCTCAAGACATCCGGTAACGTCATTCTTTCCCCTTTTCCTCTTTGTCTCTTGTAGAGTTTGGAGGAGATTTTGTGATGATGTGTGCTCGGGTGGAGCTTGTCGAAGGTTGTGGTTGTTTTGGTTGCTTATGTGGATGTTTCGGGGTGGTGCTTGTTTTCCTTGTGTGTTTGCTTTCTTTTCTCTTGTTTTGTTTTGTTTTCTTTTCTTTTCTTTTGTTGTGTTTGTCTCATTTTCATTCATTTTTGTTGCGTCTTTGTTTTGTGATGTGTAGTTTTTGTCTAGTGTAGAAAAAGGTTTTAAAAAAAAACCGGTTTTGAGGCTAGGGCGAAAGTGTTTACTTTCCCTTTCTAGTGTTATAAATCGAGTCTTGGACTTTAGTCTAGTAGAATGACCTTAAATCAATAGTTTCGTAGGTCCTTTACCTTGAGTCCACCTAGTCTACTAGGAATTTACTACGGGATTTGCATTTTTGACCATTATGACCACCCACGGTGTGAAAAGGCCTTGGTTGCCGAGTCCCGTCCCTCAGGTGACCGTGTTCGAACATGTTTGATTAGTCCAAGTTTTCCACCTTTTTGTGGGTTTGAAGGGGAATCGCGACCCCCGACTTGCCCATTTCCCTACCTCCTACACATTTCCACAAATAAGTTGCAACTTGTTGAAATTCTTACTTGGTTGCAAGAAATGCCTACAAAACAAAATCATCCAAAAGACAAGCCAAGTCAAAAGAAAGAAAAAGAGAAAAAGAAAGAAAGAAAAGAAAGAAGAAAAAGAAAAGGCACAACAAGTCAAAAACAAAATACAAAAGAAGAAAAAGAAATGGCATAGCAACACAAAAGCAAAATGCAAATGAAAAAGAAAAGTGCCAAAAGAAAACCATCTCACAAAAAGATTCTCACCCTCTCAAAAATAAGCCTTTTTCCGATCGTTACCGTGAAGAGCCTACCAAAGGACTGAGTCCCTAGGAAGGATGATAGCGGTAATGATCGGTCCCCTCATTTTGCACATTTATCCACCTTTTTACTTGGACTATTTAGGTGATTTTTGAGCATGGGACGACCCTCATGGAACATCGCTAAAGGGGGCGGGGCCTCACTTACCTACAGTGTCGACTAACACTGTGGTTCATCCTTTTTCCATCCCGCCGATCGTCCCGTAGTACGTTCTTAGAAGATTAGGAGGACCTAGGTAAGTTATCAACGTTTTTATTGCTTTGTTGTCATACTATTAGAGTTTAGTTCATATCGGTTTGTATTATTAGTTCGGGAACGTTTTCACTTGCCTTGAGTCCTTAACCGGTGCTTCTTTCACCGCTTTGTAGAGGGAAGCGGTATTTTTATTTCTTCTTGGGTGCAACCGATTGCTTGTTTGTTGGTATTTTTGTTTGTTTTTGTGTTTTTGTGTCCGGTCGCATCCACAGTTTTGTCGCAAGACCTCACTTGCCTTGCGGAGAGCACTTTTCCTCTAAGTGTACTCCCGTGAGTTGAAAGGGCGTAGGGTGCGCTAATACCCGCTCGGTTAGTAGTCTAGTTTCTTTTAGTTTTTAGCTAGTTTGTGCTTACTCGAGAGCGAGTAAGGGTTAAGTGTGGGGGAGTTGATAAGTTTGTTTTGTAGTGCTTATTTGTTGTGTTTGGTCCCGGTTTCTCTTGTGGAATCGCTCTTTGGGAGCGTTTTCTAGGCTACTTATGCTTCTTCTAGTTTGTTTTAGGGTTCCTAAGACTAATCTTGGAGAGGTGGAACGATTCCGACTCGTTTCCGACACATTTGAAGCCAACGAAGAGAAGCGACGATAACTCGGTGGCTTAGATTCAATCCCGAGACCTTGGGATTCATTTCCGACCCCCTTAGACTCGATCCCGAGCACCGAGAATCCATGAGAAGCCCATGAGAAGCAAGTAGGGACCCTTGAGATCATATTTGAGGCCTACAAGACCCATCCCGGTCGAGATGATGGCCATCTCGATCGGGATGATGAAGCAAAGCGAAGACAGGCCACTGACCAGCCTTCCCGACCGAGAAGAAGGTCATCTTGGCCTGGATGGGTCCCTTCCCGACCGAGATCATCTCTTCTCGGCCGGGATGGCCCACCTGCAGCTCCGCGTCAATTCTTTTCTTCTCCTTTGCTCTTGTAACCCTATAAATACCCTTCCTTTGTATTGTTTAAAGCATGATAGACTACCATGCATTATCTTATGAAACCCTAGACATTCTTTAGCCTAGGTTAGCTTAGATTAGTGTAGATTAGTGTAGATTAGTTAATCCTTAATCTTAGAGTTTACCTTGTATTAAGGGAATTCTTGAAGAATTCAACCAAGATTGACAACCTTGGTTGATGTATTTGGGTTTTCTTATTATTACAAGTTTCAATCTTTCTTCCATGCTAGTTTGGTATAATCTTCCTCTTCTCTTTTGTTTTATCTTTGTTTATTATTCAAGTTTTAATCTTTATTCATTGCTTTGTTCATTGTTCATTGTTCTTACTAGTTTCACTTTCATTATGAATGTTTTAATGTTTGTGTTGATTTCTCTTGTTTATGTTAATGTTTGTTTAGATATGATTGAGTAGACTTATTGTGGGGTTAGTAGGGGGATTAAGTGTTGATTATGGATGATTAGGGTTTGATTGTGGGTAAAGGTGAATTCTTTGTTACTAGTCACATGTTATGCATACCATGTGTTTGATGAATTGCTTGTTAGAGTAGTAGTTGCAAATACTTCTCTTGCGTGTATTCCTCTTCTCATTGTGTGATTGATTTGTGGTTGAATCCTTGTGTATTGGGTAACATCTTGCATAAGTATTCGGGTTTTCTCTTTGACATGAGAGTGCGGGCATTGTCTTTGACGCGAGAGCGCGGGCCAACCTTAGTAACTAGGTGAACCTTGCACCATCGATCTCCCAACTATCCTACTACATTTATGAACTCGACCTAACCCTACTCTTTCCTTGTTTGATTTCATCATCATCTTAGTCATTGTTTCTCTAGTTAGTTGTATGGTTTAGCCTTAGTTGTTATCCCTAGCTTAGTCATAGTCATAGTTTCATCCCCTTCTTATCGTTCTAGTTTAGTTTAGCCTTGAGACCTAGTCAAGTCTTTAGGTGAAACTTGGTCGAAACCCTCTTTACCCTCACCGTGGACTCGACCCGACTCACCCTATCTACGTGTTAGGATTAGTTGGTTATTATTTGTTGGTAGGGATCCACGGCAAATCCCTCCCATCACAGAGCAAATAATCTCTTCACATTTAAACTTTCAATGACTTGGGGATGCAGGGTCGTCGACAATCTTGATCGTCCCCTGCCGATAGAAAACAAAATATGGGCTATGTGCCCTAAACATTGTATCGTCTGATGATGTCTGAATTTCAATGTGACGGGAGATCACGCCCCTCACCATCCTTGAGTCTAAACGTGCTTGGCTCCATGATTTGGGTGATTCATATTGGCCTTCCCAGTTGGTGCTGAGCTTCCCATGCTCGTTGTCTCTGCCGACTGCTGCTGCCTTCCTGGGGACGAAGTCCCCCACTTTGAATTTCCTATAATTCACCCGCTGGTTATATGCCTTTCGTATGCGTTGCTGGTATGCCACGTGGTTGACGTGTGCCTCCTCCCTAATTTCGTCCACTAAGTCTATAGCCTCCACCATGGCCACCTCATTTGTGTCTCCTTGGAAATATTTGTTGTGGGCTGATGGGATGCACACCTCTCTATTGGAAGCAAGGCTTCAGCTCCATAGACGAGGCCGAATGGTGATCGAGTGGCCCGTGGCTGCTTTCTGCGTGGTCCTCAAGGACCATAGTACGCTGGGGAGCTCGTCGGTCCATCTTCCCTTGAGGTCTTCCACCATCTTTCTCACTCCATTGAATATTTGCTTATTAGCTGACTCAACTTGGCTAGTCGTTTGTGGATGACAGACGACAGAGTAAGCCACGACGATTCCCATGCCCCTAACTATTCTCTAATGGAAGGGTTGTCAAATTAGCTGCCGTTATCAAAGAATAACACTTTCGGCACTCCGAACCTAGTTATCACGTTACGCCAGATCACCTCCCCCACAGTTGGCTGAGTGATAGTTGGGACGCCTCCTGCTTCTACCCACTTGAATAAGTAGTCAACACCCACTGATGAGATGCTTTTTTTTTCCCGACATCTACCAACACGGACCGGCGAACGTCTTGTAGGCTGGAGCTTGCCACCTTGAATAGGGAGTCGGTCCGGTTGTTCTGAGACCTTGGTATCTACTTAATTTCATACGACTTAAGTCGTATGAAATACGACTTAAGTCGGGACAACCCTTCCTTCACCTTCTCCAAATATAGTGCCATTGACAACTCCCTAGCCTTATACTCTCCATTGATCGGGTTTGTAACCAGCTGCGAGTCCGTCGATACGATGATTCGTTCGGCGCCGGCAGCTATGGCGAGGCGGATTCCCGCGATGATAGCTTTGTACTAAGCATCGGTGTTGACAGCTTTGTACTCAGCCGACAGCTATGGCTTCGAAGCTTTGTACTCAGCCTCGGTGCCTTTATCGCCCTCCTGGATTGGTAGACGATTTCGAGGCCGCTTAGCTCGACATCTCACTTCAGCATCCTTCTCGATTTCTCGAATTTTTCCAATGCCTTTTCAAGAGGTAGGTTTGTTAGGACGCTTATCGGTTGTCCATCGAAGTATGGGTGCAACTTCCTTGCAGCTATCACTACAGCATACGTCGCAATCTCTACCATTGGGTAATTATTTTCTGCCGGCACTAGCGCGTGGCTGATGAAGTAGATTGGTTGTTGGGTTTTGTTCTCTTGTCTCAGTATGAAAGCGCTTACCATCACGTTGATAACAACAATGTATACGTACAACTTCTCAATCTCTGTTGGTCGCGCTAGGGTCGGCAACGTCTTCAGGTGCTCTTTCAACTTCTGCTCGTCTTCTCACTTGAACTGCTTATTCCCCTTTAGCACTTTGAAGAACGGGGTGGATTTTTCGACTGCCTTAGAGATAAATCCTGTCAAGGCTGCCATCCTCCCAGTGAGCCTTTGGATATCCCTTATCATCTTGGGCTCTGGCAAATCTTGTATAGCTTTGACCTTCTCCGGGTTGACGTTTATTCCCTTGGCGCTTACTTGGAAGCCTAAGAATTTTCCCGACCGCACGCCGAATGTGCATTTTTTGGGGTTCAACTTCATTTTGTATTTTCTTAATGACTGGAAAGTTTCTTTGAAGTCGTCTAGGAGCTTCGCGTCCTCTTTCCTTTTGACGATCGCGTCGTCCACGTATATCTCCATATTCCTGCCTCGCTGTCCTTAGAAGATCTTGTCCACTAGCCTCTGATAAGTAGCATCGACGTTCTTCAATCCAAATGACATTATCTTATACACACTAGTAGAAAAAAGCTCATTTGCGGCTCCAAAATATCTATCATTTGCGGCGTTTCAGGCTAAAAAGCAAATGGCGGGGAAGCAAATAAAATATTATTTGCGGCGTTCTAAAAACGCCTCAAATAATACTTATTTGCGGCGTCATTATGAAAAAACGCCTCCAATAACTGCATTATCTGCGGCGTCTTTATCAAAAAACTCCTCAAATACTCGCATTATTTGCGGCGTTCTATGTAGGAAACGCCTCAAATAATGAATTGTAAATGGTGCTTTGTAGGTGGATGACGCCGCATATAAATATATTTGGCGCATCTAAATAAATTACAAATACGCCACATACATTTCTAAAATGAAAAAAAAAACCTTTTTTTCGAGACTTTTGGTACCATCCAAATTTTCAATAACACCAAAGATGCAAATATACGCCTCAAAAGGGCATCAACAAATTGTCAAATCCAAATGATTCATAGTGAAGCAACTTACATATTATCCACCATTCAAAAGAGCATTCTACTACAATCGACTTTGAAATCTAAAATTACTTAGCATTTTACGTAGAACGAGAAGTAAAGTAAGAAGCCCACTTGTCCCGTACATCATCAAGCTCATCTTGGCTGTAGTTGTACTGCTGCTCTTTGCGTGAGATCCAAACCTAACATAATGCCACAAAATCGACCAATATTCATAATTCATATGCATCCATATTTACAAAATATCCAATTTCAACAACTTCAACATCCACAAAATTGACCAATCAAGTACAAGCTCACGAACCTAATTTCATAATCCATATTCATCCTATAATAGTTTATGTACTCTAACTTACAAAGGGAAATTGAATTAGTAATTTTTCGTACGATCCCCTACCCCACCACAGTTCATACTCATAACCCATTGGATCATAGTAATTAAAAGCGTACCTTATCCAAGTCACTTATCGTGGAGCAATTTTTTACTATATCGTGCATAAACCGCATCACATAGAAGCCATGGTCCATGTCTCCACTTTGTTGAGGGCACTACCAAGACAAATACAAAAACATCGGTATTCTCATCCCAAAAATTGAAGCTCAAATGATCGAAAACACAAAGTAATGAACTTTTAAACGTTTACCCTCATAGATTTCCAAAATGGTTCATTTCTTTTGACCTTCATTTCACCACCACTCATTTTGAACCTCTTTAGAGCCCTACAAATCAAAGGTTATTATGTTTTTTATTTTGTTTTTAAAGTTACTAAAACAAAATTAAGCTTTTAACTTTAACTTACCTATTGACCACCATCTTCACGTATAACTTGCGACCTTCTTAAGAAGGTCACTGAGTCAAACTCATAAATGGTGTAAGTTCGAGGGCAAATCACAAGTAAGACCCAACGCTTACTACAAAAAAGACGTGTTAATGTTTATTACTCCGTAGTATACAATAATGAGAAAAATACTAGTAAGCTAAGTCAACGATGATGATATTCGTTAGTATTACCTGTCACATATCGGGGCCAAGATAAATTCATTACCACCAACAGTTGAATTTAGGAATGCATTACTAATGTAGGCTATCACTGTCCTCCAATGACTCCTATCCAAAACACTTGAACCCAATTTGATCTAAATGCCCTGTTTGTAAACTATGAGAGGTACAACTGATCTTACGACCCACCACAGTGAATCACAAAGGAACATTGTTGTAGGACTGACCGTGATACCAATGTGTGTGGCCACCGTATTCCTCAATTCCTACAATCTCCAATCTTCTAAAACAGCAACTGTCTCTCAAAGCTTTGATCTGCCAGAAGATGCCGATTGCTTCGTCGTCCCATCACCTCCGTGCTCATTTCCTCTAACAAAATCGACGACCACTGGCACCAGCACATCTTGATGCAATGTGAACTCGTGATCCGCCCCTTCTATTATTCGAAGGGAGTGATTAGAAATGGCTGTATCAAACTCTAAGGCGTCTTTGAACGATACGATTGGGTCCATGGAACCATGGACTGTTAGAACCCTGCATCCACCACTTCATCAGCAAGAAAAAATACTGTATGAAACAAACTAGTCCACTACAAACAACTCAAGTTCGGAAGTTAAGAAAGTTGCCCTAACGTTGACAATCAAAATGTCATTTCCATTTCCAATGAGGCCAAATGGCTTACAGGCTCCAGTCTCCACAGATGGGAAGCACTAATACAGGCAGGCAGCCTAGGTTATAAAAAAGCACCGGCTTAAACAAAGCAAACGGTGGAGAGATGGTTCGCAGCATCAGGATGGCGGGCGTATCGCAAATTGACTCCACACAACCCTTGACTTGGGGAGAGTCAATATTTAAAATCGAATAAAATGATGGGAACTGGCCATTCAGTAGTTTTAGATCAAAAAAATAACTTAAATTATGGTAGCATATCGCAAATTCACAACAATAAAAATGTTAGGTAGTTAGTGTATTTAAAATTTGGTCAAATGTTAGATAATTTTTGCGCATTTATAATGACAACTATAGGTAAGTGGGATAGAGGAGGAGACCCAGACCTGCAGTTCTCACGTAGTAAGTGACACGCTGCTCGAATATCTGTGGAAAGCCGATCCATTAAGCTCTCCTCAGTTACACAATACTGAAACTTTCCTACAGCAATATCATTGTCCAAAATATTCAATTAGCGATCCTAATGTACATAATTAAGCGCATGAATCTAAAGTAATACTCCCTCTCTCTCCTCCCCACCCCCACCCATTTGAGTTCATTACATTTTCCTTTCCTGGACATTTAAATTAATTTGTTACATGTCACTTTGGGTTACTTAATAATCCACGACTCTCATATGATGTGAGTGTGGGTACAATTCTTGTCTCACCTGTATTTCATCTCTTGAAACTTTGAAATCATGATAATGGAGGGGGTGTGTATTCTAGATTTCTAGGACGCATGAATCATGCTAAATCTATATATGGATGCAAGGATGTATGTATGTATGTATGTGGTGTCCGATATTCTAAAGCTAGCAACCTACTTTCAGCCAATTGTGTTTTGTTTTGCAAAGAGAGGCGATAATGAAGCAGCTCAGTGCTCATCTAATGACTCATTACATACTTATGGTTTTCACCACTTGGGTTTGGGTTGATATGTTCCTAGAAGATTGATAATGTTGTCGAGGCTGATTTAATATCGAAGTTTGCATTGTTTAATTAATAAAGTCACCCTTTTTCTAAAAACTAGTGAGGGGTGCCCGGCGATGCTCGGGCCATAATATTTTGGTTTGCATTAACACGGTTTTTGTTGAGATCCGTGGTTTTTAAAAGTCACAAACCGTTATGGTTACTTTTTTACCAGTCAAATAAAATGTAAATTGCGTCGGATCATATCGTAAATAGTTTACAACATATCCTGTGTAATATAGACAGTGTTCAAGTTTCATAGGAGTACAAAAATCAATTATATTGCGAGTATTATATTATACGTACTCTTAATAATATCAAAACGGAATAAGTATCTAATATATAAAATATACATTGTGAAACTTAAAAGATAATGAAGAAAAATAAGCAGTAAAAATTATCTCAATCTCGTATTCTAATCTTAATTGGAAACGTGACTTATAAAGTCGTTCCCTATTGTAATCAATCTTACCCATTTAACAAAGATTGTTATTAACTGAATTTATTAATATAATAATAAAAATAGAAAATAAATAAATTAAAAGGATTATGAAAGAGGAAAAATACCAAACCAAACTAAGAAATAAATAAATAAAAATGAGTAAGAAGGTGGAAGAAAAATATCAAATTAATGGCATGACTGTAATTGTAGCAAATATGCAGGGGCAAAATTGGAAAGAAAAATTACGCAAAACCCTCCTCCCTTGAGACTCCCTCCCTCTTTTTATATAGGTGATATGAAAACATCAGGAGTAGGAATATCAGCATATGTGGAGTGTTAATTCCTTATTATTTCAAGTAGATGACCGTATACATAACGTGAAACAGATAGAATGCCAACTAGATGTATATATTGATATTGTAAGCTCTCCCTTGCAAGTTTTAACAAATGTGCATTTTCGGGGCACGAATTCACATCTGATTGAAATTAGAACACACTTTAGGACTTGATCCAAGTGCTCATATATTATAAGCAGGGCATTTGTTAGCTCAATCTTATTTCTATGTTAGTTTGTTAAGCCCCAAAGTAAGGCTGAAGTTAATGCCATAACAAGAATAATTGACTTGACTTTGGAGAGCCAGTTAAGAGAAATCTCATATTTACACAATCTCCATCACTTTTGCCTTAAATACTAGGAGTACTACTGCTTATCCTATTTCAGTTGAGCGAGGTACATACGAATCACAAACATGAAGTTATTAGCTGTATATAATCCATGAAGTAGTGATTACTAACCACCTAAACCTGATTTCCTCAGTCACATTATTTTACAGTAAAAAAAAAAGTTACTGTACTATTCTTATTGTTTTCAATTTTAACATCTTATTGTTTTCAATTTTTCATAGCTACTGTATGAACATTTAACAATGAATCTAACCTAAAACCAATTTCATCTAACTTAAACAAATTTTCATCTAATTTAACCCTAAATTAAACTGAAATTTAATTTAACCCTAAATCTAATTAAACCCTAATCTAACAAACAAATTTACTCTAAATTAAACTAACCTAGGTTGAATTCATCAAATATACAACAATAATAAAGCAAAACTAAACAAAATTAAACAACAAATTCAATTAAAAAACATACCCTAACTCGAAATTGGGGATTTTCAGGAATTGAGAGGAGCTCCGGCGAAAGACTGGAACGGCGGCCGACGTAGAGGAGGTCCGGCGCCGCGTCGGCGTCCGGCGAAACTGACGTCCGGCGAGGGGAGGGTAGGTTTAGGTATGGATCGCGAAAATTGGGGAGGATAAGGGTGTTGCGTGTGTTGGGTTTTTTTTTCCAAACAAAAGCTAATGACTGCTGAATGAAGGCTGGGGGTTAATTAAAAGTGTAGGTACCGACTGAACGAATATTGGTCGGTAATTTATATAAATCGGTCGGTAATGACGCTGAATGAAGGCTGGGGGTTAACAACGAGATGGAGTAGGACGGTAGGGAGAAGACATAAGTTGGGCGTTTAATTGATTTATTTTTTCTTTTTTTTCTTTTTTGTTTTGTTGCCAACAATAAGAACAAATTGGTGTTAATTTGTATATCCAACTAATAGCACACAACTTTTTATAACTTAATTTAAACTTACGGTGATATTAGACCGGTTAAAAATTGACCCGATATAAAAACCCGACCTGAAACCGTTGGAATAAAAATCCGAAAAATTTCACCCGAAAATGACCGAAATCCGAAACTAACCCGACCTAATAATAACCCGAATATTTTGGGTCAAAACATGCCTGAATACGTTACCCGTCCGAAAATAGATAAATTAAAAAAATTATTGCTATTATATATTAAGTCAGGGGTACGGCGTGGATGAGAGAGTGCCGATTTTTTTGTTTTAATTTAATAATTTATTAAATAATCCCAAATAGTTAAAGAGCCTTTTTTTGTCTTACAATAAGATGGGTGAAAATTTAGAAGTAATATTATTTGCTGCTATTTGGCTAAGATGTCGCAAATGAGGAGCCGCAAATGAGCCTTTTTCTACTAGTGACACGAACGTGCCGGCGCAGGTGATAAACGCACACTTGACCTTGTCCGGCCCCCAAAGAAAGACTTGGGGGTAGCCAGAGAAGGCGTCCAAGAAACTTAACATAGAGTGGCCACTGGTGGTTTCTACCAACTGGTCGATCCTTGGCAGCGAGTATCAGTTCTTTGGGCATGCCTTGTTGAAGTTGGTGAAGTCTACGCACATGCGCTAGGCTCCTGACGATTTCTTCACCATCACTACGTTCGCCAACCACTAGGGATAATCGCAAGGCTCTATGAACCCTGCTTTCAGCAGCTTGCCTACCTCCTCACGGATGGCATCGCCGTTCTCTGTCTACATGGTCCTTTGTTTATGTTTGACCGGCCGACAGGCAAGATCGATGTTCAATTTGCGCAGCGTGACTTCAGGGTCTACTCCTTGCATTTCGTCTGTCGAGTAGGCGAACACGACAGCGTTTTCTTTCGACATGCCAAATAAACATCGATACCCCGGCTCCAAGTCACCTCTCACAAATACGGGTCGGCCCGGCTCCAGCTCCACTATCATACTCTCCCCCGGGCTCTAAGCGCTAAAGGACGGGAACCACCTCTTTGACGATTTTGAGCGCTATGGAGGTCGTGGCCCTCCTATCGCTGGGGCTGGAGTCGGCTTTCCTTTTACCGTTCATTTATTCCTGGGATCGTTTTAGAGCACAGAATTGCAAGAATTGCCCAACTCTTGGTCGTCGTATAGCTTGCCTTTGGTCTTATTGTCGGTGACGTTTGCCATTGTCAGGGCACCAGGTCGTGTACCTCGTCAAGGGTTATTCAGCCGATCAACACGTTGTAGAACGACTTGGCGTCTAATACAACGAATTGGGCTATCGCTGTCTTGGGTGCTACCCCCTCTCCGAACGTAACGGGGATGTCTATTGTCCCCATAGGTATCACGCTGGTCCCTGAAAACCCGTACAACGCACTGGCCGTCGGCTTGGGGTGCCTCTTGTCGATCCCCATTTGCTCGAAGGCCTCCCTATACAGCTAGGCGCCGGTGTCTACCATGTATCTCTTCACTAGGCGGTCATTGATTTTCACCGTTAAGACTAATGGTTTTTGTGGGAGTTATCACCCGTCCATAATCGTCGGCTGTGATGCTGAGGCTTGGGATGGTGGCTGGCTTCTTCTGGTCGGCGTAGCAGATATGCTGCGATAACTCCCTTAGGTGTCGTTTGATCTCCCGCCGGTTCTTTACTCCTCTAGGTGCTTTATCGTAAATCACATGGATGACATTGGCATCCTTCCTTCTCACAAGCTTGTCTTTGTCGTTGTTGTTATTGATGTTGTTGTTGTTGCGCTGGTTCCTCGCTTCATATGCCGCCAAAGATTCCCGGCGTATGAGGCCCTCGATCTTGTCTTTTAGGTTTCAACACTCCTCAGTGGTGTGCCCCTTCTGATCGTCGAACGCAAAATATTTGTTTTGGTCACTCCTGGGTCCAACCTTCACCTGATTAGAGTTCCTCCAGTTACCATTATGCTTCTCTATGTTGAGGATTTCCGCTCGCGGCCGGCTAAGCGTCGTGTAATGCACGAATCGGGGTATGTAAACTGTATTTTCCTTTCTTCTCTCCCCACGACTCCATTTTCTCCTGGACGATTCCTTTTCGTCCGCCGGGCTCGTAGCCCTCTCTTTGGGGGGACGCGATTCCTTCGTGGCGGTGGGTCCTTGTGCCGCTTCCTGTACTCTTCCTCAATCATATATCCTTCCACTATTTTTCTCGCTTCTACCAGCGACATCGATCTCTCCGGTAATCGCTGGCTTTTCAGCGGGCCGTCGACGAGGGTATGAGTTAGGGAACAGGCGGCCGTTGACGTGTCCATGTCCTTTACTTGCTGGCATTCCAGGTCAAATCTCTAGACGTACTCCCGGATCGTATCCTTCAGGCTTGGCGCATTATCATGAGGTCTATCATCACGATCTGTCTGCATCGGCTGCCAGCATACTGAACAACGACTGCTGTGCCGAGCTCTTTGAAAGTACGAATGGACACCGTCGGCAGCCCCCCTGAACCACGATTGAGTGAATCCGGTGAAGGTGGTAGGAAACACTTTGCACTAAATGCCATCGTCTAGTTCGTACATGGCCATGTAGCTCTCGTACGCCCCTAGATGGTCCTCGGGGCCGACTTCCCGTAAAACTGGATGTTGGGCACCTTCACCCTTGGCAGCGGCTATTCCGTCACCTCCGGATGCAATGGCGATACGGTGGGTCGTCCCTTCTACGGGGTCTTTCTGGCGGGGGTTGCCGTCAATTTGGACTCACCCTCCTCTTCTCTCGGGGCTGTGTGCATTCTTCTGTTGGAGTGACGGGTTACCGAGGAGGCTTGCTCCGGAGATACGCTTCTACGGGTGTAGTCGTCATCCCTGTCGCCGGTTTTGTTCGTCAGCCGTGTGAGCACCGAAATATGCCGGCCGAGGCTACTAGATCCCTCTCTCTCCTAGTCGATCTCTCAAGGTTTTAGCGAGTCGGTCATCCCTCTCCCTCTAACCGAGGCGATGGTGAACCGTTCTCTGGGGGCTATGGCTTCTTCTGGTTTTTCTGGAGCTGGATTTTAGCCTATGGCGCATCGCGGGGGTGTAACTCTGGCTTCTTTCCCGTCTTCTCTCCTTTGAGCGAGAGTTGGCAGCCCTCCGCCTTGTACTAACGACTGGCGTCTGGACGCCTTGGCCTAGCCCTATGTGCTGAGGTGATCATCCGCGGGTACGTACCCCTGTATGCTCTTATTATTCCGTTCAATTCTTTCCTTGGTTAGGCGCTCACATTTCTCTAGGTATTGACGTTTCCTTTCCTCGAAGGTCAACGGCTCGGGGAACAGCACCCTAAGCGAGACGTTGGTTCTCTTGGGGGCTCTAACGCCAGCCTCTTGAGCTTCCTGAGCTGGAGCCACGGCAACAATAGCCGTGGGTGCTGGCACCCTCAGGAATGCTGCGAAGAGTTGATGGGCGGCAGACAACTGTTCGGGGGTGAGCATATCTGCCGGCGTTTGGGCTGAAGCCACCACGACAGACGTGGAGGTCTCCGCCAGCGGTTCCTTCCCTTTGTCAACGCCTCTCGGTTGCGTGCAAGGGGAGGATACTTCTACTGGCTCGAGATCGGCGCTTACGCCGACTTCCCGAGGGTATTGGTTACACCTTGATCGGTCATTTCTCGATGTTTTGATTGGTTTTGAAGGTAGGAAACTTTTTTGTTCAAGTTCCTCACAGACGGCGCCAAATTGTTTAAGGTTCAAACAATCTACCTACCCAGCTAGTGCTTGCAACTGGGTGCTCTTTTCCACTTCCTTGAATCGCCTGTCGTCTGGTTGTTGTGCAGGCAACATACAAGGGCCTCGGAGGGTGTCCGAGGTTGCCTCTCCGACGCTAAAGTTAGTGACGAGATTTGGGGTGAAGATAAGTCTAAGGATGAGACTTTACCTCTTTTTTATTGAGATAGTGCTTTTCTTGGCTTATTTTGTGAACCCTTGTTTAGTGGCATGTGATGCTGTATTTATAGGTATGTGGGCCTGCATCTAGCGCTGGTGAGAAGGTCTGCCGTCTAGCCGTACCTCCACGGTCGGCAAGGCCCAGACAGGACCCATAAGTGGCCGGCAAGGCCCGAGATGAGGGAGGAGGCCGGCTAGGCCTAGCCGGCCAGAAGTCGACCCCCTCACTATACTTTGACTTATTTTATTTGATTTACAGTTTTAGTTACGAATTTATAAATATATTACGTTACGATAACGACGGTAATAACAAAAAATATTAATTTTGTTATAAATCCTATTTTTTTTTTATAATTTCACTTATTTTAATAACCTTCGTATTTTCTATTAGAATATTTCTATTTTTAAATAAGTTTCTAAAATTAGTAAATTTCTTTGAATAGAAAGTTTTTTTTCAATATAAAGTGTTTGTTTCTTTTGTCTTCATATCATTTACAATTATAATTTGATTTGAATATCGATTATGGCTTTGTTTTGGAGTTATGGAATAAGCACAAGTGTGGGGTTTAGAGTAATACATTCTGGGGTTTACATTTTTGCCATCAACTATAAGGCTAGTGTATCAGGAATCGGTACATTAGTTGTTGAACCGGGTGACAAGTATCCCAGGAGTTGTGTACATTTTGACCTTAAGCTTAGGCCTCGCAATAAGTCGCCGTCATAAGTTAAACTGGGTGATAGGTAATCTTAAGAGGGGTGTGCATTGTCTTAAACTATGGTCGTGCATTTATAAGTCGTCGTCCTATTATGATTGAGTAGCCTAGTTAGAGACCGAAGTTTGATTTGTTTGAACTAAGTTCTCAAAGCTAGTTTATTGTGTTCTCCTAGTAAAAGTCTAGCCTTCTACACTGATTATATCCATAAGGCCAGTTTTGAATATTATTATTATTATTATTATTATTATTATTATTATTATTATTATTATTATTATTATTATTATATTATTATTATTATTGTTATTATTATTATTATTATTATTATTATTATTATTATTATTATTATTATTATTATTATTTTATTTTTGCAAGAAGGTAGTTCTCTTATATATCATCAAAAGGTACAAGAGTTTGGTCTTACAAAAGAATAGCCACTATAAATTTGTACATCATCCTTGTAAGCTAGCTATTATCTCATCATGTATTGATTCATTTGTAGTATGCAACATCAATATACTGACACTATACTGAATTTCTCGGATCAGAGCTTCCTTAGGTCGAATGGTCGATGAGAAGATTCTCCCATTCCTCTCCCTCCATAGGCTTGATATTGTAGCAGCAATACAACATCGTATCCAGGAACAGTACACCTCCAATGCTTACTCCTCTTCCTGTTCGATACCCAATGCAGTATAGTAGAAAGGTCATAGGACAGTATATTAGCTCCGCACCATCGTATTATAGAAGATAGTACCTCCTGTGAGTAACTGCACTAGAAAAAGAGGTGCTTCATTTCTTCTTCACTCCGACAGCAAAGATAGCATCTGTTTGCTAATGGCAGCCCTCTCTTCTGAATGTTATCCTGCGTTGCCAACTTTCCTTGATAAGCTAAGGTTAGACAGAGCTTGTGGCGGGGGTAAATACCAGCGTTCCAACAAGGCTTGTACCATCTTAGTTAGGGGTAAGGAGTCCGAAGCGCTTGGTACGTAGCAGCCACATTAAACTTACTACTTGGAGCACATCTCCGAAGGAGCTGTTTGGCCTCAGAAATGCTGCCCATGTGGTTTACCAGGTCATCCCTGACTAAGATGATACCTCTCAAGCTTTCTGAGTGACGGTCAACAATTGTTAGGTCCCATATAGTGGTAGGATCGAGATGATATCTAGTGACCCATTGCACCCAAATAGAACCTTCCCTCTTATCCAACGCCCATAGCCACTTAAGCATGAGAGCCTTATTCCATATGTGGAAGTCTTTGATGTTAAAACCTCTCTCCTTCCACGGCGTGCATATGTTGTCCCAACTTTTATACACCATTTTCCTGTGTTCACCAGTGGCTCCCCAGAAAAACGCTCTACATATCCTGACAATTTGAAGAATCACACCAACAGGTAAAAGCAAGCTAGCACCCCAAAAGCTTTGGAGGCCAAAAACCACAGAGTTTAACAGCTGGACCTTCCCTGCATATGACAGAACTCTATTAGACCAATGCATAATGGTCCTTTGGAGCTTAGTAATTAACCCTCCATACATGTCAATGGTAAGTCTAGCATGATGTATTGGCACCCCAAGATATCTAAAGGGGAAGCGCCCCTCTTTGAACTCAGTATGCCTCATGATTTGCTGGCTTACTTTATCTCGGATGCCGCCAAAGTAGATTTCAATCTTCTCGGAACTAGCATGAAGCCCATACCCCTTAGCGAATAAATCCAAGATATACTTAACTTGGCCCACTGAAGGTAGATCTCCCCTTGTAAATATGATAAGTGTAGTTTATAGTGTCTATTTTACTGTGTTTTGGTCCCATTTTCCTTGTGGAATCGCTCCTTAGGAGCGATTTATGGGCTTCTTATGCTTCCTTTAGCTCGTTTCAGGTTCCCGAGACCGTTCATGAGGAGTTGGAGCGATTCCGACTCGATACATACACTTTTTGGAGCCAACGAAGCTAAGGAACGACCACTCGATGCCTTGGAGTCGACCCCGAGACCTTGGGACCCAATCCCGAGCCTCCGAGACCCGATCCCGAGTCCCGAGAATCGACGAAAAGCCCATGAGAGGCAAGGAAAGACCAAAGAGCTCTTAAGGGAGGCCTACAAGACCCATCCCGTTCGGGATGGCCTCATCCCGTTCGGGATGGGGTGCACGTTGAGGGGTGCCACTGTGAGCCCATCCCGGTCGGGACCAACCCGTCCCGATCGGGATGACAGAGCCGTCCCGGTCGGGACGAAGAGTTGCCAGCACGACTCTTCTTCTTTTCTTCTCCTTCATTCTTGTACCCATATATATACTCTCTTCTTGTAATTTTAAGACATCTTATCTTATAATAGGTGATATCCTAAAACCCTAGACTACTTTAGGTTAGATTAGATTAGATTAGTGTAGATTAGTCGGTAATTAGTAGTTAATCATAGTTTACTACTTGTATTAAGGAAATTCTTCAAGACCCATTCAAGATTGACAACCTTGGGTGTTTGTTTTGGGTTTTTTCTTCATTAATGCAAGTTTTGTTCTTTCTCCTTCACTAGTTTGGTATACTCCTCTTCCTTTTCCTCTTAATCTTTATTTATGTTATTCAAGTTTCAATCTTTGATTGTAGTTAATAGTTTTCACTAGTTTGTTGATGTTTGTTTTGTTTCTTTGATGATTCCTCTTGTTAGTGTTAATCCTAGATTAGATATGTTAGAGTAGTGTTCTTGCTAGGGTTAGTAAGGTGATTAGGGTGTTGATTGGGTGATTAAGGGTTTGTTGGAGTTGTTGGTGGAAGATTTGGGTTTCCTCTTGTTTGATGCACATCACATGTTTGTTGAAATGCATGATTGACTAAGTATGTGCGAATGCTTGCTTTTCTTGCTTTTCTTGTGGGTGATAGTTTGTTTGTGGGTTCGGTTCCCTCACTAAGTTGCGAGAGCCCGGTGAGGACGACCCCTAGGTCGGTCTAAGTTGCGAGAGCACGGATTCGACATAGGCCACCATAGCGCGCTAGAACCCCGTTTGTCATGTGTGTCGCCAAGATGGGTTCTAGGTGGAACCTCTAGGTAGGTCTAAGTTGCGAGAGCCCGGACCATACCTAGATCACCCTACTACCTCCTTCGCTCTAGTTCTCCCTTGACCATTCCGTTACCCCTTTGACCCCGACCTAATCCTAGCCCGTTTTCCTAGTTTGTCCTCCTTAGCCATAGTCATAGTCTAGTCTTCTTCCCTCTCTACCATTCTTAGCTTAGTCCGTTGACTTAGTCTAGTATTTGGGCCGACCTAATCTAGACGCCTCTTACCATCTCCGTGGATTCGACCCGACTTGCCCTATCTACCGTAGGAATAGCCGGTTTATTTATTGATCGGTTGGGATTCGCGACAAATCCATCCCATCAAAATACCATTAGATAATCTGCAAATACAGGCTGGTGCGTTGGGCCAAGTTCAGAAAACTTGGGATGATAAGAGACATTTGCCTTTGAGCACATGTCTCGGAGGTAACGTGATAAGATTTCCATACTCAGGACAAACAAAAAAGGCGAGAGAGGGTCTCCCTGTCTAATACCACTACGACCTTTGAAAAACCCATAGGATGCTTCATTCACCTTGATAGAGAACCAAGAGCCTGTAATACACCCCTTTATCCATGTAATAAATTGGGTTGAAAACTGGAAGACCTGAAGCGTATTTATTCAGGACAAAATCCCACTGAAGTGTGTCAAACGCTTTGGAGATATCAATTTTGAGCATACACAGAGGGGGAGATTTCAGCCCTTGAATAACCTTTTAAAAAATTCTGAGTGAGCATCACATTCTCAAAAAGATTTATATGAAAGAAGCATGTTCTTTCCCTACCACTTTAGGCATTATATTCGAAAGTCGATTCGTCAGAATTTTACTTACAGTTTTATAGATTGTTGAACAACATCAAATAGGTCTGAAATCCTTCACTGATTGGGGAACTTCTTTTTTAGGAATCAATGTTAATATGGTAGCATTTACTTTCTTTGCCATGTGTCCAGTTTTGAAGAACTCAAAGATAGCTCGACAGAAATCCTTCTCAATAATGTGCCAAGAGGCCTTGATGAAGAACCCGGAAGAGAACCCATCAGGGCCAGGACTCTTATTTGAGTCAATGCTGAAAAGAGCAGCCTTAATATCATCTGCTGTCGCAGGCGCTATAAGTATCTAGGCATCTCCTGGATAAACACAAGGCCCCTTCATTAAGAACTCACCATCTAAAGGCAACACTGATCTCGTTGTACCCAGTAGATCCGTGTAGTAATCTACAAAAGCTTTACCAACATCATCCAAACCAGAGTGGGAGACTCCTTTAGTATCAAGAATACTACCCACCATCTGCGGCTGATGTCTTCCTTTATCTTAGAAAAGAAAAATTTTGTACACCTATCGCCCTTACTAATATTATTGACCTTAGCTCGCTGTAAAAGAATGTTTAGCTCTATTTCCTTGACCCTTGCATATTCAGCTGTGAGTCTTTTTTCTACCTGAATGAGAGCAGCGGACAAGGGAGAAGCAACAAGTTGTTGCTGTACTCGCTGAAGGTCTGCTTGAGTCCCCTTGACCTGCATGCAAATCCCAGAAAAGTGTGCTTTATGAAGACCTTGCAGTCCCCTCTTGACTTGCTTGAGTTTTCCCATAAGGCGAAACATAGAGTTCCCTGAGATTGGTGTGTTCCAATTCTGCTTTACAATGGTAAGAAAATCCGAATGTGTAATCCAGCTATTCAGAAACCTAAAAGGCTTCCTCAAAGGATGGTCACCAACAAAGTTAACTAACTGGGGACTATGATAGGATATCCCAGGCAGTAAACTTTCAGCGGTAGTTCTGTAGTTCCAATTGCTATTAATAAGTACTCTATCAAGCTTAGAGCAAGTGTGAGTGTCCACATCTTGCTTATTGGTCCATGTATACTCACACCCTATGGTTGGCATATCCACCAAACCACAAGCATGAATGCAATTATTGAAATCCTGAATTTCAGAGAGGACAGGACGGATGGCACTCAATTTTTCCTGAACATCTCGGATGATGTTAAAATCCCCCATTAGCAACCACCCCAAAGAGTTGGACGCATAATATGCTAGAATGGACCATAAATTCTGTCTACCCTCTGCGTTATTGCTGCCATAGATGGCAGTGAATAGAAAATCCCTACCTGAGCCATGGTGCTTTACATGACTGTGAATGCACTGATCCTGCTCATCAAGAATCTGAATAGTGACACTAGAAGGAGACCAAATCAACCAATTCCTCCCATTGTAATGAGACTGATAGTTACTATGAACTTGGTATTGTGCAAACTTATTCTTAACAACATTATTTGCTTTTCCTTCCTTGACCCGAGTTTCAATCAGGCCTAGTATGTCTAATTTATTCCCCCTGATAAAGCTCACAACCTCTTCCTGCTTTACAGGTTTATTAAGACCCCTAATGTTCCATGTTGCTATCCTCATGAAAATTTATCAGGTGGGATTCTCTCCTCAAGCAGCCACCTTGAAGTACTCTCCTTGTTCTTATACTCAGCTTCATCAAGCAAACAGAAAGCGTTGGATATAATTACAGGTGTACTGGATTCTGGTTTCAGAGCCTTTCCACTACTCTTCTTAGCTGAGACTGTCTTAAATCCACTCTCAGTATTGGCTTTTTCATGCGCTAACTCGTTACTGTCCTGCAAGAGGGCGTGATCAGGCAACCGTTTGGAGCTCATATCCAAGGGGGCAGTAGCATGATCAACCAGAGCTAGAGTAGGAGCATTTCCTTTCATAACTAATTTTTCCCCAACCTGCTTGTCAGCCTTCTCCGACGCCATTCTTTTCCTGTTCAGCTTACAGGAAGAAGAGGTATGGTCTAACCTCTTGCAAGTGTGGCAGTAGTATGGTACCCACTCATATACCACCTTCTGAACTGAATGGCTTGTATAAGGAGCATTGATCACCACATTTTCAACCAGGTCTTTGGAGACATCAACCTCTACCATGACTCTAGCGAAAGAAAGTCTGGCTTTAGATGTCGTGGTATGATCAGCAAAAAGGGGCTTCCCCACCTTACTCACCATCTTACTGAGTACAGAATCCATCCACAAGTGAGGATCGAGGTCAGGAAATAGGATCCACACTGGAACTATAGTAACACTATCCATAATACTCGAGAAGTATGGGGTCCATTGTTTCAAAATCAGTGAATTAGACCCTAGGGTCCAAGTACCTCCCTTGAGTACCTCAGCCATGGATTCCTCATCATCAAACTTGAAGCTAAACCAGCCACGCTTGAAATACCTTACCAAGGGAAGTTTCCCAAAATTCCAGTGTTTAGTGACAAAGTCTGATATCTATTTCAAGGTAGGTCCCCCCCCCCCAAAAAAAAACATTCCCCATTAAGGTATGCGACCATTGAAGGATTTCCTCCTATATTTCAGTTATATCAATATCTATTTCTGCAGACTTTGCACTATGCTCATGGTAGTACAGGCTCATACCAGGTGTAGATTTCCCCTTAGTGATATCATCCCATTTATTTGGTGAATTATCAGTCATAACAGGGTCATCAACAATAACCTCTTCATTAACCGTATTATTAACAGAAACAGATGTAATTTCAGCAGAATTAAGAACATGATCCTTATTCAAACTTGCAGTATTAATGACGTCACAAATGAGATCATTAATACAGAAGTTACCCCATGACGGTGAGAGCTGGTCTTGCGATTCCCCCAGTTTTTCTGCCTCCTCCGCAGCTTCTGCACCCTGAGCTGGCTCCAGCCATTCCAGGGCCTGGCTTGACTTCTTCGGTGGCCGACGTCGCCCCTTCCCCATAATCGAAGAGCTTGATGTGTATGTCAATGGCGTTCTCAGTTTCTCTAACAGAATCGCTCGAGCTAGAGAGAGAAAGTTGTTTCTCTAACTGACATTATTATTATTATTATTATTATTATTATTATTATTACTACTACTACTCCTACTACTACTCCTACTACTACTACTACTACTACTACCACCACCACTACTACTACCACCACGACCACCACTATGACCACCACTACTACCACTACTACTACAACCACTACTACTACCACTACTACTACTATTACTATTACTATTACTATTATTATTATCAATTCATTTTGATTTGCAGGTTATCAAATGTTTTAAGTTTTCTCTAAAAGCTTAAAATCAAGGTGTCACTATGGAATTTAGACGTGACACGTGGCATTTAGGGGTCATGTTCCGTTCCATTTTTCGTACAAATGTCTTTCTTTCTTTCTTAAAAAGTTGAAATATAAGATTACGGAATTAAAATAATGGAAACCGTAAAATATAACTTTAAAAAAGAATTTGTGAGACGGTAAGTAAAATAAACAATAAATAGTATTATGGGATAATAATGATAAGTAATCATTATTTTAAGAATTTGATAAATTATTTCTAAATTTTTACGAGACGAGAAAATGTCAAAATGACAGGTCAATATTAAAAATATTTTCGAGTTTTTAACTTTATTTAAGCAAAGATAATTTTTTTAATAATTCGATAAATAAATTCCCATGTTTTTGTAACGGAATAATTTTTAATTTAACGAAAATAAAATATTTTATTCACGAAATTAATTTTTCAAGCGTAAAACTTGGTTTAAATAAATTTTTAAAATTTTAACTTTATTTGAAAAATACGGGGTGTTATATTCTACCCGCCCTTAAAACAATTTCGTCCTCGAAATTTCTGGCATAACTTAGGCAATTAACGAAGTTTATTTAAGACACCACACGAATAAAATGAAATATTAGAGTTAGGTAAGAACACTATGGTCTAAGTCTCACGATAGGTTAATAAAGATTAGGCGTTCATTCTATAAACAGTTATTCAGATAGCATGCCAACAATCATACAAGTAAATATTTGAAGATATCGTGTTTCCCCTAAATGATTTCTACCCCGATAAGTTATTTGATAGGATACTAATAGTTTCTAGCTAAGCGAATTTCTCATTTTAGTAATCTAATATTGTATTAGAATTTTAGTAAGTCTACCCAGGCGCGCTTCTCGTTATGTAAATGAAGCTCAATCCTCTCTTACGGTCAAAAGGTCGGTCAATCCTCACTTACGGTCGGGCCCAATTAAGCCTTATGGGTGAGATGTAAACATCATAAGATCGGTTCAGTCTATGAGTCGGTAACACGGTTACTTCTATTAGTGAGAAGCAAGCCAATAGGGTGTAGCGGTGATACTAGGAGCCACGACTCGTGTATTTATCTGTTTATGTGAAAAATGATTTAAAATCAAATGGCTGTCAATGCCCCATCTTCTAAACTTTATTCTTTTCATCACCTCACATGTCGGTTAATCGAATTAAAGGAAACTATCTGTTACGTGATATCCTTTAATATTTTTGTAAGCATATTATTGATTATTCACATGATTGTCTTATGTGTATGAGGTGAGGTTAGATGAACGGGTTGGTTGCTGTTCCGCTCAGCGGCCCCTGTTTAATTTTTTTTGCAGGTATAAGACGTTGGGGAATCAAGCGAGAGTTTTTAATAATATGTTTAGTATAAAAATACAATCTATATTCTGTACTGATGAATCAAGACTATGTAATTAATAGTCGTTTATTGTAAGGATTCGTAGCGATCCGAATTTATTTACACTCTGATATAATTTTAAACAAAAAGAATTACGAGCCGAGGACGAGTTGCGAGCCGTCGTAAACAAAACAAAAATTAAGAGTCGAGTACGAAGTGAAAATCCGAAAGGATGCTCCGGGCAAAATGAAGAATCGAGTTGCGAGCCGTAAATTTTTTTTTTAAAAAAAAAAATGGTGAGCCAAGGACGGGGCGAAACCCAGAAAGGGCGCTCTGGGCAAATGAAGAATCAAGTTGTGAGCCACCACAAAAAAAAAAGAGAACTAAAAAAAAAGTGCTTCTCATTAATGCAAAATTAATTAAATGGGTTTTTCTATGGGGTGCCCCTCAACTATTGGCTTTTCCAAGTGGTACCCCCACCTTTTTCGAATTACAAGGTGTACCCCTAAACTTTACTTATCACTTCATATCATAACCAAAGTGAAAAGTGTATTACAACTTTTTTTAAAAATAACTAATTAACATATTAATCAATCCAATTTGATGCTTTAAACCACCTCTTTTTCTTTACCATTCACCAAGCCACCAAATGCTCATCACAACGCACCTCTGTTGTCCGCCGACATCGACCTGTCTCCCTTACTCTTTTAAATCCTTCAACCTCAATCTCTTCGTCACCCCTATGTCGTAGTGTAGTGGAATAAAGTTTTTCGAGTAAAGGATGCAAATTGAAGAAATATATTATGATTGATGAAAGTAAAATATGGAATAATCACTATTTATATCATCAATTGAGAAATTTTAGTTGGAAAATTTTAACTTTGGTTACAATATAGAGTAATTTACAAAGTTTAGGGGTACACCTTCTAATTCGAAAAAGGCAGGGGTACCACTTGGAAAAGCCGATAGTTCAGGGGTACCCCATAGAAAAACCCTAATTAAATCAAGCCTTTGTCGAGGCCTTTACATCGAGCATCTATTACCCGGTTACTCTGGAAACAAGACGACATGTCAAGCAAAACCTTACAAAATGTAGTATTTATACACCACATAATATCAATTAATACAACATAGTACTAGGGGCTGGGCCCTACCGGTCTAACTTCCGCTTTTCCTTACCATTCGGGTGTGCTTCCTCAGGCCTCTCACCAAGGGCCTCTTGATCGTAAGCTTCCACCCTATCAGCCAATCGTCGGCCCAACCAATCCCACTTCACTTCCTCGTCTACATTTTTAATGTGGGTCTTGTCAGTCTTGGCCCGTTTAGATGAATTGACGGTACTAGGACCGGTAACACTATCTTTGGTCGAGCGATTAGCGACGTTCACTCGTGTTGCCTCCTTACTTTGTGGCACTACAGTCTTCGCCATCTTTGACTTGTCCCGCCCTGCCAGATATTCATAACCTCCCGCCGAGCGTAAGTAGGAGTTGTCAATCGAACATTTTCTAGAGGAACGTGGTGTATAATCCTCCGTCTCCAAGATATTTTGAACTTTCTAAAAGAATCTTTCTCCCACGGATGGGGATTGATAACATCGATAATAACCTCGGGAACGGTTTGCTTCACGCCCATTTGGCGCATTAGCTTGTCCGGGTAAACATAAGCACACTCGCCCAAGGACACTATTTGCATAATACGGGGCTGTGATGAAAACGGGAGCCCGATATACCTCCTGATATGCCACCACGGGATCCTCCACCTAATAGCAACCCCTTCATTAGCCCGCGGATGAGAGAACCATTCTTCTTCGGTATAATCGACATCCCATGACGGTACCACATTCCGAGCAGCAAAACCTTTACAGTTATAACCCTCAATAAGCTGAGGAGGCTCGATTAGATTTAACCTCTTCTATAGCCAAACCTGCACAATACCACATAATGTCAAACTTTCAAACTAAGGCAAGTTTCGAATAAAACAAAATAGCACTGTGACTTACCTGTAAAAAGGTCCTAGAACCTCGAAAAGAAGCACGATGAATTCGTGCACGTGTATCAAGACCCATGATAAGCTCACCCAAAATAAGTCAAGAGGGCGATCGCCCAAGCTCCATCTCCATTATAATGTCCAGAACCCGAGGGTTACCTTAGTCATCATGCACCGACGCATCCACAAATAGATAAAAGCATGCTATTGCAATACTAAGAGCCCGCTTACGGGCTAAAGGTGAAATACAGCGAGAGTCCTCCCATGAGAACACTTTAACAAGAAGCATCAAGTTAATACCACCTTCTCCCAAGAAAACAATAGCCTCCTCGATAGGTATACAAGGATGAGTCGAATGTCATCCCTCAATAGCGTCTAGATCCTCGGGAAGAGGACAAATATCATCCCTCGAGAATGCAAAAACATGGTGCTTAGCATTCGAAAAACGAGAACACGCTAACAAAAAGTCGTCTTGCACCTTAATTTGCTTTAGCGAGATAATAGCGGACAAACCATCACCTAGCAAAACTTCAAGATCACCCTTCTTGAGACGACCCATCCACTCGGTTAAAAGGCTACCAAAACCCGACATGACTCAAAAAAATAAAACAAGAAGCTATAACAACACTATGGGTATTTAATTATGTCTAAAATAACGAGCACCGATAACCCGCATATATAGTCTTAACCGCACCGTAATTAGGAAATTGCGGAAAATTTCCATAACCGAGAACCGAACCGCCGCAGGCGCTTGTGTTCTGGACCACCGGCCTCCTGGCGCCTGAACCCCAGGCTATTAGCCATACATTGCCTCATCAGCTGTTATTCTTCAACCTTGGACATTAGGAACGACCTCCTAAAGTCAGTCACCCTCCTTCCAAAACCCGAGCACATGTTACATACAAGAAGGAGAGGTCCTTACGGACATGCGGACGATCCATTTCGTCCTCCGGATCCACCAGACTTAGATGTTTCTTTTATCTTTTTTTTAGGGGGTAAGCTAGCCCACCTAGGCATGTTGTAGCCCTTCGCGGCACTGTCAATATCCGTCTGTAGCCCTACACGGCATTGTCATTAAAGCATAAAAAGTGGTCCAACTTTTTTTTCTTTCGCTTCGAACACGAGCGTCATAATCTCAAAACAAGTACACTCGTCTCCAGCACTGCACACGCCCTCGTTCAAAATGTTTTAGTCGAAAATCGCTCATTTCGCACATTTCGACTCAAACATTTAGTCGACGTACAACTTGGTCCGATTCCCGGCTCAAGTTAACACTTTTTAAGCATCCCGAAAAAGACATTTCCGCGCTCCTATGCAATCCTAACGCATTTAAAACATCTTAAATCGTGACTAAACTATGAGCAAATCAAACTTGAAGTGATTATGTGCTATCTAAGCTACCATTTCGAAAACACAGCAAAACAAGCCGATCAAAGCACCAAAGTTTAGAATATACAAAACATACAAAATCTAAATTCAAATCGGGTTTCTAAACTAGGGCGGACCCCTAGAGGCCGCAGCTACAACCAGTATAAGCTCACCCCGGTTATCATCCAAACCTAGATCCTACAGATCGAAAGTAGGAGACTCAGTACAACCTATACCCACCAGCATATCGACGGTATCCGTCTCCGTATCAGGAACCCCTCCGGAAGGATCAACATCCTCGGTAACGCCCGTAGCCTGACTCTCAGCCTCAGCCTCTCTCTCCACCTCAGCCTCAACCCTAGCTTCACCCTGCGCCGATGTCTCACCCCGAGATCGAGCCAGCTGCTCCTTAGCAATCATGATGTCCCAAGTTCGTAGAGACTGCAGCATGCTGACCTCAACCGCCTCAAGCTCGGTTACCCGCGTCTCCAACTACGCTACCATGTCCGAGACATCCTGCAAATATAACTACCTTTAGAAAGGACGACACAACCGGCCTAAAACCACCAATAGGAGGACAATACTTATCGATCGAACTCCCGACGTGTCACGAGCCAAGGCAGCAACCCTCCCCGAAGCGTAGGCTCGGAAGCAGTTGGCATCTTGCCATAACCACTGATGGGAAGCCGACGAAACCTGAGCAACAAAAACCTAATGAGTCAAACAACAAAACCTAACCTTCAAAGACGATTTCAAATCAAAACCCCGAAACTTTCCCGATACATCCGGTCACGCCACTCCATCCCAGCCTCCATCTCCTCCGCAGAGCAAAGAGGAAGAGGCTCGGTAAAGGCCACCCTGGTTGCTTCCACCCTAAGCAATGTCAGAGGCAAATCTGGGGGCTAAAGAACATCGGCCGGGTCGGCCAGCTGAAAGATAATAAACCATTCAAAATACAAGCAGACCCAAAACCATGAGACAAAAGCAAACAAAAACCCAATACTCACCACAATGCGGTGGCAAGCTAGCCGCTGCCAGACGTGAGACACGTAAGAGGCGCCGGGCACCAGTAACGCCTCACCTCCCTCACCATCCTTATCCTCGCGAGCCTCAGCACCAGTCGGAGACCTGAATGTGGCCCGAGGAGGATCAACCGGCACCCTGAACTCATCGTATAGGCACCAGCGCACCAACCTCTCGCCCAAATACCAAACCGGGCGGTACAGAACAGGGAGGAGCATCCTCCTGTAGCTTCTCGGCCTCAATTCTCCCCCCACATATCCAAGCTGACCCTCATAGTTGGCTCAAGGACGAGCCACAAATTGAATAACCAAACCTACATCTCAAATTCCCAATCTTGGGAGCTACCTAAGAAAGCAAATAGTAAGAGGGAAAAATTACATCCTCAAGACGCATCTAGTTCACCAGCACGTTCTCCGTCGAGTAAGGGTTCGTCGTACTCTTGGTCTGAGCCAACCGCCACTCGATCCAGCCAAAAACATAGTCGAGAGAACATGCACCGTCTTAGGCGCCAAATATGGAAAGTAAAAGTAGATCCAATCCTGCGAAACCCGGGATACCACCAGCAAAACTAAACCAAACTAAGCAAAACCCTGAAACCAAAAGCAAATTTAAATAACTAACCTCCAGCACAAGACCTGGACCCACAATGGGTATAGCATAGCCAGAGTCCACCTCTGAGGTCTCACCATGACCTGTAGGTAGCGGGTCATCTCCGCAAAAGCTGCGACCAAGTCAAAATGTCTCAGCTGACCCAAATCGGCCAAGAAAGGCAAAATCCAAGTACTAAATCTCTCTCCCTTATCCGAGAAGTGGGCCGACCATAGGAAGTACCACTTTAACAACCCAGTTCATCCAATGACATTAATTAACAAAGCGGAAAATAATTAAGTCGTAAAAAGTGGTAAAAATTAAAAATTGTCGACTCAAGTGAGTCTTTTACTGACAAATGAACCGTTTGTTCAAATACATCAACTGAAAACGAATTACAAATTTCTAAATACAATAGTCTGACAAAATTTGTGCTACAAGATTTATAGTTTGACACTCTCATCTACTAAGCTCCATCTCTTGCACTCATGCATGCCTCCATGTCCAGTCTCTTGAGGCTTCGTCAACCTGAATGCATATTTAAATATACATGTCCCACTTAGTTGGAGTAACCTAACCATCTTTCTAACACGGCATATTTCATACACTGCTAAGGCAAAGGCCGAAAGGTATTCCGCCCCCAAAGATATCCGAAATAGAGAGTGAGAGTTGATCAGTACCCATGTCTATGTATGCGCACACACCCAATCCATACTCTTGGTCTCGGGAGAGAGAACCTTTACACAACCAAGCACCTCAATGGCAAATGGACGACTACTACTCAACCGACAAACTCATAAACAACTGGCTGCCCATTTACTTCTTAGCATTTTCTCGCACCGGTAGGATGCATCATGACCTCCCATGAGCAGTGACTCCAATGTCGTAGTCTACTTTCGAAGTTGTCTTCTATCGCATCGCCTTCTAAACTTTACCAAGATAGTGCCCAACACGAAACGTAGACTGCATTTGGATGTCTTATAAAGGCAGTGTCTCTGGAATATCGAGCTCAATAGTCATCGTGGCGCACATGTCTGATGACCAGAGGAATGAAACAATACCGGGTTCCATAAGGATGACCGGTTTGTGGGCTATGTATTGACTCGGAACAAGTCATTACAATATGGAATGGTGAAGACAACTCAGAGGGTACTGGCAGGGCACATGTCCATTTTCACCATGATTGGTGTTGATAACATCGTTCGTGAAAACGTGTCTGATCACCGGCTTAGGTAACACACCGAATAGAAGTACGATTGTTCATATGGAATTTAAGTATATCGATTTTAAGATTAACAAACATTATCAATCGTCGTAAAAATTATCTTAACTGAAAGTTTTTAGTATACTGATATAAGAGATTTGGAACTTTTTATTTGAGGTATATATTATTTGAAGTGTTCATTTGTTTAGATTTGATTAAAGATTCAATTATTTCTAAGTACATTATTTAAGATGAGTTTCTTTATCTTGACTTGGTCTATGTTGACATAAAAAGTCAAAGTTTGACCAAGATGGACTAGTCAACGCTTAGTTTTGACTTAGTCACTAATTAGTCATCATGTTGTTATTAATAAATTTAAGTGATGTTTAACTCATTTAAGTATGTTTAACATAGTACTTTTTGGTTATTCGTCTTTTAGTACTTTATACTTTTTAGGCATAAGTATTTAGTATATTTATACTTCAAGTATATGTATTTATTATTTTTATACCGTTTCGTATTTGTACAAGTATACTTATCTTTTAAAACCTATTTATACTTAGTAAAATATTTCAAAAATCAAATACATTTATAATAATTATAAAAATAATTTTTAATCTTATCAAGTATTATACTCCCTCCTTCCACTATTTATCGCCCCACTAGCTGAATATATGTGAGGAGTATTTTAATGGAGTGGGGCGATAAATAATGGACGGAGGGAGTATTTCTCAAAAGTTAGAGTTTTACAAAAATAAATTTAAGTAATAACGTAATCGGTAACATTATTAAGGATACAAAATAGGTCATTTTTCAAATGTCACTTTTGAATAACGATTTTCATACTAAGTAAACTTTTATGATTTAGGCTTCCATATATAAACTCTTTTTTAAAAATTATGAAGTTTTATTATTTTTAAGAAATTAAAAACGAAAATGATACGATTTTCAATACCCTCTTTTAAATCTTTTAAAATATTTAAAAATCATGAAAGTTAACCAAAATTTTATTTTAGATACCTATATTTGTACATAACTTACCCCCATAAATTTTGATTAAAATACTTTATAAATATTCTTAAATAAAATCATCTTTCCAGATCTAACCCATTTTAGTACAAATTTTATATATGACAATATATATGATGGATTTATATGAAATTTGACGTACACATAATAGACGTCATCAGGAACATAATATATTTTTTCAAGTCTATAAAAAAAACGTTTAACATCAAGAACCATATTATTTGCCCAGACAGTCCTTAAAGGCATACATCACCATTTTACGAAATAAATAATTATTAAATATATATATAATCATAAAAACTTACTTTTAATATTTTTATTATATAATAGACATTCAGTTCTACAACTTTCATGAAGAAACCTAAGGCTAATTCGAAACATATTTTATACAGAATAATCGTAAACAGACATTATACATCACAAAATCCATTTTACAACATGTATTGTTAAGTGATAAATCAACAAATAGTTAACTTTAAACTTGGTGATCTAATGATTTAGTCCTAAACATGATGTTATATGTTAGTTAGAGTCTAAACACTATACTACGAGATTTGAGGGCGAAGAAAAGTTAGGTTACCTATTAGCAATTCTCTGGATCAACTATAACATCAACTATACTAAGATCGAAGTCTCCTTCCTCTTGCTCCTCTTCATGAATAAGTTAGAAGGACACACAAACAAAGAAAGTTATTAATTATACTAGGAATAAGACTTAAATATAAAGAGTATAAGGTAAAGAAAAGAAAGAGTATGTGCTCTTGATCAGATATGGTGGTGTAAACACCTTTGAACTTAGGAAAACTTGTATGGTTTTCTTTGGTTTTTAGATGGATCTTTGAAGGAATGTTTAAGTTAGTGAATGCATGAATAAATGAAGAGAATAAGGTTGGTTATAAGCACTAAAGTCGTACCTTTGATGGGGGAGCAAAGGGTGGACAAGAATTTGAAAATTACTCAAAGTAGCTAATCATACTTTAAGAAGTACATTACTAGAAATGGTGTTTTTGATTAGTTAGGCATATTTTGAGGCTTGGACTTAGAAGTGACGGGTTGGCATCCCTTAGGATGATATTTATGAGTTTATTTTGTCTCACAATGGTTAAGAGAGAAGTATGGAAATCGAAAGTCGAGAAACGATTCGTCGGGTGATGATTTTTGATGCAAAGGAGTTGTCCAGTACGAAATCGGAGTCCGTATGAGAAAATAGGAATCGTTTTACAAAATCGCGGAGAATGCGATAACGATAGAAATTTCAGTTTTGCAAACAGTGAAGTGAAATAGAAAGGTTACAAAGGCACAAGAATTGAATATTACTATTTAAAATAGTTTGTCGAGACTCGATTTATTAATATTAATCGTTATTAGAAATAACTAAAATGGTAAAAAAAAACACGGGGTGTTACAGACTACCCCTCTTAAGAAAATTTTATCCTCGAAATTCCAACTACTAGGTTGGTAAGGTATATATTTCCAAAGGTTACGCTAAGGTTTTCCTTTAATTTTTTTGGAGATTCTTATTTATCCGGAGGATATTCTCAAGTTCTCAAAAGTAAAATAATCTCTGATCATTTCGAGATTTGGTTTATTGTGAGTTCTAACTCCATATATAACATGATAATCTATATTTCTTAAAAACAATATTGGATGTTTTGTGAAAATGTTTGGTTTGGCTTAAGGTATAAATCCATTCAAATAAAGGTTGTCCTCATTTCCATTAAACCTCACAACATTTATTAGTTTTGATCTCTTTAGGTCTATCTGGACATTCACTCGTATATCCTCCATTATCAGTCGTATCAAAATTCATGGTCCTCATGGCCCCCTCAATATTTATCATCGAAAGGTTGATCTCCTAGGGTTGCGTGGGGTTAATCCAAAACTCTTCTATTGATTTCTATAAAGTTTCTAAAAAATTTCAACTATTTCCTTGTTTCTTGATTCCTTGATTGGTAGGTTATTCTGGCACTTCAAATTGATAGTATGTGGGTTTTGAAGTGCCCGCCATCATTACGACACTCAAGCTGATAATATTATCATCCATCATCCAAAATAGAATTAAGTCACCAAAATATATACAGTTTTCCTAGGGATTCCCAAAATTATTGGTTATAAATCAGTCAATCCTAAAAATTCTAGAGATCTGCTAAGGCCTTTTCGCAATCTATTCCTCAAAATAGCTTTTGATGTCAATAAAGGAAATCCTCAAATAATTTGATCAATGATCACAATCTATACCTCTTTCGAAAACATAATTCCACAAATACAAGGTTATGTCATCTCGAACATCTCCCGATCTGGCCTAAAAGGTATTTTCTTTTTGTCATAGCAGGGCGGTTAAGATTTTGGCTTGAAAACTATGGGCTATGTCTCATGACATGTTAATGCTCAAAGAAGATTATACGTAAGGCACACACTGATAAGTTGACTTAATAAAGTTTCAAATCGTAAAAGTGTTCTAAAGTCGGCAAATGGTCAGGCAAAACAAAAACATAAATTAGGTTAGCAACACTTCAGTCCAAGGTTCAGATGTTAATCTCGTCGGTCTTCTTTGATATGATATGGTCCTTGATCAGGTTTCTAAACTCTATGCTTCTTGGTGATTTCCTTCTGGATCAACTTTGAATAGGTTCATCATATTAAGAGTCTTTCTTCTATACGATCCTAGGGAAGTCGTTCTCTTGCTCCCAGCAGTTCCAACATTACATCTACTCATATAACTACTAAATCGTCAGGTCAAAGGTTAATAACAATATCTCAGTTGGTTGGGTTAACTCGATTGGAGATGCATAGAAAAGTTCAATGAAAGTATGTAGGTACAATTGATCAAAGAAGGGGGAATAGGTTTCAAAAAAGAACGTATATGAATAAAAGTTGTAAGTGAAACCAAA
Organism: Agrostemma githago; assembly: GCA_958450325.1. NCBI lineage: Eukaryota > Viridiplantae > Streptophyta > Magnoliopsida > Caryophyllales > Caryophyllaceae > Agrostemma > Agrostemma githago. Next base: position 16,747,595 of record OY288254.1, on the reverse strand, counting down.
ATTTGTCATTGGGTTCATCACATAAAAGAGGTAAGGGAAGTGACACCCAATAGAACATTGTTCCAACCGATCAAAGAGTTTCTCGCCTAATAGAAGAAACGAGAAGATAATTTGAGTTTATATAAGACAACTTCTAGCAAATTTTGTTTTTCAAAGGAATACGCAAGGTAAAGATCGAGATAGATACGTTATTGATGTATTCCTCAACGAGAAGAATAAAAGTATTAGCGAGTTTTCAAATAACGTATGAGGTTTCAGGTAATAGGCAAAGCAGAATTCTAGACCAAAAGGTCAAGGTTGAAGATTTGCATAGGTTCTGTTGTGGTACTAAGTCAGACTAAGAAGTGTTACCACGACTCTAGATAATAAATAGATTAGAAACATATAGGATCATAATGGGAACATCACTGATCCATGAAAGGCTTCGTTTGAGTAGCTGGAAAGTATTCCACACAAAAATTGATATGGAGTAAGTTAAGTGATAATGGAAACAACACAACATCAATAATCAAGAACCAGGTTAGATTGGGTGACTCATGTGTCTATTCTTAGTAATTTCGTGATTCTACATTCCTTTCTAGTTAATCCTCAAAACGTTTTTTTTTTGTTCCTCTAGTTATTTCTCTAACCTTTATATTGAGAAGTTTGGTTCCTTAAACTCTCGTCATATTATTCCTCAAGTATTTCATATGAGTATATCTCACGTAGATATATATCTCTAATAGTATAAGAATGTTCTTTATTTGCTCAATTATACTGATTAACTTAATTTTTTCAGTTAACTCCCTGATAACTAATATGGTAGGATCCATCGGTGTTCCCATTCATCAAGGATTTTCTCTTGATGTTATACTAATTCATATCCATAGTTGGATCTACTTGATCCAATGAGTCTTCATCAAGTTTCAGTTATATCCTTGAATTTAAATATTATGATTAACAATTCTCATTGTAAGTCTACTCAACTCGAAATGTCAGTCCTCAAATAATCAGGGTTCTCCTTTCAAGTTTTCTCAATCAACCTCGATTTACAATTCCAAATCTATTCATGATTAAACTAAGAGTTCCATAGATTCATTCACTTAGAACTATGTATCTTATCATTAGTATGCAAGTTTCATTCTTCAACGACTTTTCCTAAAATTCTCTTAATCCTTAAAACTACTACTGTAGCTATTTTACATTCTATCTTTTAGTGTTCTTTGTTGTTTCTTTGTACTCAGTATATTTGCATACAAGTCAAAACTCTCTTAGTAATACAAGTAGTTACTCATCCACAAAACTAGTCTGTTGGCTTAACATAATCCGCAAAAGCATTGAAAATACAAGGGTTCTAAATTCCCCAAAAATCTGTATGACTTAATTTCTCATCAAGTAGTCACTATGTATGTGAATTAGATTTCCATAAATGTCATTCTTCTTATCTTTCCTTAGCTTACAACTTTAAATCTTCCAAACCTCCGTTATTCTTTACTATCCTCAAAATTGTTCAATCTAAATTCAAACTTAACAACATTTGTTGGTTCTCATCTTTTGCAACCTCTCGTTATTCCAAAAATCAATAGGTTCCTAAGTCCAATAATTAAAGGCTAACTAAAACGTAGAGATTGGGTGATCTAATTGTGGTTGGTTTGAAAGGATATTTGATACTTTAAGTACATTAAACTACTGAGAATCATGGGCATAACTATGTCTTAATGAGTGGGTTAAGGGTTCATTGTGCTTCTACTACGCACTATGATAAGTAGTAACCATGGTTCATTGAAGATGTAGGAATGTATTTAAGAAATTAATTGAAAGAATAAATATTCAAGAGTGGAAAACTAGTAGGATGATAAGATTAACAAATAAGAGTATTCAAGTTTAACTCCATAGTCAAAGGTTATGACAAGCTTGGAAAGAGGGGATTGTACAAAAGTAGGGATAAAAGACGATGAATATGTATGATGTTAGTATACATGCAGTTTGATAGCAATCTAAAAGAATAGGAAGAAAGCTGAAGAAATGAGAAGAAAATATGTTAGAATGGTAAATATGAAAGGCTCCATCAAATAAGAATATTTCAGACTAAATTTAGCTGAGCCATAATATATGAAGGTGAAATAAACAAAAGGCTTCTTTTCCGACTCAAGATGAGAAGTCAGACCTAAGAATTGGTTCAAGAAGGGTTTGAAATGAGTTTAGAAACAAAAGAGAATGAATTAGTTGAGTTTTAACTTCTTTTGAAAAGATTAGAAGTTGTTCGTTGATGGTTCAAGGGTTAAGCTTCGAATGACTTTTGTCTATGAATACTGATATGGGTTCAAATGTAAAATTTGGTTGGTAAACAGTTTAACCAGAAAAATAATGAAAGAGTAAAAAGTGTTCATCGATTTATGAAGGTATGGATGTTAGACATGAAGGAAAGCTTTGATGTTTAAGAATTTCGATGGAAGGATTGAAGATAGTTCGGAATTGAACTCAAATTGTTGCTTGGTTAGATGAAGAAAGTGGGGCAAAGGTAGAAAATAGAGAAAAGGCTTAGAAAAAGGAATCATATGTGCTTGATGGTGTTACTGAGAAATGAATATAAGAAAGAATGCTTCATTTCTCTGAATACAAGTTATGCTAACAATTGATCTCCGATGTTGAAAAGAAGTAAAATAGAAAATAAACGAAAGAAATCAGAAAATTGCAAACCATTGTCAAAACCCACGAAATGAAACCCTAATATTTCTATGAATGAAACGAAGTGAGCAACATAAAGAGAAGACGAATTGAAGAACACGAAGGATTGAAGAACACGACGAAAACCCAGCCACGAAGAAAATCTTACCCTAATCCTAATTCGAAGAACATGAGGAAGACACAGCAATTCGATTCAAGTTCTGAAATTCGATTTAAGGTACGGATTTATGCTGTGCAATTACCTAAATGAATTGAAGTTCTGTATGCTTCTGCAGTTTGTAGACACAAAGACACGAAGATCTAGGCATGAAGAGCCCGATGAAACAGAACCAACGTCGGGTCGAGTCTGGGAGTGCAAGGACGACGAAGACACGAAGTAAAAAAAACCACGAACCGATCCACCCTAATTACTGAAATGCTAATTCAATTTAAGGTAATCTTTCACTTCTGTTTTGATGCATAATCTTTTACAAATCAGGTTTTTTGGCTTGTGGGAGTTGGATTGTTGTGAATCATTTGATAAGAATCTAAGAAGTTCGAAGTAGTTTGTAAGATATAGAATCAGAAAGAAAGAATTATTGAGTTTGCATCGTAATGGACATCGCTTTCCTGTTATAGTCAGCCATATGTATAACTTAGTACACGGCGCCACTAAGGCTCTCCGAGGGCTTTTGGTAAGAGCTTCCTTGAGCCGCTTAAGCAAACTCTAGGCAAATGGTTCAAAACTGTTTGACGACACAAACTCTTTTAGTTCATAATAGTATACAAGAAATCCCTTTACTTACCTCCCGAACAACAGCTCTGCACTCTTATTTGGAAATAGATAATGTGAGATCAATAATAACCAATAGAACCAAGGTGAACAGACTTTATCATGTACCTTCAAATGCTATCATTTTTATTTTGCAAGTACATACTAGTGTTCATTATCTAGTAAAGTAATAAAAAAAGGTTTCAAGTGTGGTTCACATATAATGTAGGTATCAAGAAGAATACCTGCAACATCAGTAGTTGTATTAACAATAATAATACCTGGCATGATAATAACAACAAGGGTTTGATATCAAAAAGACGAACGTAATCATCGATTTAATCGATGAATTCATTCTTAGAGATGTAAGTTGGGGAGTCGGAAGGCAGGTTGAGGTGTGGGAGCTGAGTGTATATTTTGGGTAGGTGAAGGTGAAGACGATCGTACGTTTTATTCATCCAAGGTGAAGCATAACAGTCTTCCCTTTCAAGTATGGTGTATGGTATCGACCGGTCTTGAGCTGTCGATGGTTGCAAGTGCTTTATTTTTGTCATCACATTTATCGCAAGTAAATTAAAACTAGCCAATTGGCTATGGTTAGACAATCATTGTACATACAACTATTCAGATAGCATATGCAAACATACGAGGGGCCAAAACCTAAATCAGACGATACGAGTAATTCTTAGAAGTTCCACACATCTAATCATTCTACCCAAGTATATTATTTGATCCTAGGGTTATACTACTGAATCTCTCATTTAGTGATCTTAAATGTTCTACATGTTTTAGACACTCTAGACACGTGTCATGAGCTCCAGGGGCGTTCCCTCGATAGCTGATGTAAATATGCATCATACATAGCTACACAAGGTCTCAAGGTCGCTCTGATACCAACTGTAACAACCCGGTTCTTCCAATGACATTAATTAACAAGGCGGAAAATAATTAAGTCTTAAAAAGTGGTAAAAATTTAAAATTGTCGACTCAAGTGAGTCTTTTACCGATAAATGAACCGTTTGTTAAAATACAACAACTGAAAACCGAATTACAAATTTCTAAATACAATAGCCTGACAAAATTTGTGTTACAAGATTTATAGTTTGACACTCTCATCTACTAAGCTGTATCTCTTACACTCATGCATGCCCTCATGTTCAGTCTTGAGGGTTCGTCAACCTGAATGCATATTTAAATATACATGTCCCACTTAGTGGGAGTAACCCAACCATCCTTCTAACACGGCCCGGAATAATCAATGTAGTACAATCTTTAGGTTATCTAATTAACAGATAAGCAGGCATGTCACATTACAAATCGACACGTGTACAATGTGAGATACACATGAAGTAAGTTCAATTTAGCATGTGAACATAATGGCATGTGAAACAAGCATGCAATGTGAATTACGATAAAGCATACATTATGTGAATAGCATGTGAAAAACAAAACAGTGAAATATACATCATGTGAGTAACATGTGAGAAGTAAAACAGTCAAGCATACATCATGTGAATGACATGAGAGAAGTAAACAGTAAAGCATTCATCTTTTGAATGGCATGAGAGAAGTAAACAGTAAAGCATATATCTTGTGAATAACATGAGAAACATAATAGATATATCCTCATCGAGCATACGTCATGTGAATCAACTCATTCAGCATGTAACATGTGAAAAACGATGAGTATATATATCACTTTTGAACATAAGTGTTCATTCAAACTAATTTATCATGTGGATATAGAATACTAACGAGGCATACCGAAACATATGATTTAAAAAACTTTAGTCATTTAGTTTTAAAAACAATGGTTTCTTGTACACACAATGCACGTGACAACTAATGTCTCATGCGTACTTAAGGCTTGCATCTCACCATAAGTATGGATGAGAACAACAATCATGCCAATCATATCGGTACTAGGAGGTTTACATCTCACCCCTAGTGCTCAATAGGATCAAACACCTAAATTGATTCGGTTTAGTTGACAGACATACGGAGAAGAAGGACTGCGAGTGCATGGACTCAGAGGCTCCGCTAAACAGAACATATCCCATACGCTGCTAAGGCAAAGGCTGGAAGGTATTCCGCCCCCAAAGATATCCGATATAGAGAGTGAGAGCTGATCAGTGCCCTTATCTATGTATGCGCACACACCCAATCCATACTCTTGGTCTCGGGAAGAGAACCTTTACACAACCGACAACCTCAACGGAAAGTGGACGACTACTACTCTACCGACAAACACATAAAGAGCTGGCTGCCCATTAACTTCTTAGAATTTTCTCGCACCGGCAGGACGCATCATGGCCTCCCATGAGCAGTGACTCCAGTGTTGTAGTCTACTTTCGAAGTTGTTCTCTATCGCATCGTCTTCTAAACTTTACCAAGATAGCGCCCAACACGAAACGTAGGCTGTATTTGAGTGTCTTATAAAGACAGTCTCTGGAATATCAAGCTCAACGGTTGTAACACCCGCTAATTTTCTAGGCGTTGTTATCTATTCTGTTATGATTTCGTCATGACTCTGTGATTTTTTTCTGCCTTCAGTATCCTTCATTTTCAAACTTCATAATATTTTCGAGTCAAATATTATTTATTTTCATTAAAATATTTTAAATATTTTATTTTCCTTTAATAAATATATTTATTAAATTTTCGTCGCAAACTATTTATTTAATTCACAAAGAATCTCATTTTATACGAACTATCATTTTAAGCTTGAATTTGGGTTATTTATTTTTCTAAAAGGGCCCAAATACGTTTATATAATATTTCTAACTAAGAAAATATTTTTATTTATGAAAATCTATCATTTAATGATATTATTACGAAGTTTCGTAATTAATTATTTTCGGACGCGCGGTTTACTTGAATTGCTTTGAAATACCTTTAATAATTTTACGATTCTTCTTTTTATCAACTTACAATTATTTTGGAACCTTTTCTCACATGTTGGACCGTGACAACCCTTGTCACACCCCTTACTACACATTTTATTACACATTTCATTTTATGATGTTTAAGCCTTAGATATTTTTTTTTTCTCACCCATTTATTTTTGGCCTTAAACACAAACTCTTCACACTCCCTTCCTCTCTCATTTTGGCTGAATTGTGCATGTATTATGACATAGTTTTCATCAAAATTTACTTATCATTTATGCTTTAGAAAACCATCCACTTTCTTATCATTCTTTTTACAAAAAATTAAACATTTCCTCCCTTTGTCTCTCTTGGCTGAGATTTTCCAGCAGCTTTTCTAGCCAAATTTTGTCTCAAAGTGAGTCTTGATCGTCTCATTTTCATCTCCAAATTAATCGTCACTCCGATCCCTTCGTTAAGGTAATAATCGATGTTGTTTTCGATCGATATTTGCCTTCATTTTCTTAGTTTTCTCATGGTATTTTTCCACCATGTTTTTCATGTGTTGAAGGATTTTTGAATGATCCCGAAGCCGAGGAATATATTATCGATTCAGACTTGGAGTAGAGGTAACGTCGATGTTACTCGGTATTTCATGATTTTAATTGTGTATTTGCATGTATATATTTTTATATTTTATTTTGACAATATATGTATGTCACAAAATCTGGAAAATTTTCAAAAGTTGAAAATTTGCATGTTTCGGTATTTTTATCGCTTTTACGAGATTAACGAATAAATCGTCATATTAATTTGTAAAATCATAATATTCGGCCTAAACATGTAATATATGTTTATATTCTGTAAAATTGATATTTTTGATGATTTATAATAATTTAGGATTTTTCTGATATTTTAAATATCGATTATTCAATTATTACCGTTTACGGACAAAAACGATTAAAAGCCGATTTTTAGTTCTAGTACCTAAACATTTTATTTTAATCTGATTTTTGGCGTGGTGAAACTTTTTGGTGAAATAGAATTTTCTGAATGTTTTCATAATTTTTCGGAATTGTTAAGTGGATGAATTAATTAATCACTTTAAATCATCGTTTATCGTTAAAACCGTGTTTGTTGTTTAAATTCTCGAATTCTGGCCTTTGGTTTGAATCTGTAAAAAAATCTGATTCTGATGATTTCATATTAATATATATTTTTATGATTTTTAGTGCCTTAATAAAATGTTAGGAACGATAAGTTTATTAATGAAATCGTTAATTGTGAAAACGGGTTTAAATGACGGTTTTGTTGGAATTTGTTAAATCTGGAATTTTGGAAAAATCTGAAAAATTTATATTCTGGAAAATCATGATTTTTAAGTTTAATAATAATTTTTGGATATTAATACTTAAATCGTTTTGTAATTACTATTTTTATTAATCGTTATTGTCGAGATTAGACGATTAACGGGAAAACGCTTTAAAAACCGAGTTTTATGATTCTGGAAAATTTTCTTTTCTGGACAAATGTCCATAAATATGTTTTAAGTATTTTACGTAATTTTTGTACTATTTATTAAAAGTCTTTAATTAATAATTATGGATTTTCGGACAAATTGTGCTTTATCGTTAAAATTCTTCGTCTTACATAAAAGAATTATTTTTCCAGCAATTTTGAAAATATTTAAATCTGAAACTTTAAGAGTTAAATTATCCCTTAACATACTCTAAATATATTCATTGGTTTAATTAAATAAAAGACGTTAAATATTTAATTTGACCTTTTGCCGTAAAATCCTATTTATAATCGTATTGTCGTAACTAATAATAATTAGGGAATTTTAGTTTTATAAATTTTGGAAACACCCTAATTAGTAGTACTAAAGTGTTTAAGACATTTTTAATTATTTTGTAAACACTTGTATGGTTTTTCAATAATTTCATAAATCTAAATACTCTCACTTTGATAAGTAATATCGTTAAGGCCGAAAGTACTAGTTTTTATAAATCTATATCGTTTACTAAAATGTCAAATTAGTATAAACTAATATTTTCACTATTTTGATATAATGCTATTTTTAGTAAAGTTTCTAAAAATAGAAGTTTCCTAAAATAGAAAGTTTCCTCTTTTAGAATATAAATGTTTACTTCTTTTATCCTCATATTATTTATATTGATTATATCTTTTGAATATCGATAATGGCTTTGTTTTGGAGTTATGGAATAAGGACAAGTGTGAGGTTAGAGTAATATATTCTAGGGTTTACGGTTTTGCCATCAACTATAAGGCTAGTGTATCAGGAATCGGTACATTGGTTGTTGAACCGGGTGACAGGTATCCCGGGAGTTGTGTACATTTTGACCTTAAGCTTAGGCCTCGCAGTAAGTCACCGTCATAAGTTGAACTGGGTGACAGGTAATCCCAGGAGGGGTGTGCATTGTCTTAAACTAGGGCCACGCATTTATAAGTCGCCGCTCTATTATAGTTGAGTAGCCTAGTTAGAGACCGAAGTTTGATTTGTTTGAACTAAGTTCTCGAAGCTAGTTTTTAGTATTCTCCTAGTGAAAGTCTAGCCGTCTACATTACTCCTATCCATAACGCCATTTTGAATATTTTTATTATTATCGATATATTTTCATTTGCAGGTTGGCAAACGTTTTATGTTTTCTTCGGAAAACTCATTTTATTTATATTGTTTCGTTACGTGAAATTTTTCACTGAAAGCTTATTTTTAATATGCTGTTTTACTATTTTCCATTTTTACTATTTTTCTATAATAGTAATTACAGTTTTAGAATCCTGTTATACGGCTAGGAGAACGTTGGCGTTGCTCCCCACTGATTGTGGCTGTTATGTTTTTAACATGGCAGGTATATGTGTTTTCCTTCGGGTGGGCTAGCGAGCAGTTATGGATCCTGCTTGTTTTAATCAGATCACTGTATTATGGATTGTTAAAACCCTTTTTATGGATTTTATTTATTTATTTATTTTTGTAGCCATTTTTTATTTTATGGCTTATGTATTGACTTACCATTTTTATTTAATCAAGACATAGCTACAGTGTGTTATAATCCCACTTCTACAGTGTTTCCGCCACTGTATTGCGTTAGAATTTCTAGGGGATTACAACGGTCATCGTGGGGAACATGTCTGATGACCAGAGGGATGAAATAATACTGGGTTCCATAAGGATGACCGGTCTGTGGGATGTGTATTGTCTCGAAACAAGTCATTACAACATGGAATGGTGGAGACAACTTAGAAGGTACTAGCAGCGCACATGTCCATTTTCACCATGATTGGTGTCGATAACATCGTTCGTGAAAACGTGTCTGATCACCGGCGTAGGTAACACACCGACTAGAAATACGGTTGTTCCTATGGAATTTAAGTATATCGATTTTAAGATTAACAAACAATATCAATCATAGTAAAAGTTATCTTAACTGATAGTTTTTAGTATATACTGATATAAGAGATTTGAAACATTTTATTTAAGCTATATTATTTGAAGCGTTCATTAGTTGAGATTTGATTAAAGATTCAATTATTTCTAAGTACATTATTTAAGATGACTTTCTTTATCTTAACTTTGTCTACATTGACATAAAAAGTCAAAGTTTGACCAAGATGGACTAGTCAACCCTTTGTTTTGACTTAGTCACTGATTAGTACTTATGTGGTTATTAATAAATTTAAGTGTTGTTAAACTCATTTAAGCATGTTTAACATAGTACTGTTAGGTTATTCGTCTTTTACTACTTTATACTTTTTAGACATAAGTATTTAGTACATTTGTACTTCAAGTGTACGTATTTAGTATTTTTATATGGTTTCGTATTTGTACAAGTATACTTATCTTTTAAAACCTATTTATACTTAGTAAAATATTTCAAAAATCAAATAAATTTATAATAATTTAAAAAATAATTTTTAACCTTATCAAATATTATATTTCTCAAAACTTAGAGTTTAAAAAAAATAAATTTAAGTAATAACGTAACCGGTAACATTATTAAGGATACAAAATAGGTCATTTTTTAAATGTCATTTTTGAATCACGATTTTCATATTAAATATACTTTTATGAATTAGACTTCCATATATAAACTCATTTTTCAGAAATAAGAAGTTTTATTATTTTCAAGAAATTAAAAATAAAAATGATACGATTTTCATTACTCTCTTTTAAATCTTTTAAAATATTTAGAAAAAATCATTAAATATAACCAAATATTTATTTTAGATACCTATATTTGTACATAACTTAACCCCAGAAATTTAGATTAAAATACTTTATAATGTTCTTAAATAAAATCATCTTTCCAAATCTAACCCATTTTAGTACAAATTTTATAAATGACAATTTTGGACATGACGTAGGTCCACCCCGATGCGGCCACGCGCGGGTTTGGGGAGGCGAATGAATCTCCATATGAGATGGTCAAATTGAAATTTAAATCGAAGTTGGAGTCGCCACCGAATTTTATGGTTATTCGGAACCGTTCGAGCCCACTCTATGTCGTAGTGGGCCGTATACAAAATATGGCCCATTTCCGATGTCAGAGTTTATTGGGCTCGTCCCTTTGCAATTCGATACCGATGCCGACTTGATCGGTTAATCGTATATTGAATGACTCTCGTTGCCAATGGTTTCGGACATCCGGAAACCACGGTTCTGAGTAAGGGGTGAGGGTACGTGTTGGGAAGTTCAGAAAGAACACCCAACCCCGCCCGCACATTAGCGGCCTTTACTAGGATATCGAATGATTTTTTAATACGCGCGTTAGTAATACGATGAATGATATGCAAACATTGTTTTCCTAAACATGCGAGGAATTGAATGGGTTGCTAAGTCGGTTTAATGCATGAAAAATTAACGTCAAAGTTGAATTTAACATGTGAGATTCGTTTTAGTATAATAAAACAAAAGAGAAAGAATGAATTTGCTACAAAAGATGAACAAACAAGTTAATATTGGTTTGTAAGAAATAATATAGCAAATATAATATGCGAGATCGAAAAAAAATAAAATTAATCGAAATCTGAAAATATTACTAAAAGACACGGTTTTGTATAAAAAACGAAGTTCGAAAAATAAATAAATAAATAAAGACGTCTCGTGTGACAGCCGGCCGCGCGGCTCGCCCGGGATGCCGGCGGGTCGCGTGACAGGCTGATTTCGAAAGCGGTTTTTTGAAAAATCGATGCTTTTATTAAATCGCGTACAAATATCGCATAATTTGCACTCGATCTAATATTTTCGATGTTCGTTATATTCGATAATTGCCTACAAAATCAATATCAAATACTCGGAATAGTTTTAGAAAAAATGTAAATTTTAGAAATCGTTTCGTAGAATAAATAATAAAAAACGAACGAGAAAAGCTAAAAAAAGGAGCGCGAGTTTCAGGCTCGTGCGCGAGTCGCCTAGGTGGGGCGCGACTCGCGTGCGGGTCTGTCCCGGTTTTGCTCGTTGTTCGAAAATTTTAAATTTGATAAATCGCGTACGAATACGAATTAATTTATACTCGATTTATGTTTTCGATATTCGTCGTATCCGATATTCGATTATGAAATCGATATCGAACATTCGGAATGAATTTTATAAATGGTTTTGTAAAATTGTTTTAAAAAAAGAGTTTGAACGAAAAAAAATGTTAATTCTCTCCGCGTTTGAAATCGTTGTATTTTGTAAAAAAAGTAACGATTTTTATTAGCATCGACGAGATTTAATATAATTCTTTTTGATACAATATTCGATTATTGAGAATCGATATCATATTTTTAAGAATTTTCGATATATGAAAATAGTTTTTAATAGTATCGATATTAGAAAATAAAGTAAAAAGAGACGAACGACCCGTAATAAAAAATGACGAGAAGGAGAAGAGAAGTCGGGTTTTGTTACACCCTCAACCTACATGCTTCTGTTTACTCGGATCGGGGCTCGTCGGGACGTGGCTTGGGCACAAGAGCGTCGAGTGGATGTTGGTGAGTTATGGTGGCTTGATTTAGACGTGAAGGGTGTCGGGTATCGGGCCGGTTCCTTCGGGTGTACTATCGGTGTATTTGTGTGGTACGATATCGAACGTTTTAGTGTATTGTATGAATGCTTGATGTATCGTGAATATGAATAACTATGAATGATAATTGATGGTGTTTGATCATTGATAATGAATGTAGATGTCCTTTGTATTGTGTGCGCAAGGGGCTATTCATAGGGAGTTCCCGACCTTGGCTAGGAGAGTTTGAACTACCGCTTAGGATAGGAAACGTAAGAAGCTGAAAGGCACGAGAATTCCGCTTGCTTGTCGAAGAAGCAAGGGAACACGGCTGGTTTTTGCTGCTCGGCCGAGTATTTGCACTCGGTCGGGTGTTTGAATCGGTTTTCGGATAGGATTCCTACTTGAGATCGAATTCCATCCTTAAACGGATTTGTTTAATATTTTGTGAAGCTGATTTTTCGTAGGATTGGAGTATGAATCAGCCAAGTGAGGTGTCACGGCTGACTCACGTGTCTCGGGAAAATCTTTGACCGGGTTTTGACTCGGTCGCTAAAAGACGGTTTTACCCCTGGTGTCGGAATCGACCCAAATTAGTCTTATTTGACTCAAAACGACCCACTGGGCCTGATTTTGAGGTTGGTTTTGTGATATATGTACTCCATAATGAGCCTAAGCCAAATGCCAATGGTTTTGAGCCCGTTTCTGAGTATTTAAAGCACGTTTGCGTCCGATCATCATCGGGTGTTTGTTGAAAACTGCTATAGACACCTGGCAGTCAAAATGTGGGTGTCTACAACAGTATATATGATGGATTTATCTGAAATTTGATGTACACATAATAGACATCATCAGGAACATAATATATTGTTTTCAAGTCTAAAAACATCGTTTAACATCAAGAACTATATTATTTGCCCAAACAGTACATAAAGGCATACAGCACCATTTTACGAAATAAATAATTATTATATATATATATATATATATATATATATATATATATATATATATATATATATATATATATATATATATATATATATAGAGGAAGGATCAAGTGAGTCCTTTTATTTTTTTTGAGTCCATGAGTCCTATCGACAACCATTGCTCTAGAGTGGGATGGATGGTGGTGATTGATTCTAGTAATTAAGGCAATAAATAACATATTTTGGTAAAAATAAAATCAAATCCTCTCTCCTCCCTTAATTATCTCCAACCAATGCACGTTACTTCCTCACATTCAATTTTTTCCTCACATTCAATTTTTTCATTCACATCCTAACTGAAACCCTTCACCTTGATCATCCCAAACACAATCGCTCGACTTCTATTTCTTTTCAAAACACACCCGCGCATCCTCCTGTCTTCAACTCAAGCAAGGCTACATTGAAGCAACTCTCTAACTTCAGCAAAGATAATCTTCAGGCGACATAATACAAGGTAACTCGCTAATACTCGATTGTTGTACTAAAGAACTAGGTTTAGTTTATATTCGTATCTGATTTCATTAATTTTCTCGCTAATTATTGATTGATTTTCTTTGCTGCGTTTGTGCCCTATAATTAATTGGTTTCACTATAGACTGTTGCGGTATCTGGGTATGCATCTGTAGAGTTTAATTGAATTCACCTACTTCATATTATGCTTCTACTATGCTTCTACTCTTCATACTTAGTCTAACATATATTGAATGTTACTCTAATGCGCATATTCAGTTACTGTAATAAACTTGAGGTGTTACTGTAAGGGGTTGTTCAGTTAGTGTTACACATGTATGATGTTATTTGAAGACGACCATGTGTTACTGTAATGTACAAGACATGTTACTTTTAATCCCGTCTTTGCGTTACTATGAATGCTGGTAATCTGGTACATTTAATTGTGTAGACGTGTTACTCTAATTTGCACTCTATGCTACTCTAACACTTTCTTTGTGTTACTTTAACGCGTATAAGCTTTACATATGGTATTTCTTTCACTCGTATCAGTGGTACTTTAATCTTATATACCTAACAATAGTTGTACATAATTATTGTACTTTTCAGATGGCAAAAGGAGGAGACAAATCAAGGTGCGATCGCGGTTGTTGGATAACGTAGATAAGTATGTGGACGCTAGGCAAAAGATCATCGATGGTCCCAAGAGCAACCCAACAAAGGGTCGAAAAAAATAACGTGTCTAACGAATTATGTCATCTTTTTCTAATTACGAATAATGCTTTGTATCGTTTTCGAAACTTGTTATGTAGATTAGTATTTTGATTATCACCAATGGAACAACGCTGTTAAACTCTGTTACCCTGACTAATTGTTCCTGTCACTATAATTAACGACCGGTGTTACTATGGGAATGAATGAAGTTTACCCAATATACAAATGTGGTCTCATAATCATTGTGTTACATTGACGCATTATAACTGTTACTTTAATGAACAAATGATGTTACTCTAAGTTATTAATGATGTTATTCTTTGTCTCATGGTTAAACAATGCTATTATCAATGACACATTATATATGGTTCTTTAAAAAGTGAATGTTGTTACTTTGGTAATGAATGGTTCTAATCCAAGTTATCCTCAGTTACTTTGGTAATGAATTGTTTAAACAACGTTGTTGTCCTCAGTTACCTTCCTGCATTATGTCTGTTACTATAACTAACGAATGGTGTTACTCCAATAGACATGAGTTGTTACTCTAACCAAATACACATGTATTAAATAAATATATAGTTAATTGCAACGTAGCACAGCGCTATGTGTAAAAAAATGTGTACAAAATCCAGTTCCTGTGTTTTGCCAATATCCCCCCCCAGAAACCGGCTGTCTCTGCAACCTGAACTCCCGAATTAATCTGCACAAGCTTTTCAACATGAAAATTAATCCGCACAAGCTTTTCACATTTGCCTTGTCTTCTGCCCTTAGAAGTCCGTATCAATGAAGCTTCAATGCTGTGTCTGCTTCAACAAAAAACAAAACAATAATATCAGTGAAGCTTACGTTACTGTAACTCAGAAGGCATGTTACTTCAATGACGTTTCTGCGTTAATATAAAACAAAACAATAGTATCAGTGTATATCATGGAAAACCTAAATAAGAAACATAAAACCATGGAATCTATAAAGATCAATAGAACAACTAACCATTGATAGGAAACTATGATGAATGAAATAACAATGAAAGCAATATCAACATTAAAATTGACGTGCAACAAATATGTTATATCAATTCATAAGTTGTGTTACTCTAACTATTACACTATGTTACTTTAACATCATCATCAAAACCCTTTTTCTAAACGTTCAGTGTGTCACTGTAATTGCAATTAAGTGTTACTGTAACTCAGAAGGTATGTTACTTCAATGACGTTTCTGCATTAATATAAAACAATGCAATAGTATCAGTGTATATCATGGAAAACCTAAATAAGAAACATAAAATCTTGGAATCTATACAGATCGAGAGAGTAACTAACCATTGATAGGAAACTATGATGAATGAAATAACAATGAAAGCAATATCAACATTAAAATTGACGTTAAAAAGTAACGCAACAATGAAAGCAATAGCAACAATGAAAATTGACGTGAAATAAATATTGAAACTCACCATTGTTATACTCAATCAATTGCTTATCAACAGTTGAAGAAGATGATGCGGTCATTGAATCCATTGTAACGGGATTTCGAGCACATAATTGATTGATTGAATTAATGAACGTGATGAAGAAAAGGGTTTTTTTCTCACGTTTGAATGAATGAATGAACGTGATGAATGATGAATGAACGTGATCAATAAAGAGTGTTACTGTTTCCTAAATTCTTGGGAGCTATTTTGGGAACGTAAATCTTCCTTTTTTTTAAATGGATGCATCTTGTCCATCCATCCTCATCTCATCCAATGGATGAGATGAGGACTTATGGACTCATATGGAGTAAAGGACTCATAAGAGCCTTGCTCTCTCTCTCTCTCTCTCTCTCTCTCTCTCTCTCTCTCTCTCTCTCTATATATATATATATATATATATATATATATATATATATATATATATATATATAGAGAGAGAGAGAGAGAGAGAGAGAGAGAGAGAGAGAGAGAGAGAGAGAGAGAGAGAGAGAGAGAGAGAGAGAGAGAGAGAGAGAGAGAGAGAGAGAGAGAGAGAGAGAGAGAGAGAGAGAGAGAGAGAGAGAATGGATCACATAAGTCCATTAACTTCTTATAAGTCCATAAGTTCCATTTTCATCCTTTAGATCAAAATGGAATGAATGGCTTAGATTTGATGATGTTTATTTATTTTTCAATAAACATTTAATGAGGTTCACGTATTCCCAACCCTCAATATTTCCACCCTATTCAATTCAGTACACTTCGCGCTCTCTTCATTATTCTCACATTTCCTATCACCATTCACACTCTTCTTTCTCCATTTTTTCATTCATCCACCATCTTTTTCCCTGGTTCATTGAAGAACAATAAAAAAATCCAATCTCCAGAATCTATATATATAATAAAACATCCCTTTACAATGTTCATTCTTAAGTTAATATGAGAAAGCCACCTCATCATTCTTAAGTGCATATGAGAAAGCCACATCATCATCATTCAATATTCAAGAATATACCTTTTAAATTAAAAGCAAATAAGTGCATACTAAATAGTACGTTATTAATTGTTATCGTTAAAGTAAATTAGGTTATGTTATTATTAAATTAATTTAAACAACAATAATTTACATTATAATTTATAAATTACATATTAACGTTGATTACTCTGCTATAAACTTTCATCGATCTTTATAAATTAGATATTTTTTGTATAAAATGGAAGAGACTTTATATATAAGTTCTTCATACCCTAAATCACAACCTCTATCGATCCTCTATTAGTTACAACAATTACCAGCATTATTTTGTCACTTTATATTTTGCATTATTATTTATTATAATAATTGCGATGCGTTGACAATTTGTATGATTTTATACAAAAGTATACTATGTAATACAATTGGACTACTGTCACTAACCAACCTAATATAGTACTTTAAAGATAACATAAAGAGTTAACGCCCTTCAACTATTATAACGACACCCCCTTTCACACAATAACATACCCTCCACCCAAACTCCAATATATACAACTACCTCTCACAAAAGCAAACTCAAAATAAATTCGATAAAAAAAACATAAAAAAAATAAAAAAAATGTTCCTTCTAATAAATGAACCTAATAACTTTATATTCAAAATGTTGTATTCATTTAGATCTCCAAAATTTAAAGCAATATGGTATTAAAATTGTGACATCATAATGGTTAACACAATGACAAAACTTTTTTCACATAAAACTTTTATTTACAAGAGTGTAACAATTTCTAACAATAGTGTTTAAGTAAAAAAATGTTCATGATGAAAAAGTTTAATAGAAGTATTGAATGTATTGTTGACATATAGTTAATTTTGGATAAAAAAAATACTCAATGCTCAATTAACTAATTCACGTTTTTTTATACTTTAATTATTAAACCTATATTACATGAATATCTTGGTTAATGCAAAATTTGATACCAGCATGCTGTCTTTTTATATACCGAAACTCATAAATAAGAATTCGCGTCATATGTTGTTGCATGTTGGTACAAATGACATTCCTATACCAAAAAGTTCTTAAGAAGATTAGATCGTGTTTGAGTGTGAGCTTATACAACTTATTTACAATACACCCGTGATTTTCACGGGTAGAAAGCGAAACTGTAAACATACAATTGTTCCCAATAATAAATATTATAGAAATCCCTGCATTGCACGGGTCACAAAACTAGTTATCTCTTCATCATCAATCTCCAAAATCTCTTTGTCATTTATGCACATCAATGGTTGCTAATGAGGTTTGTTGACTTTTTTTTTGCTGTTATTAATTAATTTATTAAAACTTCAATTGATTTATTTATGCTTAATATTTTTCATTCCTTTAATTGATTTTTTTGCATCTGAAGTTTAATTTATTCATAAAACTTTAATTTTTTGCATCTGAAGTTTCAATTAGGGTTTCAATTAGGGATTTTTCATCTGAAGTTTAATTTATTCATAAAACACGTAAAAGTGAAGGAAAATATGACAAACCCAGATGCTAAAATCACCCAAATATGGTAAAGATCGGATCTTTATGTCAACAAAATGCAGTGATGAAATGGGTTTGTTGAAGGTTGAGATCTTTATGGTAAGATTTTATATTGTAATGTAGTGTTTTTAGTTGATTGTTGAGATTATTGAAGTTTTAAATAAAGTGACTTGTATGATTGTTTATTTGTTGAATCATATCTATATTTTTCAGTTGTTAATTGTAGATTTTTGATGAGGATGAAGAAGTGAAAATGAAGACGAAGATGAAGATGTGGGAAGATGATGAGACAAGTGACACTTTGTGTATCTTCAACTCAATATCCGTGTAACTTTAATCGAATATAGTGTAATTTTAATTAGATTTAGTGTAATTTTAATCATTATCCGTGTAACTCAATATCCGTTTTGGTATTGTTGTAAACATTCAAGTGTATGTATTGAAACTTCAATGCATTTGTTTTATAACTTTAACTCAATTGTTTTGAAACTTCAGCATCCGTCACTCTGAGTTTAATTTGTAACTTCACATATTTTGTAACTTCAGTTAATATGTTTTGTAACTTCAGTTCATATGTTTTATAACTTCAGATCAATAAAATTATACTGTAATAATAACGAAAAATACAATAAATTATATATCAAAAATAACAAATAAGACTCTCATATTATTGACTACCTTTGAACATTAATATATGTATTTTGGTTTACCCAAAAAAACTACATAATCAATATTTAGGCAATCAATATTGGGAAAAGAAAGCTCCTTAAATGTTATATGTTATGTTTCATAAGTGTTATTCTCATCCTCTGGATTAGGGAAATAGGATGGTTAAGATTAACTTGGAAAAAAGAAAAATCAATCTATCTAATTAATGATGGTTTTTACTTCGCTTTAATTGGTCAGTATGCAACTTCAATTACTTTATAATGTCATTTTAACTGATAAATTTGTAACTTCATCTCCATAACAACAGAAGTTTAATAAACATTTGTAACTTCAGTTAATATGTTTTGTAACTTCAGTTCATATGTTTTGTAACTTCAGATCAATAAAATTATACTATAGCAATAACGAAAAATACAATAAATTATATATCAAAAACACCTAGAATTATGGACGTTGAAGTTTCAAAACAACTGAGTTGAAGTTATAAAAATAATGAATTAAAGTTTCAATACATAAATGGGAAGATTTACAACATAGTGTGGACATGACATAGGTCCACCCCGACGCGGCCACGCGCGGGTTTGGGGAGGCGAATGAATCTCCATATGAGAATGGATCAAATTGAAATTTAAATCGAAGTAGGAGTCGCCACCGAACTTTGTGGGAGTTCGGGCCCGTTCGAACCCCACTCTATGTCGTAGTGGGCCGTGTACAAAATACGGCCCATTCCGATTTCAGAGTTTATTGGGTTCGTCCCTTTGCATTACGATACCGATACCGACATTATTGGATACCATGAATTGAATGACTCTCGTATGCCAACGGTTTCGGACATCCGGAAACCACGGTTCTGAGTAAGGGGTGAGGGTACGTGTTGGGAAGTTCACAAAGAACACCCAACCCCGCCCGCACTTAGCGGCCTGTACTAAGATATCGTTCGTTTTTGGTGTACGCGCGTTACTATGATGGTTGAATGATATGCAAAGAGCGTTTTGACTAAGCATGTGAAATATGTTTAGCTACGTCGTTTAATGCATCTAAACTAATAACGTCAAAGTTGTTTTAGCATGTGATGTTCATTTTAGTACAATAAAATAAACAACGAAATAAAAGCGACAACGATTACGATATACGAGTGGCATACCACCCGGAAATACAATGCAACCGACGATACAATACAACAATTGCGATAAACGAGTTAAAAGAAATAAACACGACATGACGCGGTTTTGAAAGGACTAGATTCACGTGATAGACTTGACACGTGTTGACCGAAATCGCTTGAAAAAGATTTATCGAGACTTGTAGCGTGTAAGACGCGTTAATTTAGGCGTAATTGGGGCTACTCGGCCGAGTCATGGAGGGACTCGGTCGAGTATTCCTTGAAAAAAAGCTTCTGCCCGACTTTTGGAGTGTCACTCGATCGAGTGGCTATGGCACTCGATCGAGTGCCTCCTGTTCGAGTGATGACTCGATTTGCAAGTTTCAAAATTGCTTTTAATTTTTGATCACTGATAATTTCGTTAAGTCGTGTAAAAATACGGCAGAATTTATACTCGACTTAAAATTTTCAAAACTCGTAAATATTTGATATTCGACTACGAAATCGAGATCCAATACTTAGAGTGATTATAAAAAAGAGAAAGATGTTTTTAGAAATTGTTTTTGAATCAAAATAAATCCATCTGCGTTGTAATGTCGTATTAGTCTTTTTAGGACAATGTGACGATTATTTCGGCATCAACGAGATTATTCTTAAAATATTTTTAATGATTGATACCTTTAGATCCGATATTCGACTATAGAGTCGATATCGAATCCTAGGGATGACGCTTTATTAATAGTATGATAATATCGATATTAGGAACGAGAAAAGAAATAAAAAAAAGACGTGACGACGACCCGTAAAAAGGACCGGACGGACGAGAGAAAGAGAAGAAAAGGAAGAAGTCGGAATTTTGTAACACCCTCAACCTACATGCTTAATTATCTTGAAAACGGACTCGTAAGTAGCGGCCTAGGCGCGGGAGCGTTAAGATGTATATAGGAGAGTTATGGTGTGTATGGTTAGGGAGGGGATTTGGCGAGTTTTGCTCTCGGGTTTGCATATGGTTTGCCTAAAATTGCCTAGAATTTCGGGTTGGTATTTGTGTTTGGTTTGCCTAAAATTGCCTAGATTTTCGGGTTAGTATTTGGATGTCGGGATGTTATGGATGAATTGTTGGATGTATGAATGAATTGTTATTGATGTGACTTGAATGTTGTATCTTGTAATTGTTGTGTAGGAGGGTGTATTTATAGGAGAGATTCCCTGGCTTGGATTGGAAGAAACTCCTGTTTTGGATAGGAAAGGGCTTGCTTCGGGAGGAAGAAACAAGCGCTGTGGATGGAATAGGATTCCGACTTTGAGTAGGAAAAGGTTGCTTGTAAGGGAAGAAAACACCGGTTGGGGTGAAGTAGGATTCCATTTTTGGCTAATTTCGTGAGTCCACTCGATCGAGTGAGCTGGTCCACTCGATCGAGTGGGTCTAGCCGGGTGGGAGACTCCTTTTGGAGATCGATTTTTATCTCTTATGGAATTGTTTAATGCCTTTTGTTGCTGATTTTTGTAAGGAATCTGACTTCGAATCGGATTTTCGAGTTTGCGTCAGATATTTTTGGCTCGGGAATATTTTTGACCGGGGTTTGACTCGGTTGCTAAAAGACGATTTTGCCCCTGGTGTCGGATTCGACCCAAATTAGTCTTATTTGACTCGAAACGCCCACTGGGCCTGGATTTGAGGTTGATTTTGTGAGATTTGTACTCCATAAAAAGCCTAAACCAAATGACCATGATTTCGAGCCCATATCCTAGTTCATTAAAGCATGTTCGCGTCCGATCATCATCGGGTGTTTGTCGGAAACTACTATAGACATATGGCGGTCAAAATATGGGTGTTTACAGAGCCCCCACTCTGACTGAGGCTTGGACAAGGCAAAAGTCAGAGTAGCTACCAGGCCAATCGATGATTAAGACCTGGCAGACTTCCGATCGTGTCGCTTATAGTCCATTAGACTTGCGTAGCAGGGCTTGCCAGCCATAAGATAGAAATCATACCTGCCATTAACTTCATGGGGACTTCGCCTAAAAAGTCTTGAGTGTGTCTGTTTGCAGACACATCCCTTGCTTTCCAGTAGAGATGCTGCATAGGGTTTCTGTTGGGGAGTTTTTTTTTTTAGATTTCTTCTGGAGTCTTGGGTGTACCTGTATGCTGACACATAACAATTTGTATGTAACATTTAGGCGAAACACCGACTCATGCTGGGGAAGAAATGATTCTTGATTTTCTGCAAAATGCCGAAAAATTTCGATTTTTTTTTTGAAATGGGAATGCTTGGGATGACTTGATTCCTGATCAGATTCTGACACGGATTCCTAAGATTCTCTGGTTAGGCCTGTATGCCTAGATGAAGTGGGGAATATGATAAAAATTCCTATTCCTGAGATGACTAGGAAAAAGATTTCCTCTACTATAAATAGAGGGTTCTTGCTTTTAGTCTTTTATATTCTAACCCCAAAATCTTCTCTCCTATCTTAAAATCCTTTAGACATTTAAGACGAAAAAACGATTCTTTGTTATGGGTATCGACCATCTGACTGCGATGCTTCAGGCGTGGGCACAAAATTTTCGAGATGAAGATAAAGTTCAGTTAACTCAAATGGGGATTGTTGCTGTATTCCCGCTTCAGCGACTTAGGGTAGATTCACATTTCTTGGATGCTTGCCTATCCTTTTGGGATACTACCCATCATGTCTTTGCCTTTCCTCGAGGAGAGATACCCTTCCCGAAGAATTCGCAGCCATAGGGGGTTGGTGCCTTAATACTCGTCCTGCTATTCCTCCGTTTTATCCTGACCCAAGGAGGAGACTGAGGGATTTTCTTGGTTTGTCACATGCTTAGACAGCCCGTATGGTAAAGAGAAATTCTGTCTCTTTATTTGACCTAGCTGATAAATTTATGAACTCCAACAGCACAAGAGTTACTTCTACCCACAGGCGTAGGGCTTTTGCTTTTTGCATGCTGCATCGATATATCTTTGAAGGTCGAATGAATGCCGATTCATGCTTAAGTGAAATCAGATTATTTAGCATAGTCTACCAGATGGAGACAGGTCACAGCCCGACTTGGCTGATAACTGGAGAGATCATTATGGGCCTTGATGCTAAAAGACTTGACCCAGATCGACAATTGACGGGAAGCATTCGGCTTTTACAGGTATCGGACCGTGATTTTTTCGAATTTGCTGATTTTTTATTTTTCAAAATTTTCGAATTTTTTTTCGAATTTTTTTTTTTTTGAATTTTCCGAAAAAAAAAATTTTTTTCTTTTTTTCGGAAAAAATTGTATTTTTTTTTAAATTCGAATTATTCATACGAATAGTTTCTCCTTTTTTCAAATCTGGTTATCCGAACGCTTGTCGATCATAGAGCCCCCGGTGAGCATATCCAGATATCGTAGCTGCCAGATTAGTTTACGGACATGTCGAATAAGCTCGAGTCTCCATTCCATGGGATGAAGAGCTAAAATTCCATGGTGGGCCCTTGATTAGATGGACTGTTATCTGGTGGTTTCTCTCAAAACTGACGGGGTTACCAAAAAAAAATTAATAATAATGAAAAAGTAAAAGGTGTTCATCGATTTATGAAGGTATGGATGTTAGACATGAAGGAAAGCTTCGTATGTGATGTTTAAGAATTTCGACGGAAGGATTGAAGATAGTTCGGAATTGAACTCAAATCGTTGCTTGGTTAGATGAAGAAAGTGGGGGCAAAGGTAGAAAATAAGGATAAGTTAGGAAAATGAATTAGATGTGGTGTAAGGTGTTACTGTGAAATGAATATGGGCAAGAAGGGTTCATTTCCATGACTATAATTTAGGCTAACAAATGATCTCCGATGTATGAGCTATATAGGTAAGTAGAGTCTCGGTCAAGTCTAAGTCGACACCTAAATAGGACTCGAGGACTACTATCTTACGTCTGCACTTTATCTTCTTGTATATTACATCTCGTCTGCATAACTTCACTCGATTCTTCAACATGATCCAACTTGATTTTGAAACTATAGTTGATTTGGAAGATGCGTCCATTTGTGCTTGCAATGGTGTTCTACCAGTCTTGAGCTCTCGATGGTTGCAAGTGCTTTATCTTGGTCATCGCGTCGATCACAAGTAAATTAAAACTAGCCAATTGGCTAAGGTTAGATAATCACTGTACATACAACTATTCAGATAGCACATGAAAACAAGCGAGGGGCCAAAACCTATATCGGACGGTACGGGTAATCCTTAGTAGTTCTACCCATTTATATATTCTACCCAAGTATATTATTTGATCCTAGGGTTATGCTAGTGAATCTCTCATTTAGTGATCTTAAATGTTCTACATGTTTTAGACACTTTAGACACTCTAGACACGTGTCATGAGCTCCAGGCGCGTTCCCTCGATAGGTGATGTAAATATGCATCGCACATAGTTACACACGGTCTAAAGGTCGCTCTGATACCAACTGTAATAACCCGGTTCTTCTAATGAACTTAATTAACAAGGCGGAAAATAATTAAGTCGTAAAAAGGGATAAAAATTTAAAACCATCGACTCAAGTGAGTCTTTTACCGATAAATGAACCGTTTGTTAAAATACAACAACTGAAACCCGAATTACAAATTTCTAAATACAATAGTCTGACAAAATTTGTGTTACAAGATTTATAGTTTGACACTCTCATCTGCCACACTGTATCTCTTGCACTCACGCATGCCCCCATGCCCAGTCTTGAGGGTTCGTCAACCTGAATGCATATTTAAATATACATGTCCCACTTAGTGGGAGTAACCTAACCGTCCTTCTAACACGGCCCGAATAATCAATGTAGTACAACGTTTAGGTTATCTAATTAACAGATAAGCAGGCATGTCACATTACAAATGACATGTACACAATGTGAGATAGACATGAAGTGATTTCAGTTAACATGCGAATCAATTTAAATATATAAGACATGTAGGTTATATAGAATAAAGTAATACATACGCCATATGAGTATCATGTGAATAATACAGTAAAGCATAGATCATGGATTCATAGAAGTGTCATGTGAAAATAGAGTAAGACATACATAATACAAATCGTATGAAACATAATATAAATCATAATCAATATTCAAGCAAGACATATAACAAAACATCACTTCCCATTATCAAGCATTTAAATCACATCATTAGTCATAAGAGTATAGAACAGTAACAAAGCATAATAGCACATGTTATTTAGAAAACTGTAGTCATTTACTTTTAAAAACAATGGTTTCCTTTCACATAATGCACGTGACGTGACTACTAATGTCTCATGCACACTTAAGGCTTGCATCTCACCATAAATGCGGATGAGAACATCAATCCCGCCAATCATATCGATACTAGAAGGTTTACATCTCACCCCTAGTGCTCAATAGGATCGAACACCTAAATTGACTCGGTTTAGTCGACTGACATACGGAGAAGAAGGACTGCAAGTGCATGGACTCAGAGGCCCCGCTAAACCGAACATGTCCCATACACTGCTAAGGCAAAGGTCGGAAGGTATTCCGCCCCCAAAGATATCCGATATAGAGAGTGAGAGTTGATCAGTGCCCTTGTCTATGTATGCGCACACACCCAATCCATACTCTTGGTCTCGGGAAAGAGAACCTTTACACAACCGAGCACCTCAATGGCAACTGGACGACTACTACTCTACCGACAAACTCATAAAGAGTTGGCTGCCCATTTACTTCTTAGCATTTTCTCGCACCGGCAGGATGCATCATGGCCTCCCATGAGCAGTGACTCCGAGTGTCGTAGTCTACTTTCGAAGCTGTCTTCTATCGCATCGCCTTCTAAACTTTACCAAGATAGCGCCCAACACGAAACGTAGGCTGAATTTGGGTGTCTTATAAAGACAGAGTCTCTGGAATATCGAGCTCAGCGGTCATCGTGGGGCACATGTCTGATGACCAGAGGGATGAAACAATACCGGGTTCCATAAGGATGACCGATCTGTGGGCTGTGTATTGACTTGGAACAAGTCATTACAACATGGAATGGTGAAGACGACTCAGAGGGTACTGCCAGGGCACATGTTCATTTTCACCATGATTGGTGTCGATAACATCGTTCGTGAAAACGTGTCTGATCACCGGCTTAGGTAACACACCGACTAGAAGTACGGTTGTTCCTATGGAATTTAAGTATGTCGATTTTAAGATTAACAAACATTATCAATCGTCGTAAAATTTATCTTAACTGATAGTTTTAGTATACTGATGTAAGAGATTTGGAACATTTTATTTGACATATATTATTTGAAGCGTTCATTAGTTGAGATTTGATTAAAGATTCAATTATTTCTAAGTACATTATTTAAGATGGGTTCCTTTATCCTGACTTGGTCTATGTTGACTTAAAAAGCCAAAGTTTGACCAAGATAGACTAGTCAACCCTTAGTTTTGACTTAGTTACTAATTACTGCTTAAGTGCTTATTATAAAGTTTAACTGTTGTTTTGCACATTTAAGCATTGTTTAACTTAGTACTTTTGGGTTATTCGTCTTTTAGTACTCTATACTTTTTGGGCACAAGTACTTAGTACATTTATTGTTCAAGTGTACGTATTTAGTATTTTTATACGGTTTCGTATTTGTACCAGTATACTTATCTCTTAAAGCCTATTTATACTTAGTAAAATATTTCAAACACCAAATAAATCAATAATAATTATATAAATCATTTTTAACCTTATTAGGTATCATATTTCTCAAAACATACACTACAACAAAATCACCTTTTCGCGGCGATTATTTTTGTATTTCGTGGCAATTTTATTCGACGCGAAAGATTTCCCCAACGATTGTGTATTCGTTGAGGTAGGCAGCGTTGCCGTAGCCTTTCGTAGCGAAAAATCTATTCGCTGGGTTAGCTCCTTAAAATCGACGCGAAAGACGAGAAGTTTTAGTGGCGATTTTAGTGTCGATTATTATTGATGCGGTAAATAATTTGATTTTCCCGCTAATGAGAATTGTAACAATTATATTCGACAGGATAAGTACAATAAAATGTCATTTAGTGACATTTGTTGTAATTGCATTCGACACAATAAGTATTATTAAATGCAACCGTATACTATACGAAATATCACATTTATCTCTCAAATGTGGTGCGAAAATAAAAACAAAAAAACAAGTGAAAAAATATGTAACTTTTATATTACTCATAAATTCCAAAAATTATATATATCCAACATCAACTAAAATTAAATTAATATAAATATGTGCAAAACTGCAAACGATCTTTTGACAACCTAAAAAAATTACTATGTCCCCGGTCCACCAAATAAGAGCTTCATTCTACTCATGTATTTGGTATTATATTGTAAAGTAATCGCGCCTAAAAAACCTCCGGCTGATTCCGTGCCTGAAGTGCATCTTGTGTTGACTCAAAAGGTGGCCAACCATCATAATAAAGGACTGCATTCCTGTTGGATTATTCAGAATGTACCGTCCTTGATATTCGGTTTTAGTGCAGCCCAAATCTGATCTCAATGCAACTTATCCGACTCCCTAGTCTCGTAGGCCGTGATGAGGATTAATGCATAAAGAAAAAAGAGGATGAAGCGAGATGAGGAAAAAACAGTACATTAGCTCTCCTGTAGGCCGTGATGAGAGTATTGAAATTCGATACTTTCTACGTACGTTTCCTCTGTGAGTAACTTTGACTTTGATACCTCTAAGTGATTTCTTAACCTGCACAAGTACTCACATGAGCTTCTGTATAGTCATAGAACGGCAAGAATGGTGTGATGGTGTTATGATTATTAACGAAAAAAGGTTTATAACGATATAGGCTCCATCAAAATATATTGAAGTGTGTTTCCATGAACATTTGTCTGCCTATAAACTCGTGTAATAAGGATGATAATATAGAAAAGTTGGTATTTAAACGTACCTTGACTGAATCAGCATCAGACAACGGAGGAGTCCTTACATCTTTTCTTAACACTTGAGCCACAAACTCGATGACTGGGAGTGGTTCAATGAAAGCACTTGCAGACATATCTAATTGATTAAACAAAAACCGGGTCTTAGAACGATTATCACCAAATCGCAATATAATATTATATATATCCGTCATAAGAAACGATTAAAGATGCTCACTGATGTTCAAGGCCAGCCCCATTTGTGTCGGTTTGATACTTTGATAGAAGTCGCGCCATGAGTGTAAACCGCCACAAAGTTGATGAGGCTTTTGGATGTTTGGAGAATAGAATAATCGTGTAATTTTTCGTATTTTGGGAAGTGAATGTGAGATGAAGGCAATGTGATTTTGCCTTAATGAAGCGTCCATGGGATGTATCATATCTTAATGTAAAAGAGTCGGATAAAAAAAACACGATAAACATCCTACTAAAAAAAACTATGTATCACACACCTCTTCGATGCAAGTTCCCTTAAGACGGTGTCAATGACAGTGAGTGCCCCTTGAGGTGCCTTAACCTGTTTACCAGCAAGCAACTCGTGTAGAGCAATTCAAGTCAGATACATGCAATTCAGATTTTGAATTACTATGTTCGAATCTAACTCAAGTACCCATCACTAGTTCGAATTACTCTGTTCGAATCTAAATTTGTTCCTAGTAAAGAGCTGCTTACTTTCCCTGTCAAAAGTAGCCAAAGAAGACCTTCAGGCAGTGGCTCCCCACCTGGCTTGGCATTAGGTAAGAGCTTCTGACACTCGGGGATAGACATACCCCTAAACCAAATACCATAAACATAAACATCGATGACATCATCAGTATTACAAAATTTAAATAATAAACAATATTAAACCAATTTTCGATCATTCATTTTTCGAGAGAAATAGTATACCTCTTCCGGGTCAAGTAAAGAATTTTCCCACAGCAAACCCGTCATTCCTCTCATTCCACGAAGTACCTAGTTTATTGAACAGCAAATTAGGAGAATAGTTGAATGACAATCTCAAAAAAGAGTTCTGATGCAACACTGCAATTAAAGTATTTTATGACTCGAAGACAGGCGGATACCATGTCGATATTAATGTCCCCGAGTTGAACACTTCCATGATATTTCTTTAACTTCTTCAACTGTTCCTACAGAGACAAAGACGGCAAAAAAAAAGAGCGATAACGAAAATATGAATCGATAGTGTTAAAAATACGTGTGTTTGTCAAATAATTTTCAGTTGAAAATGAATGCTGGATATTCACAATCACCTGCTGTTCGGGAATCATTTCTTGCAACTCTGAGCGAAGGTCCTATACATGATACAAAAACAAAACAAAAATATATAAACATAAAACATGGCAAACGAAACAATCAAATACGGAGTATGCAATGAAAACAAGGATGAAGAAAGTGAAATATTATAAGGTTAGAGCTACTTTACAACTGGATCCATCGCACCGAATTGCTTAGAGATGATTGCTAACCCTGTGAACTACAAACAATTTAGATGATAGACGGTGAACCAGTTTGCTTC
This sequence comes from Agrostemma githago, assembly GCA_958450325.1. NCBI lineage: Eukaryota > Viridiplantae > Streptophyta > Magnoliopsida > Caryophyllales > Caryophyllaceae > Agrostemma > Agrostemma githago. The sequence continues at coordinate 16,717,948 of OY288254.1, read as the reverse complement.
ATTCCATCACATTATACAGATTAAAAAAAATATGTCGTTCGATGCAATTTACAAGCAAAACATTTTTTTGCTTACTTCATCTCATTTATCGAGAATTTTCAAGGTGAATATTACAGTAAATACTTGTAGTTCAGTAAGGGGTAAAACTGAATTGAACCTATCGCGTTTAATCAATGTTCAAGAATTTAGCATACACAAAACTGATTGAAAACAACTTGAATTAGGTCAAATTAACAAATGAAAATCAAACTTATGGAATTTAGGGTAAAACAAATCTTTCAATCTAACAATTCATTGTATTAGATTCAAAAACCAAACGTTTTAAACGAAATTTCTCATCAGAAAACTCGAAATCGAATCGAAAGATGATCACGAAATCAAATTAATCGAAAGTTAATTCGAAATCGGGAAATAGAAATCATACCAGAAATCAGCTTAACTGATCATCACAAAAACCCGATTTAGGAAACCCTAAATAACTGAAATTGTAGAAATGTTATCGAAAACTTGAAATTAAACACACATACAATAAAATCAGGGAAAGAAGAAAAGAAAAAACATACAATTTGAGTCTTCTTCGGTTGTTAGAAGGCATAATTGATGGTAGAAATGGGGAAAGATCAGAAGAGAAAGTAAAGGAAGAACAGAGATGAGTGAACGTGATTTCAGTAACAAGGTAGGTTTCAATTGAGTTTATTAGAATATTAGGGTTTTGAGGACGTAACCCGTCGATTTGTCGGGTTTATTAGCATCGATTGATATTTGTTACAATAAGGGGTCATTCATAAGGAATATAAGAATATTAGTTATGTCGATTTTTCAATTGTCACGAAATAATTGCCGCGAAAATGCTTTTTTGTTCTAGTGATAGAGTTTTACAAACGTAACTTTAAGTAATAACGAAATCGATAATATTATTAAGGATACTAAATGAGTCATTTTTCAAATATTATTTTTAAGTTTCAATTTTCATACTCAACATACTTTTATAAGTTAGGTTTTCAGATATAAAGTCATTTTTCAAAAATAATAAGGTTTATTATTTTTAACAAATTAAAAACGAAAACAATATGGTTTTCAATACTTTATTTTAAACATCATTAAAGCGAACCAAAATTTTATTTTTGATACCTATACTTGTACATAACGTATACCCAGAAATTTAGATTAAAATACTTTATAAATGTTCTTACATAAAATATTCTTTCCAGATCTGACCCATTTTAGTACAAATTTTATAAATGAAAATATATATGATGAATTAATATGAAATTTGACATACACATCTTAGGCATCATCAGGAACATAAAATAAGTTTTCCAAGTCCAAAAGAAACGTTTAACATCACGAAACATATCATTTTCTCAGACAGTACATAAAATCATACAGTACCATTTTACGAAATAAATCAATACTAAATATATATTTTCATAAAAACTTACTTTTCATATTTTTATCATATTCTAGACATTCAGATATACAACTTTCATGAAGGAATCTTACGCTAATTCGAAACATATTTTATACAGAAAAATCGTGAACATACATCACACATCACAGAATTCATTTTACAGCATGTATTGTTAAGTGATAAATCAACAAATAGTTAACTTTAAACTTGGTGATCTAATTATTTAGTCCTAAACATGATGTTATATGTTAGTTAGAGTCTAAACACTATACTACGAGATTTGAGGGCGAAGAAAAGTTAGGTTACCTATTAGCAATTCTCCGGATCAACTATGAAATCAAATATACTAAGATCGAAGCCCCCTTCCTCTTGCTCCTCTTCATGAATAAGTTAGAAGAACAAACAGACAAAGTAAGTTAGTAAATATAATAGGAATAATACTTAAAAATAAAGAGTATAAGGTAAGGAAAAGAAAGAGTATGTGCTCTTGAGATATGGTGGTGTAAACACCTTAGAACTTAAAAGAACTTGTATGATTTTCTTTGGTTTTTAGATGGATCTTTGAAGGAGTGTTTAAGTGAGTGAATGGATGAGTAAATGAAGAGAAAATGGCTGGTTATAAGCACAGAAGTCGTGAATTAGATGGGGGAGCAAAGGGTGGACAAGAACTTGACAATTACCAAAAGTAGCTAAGCATACATTAAGAGGTACATACCCTATTTGGTGTTTTTGATTAGAAAAGCATATTTTGAGGCTTGGAATTCAATGTGACGGTATGGCATGCCTTAGGGTGATGTTTTTGAGTTTATTTGGTCACACCATGGTTAGGAAAGAAGTACGGAAATCGAATGTCGAGAAACGATTCGTCGGGTGACGATTTTCGTAGTAAAGGAGCTGTCCAGTACAATATTTTTATGATGAACTTATATATTGTAATTTTTAATATCACCATTGTTTAGATCTTGGAAAATTAATAAAGTTAGGCTTTTGAAACGACTCAATCGGAGTCCGTATGAGAAAATAAGAACCGTTTTACGAAATCGCGCAGAATTTCGATAACGATAGAAATTTCAGTTTTTTAAACAATGAAGTGAAATAGAAAGGTTCAAAGACACAAGAATTGAATATTACTATATAAAATATTTTTTCGAGACTCGATTTATTAATATTAATCGTTATTATAAATAACTAAAATGGTCAAAAGCACGGGGTGTTACAGGAGGCCCGTAAAGCCTTAAAGACTGATGAGGCTTTTGACTTGGTTCGCAGGGAGACAGTGAAAGATAACAGGTGGTTCTTTGATAAAGGAGAAACTCCTGCTACTCTCATCCGACTGGAGTCGGGTCTTAAGTCAAAACCTAAAACTCGAACTAAAGAGACCGGTGCTAGCGACTTGGAGAGAAGACTCGGACCAAAACTAGCGGTCCGAGATAGACTGGGACCGCGGGACCGGTTACCCGAAAAGGTGAGGGCCCGACTAGTGGACGGAAAAAGAAGCTAAGGACAAGGGAAAGGGCAAGATGCCCTGAATGCCTAGGCCCTAGTTTTTATTGTTTAAGTATTAGTATTATTTATTTTGTGTCATGTGCCTTTTTTTTGGAATTTTTGAATTTTTGTGTAATTTCCCGAGCTTATCGAATTTATTTTTTTTAAATAAATAAAGGAAGTTTATTATTTAAACCGTTCCTGTTTTTTTTTCGATTGCAGTGGTTGTGCTTTTTTGAGGGGCTGCCTACGTATCCACAATTAGTGGAATCAAACCAAACGTAGTTCAGGATTTTTTTTTTATTTTTTTTTGCAATTTCGAAACATATCAAGACTGTTGGTTCGAGATATTTATAACAGTAGAATAAGTAATTATAGCTTTTGACTTGCTCTTGAAAGTTTATTTGAAAGTGGTTTTTTTAATAAACTTTGCTAATGACATTGAGAAAGAAAGGTTTAAGGGTAGTAACGCTTCATTTGGTCCAGGTTAGATAGGTTGACAAACTCATTCCCGTCCAGATCCGTTAGCATCACTGCTCCGCCTGATAGAATCTTTTTTACCAAATATGGCCGGCCCAGTTAGGTTTGAACCTTCCCCTTGGGTCTACTGGTAATAAAGCTCGAACAAACTTGAGAACCAAATCTCCTTCTTTCATGTTTCTGGGCCTTACCCTTTTGTTAAAGGCCCGTTGGATTCTCTTCTGATATATTTGTATAGTATTGAGGGCATGAGATCGTCGTTCGTCCAACAGGACTAGCGAGTCATATCGTGCTCGAATCCAATCAGCTTCGGGTACTTGACTTTCGAGTAAGATTCTGAGGGACGACACCTCTAACTCAACGGGTTGGACCGCTTCCATCCCGTATGTAAGGTAATACGGTGTTGCCGTGGTCGCAGTACGGATTGACGTCCGATATCCTCAAAGTGCAAATGGTATTTTGTTGGGCCAGTCCCGGTAATTATCAGCCATCTTTTTGAGTATGGTAACAATTGTCTTATTAGCCGCTTCTACCGCTCCATTGGTTTGGGGTCGGTAGGGTGAAGATGTATGCCTTTCAATTTTGTACTTAGTTAACAAGGCTGTCGTCTCGGCTTGAAAATGGGTCCCGTGGTCACTGATGAATTCATGAGGGATCCCATACCGGCATATTATCCTATTTTGGATAAACTTGGCGACATGACTGGCGTTGAGAATGCGATAAGACTCAGCTTCGAGCCATTTGGTGAAATAGTCTAGTGCTACCAAAATGAAGTAGTGTCCTCCGGTTCCCGAGGGGTTTATCTTTCCAATTATATCGATTCCTCATGTTGAAAACGGCCAAGGTGATGTCATGGTATACAACAGGGATGGCGGCATATGTTGTACATTAGCGAAAATTTGACAATTATGGCAATGTCTGACATATAGCTGGCAATCGGTTTCCATGCTATTCCAGTAATATCCGAGTCTCATGATCTTCCGGACTAGCATTTGGGCGTTCATGTGTGGACCGCATTCGCCGTCATGTACTTCGGCCATAACCTTTTCGGCGTTAGTTTTATCAACACATAAAAGAAGAGCCCCTTGCGTTGTCTTTTTGTAAAGTTGCCCGTCGTCGGTACGGACGAACTGAGTCGCCAGCCTTCGCAAGGCTTTTCTGGCTCGATTTTCGGCTCCGGGTGGGTATTCCCCATTTGTCAGGTAGGTTAATATAGTTTGATACCACGGCTCTGGATCGGGTATCTCGATATCTTCAATGTCGTGGATATACGCTGGCTCGGATCGTCTCTCGACACAGATTGGCATGCTGGTCACATGGTCGGTAATGTTTAGTAAAGATGCCAGCTTTGAGAGTGCATCTGCGAACTGATTTTCCTCCCGAGGTAAGTATATGTACTCTACCTTTTGGAATTGTTTCTCGAGATGTCTTACTCGTGCCTGATAGGCCACAAGGTTAGCATTTCGGGTTTTCCATTTTTGGAGTGCTTGATTAATGACCAGAGATGAGTCGCCGTGTACTCGGAGGTTTGTGACCTCTAAATCGGCGGCGGCTTGTAGCCCGTGGATACATGCTTCATACTCAGCGGCATTATTAGTGACGTCAAAGTCTAACTTGATAGACACGGGAGTATGTTCCCCTCTTGGTGAGATTAGAAGAATCCCGACTCCGAATCCTCGGAAATTGGATGCCCCGTCAAAGTATAAATCCCATGTTTTGGTATCGGTATGGAAAATATCCTCATCTGGGAAGGACCAAGTGTCGGTGTGTCCTTCTTCGGTTATGGGACTGTCGGCGAGAAACTCGGCTACTATCCGGCCTTTGATGGCTTTCAATGGTACAAATTTTAGATCGAATTCTGCCAACATTAGGGTCCATCTTGATATCCTGCCGTTGAGAATGGGCTTTTCGAAAAGGTACTTGATCGGATCCATTCTAGATAGCACTTGTACCTCGTAACTGAGCATGTATCGTCGGAGCTTCTTAGTGGCCCAGACTAGAGCTAAACATGTCTTTTCGAGCATGGTGTATTTACACTCATACTCTAAAAACTTTTTGCTGATGTAGTATATAGCTCGTTCTTCGGAATTGACCGTTTGAGCTAGCATAGCCCCCATGGCTGTCTCTGTCGTAGTTAGGTATAGTGACAAAGGTAAGCCGGGTTGAGGTGGCATCAGGACTGGCGGTGAAGACAAGATTTCTTTGATTCTATCAAAGGCTGCTTGACACTTATCGTCCCATAGTAACCGTTCCCCTATTTTCAGTTTCTTGAAGATCGGTTCACACACCATGGTTAGCTTTGAAATAAACCTGCTAATGTATTGGACTTTTCCGAGAAACCCTCTTATCTCCTTTTCGGGCTTAGAGGGTTGCATCTCGGTGATGGCCTTAATTTTGGCTGGATCGACTTCGATGTCGCGTTGGCTAACGATATGACCCAGTAATTTGCCAGATGTTACCCCGAAACTGCATTTCTGAGGGTTTAACCTCATGTTGTATTTGCGTAATCGGGTGAAGAATTTTCTCAGGGCGGTGATGTGACCGTCCCTATCTTTAGATTTGACGATCATATCGTCCACGTAAACTTCCACTTCTTTATGCATCATGTCATGTAATAAAGTTGTGGCGGTTCGTTGATAGGTGGCCTCGGCATTGATGAGACCAAATGGCATAACAGTATAGCAATAAGTACCCCAAGGTGTAATGACGGTGGTCTTATCCATATCCTCGGTTGCCATTTTTATCTGGTTGTACCCGGCATACCCATCCATAAATGATAGAAGGGCATGACCAGCTGTGTTATCCACAAGTATATCGATGTGTGGTAATGGGAAATCGTCTTTCGGGCTTGTCTTGTTAAGATCCCGGAAGTCTACACAGACACGCACCTTACCGTCCTTTTTAGGAACCGGTACGATTTTTGCAACCCAATGTGGATACTTGGAAACCTGTATGAAACCAGCTTTAAATTGTTTATCAACTTCCTCATTGACCTTAAGGGACTATTCGGGCCTCATGCGGCGGAGTTTCTGCTTAACCGGTTTGAATCCTTCCTTGATTGGTATATGGTGCTCGGCTATTTCACGGTCTATCCCCGGCATGTCCTTGTAGGACCATGCGAAGACGTCTTTGAATTCTTGAAGGAGATTCATGAATTGTTGTTTCTCCTCGGGATCTAAAGATAATCCTATCTTAAGCATCTGAGGTTCTAAGGTTGTTCCCACGTTAATGGACTAGGTTTCTTCGATTACCGGGTTGCGGGACTCCCTTTGCTCTAGCAGCTCGATCAGATGTGGAGGTAGGGATACCTGTTCGTCGCGTTTCTCAATGTCATTGCACAGAATATTTTGGAAATTAAGAAAATTTAGAAAATGAGACAAGTCGTAAGCAGAACGGTTGTTATTATTGCTCAAAAATTGAGAAAATAGCTCGAAAAGAGCTGCCATCTGATCGCTAGTCAGTGGCGGGATTGGTAGGGTGCCCGGGACAGACCCTGAAACACCAGGAATAACTAAAGGGAGAGGGGGAGTAACAGGAGTGACCCTAGCACCGGACTCACGAAACTCAATCCCAGACTCTGACTCGGACTCGGACTCGGACTCAGGCATTTCTCCTTCCCTTGTGATCAGCTTGTAAGTCCTTCCTTGACTGTCAGTCCATTTGACAGCCTTTCTCCAGGCTCTTTTTCCTGTCCCGGATCCAATATCCGAGATTAGTTTAGACGAATCAAAGTTGCGGTTGCGGAGAATGAGATTGACCAGTTCTTCCTTCGGCGCTGGGGCCGCGAGTTCTTCTCCAAAAAGTAGTCCCAGTGCGGGCTCAGCATTCTTAGTATCTTCGGACTGGATGAGGGCGAAGATGTCATCTGGTATAAAGTTGCATTCCTAGGCCAAGTGGGTCCCAGGGTGTGCAGCATTGGGCCGATATAGGCCTGTTTGGACTGGTTCGAACACTGGAGTGACAAAAGTGACAATTCTAGTTCCTGTTTGGCCCATGTTTTCTGGGGTTATGGTGTATCCCAAACCGGCTTCAGACCTCCCGTTATCCAGGACTTCAAAGATTTTTCCTGCGGGCAGATTCAGCCTCGATGTAGCCCCTGGTAAGTACCCCAGATTTTGCAGCATCCGGTCAATGCTAACCGTGAAGTAGGGTCGGAAAAGATACTCTTCCTCGATTGCCCCTATGAAGTCGAACCCCCAGAGATTGGTGCGGCCTGAGGTGTTACAGTTAGCCACAGTCATAGGTGTGGCTTCTAAGGTGATGACGGTATCGTGCAGGGGCAGCTTGATTTTTCGATGCAGAGTGGAGGATACTGCCCTGGTCGTGTGGATCCAAGGTCTTCCTAAAAGAAGGTTAAAGGAAGAAGTCACGTCGATCACTTGAAATTCCATCTCCTTTTCTATCGGGCCTGTTATGATAGTAAGTTCCCCAGCTACTGACTTTGGACTTCCGTCGAAGGCCTGAATGGTTTGAGCTGTAGGAATGTAGTCGGCCTCGGTGATGCCGACGGCTTTGGCGCTCCTCAAGGGGAGGACATTAACTGCGGACCTATCATCGATCAGGGTCATGGGAAGGTACTTTCCACGGCAGATCACCGTAATGTAGAGGGCCATGTTGTGGGCAGGCCCGAACGGTGGTAGATCAGCGTTGGAGAAGGTAATTAGCGGGCCTTCTTCCTTAGCTTTTGCCTTTAGATGGGGCAGGACTGTGGCCACCATTTCAGCTGGAGTAGCCATGGAGTCGATTTTGACTTGATCGAGGGCCTTAGTGAGTGGCTCCCGATGTTCCTGTGAGCTAACTAGGAGTTGCCATATAGAGAGGTCAACTCGAGTCCTGTTCAGCTGCTTCACGAGAGCCTTTTCGGTGGTTGGCTCCCCTGGGGCGGCCTCCAACCTAGACGGCTCGGCGATGATAAGGGCGTGATTACAGGCTAAGGCTTTGGACTTAACCTTCTGGATCTCTTCGGGCGTGATGGGAACAGCTTCCCCCTTGGCGAGATAGACTTCGTCTTCGTCGTTGCACCAGATCCCGTTTATTTGCGGGATAAATGGAGAAATGAGATGTGAGCAATCAACTATTTCCCCGGCAAAAATGGCGTGAGGGGCCAACGGATTATCCTTGTTGTTGGGCTTGCCTCCAGGTAAAGGTATCTTTCCACTTTCGATGAGATCCTGGATAAGATGCTTTAGCTTCCAGCATTTCTCGGTATTGTGTCCCTTGCCACGATGGTATTGACAATAGGCCTGGATGTCGTAGGCTTTGGAGCGACGTTCGACCGAGACTTCGGGTGTTGGGCCTATCGGGTTGATCAGGCCTTTCGATGATAGCCTTTGTAAGGCATTTGCGTTGGTGGTACCTATGTCGGTGAATACCCGGGGTGTGGTATTCTTCTTGGACGGAGTATCAAGTAGATTAACCTCGTCAAAAATGCTACGAGCAGCAGTAGCAGACGTGGGCTTGCTTGTGGATGAGCTGGCCCCTTGATAACCCTTGGCAGAGGCCTTAGTGAGGCTCTTCAATCTTAGATCATCTTCAATTCTCGTGCCCATTTCAGTTAGGGCAGCGAAGTTGGGTATGATGGCGTACCGGAGATGGATCCGGTAAGCGAGAAGGAGATTCTTCACGAAGGCTTCTACCAGCACTTTCTCGCTGGGTTTGTCGACTAGTTTGACGCTTTCGGCCCTCCAGCGCTGAAGGTATTTTGTAAATCCTTCCTTTGGTTCCTGGGCCATTACTTCCAGGGTGCGCATCGTGGTCTTGATTTCGGTGTTGTCGGCGTAGTTCCGAGCGAATTCCGTCGCCACATCATCCCAAGACTTGTATTTCTTGGAATCGAGCCTGTAGAACCAGGCTCTCGGGTGCTTCTCGAGGGAAGAGGCAAACAAGTGCTTGAACATGTTTGACTTAACCCCCTTAAGGGCCATGAATTCCTTGAAAGCCCGGATATGTAATACCGGGTCTTCAGTTCCGTCGAACATTGGGAGGCCCATCAGGTTGAGATTGGCAGGCAACTCGTCGGTTAGGGGTGCATAGGCCCGAGCATTCTCCATATGAATTGAGTTGTGGGTCGACAGATGGACCTGTTCCTGCAGTTTGTGGACTGCGCTGGCCAAATGAGCTAACGGCCCATTGGTCTCGACTCCACCACTAGGAGTTCCTTGTTCGACTGCGCTTACCCGCGTGAGGATGGCGATCTGGTCCTGCCTCATCTGTGTCAGTTGATCCTGTAGCTTAGTCAACGAAGCTGTCAACTCATCAATGGCTTCTTTCGTCATGGTTCGGGTGAAGGGTGGCCTGTCTGTAAGAACACCGTGTAATCAGAAACGGACCCAGATAGTGCATCCCGAGCAAGGAAAGACTAGACTTAGAAAAGGGACTGAGAAACCGACTCCTAGACGGGTGACTCGTGGACGATGGGCTTTCCTTAGGATTTGGCAAACTGGGCCTAGTCCTGTTCGAAGGAAGATCCATGTGTGAATTCCCCAGATTTTGGACTCGAATGTGTAAATGGGCTTCCCTTTATAGAAGTTCGTTCTACGTAAGCGGGCCGTGCCTTGACAGATAAGGCGGATGGGATGGGGGGAGAAACTCGTGATGTAGGATCGACGGAGTTTCGACGCTAGAGATTCTAACTTATGACAAGACCCGACACTACTAAATACGGGAAGTCCTAAGGAGAAGAAATTTTTGAAAATGAAAATTTGGATTTTTAGAAAAATAATCCGAAAAATTGGATTGGATGGCCCGATCTTTTTGAAAACCGAAAAGTATCGTCAGCCGGAATTTTCGGAAGTTTTGATAAGGTTTGGACGGCATACCGGCTAAAAATTGGCTTTTTTGAGTCAAAAATCATAAGTCCTAAATTCGGTAGCTTTCCGGGTTTTGAAAATGGATGTTTTTGAAAATATGCATTTTTTGAAATGATGGTTTTTTGAAAAAGATGACAAGTAAATCAAGTAGCACGTAGTCATGGAAACAGTATAATGACGTCATGTGTGCTCTTAATCTAAGTCTCGGTCGGTCGAAATAGGGTCTATACCAACGACGATAGCTTTCTCGCAAATCAGGACGGTCCTCCTAAGCCGAGTTGGTCTTTAGAATCTGCCGTAAAACCCATGCGAGTTCCGCCATCGAAGTCTTTAGTGCGCCCATTTAGGAACGCACCACGGTATAGTGGGACGTCGGTCACAAGTAACCGGCCCGGGAAAAATTGGGTTATACATGAACCATCGAACTAAAACGTGTACATTACTATTCGAACGATTTCTTTTCGAGTCTCACCCTGAGGATGTCGATGGTAAGTGACACATCAGTTGATCCCCAACGGAGTCGCCAAATTGTAGACATCACATAGGTCCACCCCGACGCGGCCACGCGCGGGTTTGGGGAGGCAAATGAATCTCCATATGAGAATGGATCGAATTGAAATTTAAATCGAAGTAGGAGTCGCCACCGAACTTTGTGGGAGTTCGGGCCCGTTCGAACCCCACTCTATGTCGTAGTGGCCCGTGTAAAAAATATGGCTCATTCCGATTTCAGAGTTTATTGGGTTCGTCCCTTTGCATTACGATACCGATACCGACATTATCGGATACCGTGTATTGAATGACTCTCGTATGCCAACGGTTTCGGACATCCTGAAACCACAGTTCTGAGTAAGGGGTGAGGGTACGTGTTGGGAAGTTCACAAAGAACACCCAACCCCGCCCGCACTTAGCGTCCTGTACTAAGATATCGTTCGTTTTTTGTGTACGCGCGTTAGTATGATGGTTGAATGATATGCAAAGAGCGTTTTGACTAAGTATGTGAAATATGTTTAGCTACATCGTTTACTGCATCTAAACTAATAACGTCAAAGTTGTTTTAGCATGTGATGTTCATTTTAGTACAATAAAATAAACAACGAAATAAAAGCGACAACGATTACAATATACGAGTGGCATACCACCCGGAAATACAATGCAACCGACAATACAATACAGCAATTGCGATAAACGAGTTAAAAGAAATAAACACGACACGACGCGGTTTTGAAAGGACTAGATTCACATGATAGACTTGACACATGTTGACCGAAATCGCTTGAAAAAGATTTATCGAGACTTGTAGCGTGTAAGACGCGTTAATTTAGGCGTAATTGGGGCTACTCAGCCGAGTCATGGAGGGACTCGGTCGAGTATCCCTTGAAAAAAAGCTTCTGCCCGACTTTTGGAGTGTCACTCGATCGAGTGGCTATGGCACTCGATCGAGTGCCTCCTGTTCGAGTGATGACTCGATTTGCAAGTTTCGAAATTGCTTTTAATTTTTGAAGACTGATAATTTCGTTAAGTCGTGTAAGAATACGGCACAATTTATACTCGACTTAAAATCTTCAAAACTCGTAAATATTTGATATTCGACTATGAAATCGAGATCCAATACTTAGAGTGATTATAAAAAAGAGAAAAATGTTTTTAGAAATTGTTTTTGAATCAAAATAAATCCCTCTGCGTTGTAATGTCGTATTAGTCTTTTTAGGACTATGTGACGATTATTTCGGCATCAACGAGATTATTCTTAAAATAGTTTTAATGATTGATACCTTTAGATCCGATATTCGACTATAGAGTCCAAATCGAATCCTAGGGATGACGCTTTATTAATAGTACGATAATATCGATATTAGGAACGAGAAAAGAAATAAAAAAAAGACGTGACGACGACCCGTAAATAGGACCGGACGGACGAGAGAAAGAGAAGAAAAGGGAGAAGTCGGAATTTTGTAACACCCTCAACCTACATGCTTAATTATCTTGAAAACGGACTCGTAAGTAGCGGCCTAGGCGTGGGAGCGTTAAGATTTATATAGGAGAGTTATGGTGTGTATGGTTAGGGAGGGGATTTGGCGAGTTTTTACTCTCGGGTTTGTATATGGTTTGCCTAAAATTGCCTAGAATTTCGGGTTGGTATTTGTGTTTGGTTTGCCTAAAATTGCCTAGAATTTCAGGTTAGTATTTGGATGTCGGGATGTTATGGATGAATTGTTGGATGCATGAATGAATTGTTATTGATGTGACTTGAATGTTGTGTCTTGTAATTGTTGTGTAGGAGGGTGTATTTATAGGAGAGATTCCCTGACTTGGATGGGAAGAAACTCTTGTTTTGGATAGGAATAGGAGAGATTCCCTGGCTTGCTTCGGGAGGAAGAAACAAGCGGTGTGGATGGAATAGGATTCCGACTTTGAGTAGGAAAAGGTTGCTTGTAAGGGAAGAAAACGCCGATTGGGGTGAAGTAGGCTTCCGGTTTTGGTTGATTTCGTGAGTCCACTCGATCGAGTGAGCTGGTCCACTCGATCAAGTGGGTCTAGCCGGGTGGGAGACTCCTTTTGGAGATCGATTTTTATCTCTTATGGAATTGTTTAATGCTTTTTGTTCCTGATTTTTGTAAGGAATCTGACTTCGAATCGGATTTTCGAGTTTGCGTCAGATATTTTTGGCTCGGGAATATCTTTGACCGGGGTTCGACTCGGTTGCTAAAAGGCGATTTTGCCCCTGGTGTCGGATTCGACCCAAATTAGTCTTATTTGACTCGAAACGACCCACTAGGCCTGGATTTGAGGTTGATTTTGTGAGATTTTTACTCCATAAAAAGCCTAAACCAAATGTCCATGATTTCGAGCCCATATCCGAGTCCATTAAAGCATGTTCGCGTCCGATCATCATCGGGTGTTTGTCGGAAACTACTATAGACACCTGGCGGTCAAAATATGGGTGTCTACACATAGTACCAACAAAAATCGAATTCTCAACTACAATGGAGAAGATGAGACACCATGGAAGCTGGTTTAAAGGAAGAAAACATTGGGTTAAGTGTCTTTTGAGAGAGGAGAATAAGATGTTGTATGAGAGAGAAATTTTATTGTTTCTAGGAATTGATTATTAACACTTAATGCTAGTTTAGTTAGGTAATGCACTTTACCCTATGCTAGTCAATCTCAACCCTTCATCCTATTCTAATCCAATGCTTAATAATGGGACTTATGAACTTATAGGGAGGGGTGTCCTTATGTGAACCCTTCTATATATATATATATATATAATAAATTCAAACCTCAAATTAGGAAAGTATCATAAATAACAAAAAAAAATCAATTAGAGAATCTTTTAGTTATTATAATATATATTTAATCTATTATATTAATGTAATGTTTTACAATTCTGACGTAAAAATCTTTCGACTTCATCTTTTAAAAATATTATCGTAAAATAAATTATAAAAATGAAATAATTAGATTCGTGTTAAAAAATGCTTTCATTAGAGTATAAATTTCATATTATTTGTTTCACATTATGTGATGAATTTATTACATATAACAGTTGTAAAATTATCCCACATCGACAAATTATAATATGATAATGAAATTCTATATTATAAATAAGAGTAATCATTCGTTATTTGATATCTATCAAAAGTCTTTTGAATCTCAAAAAGAGTTCTTAAGACTATAAACGTCAATTAGTTATCCTATATTAAAAATTTATGAAATTTTATATTATAAATATTAGTAATCATTCGGTTTTAAATATTGATCAAAAAAACTTTTGAGTCTTAAAAAAAAACTTTTAATATATAGGACTACAAATTTAAAATCATCTCATGTATTTCTTAGTCTTAAAAAGAGTTGATGGTTGACTATAAACTTAAATAAATAAATTATCCTACATCGAAAAATTATAATAAGTTGATGAATCAATATATATTACTCCGTAAGAACTAAGATTTTTAAGACTAAATTTTTTTAACATTATTTGTTTATGTGATGTGGGATAATTTAATTTTTTTTTTGTTTAAATCATTATTCTTTGTTTCATATTTTAAATCATTATTAGAGTATAGATTTCGTATTATTTGTTTCACATTCCGTGATGAATTTAGTACATATAACAGTTGTAAAATTATCCCACATCGACAATCTATAATATGGTTATGAAATTCTATATTATATAAATAAGAGTGGTCATTCGTTCTTAGATATCTACCAAAAATCTTCTGAATTTCAAAAAGAGCTCTTAAGGCTATAAGTAAATTATCTTACATCGAAAAATTACGATGAGGTGATGAAATTTTATATTATATCATTTGGTTTAAATATCGACCAAGAAGAACTTTTAAATAAGAGTAATTAATATGAATATTTTAATTATGATGAGGTGATAGGAGACAAACTTAAATAAATTATCCCACATTGAAAAATTATAACAAGTTGATGAATTTTATATTATGAATAAAGAGTAATCATTCGTTCTTAAATATCAATAAAAAAAACTTTTAATTCTTAAAATATCTCTTAATAAGACTACAAACTTAATCGAAAATTTATAATAAGGTGATGAAACTTTATATTATAAATAAGAGTAATCACGTACTTCTATATTAACCAAAAAAATTTTGAGTCTTAAAGATAACTTAAAACTATAAACTTAAGTAAAATTTTCTCATATTAGAAAAATTATAAAGTTTCATCAACCAAAAATCTTTTGAGTCTTAAAAAAGTTGTTAACACTATACATTAAATAAACAAATTATAATAAGGTGATGAAATTTTATACATTATAAATAAGATTATTAATAATTCGTCCATAGACTTCAACAAATAATCTTTTGACTCTTCAAAAAACTTCCAAGTATGGTGACATCAACCAATAATTATCCCACATCGATAAATTATAATAAGGTGATGAATTTCTATTACGGCTTGTATAAATAATAATAATCACCTTCAATACAAATAATAGAAAAATTATCTCACATCGACAATTTATTAATAAGGTGATGAAATTCTATATATAGAGTGAGGATCCGGTGAGTCTTCCTCATTAAATGAGTCCGTCCCGTAATTTAGGGCCATTAGATCTAATGAGATCAACGACTCTCGTTAAAAAACACACAAAGCAAGATGTCACGCATCCCTCTCCCTACATTCCATGAACTTTCAGCTTTTAGTAAAAAATCTCAAAATCAACAGCTCTCCTAGATTAATCAAAAATTAAAAATTAAAGAGTAAAAACTTCAGACATGACATGCATAGTACAGGATGATTGATGATGCTCCCTTCTAAATCAAAGCATCATTAATTTGTGCGTTTAATGCCCTTATTTTGTAATCCACTGCAACGATGTATGGATGGATGAGACATCATTTATACTGTGTACATAGGAGGAGGGTGTTATGCTCTGCTATTCTGATTTGTGGGCATCAATTTACATGGAATCTTTTTCTGCCTCTGTTTTTCTTCTTCTTTAAACTGAAACGACATGAATTAAAACTTAAACTAAATTGAAATTATGTCGAATATGGCCAAACTATTCTGTATAGGATCGTGGAATCGGGAAAGGAATGACTTTGATGCTCCCCACACTGTTTCTACCTTCAATATGTCTCATTCAGTTTCTGGTTTTTAGAAGTCTATACCTCTCATTCGTCAGGCATTCTGATAATCGGCGAGGTAGTGAAAGGCAAAGTATCTGTTGCCCATCACTATGCTGAATCCATGATGTTACAGTAATATGATTACAGTATCAGTATTATATTACAGTAACTATGTTACGGTAAACTCTAATAGTGTTACTGTATCAGTATTACCGTAAAGTGTAAACTGTAATAGCATTATGTGGACATGACGTAGGTCCACCCCGACGCGGCCACGCGCGGGTTTGGGTAGGCGGATGAATCTCGTGGTAAGATTGTTCTCGGGTTCGAAATTTAAGTCAAAATGGAGTCGCCACCGAATTTTGTGGTTATTCGGAACCATTCGAGCCCACTCTATGTCGTCATGGGCTATACACAAAGTAAGCCCACTTCGATTTCAGAGTTTATGGGGCTCGTCCCTTTGCATTGTTATATCGATACCGTTTACACCGGCTTTCGTGTATAAAATGACTCTCGTGCGCCAAGGGTTTCGGACATCCGGAAACCAAGGTTCTGAGTAAGGGGTGAGGGTACGTGTTGGGAAGCCCACTAAGGACACCCAACCCCGCCCGCACATGGCGGCCTCTACTAAGACATCGTTCGTGTTCGTGTACGCGCGCTAGTAAAACGACTAAATGATATGCAAAAAACGTTTTCGGGCTAAGCATGTGAGTTATTGGTTAACTACGTCATTTAATGCATCTTGATTCACGTCAAAGTGATTTAGCATGTGATGTTCATTTAAGGCAATAAATAGCAAACATCAAGAATAGAAAACTCGTAAATAAATTACAAATTACACGGGCGGAATACAACCCGAAATTCACAATAGAACGAGCAATAAAATAGAATAATTGAATTAAATAAGAAGAGCGATAAATAAATACACGGCTCGACAAAGACCCGTATACAATAAATGCACACTAGATCGTGAATTAGTTAGATGGACGAACTTTAATTAATTACGCATTATATTGCATATTAATCAAAGGACGGAGGTTCGAGACCTAGGTGTGGTGCTAACCCGATCTCGAACTTCGATGCCTTGTCCCGACTTATCACCTCGAGAAATGGAGTCTAAATTAATTATGTGTCGGATACGACTAAAGAGTCGTCGACATAAAATTAATAGTGCGAGACCGTCGATCAAAATCGTTTTAGGTGTCGTGATATGCATGAGTTTTGAAAATTAGAATTACGTGATTGATTATGCACGTGTCGACTAAAAGTCGTAAAAAAAATGACGAGGCTCGAATGTTGCATTGAAGCTCTCGAATTTCTGGGCTACAGGACCCACTCGATCGAGTCATGGCCTAACTCGGTCGAGTGTGTCTTTAACGTAGCTACTGTCCAGATTTTTGGGTGCTACTCGATCGATTAGCCTATGTACTCGGTCGAGTAGCCCTTGTACGAGTGATAACTCGTTTCATTTTATTTTCCAAAATCGATGGTCGGCTAAATTAAATACAAATATTGCACGATTTGAATTTAATTCGGCTTCCGGTGCTATAATCGTGTATGCATGCGATTATAACATCGTTATCGGATTTTTATGAAAACGTTATCGTTTAAATTAGAAATTTTGAATTAGTGACGAAATTGCATCCCTCTACGTCACGACATCGAAACTAATCCTTTCGGATTATGTGATATCGGTTTTCGTGTCAACGGGTTCCGCACTAATCTTGGAAATGGGATCAAATACGTTCAACTATGACCGATCACGATCACATCACGTCCTTGAGCACATTGGGGCGGCGCTCCTCGAAAGGGCGCCACCTCCGTCGTTACTCGTAAAGGAATTAGATGGACTTTAGGCGATCGTCATAGTTAAACGTATTCGAAACCGAGATTTTGATATTAGTATGTATATATACACGGTATAATAATGTTAGATGTTAGAATACGGAATTAAAGTGTTAGTAAACGATAAAAAAGTTAGTGTTAGAGTACATAAATAAAATGTTAGTATACAAATATAAATAAAAAGTTAGTATGCACAAAATTAAAGGTTAGTGTTAGCGGTTAGTAATAATAATAATAATAATAATAATAATAATAATAATAATAATAATAATAATAGTATATAAAAAAGAAACGAAAAAGAAGAAGGGAGAAAGAGATGACGGGGTTTGAATTACACCCTCAACCTACATGCTTAATGGCCTCGGAAACGAACTCGTAGTAGCGGCGTGTGCGCGGGAGTGTCGAGATATGTAGGGTGAGTTAGGGTGTGTTTGGTTAGGGAGAGGATACTCTCGGGTCTTTGACGAGTTTTGATCTCGAGTTTGATTGTATGTATGTGTGTGTAGAGAGGATGTGAGTGTATAGGTTGAATATAGTAGAAATGTAGGGTTGAATGTTGTGTAAGTGTGATGAAAAGATGGCTGAAATTATGATGTCAAAAGTTGTATAATGTGATGGGTTGATGGGGTATTTATAGGAGAACCCCACGACCTAGGGTCACTCGATCGAGTGGCCCTAGTGCACTCGATCGAGTGCCCTTGCAAACGGGCAAAACCCGGTTTTTGGGGCTCCACTCGACCGAGTGGGTCTATCCACTCGATCGAGTGGATCAAGCAAATCGAGCTATTTTAGGAAGAGGTTGACTTTGTTGATTTGTTTGTTTTTATTTGAATTTAGACTTGGCGCCAGCTTCTAGAAGCTGAATTTGGCTGATTTTTGTGTCGGATTCATCTTTATCGGGTTTTGACCCGGTCGCCAAAAGACGGTTTTATTTCCGGTGTTGGTTTTGGCCCAAATTAGTCTCATTTTATTGGGAACGGCCCACTGGGCCTGGATTTGAGGTCGGTTTTGAGAGATTTGCACTCCGCTAAAAGCCCACGTCGGATACTATTGATTCTGAGTCCGTATTTGAGCGTATTAAGTCACGTTGACGTCCGATCATCATCGGGTATTTTGTCGGGAACTGCTATAGACACTAGCAGGCAAAATGCGGGTGTCTACACATTACAATCACAATTTCACTGTTACATTGTTACCGTAACAGACGATTCTTACAGTAACAATAAGCAAGTTACGTAGTTACAATGTAAGTGACCCACAATTTTATAGAAAATCTAACTAATATTTTCGATGCAATGTACGCTTGTCATTAAAATCATAAAAATTGAGCAAGCAATTTTTATCAAACTGAGATGTCGTGCGACTTTGAAGTCTTATTGTAGAACTTGCTTCAATTTTGTATAAATTAGAGATCTTGGGGATATTTTTAGGGTTAATTCAAAAAAATTAATTGTTAAGGAAAAATTTAGATTTCAAAAGATGAATAGATTTGAAGAGATCAAGGGTTTGGAGAGAAAAACAAAGAGAAAGAGGTATAGATTTGAAGAGAAAGTAGAGCGAGACACTAGAAGGGAGAAGAAGAGATGTGATTAATCACAGCCATTCATATGATATGAACGTGTGGCTCTGATTTGCGGAACAGACTCATTTAAAGAAGACCGACTCACCGGATGCAATTCCTATATATATATATATATATATAATAAATTCAAACCTCAAATTAGGAAAGTATCATAAATAACAAAAAAAATCAATTAGAGAATCTTTTAGTTATTATAATATATATTTAATCTATTATATTAATGTAATGTTTTACAATTCTGACGTAAAAACCTTTCGACTTCATTTTTTAAAAATATTATCGTAAAATAAATTATAAAAATGAAATAATTAGATTCGTGTTAAAAAATGCCTTCATTAGAGTACAAATTTCATATTATTTGTTTCACATTATGTGATGAATTTATTACATATAACAGTTGTAAAATTATCCCACATCGACAAATCATAAAAACTTACTTTTAATATTTTTATTATATAATAGACATTCAGATATACAACTTTCATGAAGAAACCTAAGGCTAATTCGAAACCTATTCTACCCAGAATAATCGTAAACATACATCATACATCACAAATTCCATTTTACAACATGTATTGTTTAGTGATAAATCAATAAATAGTTAACTTTAAACTTGGTGATATAATGATTTAGTTCTAAATATGATGTTACATGTTAGTTAGAGTCTAAAAACTATACTACGAGATTTGAGGCGAAGAAAAGTTAGGTTATCTATTAGCAATTCTCTGGACCAACTATAACATCAAATATACTAAGATCGGAGCCTCCTTCCTCTTGCTCGCTCCTCTTCATGAATAAGTTAGAAGGACACAAAAAAAAAATTTAGTAATTGTACTAGGAATAAGACTTAATAATAAAGAGTATAAGGTGAGGAAAAGAAAGAGTATGTACTCTTGAGATATTGTGGTGTAAACACCTTTGAACTTAGGAAAATTTGTATGATTTTCTTTGGTTTTTTTAGATGGATCTTTGAAGGAGTGTTTAAGTTAGTGAATGCATGAGTAAATGAAGAGAATAAGGCGGGTTATAAGCACTCAAGTCGTCCCTTTGATGGGGGGCAAAGGGTGGACATAAATTTGACAATTCCTCAAAGTAGTTAATCATACTTTAAGAAGTACAATACTAGAAATGATGTTTTTGATTAATTAGGCATATTTTGAGGCTTGGACTTAAAAGTGACGTTTTTTTTGCCAGCCGGGAAAGAAACTAGTTTCAACAATACTTTCGTGCTGAGATGGCTAATCCATGAGCATGCTTATTTAGGATCCTAAGGATAAGCTGAATAAAAAAACAATGGAAAAAGTTGATAGAGTCTAGAATGTCGTCTAGAATTCTTCGAAGGTCGTTTCTCTGGTTGTAGGGGAAGCATAAGGCTTCGATAAGCTTTAGACAATCACTGGTAACTTTGACGTGCAGAATCTTTCTTTGTCGAGCCCAAATGCATGCGTTCAGGATCGTTAAGGGCTCGGCGTTTAAAGATGAGGGGGCTCTAAAAGTGCAAGAAGCATCAGCGAGAATTTGGTCTTCTCTGCAAACAAAACTCAGCCACCAGCATCAGTCCAGGACACATCAACATTGATTGTATGGGCATCATAGCAGGGAAGAGCTCCCACCAATTGCAAGGGGAGGCCGTCTGAAAGTTAGAAATATGGTGATCTTGTGTGTTAGTTTGACCTCTAGTGGAGCGTAAGCAAGGTTGAAGCCTATTGATCTCGTCGAGCACAAGCGATAAAGGGAGGAGGGAGCCCCGAAAGACCTGATTATTCCTACATATCCAAAGCATCCAAATAGTACCCAGGAATTTGTAGAGGAGCCAGTCTTCGTCATTTTTAGATTTTAGGTAATGAAGCCATTTAATAATCCAGGAGGTGATGTCGACAGTTTTCGCAAGCTCATAGTTAACGCCAAGAGGGCCACAAAGCCAGAATCTAGAGGCAAGGGAACAATCTCTGAAGATGTGCGCCAGAGTTTCAATTTCGTAGCAACCATTACCCTCGCAATAGAGACAGTAGCGGTGTGTAGGAATGTTACGCTTCAAGAAGGCCGCACCAATAGGAAGACAATTATTAAGAATTTTCCATAGGAGTATTTTCATTTTTGCGGGCAATGGAGTTTCCACAAGGTCTTTTGCAGAAGAGTTTTACATCCTGTCTGAGCCTTGAACTATATTGATTAGCTTGTTTTCCCATATAATGAGTGTAAGCCCGCTTATAACCAGACTTGACGGAGTAATTACCGTCAGGAGGGCATTACCAGTAATGTCTGTCATGCTTGCAAATATTGAAGATATGAATACCTGAAATGCGACCAGCCCAGAAGGGAGAAAATTACTGATTGAGAGTACCAGTATTCCAGGAACCATCAGAAGAAAGAATGTCCGAGACAGTCATAGGGGTGTCACCTTCATCAATCGTGTTAACCCCAGTTTTTGGAATTGGGATCATACCCTCAACCCATCTATCATCCCAGATGCTTAGTGCGCTATTCCTGCTAAGGGACCAGGCCAGATTCCTATTGAGCTATTCCAAACCCCATTTAACACTTCTCCACCCCCAAGAGCAGTATCGATTAGACCTTGAGAGGCAGTGGGTGATGGAATTGCAATTAAGTCTACATTTTGTAAAGAAAAGTCTGCTGATGAGGGAGTTAGTGTTAGTCAGGATTTTCCAGGCCGTCTTTGCAAGCAGGGCCTGATTGAGGCACATGGTGTTCCTAATCCTAATTCCACCCTCAGATTTTAGGAGACTGATAAAATCGAAGCTTCTCCAGTGCACAGTACGATTATCCTTGGTTCCAGCCCACCAAAAATGCGACAAAAGAGCGTTGATCCTCTTGGTCACACTTACCGGTATGCAAAATACCGATAGAAAGTAAATAGAAAGTGAGGCAAGAACGGAGGAGATGAGTGTAAGCCTACCAGCTGGAGAAAGAGTTGAGCTGCTCTAGGAGCTAGCCCTCTTCTTGATTCTACGAATGATATTGTTGTAGAACGCTTTCTTTTTATCGCCAATTAAGATGGGAATTCCAAGGTAGTTCCCCATCTCATTCTTATTCCTGATACGCAAAGTTCCAGTGGCTAGCATTGGCAAGAGAGGTTGAAGAGTAAAAAAAGACAGCAGATTTGTGGTAGTTAATAAGCTGTCCCGAAGCGTCGCAGTATTCCTGTATGACGTCTTTCAGGGAGTTTACAGATTGAGCATCACAGTGGGAGAAGAATATGGCGTCGTCATTAAAAAAGAGGTGGATAATACTAGGAGCAAGTCGACTTATTTTGATGCCCTTAATCCGATCAGCAAGTTGGGCATTGAGAATATTAGTCGATAACACCTCCATTGCGAGAATGAAGAGGTATGGCGACATTGGGTCCCCTTGACGGAGCCCCCTAGTATGATAGAATCTTCTTGTTGGCGTGCCATTGATGAGAACTTCGTAAGAAACTGTAGAGATACAGTTCATTATTAGATCGATAAACTTACCAGGGAAATTCATAGTGAAGAGCACATGCCTCAGAAACGACCATTATAATCTATCGAAAGCTTTGCTCATGTCGATCTTAAAGGCCATGAGACCAGACTTATGTCTTTTGTTACAGTTGTTATGGTGCATAGTCTCACGAGCAAGTAAGATGTTGTCACTGCAGGTTCGCCTGGGCATGAATCCACTCTGGAAAGGGCCCACAACATTGATAATAACTTTCTTAAGGCGGTTGGCGATACACATAGTGATAATCTTCATAATTGTATTGCAGAGGCTGATTGGCCTGAAGTTCTCTACGCTCTCCGGATGGTCAGATTTAGGAATCAAGGTGATGAAAGTTCGATTGAATTCTTTAAGAATGTTGCCACTATTGAGACAATGACAAACAGCCTGTGTAATATCCTCTTTAATATATACCAAAGTCACTGGAAGAAAATAGCAGGTATCCCATCCGGTCCTGGGGATTTGAGAGAGCCCAATAGGAAGACAGGGGATCGAACTTCCGTAGGAGTGAAAGGCGTGTTAAAAGCAATGTTCTCTTCAGAGAGTTTATTGTTAAGATTGTTGAAAGTCAGGAGACGGTTAGGAGTTTGGAGATGGCCGTCATGATCAGTAACCTGATGCGAACAAAAGCTGGAAAGAGGATTGCTGGTAATATCCTTTGTAATTTCATAAATCTTAGAGAAGTAATCAACAAACACTTTGCAAATTTCCTATTGATTATAAGTCCATTTGTCTTCATCAACTTTGATACCCGCAATGAACTTTTTACTAGCCCTACCTTTCACCTAGTTGAAGAAGAATTTAGTAGGGGTGTCACCATTAGTATCCCAGGTGATCTCTGCTCTTTTTCTCCAATATTTAGCAGCAACAATAGTGAAATTGATCACTTGATTATGATGGAGATTATAGTTAGAAGCACCATGCCCTTTGAAGATGTCATCGAGGACGGAGCAGAGGAGATCATTGAAATCCGACCATTTTTTCCCACATTCTAGTCTCTTGTCAAGCAACCACTTTTTCATTATAGTTCTAGAGGTAGCCAGTTTCCTGCCCAAGATGTAGGAGGGAGAACCTTTAATGCCATGAGAGGAGGAGGGCTTATTCCAGGCGTCAGAAACCTTAAGGATGCAATCAACATAATCTAAGTTCCAGGCTTCGATTTTATAGGGACGGGCCTTGTTGTCGCTGCAAAGATGAAGGTGAATATCGATCATGGCATGGTCACTGATCTGAATAAGTAGTAGTTGATAGCAGTATTCGAGAAGATGCTCAGCCATGTAGGAGACACGAAAGCTTTATCCAGTCTTTCGTAAACCCTGTCGTTACCATCCCTGTTGTTACACCATGTGAATCGAGGTCCTTTGAAAGGAACATCAATAATATTCCAGCTAAGTTTCCATCTAGTGAAGGAGTCAGCACCCCTCAAACTATTATTATTATTATGGCTGAGTTTATCTTCAGGGTACTCAACCTGATTACATTCCCCCATAAGAAGGAACGGTAAATCCAAGGAAAAAAGTGATGGTTTGCCATGCCTTAGGATGATATTTATGAGTTTATTTTGTCACACAATGGTTAAGAGAAAAGTACGGAGATCGAAAGTTGAGAAACGATTCGTCGGGTGACGATTTTCGATGCAAAGGAGCTGTCCAGTATAATATTTTTATGATTAACTTAGAAATTGTAATTTTGAATATGCCATTGTTTAGGTCTTGGAAAAATAATTAAGTTAGGCTTTTGAAATATCTCAATCGGAGTCCGTATGAGAAAATAGAAACCATTTTTCGAAATCACGGAGAAATGCGATAACGATAGAAATTTCAGTTTTGCAAACAATGAAGTGAAATAGAAAGGTTCCAAAGGCACAAGAATTGAATATTACTATTTAAAATATTTTGTCGAGACTGAATTTATTAATATTAATCGTTATTAGAAATAACTAAAATGGTCAAAAACACGAGGTGTCACAACCACAACCAAAGACGGGCGTCCTACATTGGCGTGTTGGGCACTCGACCCTCTAAAACCGCCCCCCTCTCAAAGTGGTCGTTGATGTATGAACTAACTAAAGTATGGGGCGTACTATAAACCGGGGGCTCTAAATTGTCCCCGATCCAACCCTTAACCTCATCACTATCTAACCTAGGGCCCTCCGGAGCCCACCTAATCGACTCGGGACCCTAAGGCAGCCACGTGATAACCCCGAAATCCTATAAAGTCAGGTCGACCTCGCTAAACGACATGTGGAATGTCGAGGTCGTGTCATGAAAGCGATTTATCATCGCCCTAACCATCATCAGGTTGCACTTAGTCTTACAATCTATCAACCGGACCCAGTGTCCAACTAATGGGCCCAGAGCCATCCTCATAACCACCTTCTTAACCTCGGGGCTAAGCTTCAGAGCGTAGATCTCTAAGCACGTGGTGAAGCCCGAGAAGGTCTTCATCGAACCTGGGGGCTGCAAACCGTGACAATACAAGTATAAATAAAAAAAAACAAGCACAAATCGAATTCAAAACATGAGCCAATGACAAAAATTGAGGTACTTACCTTGCCGTTTACGGTATGGCTGGGCACGTGCAAGTTTGGACGGAGCAATAATTGTCGACCGTCCCAATCCCGAGCCCAAACGGGATCCTCGTAAACAGCCTCCTCTTCCTCGTCAACAGGTCCAGCGACATATTTCCTCCTAGCCACTGTCACAGGCAAGGTACGCCTCGTGACTCGATCAAAAATAGCCTCGTCTACGACGGCCCCAGGCTCAAGGCGAGGCAAAGGATCCCTCCGTCGCTTCTTGCGGGCCACCCGGGAAGTCAGGGAACTCGAACTAGTAGCCTCAACACTAGTACCAGCTGTAGAAACTCCCTCGAGACGTCTCGTACCATTTCCAGCTGCAAATTCGGTCAGGACAACCCAAATAGGTCAAAATAAGGTCAAAAATTCGGAAAGCAATATTAAAATTCCGAAAGACCCACTAGCACCCATTTTCGTTCCCGGTCAAAATAAAAGTGGTTTCGGGAAAATCCGAAATCATTACGGTATCATTTGGTTTGTCGTAAGTGTCACAAACCCGCACGGAATGACCTGAGTGCATTTCGACTCGGGAAAATCGACATGTGAACTACCCATAACACCACAAGCAAAATCTAGCAAGTTTACAAGAGTCAAGTACGAGAATAAACGGGAAATCAACCGTAAATCTTAGTATCTCGACTTTCACCCATGGGAGGTCATTAAACTACTTCTAAGTTTTCATCTCAAGCAAATAACTACACTATCAAGCTATATCGTACCCTAATTCAACAAAAGGACCAAAAACGAGCATCGAAACATAGCAAAACCAAAACACCCAAATCAACTTCTAGGGTTTAGTAAAATTAACCCACAACCGTACCAATTAAGCACAAATCGAAAATAGGTGAGTAAGGAACAATTACCCAGAGTCGACATAACCGAGTATGATGGAAATTGAGTCGGAAATCGGTTGATCGAATCGATAGTATAGGTTTGGGGTGAAGAAGATCGCGCGTCTGATTTCTTGGACGAATGAGCCTTTACCCTTTTCAATCACGAAACTTAAGCAAAACTGGAAAACAAAACTTGGGCCGCCTCACTGTGGGCGCCCAAATATTGGGGCGCTGCAACCCGGGCAACTCAATTTTGGGCCGCAGTAAGTGGGGTGTCCTTCCCCTCAACATAAACAAAATCTGATTGACCCAAATGCAATTATCAATACCCTCAAGACGTACATTCAAAATAAACAGTAACGGAGCAATTTACTCCTCCTCAGCAGATCAAGCAAGTCTTACTACCTCCCCCTAACAGAATGACTAAAATCAATCTACCCCTCCCCAGCGGAATAAGCAAAACATATGAAATCCCCAGCTAGTACGACAGCCCGTACTAAAACCTATGGCAACTGAATATACTATCCCAACAGATCGAGCATTTCACAAGCCGGCACAGCCCGTTATGCAAACCCGTGAAAATCCCCATTGGTACCCATCAACTCAAAATGTCAAAATTCAAGTACAAATCGACTACCCTAGCAAATCCCCAATCTAAAGCAACCAACTCGTACCCCAGCAGGAAACCGTAAGCCCCCAGAACAAATGCAAACGCAAGAATCAATACAAACACCATCACGCACTCACCAAGAGTTTATACAACGACCCCAAAAAGAATCAAAAGTAAAAGTTATCATCGAATCGAAACAATCACTCATCAATACTGCAAAAGTCTAGGGACAAAGATCCGTCCCAAAGAATAGTTCAGGGATGGTCGGAAACCATCCAAAGAAAGAAAAAGTCCAAGGATAGTCGGAAACTATCCCAAAGAAAGCAAAAGTCCAGGGACAAAGATATGTCCCAAATAATAGTCCAGGGATAGTCGGAAACTATCCCAAAGAAAGTAAAAGTAAAGCAAATCTCCAGGGATAGTCGGAAAATATCCCAAAGAAAGCAAAAGTCCAGGGATAGTTGGAAACTATCCCAAAGAAATCAAAAGTCCAGGGATAGTTGGAAACTATCCCAAAGAAAGCAAAAGTCCAGGGATAGTCGGAAACTATCCCATAGAAAGCCAAAGACCAGGAACCAAGATCCATTCCAAAGAATAGGCCAGAGATAGTCAGGAACTAACTCAAAGAAAGACCAGGAATAGACAGGATTCTGTTCCAAAGAATTGAAACCCAAGACCAACGCAGCCACCCGAGAGGGATAAATTCAAAATCAACGCAGCCACCCAAGAAGGATAAATCTAAATTAATGCAACCACTCGCAAAAGATTAAATCAAAACCAAGTCACCCGTAAAAGACTCAAGCAATAGGTCCATGTCAAAGACCGAAACACTAATCAATTATAACAAACTCGAAGCAAGACAAGCAAACATCAAACCAGAGCTTCAGGAAACAACCGCAGGCGAGGAGGTCAGGTATGATTTCTAAGCCTTGGCTGGCGAGCCCTAGTACGTAGTCTAACGAACTTAAAACGACCCGAGCGGACAGCCACCAGGTCGTAATCCTCGATTGACCTGAGCGGCTATACTTTGACTTTCGCCTTGTCCAAGCCTCAGTCAAAGTGGGGGCTTCTGTAGACACCCAGATTTTGACCTGGTGGCTGCAAGAGTGCCCAACGAACACCCGACGATGATGATCGGACTGCAACACGACACAATTTTACGATGTTTTAGATGGTTTTTCTGTAGAACGAATCAAATAATTACTCAGAAAAATTAATTCAACATCAAGACAGTCTTAGTCGTGTCATTACGGTCACGTCGATAATAATTATAGTCAATTCGGACACTGGGGCTCTGAATCGGTCCCGAAACACGCAATGTCAAACCCGAGTCAGCGCGTCAGGCCAAGCGAGCCTCAAGACACATGCCTGAGGCCCACCGGCGCACGCGCGCTAGGTCAAGGGAGAACACTTAATGCCCAAGCAACACAAGAATCGGCTCCCTCCCTCCAGGCGCTTTAGAATTGTACCACCTCAACTCAGGCGCCATAATCTTGGGTCGCACGCCACCAGGCGCCTATAAATACCTCTCTTCTCCGCTCATTTCGACACACAATTCGAAAATTCATCTCCTTCTCCTATCTACGAGCTCCTTGCTCCTCTTTAGCGTCGCACTTCGACATTAGGCACGATCCACTCGAACGTTTTCTCTCCGATTCGCGAATCAACGCTACTCTTCGTAGTTACTCGAGTTATTGGCTAGATACGAACGAAAAAGGGAACCAGTATTAGACTAGCCACCTCGAATCACCGTAGCGAAGCTCTCTCAGAATTGCCGCAGGAAAGCTAGGAGGATCCGCCAATAGAAGTCGTATCGTCACTAGGTTGTCATCTAAACACAACCTTACATTCCGTACTTGTAACACCCCTGATTTTATAAATTAATTTAAATTAAAATTATGTTCGTGCTTTTATTCTTACGACTTAACTCGTAATTCTTAAAATTATTATAAAACGAATTTATCGTTTAATCATTTCAAATCCTAAAATTCTATTTGTCTCGAAAACTCATCTTATATTTAAAACATATTTTTATTACTGTTTCGATTTATTTTATACATTTAATTTAATTCTTATCGAAAGTCTATCTCGGCGATTTAAATTCTAAATTCTTTTTCTTATTTATTTATTTTTAAGCTTGAATTTATATTTTCGACTCAAAGTTCATTTATTTTGAGTTTCGTCGAAACTTCTATTTTCTTTCCTCGAGAATCAATTTAATTCACTTTATCGAAGATTTATTATTTATCGGGAAATACTATTTCATCGTCTAATTATTTATTGCTATAAGATTCGTTTTCGTCTGGAATACTTTATTTACTCATTTTATTTGACGGCCCGATTATTTATTAATTTTATTAACTCGTTTTAATTCGATTCGTGGGTCAGTCAACCTATCGTTACGGAATTCGTCTCCTACCCGATTCATTTAATTAATCCGTATACTACGTATACTTATTGTCTCGGAATCCGTATATTTTTTTTTTGGTGAGTTGAATTCAACCCCACCTATTAATTACGTACATCCCACATGTTGAACGTATACAGCATCCCTTTGCCTTTCTTTTCCTCTCCGCCGCTTCACTCCTTATTCATTCATCCCCTTTAACTCCTCTAAATCATCACGTTCATCATCTTCATTTGACCTCCACGCACCAAACTTCATCAGCATCCCCCGAATCTTTCCTCTTCTCTTCTTATGTTGCTGACGTCCATTTTCTTTACCAGCGCGCATCCCGGTTTCGACCCCTTTTTTTTCCTTTGCTGCTACACGACTTGCTGCTGCTTGTTACCGTGGGTTATTGTCGGTATTGCTAATGCGTTTGTCAGTCATCCTTTGCCAGAATTCGTGAAAGTAATGGCTCTTCTCTTTTTCGTCTCCTTCTAATTTCATCCATTTTTCTGCTGCTGCTGCATTTTTTTCTGTTGTTGCGTTTGGTTGATGCTCCTGCATGTGTCTCGTCATCTGTTCTTCTTCCTCTTCATTCTTGTTCTTTTCCTTTTCTTCTTTTCTTCTGTTCTATTCTACCGTTGCTGCTGATGTTGTCGTTTGTAGTTGTTGCCGCTACTTGTTGTTAGTGTTGTTTTGTGCTTCTGCTGCTCGCTAATGTGGTTGATAGTGTCGTTGTTGTTGTGCTTCTATTGCTGTTGTTTCTTCTTCTTCTTTTCTTCTTCTTCTCCTACTTCTTGTTGCTTTTCCTTGTTGCTGCTACTGCTCTTCGTCCTTCTGTTTCTCTCCATTCTATTGTACTTTATTGTTTGGTTTTCGTTCGTCCCATGTTATGCGTCGCATCTGCTGTTACTGTTGTCGGTGTTATGGTCCGCCTGATTTGCTGCTGCTGCTGATCTTTGCTTTTGTTACTGTTGTTGTCGACTTAGTTTATTGTTGTTGGTACGTTTGTGCTGCTGCTATCTTTCCTATTTCTTCTTCTTTTGTGTTTCTTAATTTTCTTTCCTATTTCTTCTTCTTCTGCTCCTCTTACTTCTTCCTCCTTCTGCTCATTTCTTTTTTTCAAGACTGTTTCGTCTTGTTCTCGTTTTCTGCTGTTGTTGTTTCTCCTTCTAATGTCGTTTTTGTTTTTGTTCCTCGTTGTTGTTGCTCATTTCGTTGTTCGTTCTCGTTCCTCGATTCCTTTATTTTCCCTTTCTCGTTCTTTCCCGGTTCTCATTGTCCCTTCTCCTCCCCTATCTTTTTCTTGTCACGTATTCCGTGTCACCTCTAGTCATTTTCAATATTCCTTAATTCCGATCTCTTTGTTTCTGTTTCTATATGTCTCGAGTTTCGTTGGAGCCTTGAAGTTTTTTTTAAGACGAGTATCGAAGCGATCGGAGCTTGAACAAATCGGTTGAAGGGAGTGCATTGCCAATTTTTGCGCCAAAGGTAACTTTAGGACGTTACTCGATTTTATATCGTAAGTTTGAGTAGTAGTATGTACGTAGTAAATATTTTAACTTTGGTTTTCTAATTTTAGCTATTTATTATTTGCTAAAAATATTATTTTTAAATTGTACTGTGTACCTTATAAATATTTTACACCATTCGATATCGTTTTATAAATCGTTAGTAATTTAATTATTTATGATCGTTATAATATTTTGTTGGTTATCGTGACACTAGTAACTAGATAATATTGATTTCATGTTTTCGTCATTTTTTGTTAATTTATAATGTTAACTCAAAATCGTATTTAAATATTACATAATCGCGATTTGTATACACGTTCAATAAATTAATTTCGTCCTACTACTTATATTAATA
Source organism: Agrostemma githago (assembly GCA_958450325.1). Taxonomy (NCBI): domain Eukaryota; kingdom Viridiplantae; phylum Streptophyta; class Magnoliopsida; order Caryophyllales; family Caryophyllaceae; genus Agrostemma; species Agrostemma githago. Next base: position 16,686,980 of record OY288254.1, on the reverse strand, counting down.
AATGAGAAAATAGTCAATTTTGTTTTAAATATATTTTTAGTCGAGATTATTTCACTAATGATTTCTTATTTGTTTACAATAGACTATTTTTAGTAAAATCCGTATTATTTATTAATTAAAGCTATTTGCTAAAAATAATTTGAAATCTTTATAAAATTCATTTCATTTATAAAACTCGTTGACTCAATAAATTTTGATATCGTTTTTCTTAAAATATCTCTTTTCTAAAATTTATAGTTTTAACTCGACTTCCTAATTATTTATAAAATACTATATATTGACTTATTATATTATTTATATTTTGAGTAACGAATTTAGGAATATATTAAAGTTACGATAATGACGATAATAATAAAATGCTAATTTCGTTAGAAATGTTATTTTTATACAATTCACTTATTTCAATCACTTATAGATTTTCTATAACAATATTTCTATTTTAAGTAAGTTTCTAAAATTAGTAAGCTTCTATTTATAGAATGTTTCCCTTTTATATAAAATGTTTGTTTCTTTTATTTTCATATTATTTACGATGATTATTTATTCTCAATATCGATAATGGCTTGTTTTGGAGTTATGGAATAAAGACAAGTGTGCGGTTAGAATAATATAGTCTAGGATGTACGTTTTTGCCATCAGCTATAAAGTCGGTGTGCCTATTTGGGGCACCTTTGGACGTTGAATTGGACGTAGTTTCACCTAAGAGAGTGTGCATTGTGCCCTTAATCTAGATATCGCCTCGTGTTAGTTGCCGTCAGTTGAACTGGATAAATTTGGTATCCAGGAGGGGTGTATACTACTTAAACCAGAACCTCGCTGCACGCAATCCTGTTATAGTTGAGTTGCCTAGTTAGAGACTGGATTTTGTTATGAGTTAAGTCCACAGTTCTCGAAGCTAGTTTCCAGTATTATCACCAGTGAAAGTCTAGCCTTGTGCACACTAATCGAATTTCCATAACTCCATTTTTTTAATATTATTATTATCGATTGATTTTTGACTTGCAGGTTGACAAGTACTTTAAGTTTCGTTGAAAACTTATTTTTATTATATCGTTTTAATGTTTTCTCTTTTTAAATATTTTGATATAATAATACTATTATTTTCCATATGATATAATATGGCTGGGAGAACGTCTGAGTTACTCCCCACTGACGTGGCTGTTATGTTTATAACATGGCAGGTATTTGCTGTTGGGTTTTGGGTGTAACCTAGCGAGTAGTGTGGATTCTACTCTTTCTTCATTCATGTAATTTTTGGATTTGTATAAACCCTACTTTTAGCCCTTTTTTTTAAAAAGAGGTATTTGTATTGACTTACCATTTCTTTTAATACGATATATTTTGTCAGTGTGTTTTAATCCCAACTCTACAGTGTTTCCGCCACTGTATTGCGTTAGAATTTCTAGGGGATTACAGTTGGTATCAGAGCATCGTGGCTCTCGACGCTTACCCCTGATTTTAGGAAAAATACCAGTAAATGATTTGAACATTAAAAGAATATTAGTGAGAGATGGGTAGAAATCAAAGTAAGGACTTAACTGTTGGGTTTATATGTTCTTGTAACTCAATGAATAGCATTGAAAATTTGTTGTTTTTGTCTAGAAGAAGATGAATGAACAAGATGTCGACGTGATTCTGCTCTAGATCGGGACAAGACCTACTTAGAACTCTCGACACCTGCTGATTCGAGTGGACAACTTTGTGCTACAAGGAAGATACAAGGGTGACTTTCCCACACAGATCCAGTGTGCTCAAGCTACTGGCCGCCAGATGATCAATAGTGAATTTCGGTTCCCCGATGGTGCAGTAGACCTAGATGTAACTTAACTCCTTGTTGGATCCAGATGAAGCAACACAAGACTGATGTACTCGTGTCTCTGCGAGAAGATGGAGATACCGTGAGTTCCTCTGTGAAACTCTTGAGTCCCAAAGATTCTCTCGTTTTAGATTTTAGTTATCAAGGGTCATTGATTCCTCCCTTCCTTCCTCTACTTCTTCTAACTCTTCTCTTATAAATCCTCGTCTTCTTTCTTGTGATAAATCTTTGATTAATTCTCCTACTTTACCATCCTTCCTCTTTAGATTCTTTGGTTAGACCGAATCCTGTCTTGGTAAACCCTATGAGATGTCATAGATGTTTGAGGTTTAGTAAACCCTTGTACATGGTTTGAGGATTTGTGAGTTATACCATGTTAACTAGCTTTGTAAGCTTTGTCGATTAATGGAATTAGGTTGGTACCTTAGACTTTGAACCTTGGGTTAAAGGTTATTTGATTATTTGGAGGACTTAGAGATGAATGATATTTTGGAACTGAGTAGTAAGAGTATATCATATTTGATGGATACCTAGTACTTAACCTAGAATCGAACTAAGTGTAACTGATAATATTACTTTGGGATTCTTACCTAATGCTTATTTGATGGATGTATCGTGAATATTTGGGATCATAGGGTATTGTTTAAAGTGTTAGCCTGAGTGTTGTGGTACCATTAAAGGTTTTCATTAATGTCGTTAGAAATTTTGGTTGACATATATTACCCGTGTTTCTTGAGGATTAGATCGTGATGTGTAAGGTTGTAACCTATGAACTTTGGAGTTGAGTTATCTAAACTTGGATGAATTATTCTTAACCTTGAAGAAGAGAAATATCATGCACAATCATAATTTGGGCTTATTGTGTTGTTTTGAGGAATACTATAATACAAATCATCTTATTGGGACTTTCAGGTTAAAACTCTTTGACCAGCGAGATTGTGCCTTCGTTGAGTTATTAAATATACTGTGGTTGCACCATGGTGATTTGAAACCTAGAAACATTAGTCGAATGACGTAATTAAAGATGTGAGTGTTCGCTATTACCTATAGGTTTGAGCATGTTTGAGGATTTGTTATACGTTCCTAACTCCTGTACTTGTGGCATTATAAATATGTTAATGATCATTTTTGAGGATTTCATACCCGAGCCTTGTTAAATTGGTGGACCTTATTTAGTGTTCCTTACTCGAGAAATTTGAAGTATACTTCGAGTTCAAACCTTACGAGCTTTGAATTTAGGAGCCTTACCGATCAAGAGTTTGGGTGTGTTCTGTCAACAGTGGAATCTTAACTAATGAGATTAGATTCTAAAGCATTCGAGGATTAGTATTGTGACATTTGAACAAGTGAATAATCAAGCAAGACTTTTTATTGGATGTTGTAACAGTTGTTCTTTTTGGACGTTGTAGGACTGAGTAGGTCCACCTAACGCCTAATATTGGACTTAATGTTATTTAATGGAAAATAGGAACCCGTGTTGTGGGAGTCGTGCTGGGAATCTCGAGATAGTTAATTTATTCTCTATCCTTGAGAGCTCTATTGGACTCTCAATTTTGTCCTCCCCTTAATTTCTCTTAAATTCTGTTACCTCTTTTGCTGCTAATCCCTTTCGACTTCTTTATCGGGTTTGAAACTTTTGTTTCGATTTTTCGTTGATTTTGACTCTATTTATTCGTTTATCATTTCCCCGAACTTATGTTATGAAAAGGTTGACTAATTTAAAAATTTTGATTTTCATAAAATTTTAACATTTTGAGTTACAAATTTCAAAACTTTGTATTTCGTTTTTGTTTTATTTTTGGTCCCGTTTCAAAAGGGTCTAAATAATTTATTTTAAAGTATTTCAAAATTGTTTAAAATTTTAATTTTGATTTTCAAGTGATCGAGATTTTATGAAAACTTTCTTAATTGCAAATATTTTGATTTCTATGAGATTATTAGATAAAACGGTTTAAAATTTTCGAAAAATTCCGTATGTCTAAGTTTTTGTTTTATTGCCGGTAGACTTTAAATCTTTCATTGAAAATGTTTAACGAGTGGTTCGATTTTTATTTACTAACTACAAAATTTGATTTCTCAAAATTTTGGTTGGTTTTAAAACAAAATACTGTCGAATTTCTTAATCAAAACGTTTTACTATTGCTTTGAAAATATTTGGGTACTCTCCCCCTCGAGTTCGTTTACAAATATTATTTATCATCATTATTTTGTCAAATAATTTTTAACTTACGATTTTATTAATTTAAATGAATTTAAACTTTGGGTAACTGAACCCAACTCATCTTAAAATAAATTGTCTTCGATTTCGATTTCATATCACGTTTGAAGTTGTAAAAATTTTTAAACCGAGATTGTGATGCGAGTTAAGCATTCTCCTATTGTTCAAGTGATATAACCTTGTTTTCCATTCTATTATTATGATTTTGTTAGTTTCGGGGACGAACCTTCTTTTTCATGGGGAAGATTGTATCACCCCTGATTTTATAAGTTAAATTAAATTAAAATTATGTTCGTGTTTTTATTCTTACGATTTAACTCGTAATTCTTAAAATTATTATAAAAAAAATTTATCGTTTAATCGTTTCAAACTCCTAAAATTCTATTTGTCTCGAAAACTCATCTTATATTTAAAACATATTTTTATTACTGTTTCAATTTATTTTATACATTTAATTTAATTCTTATCGAAAGTCTATCTTGGCGATTTAAATTCTAAATTCTTTTTCATATTTTTTTTATTTTTAAGCTCGAATTTCTTTTTTCGGCTCGAAGTTCATTTATTTTAAGTTTCGTCAAAACTTCTATTTTCTTTCCCCGAGAATCAATTTAATTCACTTTATCGAAGATTTATTATTTATCGGGAAACACGATTTCATCGTCTAATTATTTATTGCTATAAGCTTCGTTTTCGTCTCGAATACTTTATTTACTCATTTTATTTGACGGCCCCATTATTTATTAATTTTATTAACTTGTTTTAATTCGATTCGTGGGTCAGTCAACTTATCGTTACAGAATTTGTCTCCCACCCGATTCATATAATTAATCCGCATACTACGTATACTTATTGTCTCGGAATCCGTATATTTTTTTTGGTGAGTTGAATTCAACCCCACCTGTTAATTACGTACATCCCACTTGTGGAACGTATACAGCATCCCTTTGCCTTTCTTCTCCTCTCCACCGCTTCACTCCCTCTTCATTCATCCCCTTTAACTCCTCTAAATCATCACGTTCATCATCTTCATTTCACCTCCACGCACCAAAATTCATCAGCATCCCCCGAATCTTTCCTCTTCTCTTCTTATGCTGCTGACGTCCCTTTTCTTCACCAGTGCGGATCCCGGTTTCGACCCCTCTGTTTTCTCTGCTGCTACTCGACCTGCTGCTGCTTGTTTTCGTGGGTTATTGTCAGTATTGCTGCTGCGTTTGTCAGTCATCCTTTGCCAGAATTCGTGAAAGTTATTGCTCTTCTTCTCTTCTTCGTCTCCTTCTAATTTCATCCATTTTTCTGCTGCTGCATTTTTTTTTCTGTTGTTGCGTTCAGTTGATGCTCCTGCGTGTGTCTCGTCATCTTTTCTTCTTCCTCTTCATTCTCGTTCTTTTCTTTTTCTTCTTTTCTTCTGTTCTATTCTACCGTTGCTGCTGATGTAGTCGTTTGTAGTTGTTGCCGCTACTTGTTACTGTTGTTTTGTGCTGCTGCTGCTGCTCGCTGATGTGGTTGATAGTGTCGTTGTTGTTATGTTTCTATTACTGTTGTTTCTTCTTCTTTTCTTCTTCTTCTCCTTCTTCTTGTTGCTTTTCCTTGTTGCTGCTCTTCGTCCTTCTTTTTGTCTTCGTTCTTTTCTACTTTATTGTTTGGTTTTTGTTCGTCCCCTATTATGTGTCGCATCTGCTGTTACTGTTGTCGGTGTTACGGTCCGCCAGATTTGCTGCTGCTGCTGATCTTTGTTGCTGTTACTGTTGTTGCCGACTTGGTTTATTGCTGTTGGTACGTTTGTGCTGCTGCTATCTGTTTTACTTCTTCTTCTTCTTATGCGTTTCTTAATCTCCTTTCTTATTTCTTCTTCGTTCTGCTCCTCTTACTTCTTCCTCCTTCTGCTCATTTCTTTTTCTTCTTTTCATGACCGTTCCGTCTTATTCTCGTTTTGTGTTGTTGTTGTTTCTCCTTCTAATGTCGTTTTTGTTTTTGTTCCTCATTGTTGTTGCTCATTTCGTTGTTCGTTCTCATTCCTCGATTCCTTTATTTTCCCCTTCTCGTTCTTTCCCGATTCTCATTATCCCTTCTCCTGCCCTCTCATTTCCTTGTCACGTATTCAGTGTCACCTCGCTCTAGTCATTTTCAATATTCCTTAATTCCGATCCCTTTGTTTCTGTTTCTATATGAGTTCCGTTGGAGACTTGAAGTTTTTTTTAAGATGAGTATTGGAGCAATCGGAGCTCGAACAAATCGGTTGAAGGGAGTGCATTGACGATTTTTGCTCCAAAGGTAACTTTAGGATGTTACTCGATTTTATATCGTATGTTTGAGTAGTAGTATGTAGTAAATATTTTAACTTTGGTTTTCCAATTTTAGCTATTTATTATCTGCTAAAAATATTATTTTTAAATTGTGTACCTTATAAATATTCTACAACTTTCGATATTTTTTTATAAATCGTTAGTAATTTAATTATTTATGATCATTATAATATTTTGTTGGTTATCGTGAGACTAGCAACTAAATAATATCGATTTCATGTTTTCGTCATATTTCGTTAATATAAACTTTTAACTCAAAATCATATTTTCATATTATATAATCGAGATTTGTATACTCGTTCAATAAATTAATTTCATCTTACGACTTATATTAATAAATGAGAAAATAGTCGATATTGTTTTATATATATTTTTAGTCGAGACTATTTTCACTAATGATTACTTATTTGTTTACAATTGACTATTTTTAGTAAAATCCGTATTATTTATTGATAAAAGATATTTGCTAAAAATTATTTGAAAACTTTGTAAAATTCATTTCATTTATAAAACTCGTTGACTCAATTAATTTTGATATCGTTTTTCTTAAAATATCTCTTTTCTAAAATTTATAGTTTTAACTCGACTTCCTAATTATTTATAAAATACTATATATTGACTTATTATATTTTATTTATATTTTGAGTAACGAATTTAGGAATATATTAAAGTTACGATAACGACGATAATAATAAAATGCTAATTTCGTTAGAAATGTTATTTTTATATAATTCACTTATTTCAATCACTTATAGATTTTCTATAACAATATTTCTATTTTAAGTAAGTTTCTATAATTAGTAAGCTTCTATTTATAGAATGTTTCCCTTTTGTATAAAATGTTTGTTTCTTTTATTTTCATATTATTTACGATGATTATTTATTCTCAATATCAATAATGACTTGTTTTGAAGTTGTGGAATAAAAACAAGTGTGGGGTTAGAATAATATAGTGTGGGATGTACGTTTTTACCATCAACTATAAAGCTGGTGTGCCTATTTGGGGCACATTTGGTCGTTGAACTGGACGTAGTTTCTCCCATGAGAGTGTGCATTGTGCCCTTAAGCTAGATATCGCATCGTGTTAGTCGCCGTCAATTGAACTGGATACATTTGGTATCCAGGAGGGGTGTATATTACTTAAATCAGGACCTCGCTGCACGCAGTCCTGTTATAGTTGAGTTGCCTAGTTAGAGACTGGATTCTGTTATGAGTTAAGTCTACAGTTCTCGAAGCTAGTTTCCAGTATTATCCCTAGTGAAAGTCTAGCCTTGTGCACACTGATCGAATTTCCATAACTCCATTTTTGAATATTATTATTATCGATTGATTTTTGACTTGCAGGTTGACAAGTACTTTAAGTTTCGATGAAAACTTATTTTTATTATATCGTTTTAATGTTTTCTCTTTTTAAATATTTTGATATAATAATACTATTATTTTCCATATGATATAACATGGTTGGGAGAACGTCCGAGTTACTCCTCACTGACGTGGCTGTTATGTTTATAACATGACTGGTATTTGTCGCTGGGTTTTGGGTGTGAGCTAGCGAGTAGTGTGGATCCTACTCTTTCTTCATTCATGTAATTTATGGATTTTTGTATAAACCCGTATAGAGATTTTACTTTTAGTTCTTTTGTAAAAAAAAGGTCTTTGTATTGACTTACCATTTCTTTTAATAAGATATAGTTTGTCAGTGTATTTTAATCCCAACTCTACAGTGTTTCCGCCATTGTATTGCGTTAGAATTTCTGGGGGATTACAGTAGTTTTAATTATGCACTTCGATAACGTCGAGTCCGACTCATGTGGATGCTAAATCCACGACGCGTCGTAAAACATACATAACCTCCACAATTTAGACCATAATCACTAAAACACCTTAACTAAACCCGAGTACTCATGAGATCCGTTCTCAACCATCTACGCATCGTGTCTTGTTTAGTGTACACTCTGACGGTGCAACTCCTCACAATGTGATTTACTTTTATTTCGCATTTACCGCTTTCGTATAATTTACCGCTTTTATGATCATAATCGCATGCTAAATCACCTAACACGAAATTTAAAACGTAAACAAACTAAAACTGAACAAGTGGTGGTAAGGTTCCATATTAATCCCGATGCTCACCCCTCACACGTGGTTCGACGCGTCCTTATTAATATTGAGCTGACGCACCTTAAGCAGAATACCAGGTAAGGTATATAACAAGAATGACTAATATCCGTATTATCACGTTAAACCTGATTTGCTAATACGTATTATCACGTTCTACTCTCCTACGTGCATCTTTTCATGGCCTGCTTGTCACGTGAAATCGCAAGCAAAGAATGTAAAAGCAATTACTTTGACGACGAAAACTTACTTGTCCTTTAAAAACCGACGTAGCAGAAACATTGGATTAAAACAACGAATGTTATCGTACTTCCACCACAATTAAGGAACAAAATTATCAGCCCACCGATTGATTAGCAGAGGCTGTTACGTGCGGGCGGGATTGGGTGTTGATGTTTATCGGACGTTGGTTTCCCAATACGTACCCTCACCCGTTACGCAGAATTTATGGTTTCCGGATGGCCGAAACCATTGGCAATGAGAGTCATTTTAGACATGAAATGCTTAAGGGTACAAGTCTTTATCTTTAGGTCCCCATGACACTCAGCTTTGAGCCGGCTAAGGATTAAAGTTGACTTTAACGAATTCTGAGTTCCCAAAATTACTCGGTGGCGATCCCACAAATTGGTAACGAATTTGGTTCACTAAAAAGTTCGTCAGACCAAACATATCGGCCTTTAAACATTTACACCCACGGCTCGATCGATTCCAACGGAAACACGGATGTCCCCACATCCGTCTAGTACAATTCAAATCGTCAACCAAATCGAGGTCCGACACATCGCCCCGAACGCGAGATTGGATCGGCCCCGGGACGCGAACGAGTGTGCCGATGACAAGCCGTGTATGTGGCCGCCACGATCGGGTCCCGTGTGGGCGAGCGGTATGGGCGAGCGTCCATAAGGTTGTAATGCATTACTTAGGGAAAGATGAGAGTAATGTATTGCCTCGATATAGGGGTAATTGTTACTCCCTCACCTTTCATTTACACTATAAAACACCATCACTATCACTACTAGAAAATACTCCCTCCTAGTTCTTTTTATCCTCCCTCTTTTTTTTGGCACAAATATTAAGAAGAGAATAAAGAATTGATTAAATTAAGAAAATGTGGGGTATAAAGTAGAAATATGGTGGGTTTGTGAGTAAAGGAAAGAATAAAAAATTAAAGGAAGAATAAAGAAATGATTAAAGTATAACCCAAAAATGAAAAGAGGGAAGATTGTTGAACTAGTGCCAAAAAGGAAAGAGGGAACGAAGATAAAAAAAACTAGGAAGGAGTAGGAAACAACGACCGTTATCGGCGACTGTCTTCTGTCGCTAAAAAAGATGGGCGACCGACATTTGTCGCTAGTAGACGGTCGACCTTCGTGGTCGCGTAAATAGGAAGCGGGTGATGATGTTGGTCGCTAAAAAGGACGCGCGATCAACTAGCGACCGCACTCAGTCGCTATACAGATTACTTAGCGACCGATATCGGTCGCTACAGTTAAAATATTGCGAGCGATATTGGTCGTCCTGCCGTTTGACCTGAACCTCGTTGACCTGTTCGAGGTTCCTGGTGCGTCCGTCTTAGAGACCGATATCAGTCGTCCACTACCACATATAGCGACCGAAATCGGTCGCCACAGAAGGTGTCATTAGCCGATTAAATTTGTTTCATTTCTAGCCAAAATCTGCACCAACAAAAACCACCACACAACAATGACAATACATGCGAACACATTCCAAACATCGCGGATATCGTTCACATAACGCCAAATTCACACTTCCTAAATTGTCCACCAAGATAACAAAATGTCATAGACAAACTAAATTCAGAATCATGTTACAAACTTCCAAAATAAACATTCAGAAACAACGATGTTTTTAACTAAAAGTAGCAACAAGATCTAATCATCTGACAGGGAAGCTAGTGGCAGCACCACTCGCACGCCCATTGAAGGGGTCTCTTGGGTCTGGGGGTCGAGGAGAGGGTACAGAGTTGCAGTTATGCTGCTGAAAGATCCTCAAGCGAGCGAGTTCTTTAAGTATTTGCATTTTTACCTCATTGGTTTCCCTAATTTGTTCAACAAGCTCCGCACGTTTTGCCTTTCCGTCATCCACCTCTGTCCTTAGTTGAGCCATGGCGGAGCGAGGGTGCGTACTCGTTTTGGGTTGAGCCGCCTCCTCGAGCATTTGGTGGAGTGAAGTATAGTGAGTGAGTGTTCCCGGTACCGTACACCCCTCCCTTGTTGTATCCATTGACAACCTCGAACCATATCTGGTTCGAATCTTTAGGCAGATTCATAGGTAGATGTGGTTTCCATATATACTTCCTAAAAAACAATGATTTGATGATTAGGTACTCTTTCATCCACAAAGTTACAATATAAAGAACAATATAGATTTCCTTATGTTAAAAACTCACCCAAATTTCCCTGACCCTCTTCGTAATGAAGCCTCTTCGGCCATTACAATCTGTTTTGCTTTTTGTCTGCACAAACAACTCCGCAACCTCGGGCAGTTTTCCCGCTTCTATTTGAATCTATTAAGAATATATAGATTTCTTGTTAATCATTACAATGAAAACATAAAATAAGATTCCAAAAAATGAAAGGTTTGAAATACATACATCCAAAGCGCGCCGGTAGTTGGATTGTGACCCCCCATAATGTGTCGGCTCAACTTCATTCTCAATGTTTCCCCGCCTCTTGTTCTTTTTTGCTTGGGCGGATCTCTATTGAAATTCTTTGGAGGGCAGGGCTTTATTAAATTTGCTCGAGTGCGGGGCCTACAATTTATATTGAGAGATGAATTAAGAGAAAAAACTTTATATTCAAGTACAAACATTATCTATATTTAGTAAAACCTTGAAGAACTTTCTCCGTCTCGTTCTCGTTGAAAATTGATGGGAAGGATTTGTCGTGGATCCCAACCGTCAAATAAAACCGGCTAAACCTAACTAGGGTAGCTAGGGTAAGTCGGGTCGAATCCACAGGGACGGGAGGTCGGACTAAGGTATGCTACGGTCTAGGACTACGTTCGAGACAATCTAGTCTAGGGAGTTGGCTAAGGACTAGTCTAAGGTCTAAAACAAGGAACGGACTAAGATTAGGTCGGGGTCAAAGGGGTAATGGAATGGTCGAGGAAGAACTAGAGTGAAGGGAGTTGTAGGGTAATCTAGGTGAGGTCCGGGCTCTCGCTACGTAGACCGACCTACAGGTTTCACCTAAAACCCACCTTGGCGACACACATGACAAACGGGGTTACTAGCGTGCTATAGTGGCCTAGGTCGCATCCGGGCTCTCGCTACGTAGACCGACCAAGGGGTCGTCCTCACCGGGCTCGCTACGTAGTGAGGGAACCAAACCCACAAACAAACTATCACCCACAAGAGAAAAGGCAAGAAAACAAGCATACACATATACATGTCATTCAAGCATTTCAACAAACATGTGATATGCATCAAACCAAGAGGAAACCCAAATCTTCCACCAACATCTCCAACAATCCCTTAATCATCCATTAACACCCAAATCACCTTACTCACCCTAGCAAGAATCTACTCAAACATATCTAATCTAAAACTAACACTAACAAGAGGAATCAACTTAACAATCAAAACAAACATGAAGGAACTAACAAGAACTATGAACTATGAACAATACAATCAACAAAGAATCAAACTTTAATGATAAAACAAGAATAAAGAGAAGGGAAAAGAAGATTCTACTTACTAACAAGATGAAAGAAGAAGGAAACTTGCATAAATGGAATAACCCAAAACAATCAACCAAGGTTGTCAATCTTGGTGGAGATCTTGAAGAATTCCCAAATTACAAGCATTAATCTAGGATTAACGATAATCTAAAGACGAATCTACACTAATCTATGCTAATCTATGCTAAACTAATCTAGGGTTTTGTGTCTAATGAAAGGCATAAGCTTTACAAAACAAGGGAAGAGTATATATAGGGTTACAAGTGGAAAGGAGAGGAATGAAAACAAGCGCGGCTGCCAGGTGGCCCATCCCGGCCGGGACGGGGTGGTCCCGGTCGGGATGGGGTCGGTCCCGGCCGGGAAGAGCTGCTCCCGGTCAGGATGAGCCACAGACAGTAGCTCCTTCAATTGCTCCTTCATCCCGGACGGGATGAGGCCATACCCGTCGGGGATGAGTCTTGTAGGCCTCCAATATGAACTTTTTGGTCCCTCCTTGGTTCTCATGGGCTTCCCATCGATTCTCGGGACTCGGGATCGGGTCTCGGAGGCTCGGGATTGGGTCCCAAGGTCTCGGGGTCGATTCCAAGGCATCGAGGCATCGTTCCTTTACTCCGTTGGCTCCAAAATGTGTATGTATCGAGTCGGAATCGCTCCAACTCTTCCAAATCGGTCTCGGGAACCTGAAACGAACTAAAGGAAGCATAAGAAGCCCATAAATCGCTCCCAAGGAGCGATTCGACAAGAAAAATGGGACCAAAACACTACAAAATAGGCCATTACAAACGACACTTATCAACTCCCCCACACTTAACCCTTACTCGCCCTCGAGTAAGCACATACTATCTACTAAACTAGCCGAGTGGGTATTAGTGCACCCTACGCCCCTTCAACTCACGCGAGTGCACTTAGAGGACAAGTGCACTCCGCAAGGCAAGTTGGGTCTTGCGACAAAACTGTGGATGCAACCGGACACAAAACACATAAACAAACAAACACACAAACAAACACATAATCGGTTGCACCCAAAAGAAAACAAATACCGCTTCCCTCAAACAAGCGGTGAAAGAAGCACCGGTTTAGGACTCGAGGCAAGTGACAACGTTCCCAAGCTAATCATACAAATCGAGATGAACTAAACCCTAATAGTATGACGATAAAGCAACCAAAACGTTGGTAACTTACCTAGGTCCTCCTAACTTTCTAAGAACGTACTACGAGAAGATCGGCGGAGTGGAAAAGGGATGAACCACGGTGTTAGTCGACACTGTAGGTAAGTGAGACCCCGCCCCCTTTAGCCATGAGCCAAGAGGGTCGTCCCGTGCCCGAAACCGCCTAACTAGTCCAAGTAAAAAGGTGGAAATATATGCAAAGTGAGAGAAGACCGACCATTACCGCTATCATCCTTCCTAGGGACTCGGTCCTTTGGTAGGCTCTTCACGGCAAAAGTCGGAAAAAGGCTTATTTTGAGATGTTGGGATTATTTTTGTGAGACGGGTTTTCTTTTGGTATTTTTCTTTCTTTTTGACATTTTGCTTTGTTTGTTGCCATGCCATTTCTTTTTCTTCTTTTCTATTTTCTTTTTGGCTTTTGTGCCTTTTATTTTTCTTCAATCTTTTCTTTCTTTCATTTCTTTTTTTTTTTTTTTTCTTTTCTTTGCCCTTTTGGCTTTATTTGGCTTGTAAGCATTTCTTTGCAACAAGAAGGAGAGATTTCAACAATTTGCATTTTATTTTGTGGATTTGTGTAGGAGGTAGGGTAATGGGTATGTCGGGACGACGTCTTCCCTTTCATACTCACAAAAAGGGGAGAACTTGGACTAATCAAACAATTCCGAACACGGTCACCTAAGGGACGGAACTCGGCAACCAAGGCCTTTTCACACCGTGGGTGGTCATAATGGTCAAAAGTGCAAATCCCATAGTAAATCCCTAGTAAGATAGGTGGACTCAAGGTAAGAAACGAACGAAATCATTGATTTAGGGTCATTCTACTAGATTAAAGTCCAAGACTCGATTTATACAACTAGGAAGGGAAAGTAAACACTTGCACACTAGCCTCTAAACCGGGTTTTCGAAAACCGTTTACACACACGACACACTTACACACAAAAAAAAGACATGGCGAAAACAATAAGAAAAAGAGACAAGAAACAACAACACAAAACAAAATAACCACATGAACAAAACAAACACCACCCCGAGCTTCCAAACAAGTCTCCAAATCCACCACAAAATTTACAAAGCTCCGCCCGAGCACACAACATCACAATCTCCTCCAAACTCCACAAGAGACAAAGGGGAAAAAGGGATAGAAGATGTTACCGGAGGTCTTGAAAGCTCTCCAAAGCATTTGGTGAATTAAGCAACCTATAAGGAAAGAGGGAGGCAAAACACGCACACAAAACAAATATACGACACAACGACACAAAAGAAAAACACACAAAAAGAAAATCTTTTTGATTTTTGTGAAATTTTTTCAAATTTTTAGGGTTTTTTAAAGCTTTTTTCGAAAAACTACAAAAATAAAGCTAACTACCCTAGAATATTGCTCCCCCACACTTAAACCGAGCCATGTCCTCATGCTCGATCGTAGTGTGCGGAGAGACAAAAGAAAAAGAAAAGAAACTACGAAAATAAAGCTAAAAATCAAAAATAAGGTGAAGAAAAGGGTAGAAGGCGTCCGGCCGGGGTGTAGTCAAGTCACCATGGGCCGAGACAAGAAAAGATATGGATGGGGGAAGAAATAAAAAGAAGGAAATAAAAGGAAATGGGAGGGGAGGGCTAGGTGTAATCAAGTCACCTAGCCCGGATTCCGCCTAAATCCGACTAAATCCAACAAAAAAAGGGTGAAAAACTTGTAAAATTTGGATTTTTGAAATGACTCTCGATGTAATCACATCATCGAGAGTCGGGAGCAACATATACCAAGGCCCCGAGGGCCACCATGACATCAAGACACAAAAGTGTACAAGGGGAAGGGAATAAACACGAAAGAAAACAAGCTATAAAAGACGGGAAAGAAAGGATAGTTGCCGTACCAATAGGTTAGCAACTCACTCGCTCCATCGTCTCATAGATCAATATAGGCACAAGGCTTGTCTTCGTCAATGCTATTCCTCTTCAAACTTGATAGAACCGCATGGTTGAGGTAGTAATGGTGTGAGGGGGGTAGGATTCGATGTCAAACGCGGTGTAAAGGGAAGAGAAATGAGGTGAGGGTATGTAAATGAAGTGTAAGGGTCATATGACATGAGCAAGGATGGGTAGGGAGGTTGGGTGGGGGTATACAATGGTTGAGTGGGATCAAATGTCGAAGAAGAGGCCAAAAGAGGAGAAAGGGGACCATCCCGGTCGGGAAGATACACTCGTCCCGGTCGGGAAGCCACCTTCCCGGTCGGGACGGCACTCCAGCAAGCTCCAATTTTTGCACCTCCATCCCGATCGGGATGGCTCCTTCCCGGTCGGGATGACATATCCTTCCCGGTCGGGAAGCTCCCTTCCCGCCCGGGATGGGTCTTCTTGACCTCCAAAATCCCAAAAGCTACACCGAAGCTTCAAAAATTGACTTCCATACTCACGATCCAAGCTCTATCATTAACCATTCCTCTCTAGGAATCATATTCACTTCACACCTATGACAATAAGCTCAAATACAACATCAAATTCCCTCCCTCACATCGCTCAACAACAATCCAAATAAACAAAAATTCCACAAAGGCTAACAAATCCTAGAAACCAAACTATACAAACAAACATAAACACAAATACAAGCACAAAAGAAAAGGGAAAAAATATTTACACTAGCTACTCTCACCAACTACGCCTCCATAGCCATCAAGAGCTCGAAGGAGTAAGTCAAATGCCCTAGCAACATCTTCATTTAAGCTCACATGGCCGAGCCTAGCCACATTCAAGAGCTTCCAAGTCGGAGGGAAGAAGCGATCATCTTCATTATGCTTGGTGTTCTCGTGATCTTCCGGGTCTTCGGAACCATGGTAACGACGACTCTTATGACCATCCGGTAGGTATAGTGGCCTAGAGTCGTGCTCGGTGTTATGATGTGGGAGATCACACCCTAAGGGTGTCGCTTCTTCTACGGGGTCGAGAGTGGAACTCTTTTCCACCGCCCGACAAGGATCCTCTTCACCAACCATCTCACAAGACAAGGGACTAGGCATCGAGTGCGGTAGAGGAGGAGAAGGCATCAAGTTTTCTTCATTGGAGGCTTTAGGATCCTCCAATTTCCCATTCAAAGCAAGTTCCAAGGCATCTATTTCTTTTTCCCAAGTATTGCGCTCCTTTTCACTCACCTTGTCTATATGGCCTAGAGGAGGTATGTCTTCACTTGGCTTTGAATTGTCTAGACCCGGTTCATCACGAAGAAAATCGAACAAATCCAATTTGATAGCCAATACATCGGCTCCCCAAGAATTATCTCGAGAATCATGTTCACTCCCCTCCTCATTGTTGGCCCTTGAAGCTTCAACTTCCTCTACCCTTCCCCTATCTTCACCACCCAAGCAACACTCAACAATGGTCTCTTGATCGACCCTCTCTTCTTCATTTGTAGCATCACGATCGGGTTGAATTTCTTGTGGAGACACCCGACCCTCTTGCCCAAATGAATCTTCCTCAACATGTAGTGGAGCTCGAGTGGCCGACATCGTGATATGGGCCATGAATGCATTGATGCGAGCATCTTGCACCTCTATTTGAGCCTTGAGCTCCTCCCTAACCCCTATTATTTGAGCCACCATCGCTTGTTGAGTCTTTTGCAATAGAGCTATCGCATCATGTTGACTCTTAAGCAATTGAGACATCATTTGACAAGTCTCAAAGTTGGGATCTTGTGGTTGTGGGTTATGTGAGGGTGTTTGGTAGTTGTTAGGATGTTGGAATGATCCTTGACAACTTTCTTGGTAACCATAAGGAGGGCGTTCATAAGATTGTTGATGAGGTTGATATGGTTGGTGAAATCTCGGGACTTGGCCATTTGCCCCAAAGTTGTCCCGTGATGATTGATGGTAGCTTGGACGAGCCATGTCCATAACGTTGCTTTGGTACCTAGGATGAGCTAGAAGCACTTGAGCAAACGTTAGTATCCTAGTGCTTTTGGGTCGAATCCACAGGGACGGGAGGTCGGATTAAGGTATGCTACGGTCTAGGACTATGTTCGAGACAAGCTAGTCTAGGGGGTTGGCTAAGGACTAGTCTAAGGTCTAAAACAAGGAAAACGGGCTAAGATTAGGTCGGGGTCAAAGGGGTAATGGAATGGTCGAGGAAGAACTAGAGTGAAGGGAGTAGTAGGGTAATCTAGGTAAGGTCCAGGCTCTCGCTACGTAGACCGACCTAGAGGTTTCACCTAAAACCCACCTTGGTGACACACATGACAAACGGGGTTACTAGCGCGCTATAGTGGCCTAGGTCGCATCCGGGCTCTCGCTACGTAGACCGACCAAGGGGTCGTCCTCACCGGGCTGTCGCTACGTAGTGAGGGAACCAAACCCACAAACAAACTATCACCCACAAGAGAAAAGGCAAGAAAACAAGCATACACATATACATGTCATTCAAGCATTTCAACAAACATGTGATATGCATCAAACCAAGAGGAAACCCAAATCTTCCACCAACATCTCCAACAATCCCTTAATCATCCATTAACACCCAAATCACCTTACTAACCCTAGCAAGAATCTACTCAAGCATATCTAATCTAAAACTAACACTAACAAGAGGAATCAACTTAACAATCAAAACAAACATGAAGGAACTAACAAGAACTATGAACTATGAACAATACAATCAACAAAGAATCAAACTTTAATGATAAAACAAGAATAAAGAGAAGGGAAAAGAAGATTCTACCTACTAACAAGATGAAAGAAGAAGGAAACTTGCATAAATGGAAGAACCCAAAACAATCAACCAAGGTTGTCAATCTTGGTGGAGATCTTGAAGAATTCCCAAATTACAAGCATTAATCTAGGATTAACGATAATCTAAAGACTAATCTACACTAATCTATGCTAATCTATGCTAAAATAATCTAGGGTTTTGTGTCTAATGAAAGGCATAAGCTTTACAAAACAAGGGAAGAGTATATATAGGGTTACAAGTGGAAAGGAGAGGAATGAAAACAAGTGCGGCTGCCAGGTGGCCCATCCCGGCCGGGACGGGGTGGTCCCGGTCGGGATGGGGTCGTTCCCGGCCGGGAAGAGCTGCTCCCGGTCGGGATGAGCCACAGACAGTAGCTCCTTCAATTGCTCCTTCATCCCGAACGGGATGAGGCCATACCCGTCGGGGATGAGTCTTGTAGGCCTCCAATATGAACTTCTTGGTCCCTCCTTGGTTCTCATGGGCTTCCCATCGATTCTCGGGACTCGGGATCGGGTCTCGGAGGCTCGGGATTGGGTCCCAAGGTCTCGGGGTCGATTCCAAGGCATCGAGGCATCGTTCCTTTACTCCGTTGGCTCCAAAATGTGTATGTATCGAGTCGGAATCGCTCCAACTCTTCCAAATCGGTCTCGGGAACCTGAAACGAACTAAAGGAAGCATAAGAAGCCCATAAATCGCTCCCAAGGAGCGATTTTACAAGGAAAATGGGACCAAACACTTCAAAATAGGCACTACAAACGACACTTATAAAAAATCTTCCACATATTGTCTTTAAAGCGCACCTTAGCAACCGCCATATAGCGCTCCCATGCTGAAGCCTCAAGGCTTGGATCCCACCAGAATTTTAGCTGCAAGAACATTTGTTGTTAGTAGTTTATTAATTCATAAACGATAAATACATGAGGTAAGTTAACTAATAAAAAAACATACTTTGAAGTTGTTAAACCACCGATCTTGTTGCCACGCTGTTACCTGAGTCCAGCTGGTGTAACCTCCAGTCATATTGCTCTTAAAACTATGTGTCACACCAGTGATAACAGGTCGATACCAAAACCTACACTATTTACGAAAATATATGTAACATTTGAGATAAAATATTTACAAACCTTAACCAATAACACAGTAGTTAATATAATGTTTCACCATGTCTTTTTGAGAGTTAAAATTACACGCCCGTCATCCTCTATACGCCTGATCTCATGAGGCCGTTGTTGATTATTTTGTTGTGGCTGTTCATTAGCAACCTCCTCATTTTTGTCATGCTGCTCCTGCCGCTATTCCTGTGAAGCTTGTCTGCTCCTACTCCCGCTCCCAGCTCTGAATCAACGGACTAACGTCATATCCGCTGTCAAAGATAAAAAGTTAGCAATCAAAACAATAAACAATAATATAATCAACTTATTATTTTAATATTTAAATAATACAAACTATACCTATCTGTAGACACCCAGATTTAGACCTGGTGGCTGCAGAAGTGCCCAACAAACACCCGATGACGATAGGACTGCAACGCGACGCGGTTTCGCGATGTTTTAGGTAGTTTTTCAGTAGAACGGATAAAATAAATTACTCGGGCAAATTAAACTAATATGATGGCAGCCTTAGTCGTGTCATTACGGTCGCATAAACACTAATTAGAGTCGATTTTGACATCGGGACCCCGAGTCGGTCCCGAAACTCGAACCGAGTCAACACCGCGCCAAGCGAACCTCGGGATGAACACCCGAGGCCCACCAAGTTCACGGCGCTAGGTCAAGGAAGGGAAACCTTAACCCCCAAGATACGTATTATACACCCGTCCCATGATTTTGGAAAGTATCAAAATCCTATCTTCAAAACTCCAACCGCCCCACCTCACACGCCTTGGTCTCTCCACGCCTTAGCCCAGGCGCCTGAGTCTTGGTGCGCCTCAGCTCAGGCGCCTATATAGGCAACGAGGGCCAAAAACACCTATAAACAACCCACTTCACGCCCTCATTTACACACATCTCATTCTTCTCTTCCCCCTATAAACTTTCGCTAAGGGCTCGCACTCCGACACCCAAGGCAAACGATCCACTCGATCGTAGTTCCGATAAAAAAAGCGACATCAACGCTACTCCTCACCTTCGAGCACACCACTCGATACCGAGGTGCATGTGTTTGACTAGCTCAAGTCTAGTAGCAAAGCTCAGCCGGATTAGCCGCAGAACCGGTTCATAGTAACGAAGCTCTGCTGGATTAGCCGCAGAACCGGTCCATAGTAACGAAGCTCTGCCGGAGTAGCCGCAGGGAGAGCCAAACGGTAACGGAGCTCTGCCGGAATCACTGGTCAAGCTAGGAGGATCCGCCTGTTGATCGAGTTGTCACTAGGTTGCCATCTAAACAAAATATTCCATATTCGCACTTTCTATTATTATGCACTACGATAACATTAGATGTGGGAATTAGGCCCACAAACATCCACAAAAATACGTAACGTCCCAACTTCAACCACAAGCACTAAAACACACTAAATAGACCCGAGTAATTCCGAGATCCATTCTCAAAACTATCTATGCATCGTGTCCCGTTTAGTGTATACTCCGAGGGTGCATCTCCTCACTACGTGATTTACTTACATTCGCATTTATAGTTTTTCGTATGATTTATTGCTTTTATGACCTTATAATCGCATGCTAAATCACCTAACACGGAATTCAAAACGTAAAACAACTAAAACTGAACAAAGTGATGGTCGGGTTCCGCATTAGTCCTGGTGCTCACCTTATTAGGTTCGACGCATCTCTACTAATGCCGAACCGATGCATCTTAAACAGAATACCAGGTAACGTATACCACAAGAATGACTAATATCTGTATTATCACGTTAAAAATGATATGCTAATACGTATAATACTAGTACTCTCTACTCTCCTACGTTCATCTTTTCGTGGTTGCTTGTCACGTGAAATCGCATGCAAAGAATGTAAACACAACTACTTTGACGAAAAAACTTACTTGTCTTTAAACAACCGACATAGCATAAAGCATAGGGTTAAAACAACGGATGTTACAGCATTTCCACCACAACAAAAAAACTACGATATCAGCCCACCGATTGATTAGTAGAGGTCGCTATAGTGCAGGCGGGATTGGGTGTTGACATCTATCGGATGTTGGCTTTCCAATACGTACCCTCCCCCCTTACTCAGAATCGACGGTTTCCGGATGTCCGAAACCATTAGCAATGAGAGTCATTCCAGGCATGGAGTGCTTAAGGGTACAAGTCTTTATCTTTAGGTCCCGTGCCACTCAACTTTGAGCCGACAAGGGATCAAAATTGACTTGAACGGTTTCCGAGTCCCCATAATTGACTCGGTGGCGACTCCACAAATCGGCAACAACTTCAGTTCACTAAAAAGGTCGCCTTACCAAACAAAACAGCCTTTAAACATTTACAACCACGACTCGATCGATTCCTAAATGGAAACACGGGTGCCCCCACCCGTCTAGTACAAGTCCGGATCGTCATCCAAATCGAGGTCCGAAACATCGCCCCGTACGCGAGATCGGACCGGCCCCCGGCAGGAAGGGGGCCGCGTGGGTGGCCGCCGCCACACGTTAAAAAACCGGGTAAATCCCGCGCGGGGGCGCGCGGGGCGGTGCGGATGGATGTCCACAGTTTGGCGACTCCGCTGGGGAATTGGAAACAAGTTTCCAGCGGTGGTGTAACTTGAACGAGGTCGGTGAAGCTCATTTCTTAGTTTCTAGTTGTGGTCACTACAGGCTTTGTCCCTAAAAAGCCCACCCTAACCGATATCAGGACCAATCAGCCTCTTCGAGGTAAGATCTTTAGGGACACGCGGGGAGATCCTCGATTGACGCTCCGGCCGCCTAACGCGTATCCCGCAGGAATAATAAGCGGATAGTTCCGAACAGACGGTATGACACTCGTCTCCCCAGACCATTGTCAAATGCCTAAGTAAAGACTATTCGTGGGTGATAGCCTACCCTAACCTACCCGTGTCTGCATCCTGCATGAGTGTATGCATTCCTAGTTATGTGTAGCGTGTTTGAACAATCCAAGCCAAATAAAACACTAAAAATCTGGATTCAACCACGCCAACATATTCAACCGCACCCAACTCCCTTTTCGGAAAAAATCTCATCTTTTCAAAACTACTTCTTAAACGCCGATACTTCGGTCAAGTCATGATTTCTAAAAAGGGAAAAAAATCAAATGCAATTTTACAGTCGACATTTTCAAACAAAATATATTTTCAAACGTCATCGCGCGGCTAAAGTAAAACCCGCCAAACAACAAATACCGTTAATACTACCATGACTCCCAATTATTGGGATCAAGGCACACCAAACGGTTACATTTTATTTTCAAAAAAAAGGAAAAGTTTTTACACACATACCGTTAACACAACCAAAGCTTCGATTAATGAAGTCAAGGAATTCAAAACGGTTACATTCTCAAAACGCTTTCCACCATACATCGGTACCCACCGTCAGATGCTAGCCGACGAACGTGGGTCACTCGTTTTAAAAGTTCTTTTTTTCTAAAAACACTATTCACCACCTAAGTTCTTTAAATAAGATTTTAGTTTCACACCTTTAAAACACCACACACACCCACTACGAGTATCGAACTAGCTAATTAATAGTAGTTTCGATAAAAGCATAACGTTATCATTTTCAAAACCGGTTCCCCTGAGAACCACGTTCCTTTCGGAAAAATTTTACAACTTTGCTATCGTTGGATTCCCGACACACCACACATAGCAACACACCTTTCACATCACAAACGATGTCACCACACCATCGTCATCCTAATTTTACAAAACCATTTTTTTTTCAAAAAAAAAAAGAAGACTTTCCTCCGCGAGTATCGGTCATTTTCGAAAAAAAAAATCAAAATTCTTTGATCATGAGCCGGGATCGCGATCAATCTCTTATGTCGTACAACCGTGTGATTAACTGTCTGTGTTAGTTACTAGGATCATCTCTACTCGAGGTCTTACATTTCGGGTCGTCTCATTTCGAGAAGTCCTCTTTAAAACCTCATCTCCGAGGCTTGTGTCAAATTGTCTCGTTGCAGAGATTTAAAAGTCGTTACGCGTCTCGCCGAATACACCAAGAGTCCAAAGCACCTGAGTCCCTAAATCAGTGACCGCGCGCACCCGCGAGTCTTTAAAACACCGGGTGGATTCGACCTTACACTCTTATTTTGCAAGACCCAAGAATGGCACCAAGTAGCAACGAAAGCAGCACCGATCAACTCAACGCCCTGATGAACGTGGTCCATGGGGTACTGGGGATATTGTCATCAATCTCCTCTTCCATCGACGACGTTAGACATTGCCTCGACACCTTGGAAGGCCCTAAAAGGAAACCCCGGGAAGGACCGATAGGCCGGGAGCTGGTGTTTAGTGGGGATCCGTATGTCGAATATGCCAGGCTCGCGCGCCCTGTCAAATCTACAGGCCTTCACCGTCCCTTCAGGCAGTTCACCGAATTAGGGGAATCCTACGTTGAAGCCCTCCGGAAACTGCAGGAGGCCTGGCTATTATGGCCAGTAGGACCCACCCCAGACCCACCTATAGAGAAGAGGGGAGCAGGTTGGAATCCCAACGCTTACTGCCTGTACCATCAGGGTCGGGGGCATGAGACCCAAGTGTGCACTGAGCTCAAACATGAGGTGCAGGACCTGATCGATAAGGGGGTCTATGTCCCCGTAGGGTGTCTTCAGAGAAGGACTGACTCCAGGTATCAAGGGAGCAACCCACGTGAGCACTGAGAGCCCCATCAACGCAGGTTCCTCTAGGGACCGTATAACCGGTCTTAGGAAGAGTCTAGTTCATCTTAGGGCCTAGACTTAAGCAATAATAATAAATGTCTTGTTTTCTATCCTTATCGAGTCTAGGGAGGCGCGAGGGAACTGTCCTCTGCCTCCCCCAATACAAAATCACGGGCATCTAGCCCGTCTACTATATTACCAATAAAACAACTTTTTTTCCTTTACAAACATGTCTCGACAATTGCTTAAACTTCTTTCAACCATTCACTTAAAACGCTTAAGAACTCGACTTTGCGCCAATTATCGATGACAACTGACTAAAACGCAAGGGCTACAACAAACGGCCTACTTAGCTTCACCCTAAAGAAGAAGTCGGAAACAACAACCCTAAGCTTAGCCCACCGTTAACCCATCACCAAACAACAATAAACCTGCAACGAACGAACATCCATCAAACCGAACTTCCCAAACATGACCAAGTACGAAGCCTGCCTAATAGGCCTCAAAGCAGCCATATCTCTAGGAGTTAAAAACCTTAGAGTACATGGAGATTCATCCCTAGTAGTCAACCAAGCCACGGGTACCTGGAAGGTTTATAGCGAAAGCCTAACCCCATACCAAACCAAGGTGGAAACAATATCCCGGGAATTTACTGAAATCGAGTTCATACACATACCCCGCGAGGAAAACCAATTCGCTGACGCATTATCTAAGCTAGCCTCCCTGATAAACATGCTCGATCACCTTTTCTCTATACCCACATAACCTTGAAACCGGCGACACCTCCGAAGAAGCCTGGTACAAAGCAATCCTAGACTTTAAAACCCATGGGTCATACCCGCCTAACACTAACACCAAGAACAAAATAGCCCTACGAATACAAACCACCCACTATGTCCTGAATCAAGGACTGCTATACAAACGAACCCCCACAAGGAGTCCTCCTTAGATGCATAAGCAAAAACCAATCCGAGAGAGTCATGGAAGAGGTACATGATGGAGAGTGCGGACCCACATGAGCGCACACCTACTAGCCCGAAAAATAATGAGACTGGGCTATTACTGGACTACCTTAGAGGCAGACTGTCGACATCATGTCCGACACTGTCACAACTGCCAAATATTCGCTAACGTCCAACACCTACCTCCATATCCTCTACACACCATAGCCACACCCTGGCCTTTTTCTACTTGGGGAATATACATCATAGGAAAAGTACACCCATCTGGGACCGGCAAACACTGCTTAATACTAGTGGTCGTCGATTATTTCACCAAATGGGTAGAAGCCGCCTCTTACACCGTATTATCCTCAAAACAAGTAGTGAAATTCTTACAAAATAACAACATTTGCCGCTACGGTATACCTCACGAGATCATCAGTGACCAGGGGGCTCACTTCAGGGCTGACACCCAGAAACTTCTCGATAAATACGAAATCCAAAGACACAAATCATCACCCTATAGGCCACAAACAAACGGGGCCGTAGAAGCAGCCAACAAAACCATAACCACAATCCTTAAGAAAATGTTAGACAATTATCGGGATTGGCCAAACAAGATCCCCTTCGTCTTATGGGGATACCGAACATCCTATAGAACACCCACTAGAGCCACACCATATTACCTAGCCTACGGTTCCGAAGTCGTGCAACCGTAGAGCTAGAAATACTATCACTAAGGATATTAGCCGAGAGCGGCATTCCCGAAGAAGAATGGAACCCAAAACGATATGACGAGCTAGTACTCCTAGACGAGCGTAGGATACATGCCCTATCCAACGTGCAAGCCTACCAACAACGCATCCAACGAGCCTTTAATAAACGAGTGAAATCCCGAAACATACATGAGGTAGATTTAGTAATCAAATCCATTAGAGCACCCCTTCCCCTCGACCCTAGAAGAAAATTCAAACCAAACTGGGCGGGCCCCTACCTCGTTAAGAAAATACTCTCGGGGGGCGCCGTGATCCTCACCGACCTAGACGGTCAAGAGTTCTCAACCCCGTCCAACATGGACCAACTCAAACGATACTACCTGTAGACACCCCGGAAAACACATCCCAACCTCCGACTTAGGGGGAAGCAAAAAAAAACAACAAAACAAAACAACAATAAAAAATCAAGTTCGCATCGATAATTGGCATAACGAGTCTAAAGCAAAATCACTCACATTTTATAAAGAACTACGAACATGGTTTGATTCCGTCTAAACGCGGATACGTAGGCAACCCATCCCCGGGTACAACCAAATAAACAAACAAACAAAATCGATTACTCGATTCATGTACAAATCGGGACTCCTTCCACGTCCCGGCCAACGAGTGATTTAAAATGATGAAGCACAAACGACGAGCCGAGGATGGGGTGAAAACCCGAAAGGGCGCCCCGGGCAAAATGAAGAAACGAGTTGCGAGCCGTCGTCGAAAAAAAATAAAAATTAAAAAAATATGACGAGCCGAGGATGGGGTGAAAACCCGAAAGGGCGCCCCGGGAAAAATGAATAAACGAGTTGCGAGCCATAAAAAAAACAAAAAAAAGGGTGAGCCGAGGACGGAGTGAAAACCCGAAAGGGTGCTCCGGGTAAAATGAAGAATCGAGTGGCGAGCCACCAAAATAAAAAATAATAACAATATGCTTCTCATTAATAACAAAAACGGTTAAATCAAGCCTTTGTCGAGGCATTTACATCAAGCATTTGTAAACCGGACATCCCGGAAAACAACAACGTGTCAAAACTCCCCAAAAAAAAACTAGTACTAATACACCACATATTATCAACTAATAACACATCATACAAAATGGTTGGGCTCTATCGGTCCAACTTTTCCTTCCCTTTGCCATTCGGGTGAGCCTGCTTGCGTTCTTCATCCTCGATTTTATGAAAGCAAGCTTCTAACGCCCTATCCAAACACGAGTCCAGCAAATCCCACTTTCTTTCCTCCTCCACATTATCAATATGGGTCTCGTTAGCCTTGGCCCTTTTAGATGAACTGACGGAACTAGGATCGGTAATGTTGTCTTTGGTTAGGCACTTAGTGACAATCTCTCGAGTCTGCTCCTCGCCTCTTAGCGGCGCTGTTTTCCTAACTTTTAAGTTGTTCTGTCCTGACGGGTGTTCATAAGCCCTTCCCCGGACGGAAATGTTATCAGTCGTTCGAACACTCTCAATAACAACGGGACGCAAGAATTTCTGCTCCCAAGACACGCTGAACTCCCTAAGGAAATCCCCTGTCCATGGGTCAGAACTAGAAACAACTTTAGCGTCCTGGAGAATAGAAGGTTGGACACCTATTTGATTTGACAACATGCCCGGGTAAACATAAACCTGATCCCTCATGGATAGTATTAACAAAGCCCAGGTCGAAGACGAAAGTGGAAACCCGGTACGCCCACTAATATTCCACCACGGGATAGACCATCTGATGATAACATCTCCTCCGACCAAATAGGAAAGCCAATCCTTTTCCTCGGGATTTTTGCTCCACACTTGCACCGTCTTCCGGCCCGTGAAACCACTGTAACTATAATCTTTAAAACATCGGGGAGGAACGACCAAACCAAGCTGTTCCTGCAACCAAACCTGTACAAATCACTATAAAACATCACGCCTCCAGACCAAAACAACCACAAAAAAAAACCCAAGAAAGGGGAAACAAAACAAAAATGGGTTACGGAGAAACACGACACCAACAAAAAAAAAACAACACCAAAAAACATACCTGTAAGATGATCCTAGAACCCCGAGAAGGTGTCCTCGGTAACCGGACGCTAGCGTCAAGACCCAGAATAAGCTCACCCAAAATAAGCAAGGAGGGTGATCGACCATGTTCTGTTGCCGCTACCACATCCAAAACACGAGGATTACCCCAACCCTCAGGTGACCGCGCATCCCCAAAAACATAATAGCAAGCAATATCAATGTTAAAAGCACGCCTACATGCTAAGGCCGAAACATGACGAGAGCCAACCTGTGAGAATGTCCTAGAAAGAAACCCTAAGTTAAGACCATCCACACCAAAATAGCCTTTAGCCTTCTCTAATGAAGAAACGTCCAAAAAGTGGTAAAACCGCTCCACGTAAGCATCATCCCCATAAGAAACACAAGGGCGAACCGAGCTCCACCCACCTATAGTATCTATCTCCTCGGGCAAAGGACAAATTTTACCCCCGGAAAAAGGCGAAAACATGGCGCTTCGGGTCCCAAAACATAGAACATGCCCGTAAGAAATTATCTTGTACATTGACTCGACTTAGCGCGACAACCGTTGACAAACCGTTATTTGAACTAACCTCGAGGCCACATTTATTAAAAGAACCCGTCCACTCGGTTAGGGTATTCCCGAAACCCGACACAACCCTAAATATAGGTGTACTAGACACTATGGATATTCTAGTATATCTAAAACAAGCACCCACAACCCGTATATATACCCCTAATCCCACAAGAATTAGGAAACCACGGAAAATTTCCATAACCCAGGCTCAAACCACACCGACCCACGCGCCCGGGTCTCCGGCCGCCCAAGCCCAAGCGGCCCGGAACCCGGTAGCCTCAGCCCAAGCGCCTAAAGCCAGGGAGGCGACATCCCGAGCAACCCAAGGATAGAAATTTGGGCCCCGCATTATCACCACAGCTATCATCCTATACCTCGGACATCGGGAACGACCTCCCGAAGTCACTACAACCTGCAACGAAAACCGAGATACCCATGCAATAGCTATAGAAACGCGAGTTCACTCGTCGGACGTGATGGTAAGGATTTGTCACGTCCCTAGCCGATCAATATAACACCGACTAACCTAGTGGGTAGCTAGGGCAAGTCGGGATCGATTCCACGAGGACGGTATATCAAAGCTTAGACTATGTCGGCTTACAAACGAGACTATGCTACCAAAAACGACACAAAGAAAGCGATAAAAGGAAAACTAATGATGGAGGAGAAGTATGACTAAGCTAATGATCAAACTAATGAATAAACTAAAAGAACGATAGCTAACTAGGAGGATTAACACAAATATGGAAAGAAGTGGGGTAGGTCCGGTTCATAGAGGTAGAAGGGTAATTGGGGTGATCAAGGGTATAGGTGTCTCCCAATCACTAGATTCGGTCCGGGCTCTCGCAACTTAGACCGATGCCAAGGTGGGTCTGGGCTCTCGCAACTTAGACCCTAGTCCGCGCTCTCGCGACTAAACTATTCTCAACATTTCCACAAAATAAGCAATCAATGAGAAGATGAACAATAGTATGGGAAGCATGGCCACTAAAACTCACACAAGCATATCAACAAACACATAGAGTGCCTACAATGTGACTAACAGCAAAGATATAACCTTTTCTCCTTAATCAACCCTAATCATCCATAATCTACCCCTAATCCCCCTACTAACCCCACAAGAAGACTACTCACTCATGATAAAGAACAAACTAACAATCATAAAGGAAATCAATACCACTAAACAAGCATCCATAATGAATAACAAGAGTAATAACAATAACAATATGAAAAGATTCAAACAAGATTAAATAAACTAAGAACAAGAGTAGAGATGATTATACCAATACTAGATGAAGAAAAGATGAGAACTTGTATAAATAAGAAACCCAAATAGAACCCCAAGATTGTCAATCTTGGAATAATCTTCAAGAATCTTCTTAATACAAGATTAATTACAATGATTAACTAAGGATTAAAGAGAGATTAGAACTAATGAGTGAGAGTAAATCTAGGGTTTTTGAGGCTTAAACTAATCTAGGGTAAGATAAGATGTCTTAAAATTACAAGAAGGGAGTATATATATGGGTACAAGAATAAAGGAGAAGAAAAGAAGAAACCCGTGCTGCCTCTGTAGCTTCCCGACTGGGACGGATCATCCCGATCGGGACGGCTCTGTCATCCCGATCGGGACGGGTTGGTCCCGACCGGGATGGGCTCACAGCAGCCATCTTAATGTAGCACCCCATCCCGAACGGGATGAGGCCATCCCGAACGGGATGGGTCTTGTATGCCTTCCTTAAACACTCTTTGGTCCTTCCTTGCCTCTCATGGGCTTCCCACCGATTCTCGGGACTCGGGATCGGGTCTCGGAGGCTCGGGATTGGGTCCCAAGGTCTCGGGGTCGATTCCAAGGCCTCGAGTCATCGTTCCTTTATCTCGTTGGCTCCAAAATGTGTATGTATTGAGTTGGAATCGCTCCAACTCTTCCAAATTAGTCTCGGGAACCTGAAACGAACTAAAGGAAGCATAAGAAGCCCATGAATCGCTCCAAAGGAGCGATTCCACAAGGAAAAAGGGACCAAAACACAACAAATAGGCACTACAAACTACACTTATCAACTCCCCCACACTTAACCCTTACTCGCCCTCGAGTAAGCACACACTAACTACTTAAACTAGCCGAATGGGTATTAGCGCACCCTACGCCCCTTCAACTCACGCGAGTGCACTTAGAGGACAAGTGCACTCCGCAAGGCAAGTTGGGTCTTGCGACAAAACTGTGGATGCAACCGGACACAAAACACATAAACAAACAAACACACAAACAAACACCTAATCGGTTGCACCCAAAACAAAAGAAATACCGCTTCCCTCTAAAAGCGGTGAATGAAACACCGGTTTAGGACTCGAGGTAAGTGACAACGTTCCCAAGCTAGCAATACAAACCGAGTTGAACTAAACCCTAATAGTATGACGATAAAGCAATAAAAACGTTGGTAACTTACCTGGGTCCTCCTAACTTTCTAAAAACATACTACGGGACGATCGGCGGAGTGGAAAAGTGAGGAACCACGGTGTTAGTCGACACTGTAGGTAGTGAGACCCCGCCCCCTTTAGCGTGAGCCAAGAGGGTCGTCCCGTGTCCAAGACCGCCTAACTAGTTCAAGTAAAAAGGTGGAAAAACATGCAAAATGAGGGAAGACCGACTAATGCCGCTATCATCCTTCCTAGGGACTCGGTCCTTTGGTAGGCTCTTCACGGCAAAAGTTGGAAAAAGACTTATTTTTGTGGGGATTTCTTTTTGTGAGACGGGTTTTCTTTTGGCATTTTTTCTTTTCTTTTGCATTTTTGCTTTGTTTTGCCATGCCACTCTTTTTCTTCTTTTCTATTTTCTTTTTGGCCTTTGTGCCTTTTCTTTTTCTTCATTCTTTTATTTCTTTCATTTTTCTTTCTTTTTCTTTTCGTTGCCCTTTTTTGGGCAAGATTTGACTTTTTGGCATTTCTTGACAATTAAGAAAGAGAGAATCAACAAATTTGCATTTTATTGTGTGGATATGTGTAGGAGGTAGGGTAATGGGAGAGTTGGGGAGCGTCCTTCCCTTCAAACCCACAAAAAGTGGAGAACTTGGACTAATCAAACAATCCTAAACACGGTCACCTAAGGGACGAGACTCGGTAACCAAGGCATTTTCACACCGTGGGTGGTCATAATGGTCAAAAGTGCAAATCCCGTAGTAAATTCCTAGTAAGCTAGGTGGACTCAAGGTAAAGGACCAACAAATTCATTGATTTAAGGTCATTCTACTAGAGTAAAGTCCAAGACTCGATTTATACTACTAAAAAGGAAAAGTACACACTCACACACTAGCCTCTAAACCGGGTTTTCGAAAACGCTTTACACACAACACAACACAACACAAAATGAAGATATGACGAAAACAAAAAGGAAAAGGAACAAAAGCGACAAAAACAAAACAAGGCAAAACAAAACACATAGACAAAACAACCACCACCCCTATATTCCATACAAGCCACCAAATCATCCACCATTATGCACAAAGCTCCACCCGAGCACACCTCAACACAACCTTCTCCAATCATCACAAGGAATAAAGGAGAAAAAGGGATAACATGTTACCGGAAGTCTTTATAGCTTTCCAAAGTCATTGGCGAATAAAGCAACCTATAAGAACAAAGGGAGGCAAAACACGCACACAAAACAAATGTACAACACAAAGACACAAAATGAAAACACAAAAGAAAAATATTTTTGATTTTTGTGAAATTTTTTCAAATTTTTAGGATTTTTAAAGGTTTTTCGAAAAACTATGAATATAAAACTACTACGATAGAATATCGCTCCCCCACACTTAAATCGAGCAATGTCCTCATATGCTCAATCGTAGTGTGTGGAGAGACAAGAGAAAAGAAAATAAACTACGAAAATAAAGCTAAAATGAAAAACAAAGTGGAGAAAAAGGTAGAAGGTGTCCGGCCGGGGTGTAGTCAAGTCACCATGGGCCGAGACGAGAAAAAGATATGGAACGGGGAGGAAAAATAAAAAGAAAGAAATAAAAGGAAATGGGAGGGGAGGGCTAGGTGTAATCAAGTCACCTAGCCCGGATTCCGCCTAAATCCGACTAAATCCTCAAAAAGAAAGAGTGAAAAACTTGTAAAATTTGACTAATCGATTGACTCTCGACGTAATCACGTCGTCGGGAGTCGGGAGCAACCAAACTATGGCCTCGAAGGCCACCATGACATCAAGACACGAAAGTGCACAAGGGGAAGGGAATAAACAAAGGAAAACAAGCAACAACAAAAACGGAAAAGAAAGGATAGTTGCCGTACCTTGGGTTAGCAACTCACTCTCTCCATCGTCTCATAGATCAATAAAGGCGCTTGCTTGTCTTCGTCAATGCTTTTCCGCTTCATTCTCAATAACAAAGCATGGTAGAGGTAGTAATGGTGCGAGGGGGTGGGATTTGAAGTGAATCAAGGTGTAAAGTGAAGAGGAAATGAGGTGAAGGTATGACAATGACGTACATGGGGCATATGGTAAAGCTAGGGTAGCTAGGGAGGTTGGGAGGGGGAATAAAACGGTTGGGTGGACTCGATTTGCGAAGAAGAATCACAAGGGGGGAGCAGAGGACCATCCCGGTCGGGAAGACTGATCCCGATCGGGTTACCTCACCCGTCCCGGTCGGGACGCCCTCATCCCGATCGGGACGAGCCCACAGTAAGCTCAAAATCCAGCGCACCCTTCCCGATCGGGACGCCTCATCCCGGCCGGGATGGGCCTTCTTCAACTTCCAAGGCCCCAAAAGCTTGCTCAAAGCTTCAAAAACCCGATCCTCGTGCCTACAACCCAAAGTATACCATCGCCAATCCTCTCTAGGAGCGTTCTCACTTCACCTATCAAGCAATACTCAAACACACATCAAACTCTCTCCCTCACAACGCTCATCAATCAATCCAAATAACAAGAATTCACAAAAAAATCCAACTAACTACAAGAAAGAGATATATACAATGAGACGGTTCTTGTGGAACTCCGTCAAACCAAGGTGGTGCATCTTCATTCTTTTTCAACAACCAAAGCTAGTTCCATCTCCATCAAGGGCACGTAAGAATAAGTCGAAGGCCCTATAGAAGTCTTCAATTAGGCATGTCATATAACCAACCATATCCCAAGGCTCCTCATGGCCTTGCCTTGACGTTCCCGGGGCATCCCGCTCTTCCAAGTTCAACGACTTGAACTTGTACTTTTGGTCCTTGGGGACATACCCAAACGTCCACCGGTCCTCATGCGGCCCTAAGGGAGACTCATCTTCTTTCTTTTCATTGCACTTCAACTTGTCATCAAGCCCATGTCATGGGCACTCATCCTCCTCACTCTCGGAGTCATAATCATCAAGTACATAAGAGTACTTCTTCAAGCTTTGTTCCGATTCACCCCCTAAATCGATGTCTTTCTTGGCTTGGATCATATTGCATGTCTCATCGCTAGTAGGCGAAGTGTTGCCTTGGAGGTCAAACACTATCTTCTCCTCGCCTAACTCAAATGTGATCCTACCGTTCTTCACATCGATCATGGCACCCGCGGTGTATAGAAATGGGCGCCCAAGAATAATGGGAGTATTGGCATCCTCCGGCATGTCAAGCACAATGAAGTCGACCGGAATGAAGTATTTCCCTACTCGTACCGGTACGTCCTCTAACATTCCTAATGGTCGATTGAATGATTTATCGGCCATTTGGAGGGTGAAGGACGTACATTTCAACTCTTTCATTCCGAATCGGCAACAAATAGAATACGGAATGATGCTCACACTCGCGCCCAAGTCACATAACGCATTCTTGATTAAGAAGTTGCCTATGGTGCAAGGGATCGAAAAAATACCCGGATCCTTCAACTTCGGAAGCGTGGAACCTTGGATAAGCTCGCTCACCACCCTCGTGAACGCTACGGTTTCTTCCTTGTCGAAGGATCTCTTCCTAGCTAAGATTTCTCTCACAAATCTTCCATATGCCTGGATTTGGGTAAGTAATTCGGTGAATGGGACACTAACATCCAATTTCTTCACAATACTAAGGAACTTGTCATAATGAGTGTCCACCTTAGTCTTCATTTGTCTTGATGGGTAAGGCAACTTGATTTGGTACTTGTTTTGATCAATTTGGGTGGACTCTTCACTTGACACTTTCCCTTTACCCTTTTCTTGTGCTTGAAGTGGGGAAGGAGTGTCTTCTTGGGGTTTCTCGGCCTCCCATAAGACTTGCTCCTCAATTGGAGTGTCAAAGCTTGCATTATCTTGAGAGGGGGGTATGACTTCTTGTCTTGGTTCTTGCTCACTAGGTGAAAAAGGGAGTTCATAGGATGTACCACTCCTCGTAGTAATAGCATTTACATGCTCAAATTTTGGTGTTTCGCCTTGAGGAGGTAGTTGCCCCTTTTGTCTTGTAGAGATCTCCGAAGCAAGTTGAGATATTCGGGTTTCCATCGACTTCGCATGAGCATCTCTTGCTTGGTTGTCCTTTTGAACGTAAGCAAAGAACTCTTGTTGATTTCTTGCCATCCCTTGATTACTCCTTTGCATATCCATCATATACTTTTGTACGTCAAAATCCCGTGGTGGAGATGATGGATTATGTGGAGTATCGGTGAGGGCTAACAGAGTACCATAGTCATGGATAGGAGACCGACTCCTAGGCTTGCTTTGTTGTTGATGACTTTGATTTGCTTGTTGTTGATGGTTTCCTTGGAACCCATGAGAATTGCCTTGATTAAGGCCTTGATTGTGGTTTTGTTGTTGTTGAAAGTTCCGGTTTCCTTGGAAATTTTGGTTTCCTTGGAAACCACCATGATTGAAGTTCCCTTGTTGGAACCCTTGCTTGTTGTTGAAGTTACCTTGGTTATTTTGCTTGAAGTTGTTAAAGGGTCTTTGGTTACCCACATAACCTTGGTAACTTTCATTGTTGTCCCGTAAAGGAGGTGGAACATAGGGACGATGTTGTTGTTGATGTTGAAAGGCTTGTTGTTGAGGGACTTGATTGGAAGCTTGGTATTGATTAGAGTAGGAGGCACCTTGCTTGAACGATTGAAAGGCGTTCACTTGCTCAATACTCCCTCTACAATGCATAGGATCATGACCAACGATTCCACAAGTATCACACATCCCAAAATAAGGCAAAGGAGGTGCAAACTCCAAAGCATTTACATCATGGATCGAGTGTAGGTTGGAGGAACTAGAGCTTTGAACTTTGTTGAGGTGGCTTTGGAGCTTTTTGTCAATGGTCTCCATGTGAGTTCTTAGTTGAGCCCCAAGATCAATGCTCAATTGTGTAATGGCATCAACCTCATGCCTACCTCCCCGATTTGACTTCCTAGGCCTTGAGTATTGTGAATTATGCACCGCCATCTCTTCAATCCTTGACCACGTTTGGTCATCCTCCACTTCGGTAAACCTACCGTTAGATCCCATATTGAGTATGGCCCTCGAGTCTTCATATAGCCCATTCCAAAATTGTTGTACGAGGAACCATTGTGATAAGCCATGGTGTGGACAAGAACGGATCAAGGCTTTGAATCTTTCCCACGATTCATAGAGGCTTTCATCATCGCGTTGTTGGAAACCCGTGATAGAGGCTCTCAATAGATTTGTCTTCTCCGGGGGATAGAATTGTTGATAGAAGGCCAAGGCTAGCTTCTTCCAAGTGTCAATGCCAAGTCTTGCTTTGTCCAACCCCTTGAACCATTGCTTCGCTTTACCGATAAGAGAGAAAGGAAATAATACCCACCGGATTTGGTCTTGAGTTATTCCCGTTTGTGAAATAGCGTCACAATAGTCCGAAAAGGTTTCCATGTGTTGATGAGGATCTTCGGTTGGTAACCCGCTAAATTGACTTCTCTCGACCAATTGGATAAATTGTGTTTTCGCCACAAAATTCCCGGTATATGCCTCCGGTAAAGTGGATGGACCCGGCAAAACGTCTTCCGTAAAGGTTGAGTGAGAAGAGAACTTAGGCATGATTGAATATAAGGGAGACGATGGTGGTGTAGACGGTGTTGATGTAGAAGAGGAGGGGGAACTAGGAGAAGAATCACCGAAGGGATTGATGAAGGTCCCTCCGGCCGTCTCTCGAGGTGAAATGCTCAAGTCGGCTCCTTGGGCTTGCCCTTGATGAGTGGTGCTTGCACTTGGTTGAGAGATCCTAACCCGATTAATCGTCCGTTGGCGAAAGGCTCGAAAGAGTCTCTCCGGCTCTGGATTAAAGAGATAGAAGTCGCCTCCCCTCCTAGGCATACACTACACACTAAAACAAACGTGAGAACGCCTAGTGCTTTATGGGCACTAGGCAACGACAATAACAAACACAACTAGAGACAAAGAGAAAAGAAAGCTAAGGAAATAAGAGAAACTAGAAAATATATTCACAAGAGAAGATGGGAGAACACAAAGAAGGATAACTAAGTCTAGAAATAAGCAAACTAAGTCTAAACAATGCACCGTCCCCGGCAACGGCGCCAAATTGATGGTAAGGATTTGTCACGTCCCTAGCCGATCAATATAACACCGACTAACCTAGTGGGTAGCTAGGGCAAGTCGGGATCGATTCCACGAGGACGGTATATCAAAGCTTAGACTATGTCGGCTTACAAACGAGACTATGCTACCAAAAACGACACAAAGAAAGCGATAAAAGGAAAACTAATGATGGAGCAGAAGTATGACTAAGCTAATGATCAAACTAATGAATAAACTAAAAGAATGATAGCTAACTAGGAGGATTAACACAAATATGGAAAGAAGTGGGGTAGGTCGGGTTCATAGAGGTAGAAGGGTAATTGGGGTGATCAAGGGTATAGGTGTCTCCCAATCACTAGAGTCGGTCCGGGCTCTCGCAACTTAGACCGATGCCAAGGTGGGTCCGGGCTCTCGCAACTTAGACCCTAGTCCGCGCTCTCGCGACTAAACTATTCTCAACATTTCCACAAAATAAGCAATCAATGAGAAGATGAACACTAGTATGGGAAGCATGGCCACTACAACTCACACAAGCATATCAACAAACACATAGAGTGCCTACAATGTGACTAAAAACACAGATATAACGTTTTCTCCTTAATCAACCCTATCTAATCATCCATAATCTACCCCTAATCCCCCTACTAACCCCACAAGAAGACTACTCACTCATGATAAAGAACAAACTAACAATCATAAAGGAAATCAATACCACTAAACAAGCATCCATAATGAATAACAAGAGTAATAACAATAACAATATGAAAAGATTCAAACAAGATTAAATAAACTAAGAACAAGAGTATAGATGATTATACCAATACTAGATGAAGAAAAGATGAGAACTTGTATAAATAAGAAACCCAAATAGAACCCCAAGGTTGTCAATCTTGGAATAATCTTCAAGAATCTTCTTAATACAAGATTAATTACAATGATTAACTAAGGATTAAAGATAGATTAGAACTAATGAGTGAGAGTAAATCTAGGGTTTTTGAGGCTTAAACTAATCTAGGGTAAGATAAGATGTCTTAAAATTACAAGAAGGGAGTATATATATGGGTACAAGAATGAAGGAGAAGAAAAGAAGAAGCCCGTGCTGCCTCTGTAGCTTCCCGACTGGGACGGATCATCCCGATCGGGACGGCTCTGTCATCCCGATCGGGACGGGTTGGTCCCGACCGGGATGGGCTCACAGCAGCCATCTTAATGTAGCACCCCATCCCGAACGGGATGAGGTCATCCCGAACGGGATGGGTCTTGTATGCCTTCCTTAAACACTCTTTGGTCCTTCCTTGCCTCTCATGGGCTTCCCACCGATTCTCGGGACTTGGGATCGGGTCTCGGAGGCTCGGGATTGGGTCCCAAGGTCTCGGGGTCGATTCCAATGCCTCGAGTCATCGTTCCTTTATCTCGTTGGCTCCAAAATGTGTATGTATTGAGTTGGAATCGCTCCAACTCTTCCAAATTAGTCTCGGGAACCTGAAACGAACTAAAGGAAGCATAAGAAGCCCATGAATCGCTCCAAAGGAGCGATTCCACAAGGAAAAAGGGACCAAAACACAACAAATAGGCACTACAAACTACACTTATCAGGACGCACGAGACTTAAACATTTTTTTTTTATTTTTTTTAGGGGGATAAGCTACCCCACCTAGGCGTGCCTTTTAACGGTTATCGTCAAGTCGCGTATGTAGCCTAACAAGGCAATATTATAAAAAGTGGTTTAACTCTTTTCAAAAGTCGCCCGAATTTCAATTTCGGCCTCGTTCTGAATGTCAAAACAGCCACGCTCATCTCTTAACACATTTAGTCAAAACACATTGATAGTTTACATCTTATGTCAAAACGTTTTAATCGACGTACTACCTGATCCGATTCCCGGCTCAAACTAACGCGTTTCAAAACATCCGAAAGAAACGATTTTCATACTCTCATGCAACGCCAACACGCCTTAAACTAGGTCAAATCGCAAACGAATGAACGCAAAAAGTGATTACATGTCAATTTAGGTAAACAAATTCGCCAAGCACAAGACTAATCCAACTGATTCAAATACTAAAATTTAAAGCAAATATACAAAATATACAAATCCATACACAAATCGAGGCTAGGGAGGACCCCTAGAAGCCACGCCAATGGCCATCACGACCTCACAAATGTTGTCATCCAAACCTAGATCCTCCAAATCTATAAGAGGAGACGCACTACCGTCCATCCCCGACAGCATATCTAGGGTAACTGTCTCGGGGATTCCTCTAGCCTCCTCATTAGAACCCGTAGCCTCAGCCTCGGCCTCAGTCTCCCTCTTGATCCGATGCCTGGCCTCATCCTGTGTAGAGGTCTCACCCCGAGACCGAGCTAGCTGCTCCTTAAGGAGAGCGATCTCGTCAGCCCGAGATTGTAGGAGCCGCTGCGACTCGGCATCTCTCGCCTCATGCTCGGTCACCCGAGTCTCCAACTATCCCACCATATCCGAGACATCATGAGAATACACCCAAACATTAGCATAACACACACAAGCAACCCAGAAAAACACCTTAGTCACACAAACTCACCGATCGAGGCCCCGAAGTGTCACGCGAAACCCACGAAGAATAGGCCCGGAAGCAATTGGCAGCCTGCCACAGCCGCTGTTGGCAAGCCAACGAAACCTGAGAGGTAAAACCATAAAGGTTAGATAAACCAATCCTAAACCTTAGAATCGAAATCGAAAACAAAAGCCAAAACTTACCCGGTATACCCGGTCACGCCACTCTATCCCGGCATCCATTTCCTCGGCAGAACACGGGGGAAGAGGCTCAGTGAAGGGTATCCCAGCCACATCCACCCTAAGCAGAGTCAG
Source organism: Agrostemma githago (assembly GCA_958450325.1). Taxonomy (NCBI): domain Eukaryota; kingdom Viridiplantae; phylum Streptophyta; class Magnoliopsida; order Caryophyllales; family Caryophyllaceae; genus Agrostemma; species Agrostemma githago. The sequence goes on along the minus strand of OY288254.1, from coordinate 16,647,567 downwards.
GGGAAAATCTGGGGGCTGGATTTCGTCGGCCGGATCGGCCAGCTAAGAAAATGACTAATAGGTCAATCAGAGGGCAAGGAAGCAATAATCCGCAAAACAAACCTTAGAACCAAAATTAGAACATTACCACGAGGCGATACCAAGCTACCCGCCGGGTGACGTAAGATAGATAGGAAGCACCAGGCACCTAGAGTGTATCGCCCCCTTCTCCATCCCTATCCTCGAGGACCTCTGCGGCGGTCGGTGGTCTAAACATGGTCCGAGGAGGATCAACCGGTACCCTAAAATCGTCATACAGACACTGACGCACCAACCGCTCGCCCAGATACCAAACTGGGCGAAACAACGCAGTAAGAAGCATCCTCCTATAACTCCGCGGCCTCAGCTCCGTGGCCACATACTCCGACACGCCCTCATAATCGGCCCAAGGGCGGGCCACAAACTACACAAATAGAACCGACATCCTAATGAATCCCAAACCTTGGGGGCTATTGAACAAAATAAGCTGTAAGGAGAAAACTTACATCCTCGAGACCTAACTTGTTAACCAACGCATTCTCCGTCGGGTAGTGGCTGATTGTGCTCTTAGGCTGAGCCAGCCTCCACTCGATTCCCGCCGGGAATCTCTTCGGGTGCACCCGGACCGTCTTAGGTGCCAAACACGAGAAATAGGAATAGATCCAAGCCTGTAAAATCCCGAAACAACTTTAGCAACCCTAAACCGAAGCTAAGTTAATTCAAAATCCAAGAGTGAGAGTAGTAACTAACCTCCAATATAAGGCCTGGACCCACAATGGGCACAGCTGAGGCCGACCCTATCACCAACGGCCGCACCATGACTTGCAGGCAGCGAGTCATCTCCGCGAAAGCCGCGGTCACCCAATCAAAGCGTTCTAGCTGAGTCAGATCAGCTAAGAAGGGCAAAATAGATGTCAAGACACGTAGTAAAACCCAAGAAAGTCCTCATCGGACCTGAGGACTGCAAACCAAAACAATGCAAGTATAAACAAAACAGGCCTAGGCTAACCCAAGCAAAAATGAAATATAAGTCGTAACTAATAAACACGAACGAATAGGACACTCACCAGGCCCCGCACAATGCGGTTAGAAATATGAAGGTCAAGATGAAACATCAGCTGATGACCATCCCAGTCCCGAGCCCAATCGGGATCCTCGTAAACGATCTCCTCATCCTCCGGTACAGGAACCGGGACATGATCTCTCCTAGCCACGGTCTCTGGAAGCTTGCGCTTCTTCACTCTATCAAACTCAGCCTCATTAATAGTCTCGGGATCACGACGCTGGGACGAGATACTTCGATGTCTCCTGCGAATTCCTCGGGGAGCATGTGAACTTGCCCCAACGACCTCCTCACTAGCAATAGCACTAGCACTAGCACTAGCACCAACCGAGGAAATCCCCCCGGGACGCTCGGTATCATCTCTAGCTGTAAACAAAAACAAAAAAAAAATAACCCTAGTCAGGCTAAATCAGCTTAAACAGGTCAAATTAGGATCAAAATTTCGGATAAGGGTGTCAAAATTGCGAGAAAGCCGCTAGCACGTATTTTCAACCCCGGTCACAATGGAAGTGGTTTCGGGAAAATCCGGCATCGTTACGACACCTTTTGGTCCGTCTTAAGACACACAAAACCTTACGGAGGGTCCTAAAAGTCATCCTAGCCCATAAGAATCGACAAGGGAGCTACCCACGTCCTCATAAACACTATTTGAGCCAAATTACGCAAAATAAACACGGGAACAATCGGGAAACGGTCCTTAACCCTAGCATTCCAAACACATTTCCATAACAAGCCATTGTCACACCTCGAACATCCTCATCAAGCTTATAACTACTTCAACGAGCTCTAATCAATCTTAATTTAACAACAAGATTAAGCACAAGCATCGAAACTTAATGAATAAAAAACACCCAAATCGATTTTCTAGGGTTTTCAACAAAACCAACTCATAATCAATCAAATCAAGCAAAACCGACATTAAACAAGCAAAGAGCACTTACTCGGAGTCGACATTGTCGTAAATAACGGAAATCGAAACGAAATTTGGCAAGAAAAGTCGGGAAGTCGATTGTGGGGCGAAGAGGATGACGCGTTCAAGTTCTTTGTGAAATGAACGAGCGCCCCAATTTTCGATTACTTAAACAGACCCGATCCGTAAAAACCCGGCCGCCCCAAGCGACGTGCCTGTGTCCTGGCTCGCTGGGGGCTAGGCGCCTGAAGACTAGGCCGCAAACAGATGCGCGTCTAAATGGTCCAGTACAGACTAAAATAAAGCAAGCGAACTCAAAATTCGACACACATAAAACATGCAACCTTTAAAACAAACAAAATCACAATGAGCGGAATAATTACTAATCGACGTCAATAATACACTCTCGATAACGAAACAAACATGAGAACCGCACTTAACCTAAACGCTGCACTCAAACGCGTAATAAGACAATTTGAACCAAACTAAGCTAAACAAACTCTAAACAAAATCTGAACAAACTCAAATGCACAACAAACCGAAACAAAGGCAAAAACAAACTCGAACAAGACAAACCTGCAGAACAAAATTTCACTAAGATAAATAAATAACAACAATTTTGCCCGAGGGGTCAGAGTTATCCCGGAGGCACAGCAATTTTGCCCGAGGGGTCTTAGTTATCCCGGAGGCACAGCAACTTTGCCCGAGGGTCTTAGTTATCCCGGAGGCACAACAATTTTTCCCGAGGGTCAGAGTTATCCCAGAGGCACACCAATTTTGCCCAAGGGTCAGAGTTATATCCCGAAGGCACAACAATTTTGCCCAAGGGGTCTTAGTTATCCCGGAGGCACAGCAATTTTGCCCGAGGGTCAGAGTTATCCCGGAGGCACAACAATTTTGCCCGAGAATAAGAGTTATCCCAAAGGCACAGCAATTTTGCGAGGGTCAGAGTTATCCCGGAGGCACAGCAATTTTGCCCAAGCGTCAGAGTTATCCTGGAGGCACATCATTTTTGCCCGAGGGACGTTAGTATCCCAAAAGACAGCTACTCGAGTGGAGACTGACGCCCTCGAGTAGTGAACAACAGCAATTTTCATCCGAGTGGAGACTGACGCCCTCGGATGGTTCATTTTGCCCAAGGGACGTTAATATCACGAAAGGCAGCTATTTGAGTGGAGACTGACACCCTCGAGTAGTGAACAACAGCAATTTTCATCCGAGTGGAGACTGACACCCTCGGATGGTTCATTTTGTCCTAGGGATCAGAAGCATCCCGAAAGACAGCTATTCGAGTGAAGACTGGCGCCCACGAATAGTTTTATATCATTTTGTTTTGTCCTAGAGGTCAGAAGCATCCCGAAAGACAGCTATTCGAGTGGAGACTGACGCCCTCGAATAGTTTTATATCATTTTGTTTTGTCCTAGAGGTCAGAAGCATCCCGAAAGACAGCTATTCGAGTGGAGAATGACGCCCTCAAATAGTTTTATATCATTTTATTTTGACCTAGGGGTCAGAGGCATCCCGAAAGACAGCTATTCGAGTGGAGACTGACGCCCTCGAATAGTTTTATATCATTTTGTTTTTTCCTAGGGGTCAGAGGCATCCCGAAAGACAGCTACTCAAATAGAGACTTACGCCCTCGAGTAGTTTAATTTGTTTTATTTCGCCCTAGGGGCCAGAGGCATCCCGGAAGACAGTTACTCGAGTGGAGACTGACGCCCTCGAGTAGTTTACTTTGTTTTATTTAGCCCAATGGGTCACAAGCATCCCGAAGACGACCGCTCGAGTGGAGACTAACACCCTCGAACATTTATGGCATCAAGGGTTCACAAGCATCCTAAAAACATTTTTTCAGATAAAAGCCAATACATTTACGCCTAACACACGAAAGCGCTTAAAATTAAACAAAACCTTTAAATAAACCGAAGAAGACAATGCGCGCGCACACAAAGAATCATGAACAAGACGACAAACAACGGCCCGGGCCCAAGCAAGCAACCGCAAGCGAAGACGTCAGATATGACTTCTAAGCCTTGGCTAGCGAGCCTCAACACGTAGTCCAATGAACTTAAAATGACCCGACCAGACAGCCACCAGGTCGTAATCTTCGATTGACCTGGGCAGCTATACTTTGAATTTCGCCTTGTCCAAGCCTCAGTCAAAGTGGGGGCTTCTGTAGACACCCAAATTTGGACCTGGTGGCTGCAGAAGTGCCCAACAAACACCCGATAACGATAGGACTGCAACGCGATGCGGGTTCGCGATGTTTTAAGTAGTTTTTCTATAGAACGGATCAAATAAATTACTCGGGCAAATTAAACTAACATGATGGCAGCCTTAGTCATGTCGTTACAGTCGCATAGACACTAATTAGAGTCGGTTCTGACACCGGGACCCCGAGTCGGTCCTGAAACTCAAACCGAGTCAACACCGTGCCAAGCGAACCTCGGGATGAACACCCGAGGCCCACCAAGTTCACGGCGCTAGGTCAAGGAAGGGAAACCTTAATCCCCAAGATACGTATTATACACCCGTCCCACGATTTTGGAAAGTATCAAAATCGTACCTTCAAAACTCCAACCGCCCCACCTCACACGCCTTGGTCTCCCCACCCCTTAGCCCAGGCGCCTGAGTCTTGGTGCGCCTCAGCTCAGGCGCCTATATGGGCGACAAGGGCTGGAAACACCTATAAATACCCCCCTTCACGCCCTCATTTACACACATATCATTCTTCTTTTCCCCATCTAAACTCTCGCTAAGGGCTCGCACTCCGACACCCGAGGCAAACGATCCACTCGATCGTAGTTCCGATAAAAAAAGCGACATCAACGCTACTCCTCACCTTTGAGCACACCACTCGATACCGAGGTGCCTCTGTTCGACTAGCTCAAGTCTAGTAGCAAAGCTCTGCCGGATTAGCCGCAGAACCGGTCCATAGTAACGAAGCTCTACCGGATTAGCCGCAGAACCGGTCCATAGTAACGAAGCTCTGCCGGAGTAGCCGCAGGAAGAGTCTAACGGTAACGGAGCTCTGCCGCAATTACTGGTCAAGCTAGGAGGATCCGCCTGTTGATCGAGTCGTCACTAGGTTGCCATCTAAACAAAATTTTCCATATTCGCACTTTCTATTATTATGTACTACGATAACATTAGATGTGAGCATTAGGCCCACAAAGATCTACAAAAATACATAACGTCCCAACTTCACCCACAAGCACTAAAACACACTAAACAGACCCGAGTAATTCCGAGATCCATTCTCAAAACTATCTATGCATCGTGTCCCGTTTAGTGTATACTCCGAGGGTGCAACTCCTCACTACGTGATTTACTTACATTCGCATTTACAGTCGTATGATTTAATGCTTTTATGACCTTATAATAGCATGTTAAATCACCTAACACAAAATTCAAAATGTAAAACATCTAAAACTGAACAAAGTGATGGTCGTGTTCCGATGCTCGCCTTATTAGGTTCGACGCATCTCTACTAATACCGAACCAACGCATCTTAAGCAGAATAACAGGTAAGGTATACCACGAGAATGACTAATATCTGTATTATCACATTAAAACTGATTTGCTAATACGTATAATACTAGTACTCACTACTCTCCTACGTGCATCTTTTCATGGCCTGCTTATCACGTGAAATCGCATGCAAAGAATGTAAACACAACTACTTTGACAATAAAACTTACTTGTCTTTAAACAACCGACATAGCAAAAAGCATAGGGTTAAAACAACGGATGTTACAGCATTTCCGCCACAACAAAAGAACTAGGATATCAGCCCACTGATTGATTAGTAGAGGCCGCAATAGTGCAGGCGGGATTGGGTGTTGACATCTATCGGATGTTGGCTTCCCAATACGTACCCTCACCCCTTACTCAGAATCGACGGTTTCCGGATGTCCGAAACCATTGGCAATGAGAGTCTTTCCAGGCATGGAGTGCTTGAGGGTACAAGTCTTTATCTTTAGGTCCCGTGCCACTCAACTTTGAGCCGACAAGGGATCAAAGTTGACTTGAACGGTTTCCGAGTCCCCATAATTGACTCGGTGGCGACTCCACAAATTGACAACAACTTCAGTTCACTAAAAAGGTCGCCTTACCAAACAAAACGGCCTTTAAACATTTACAACAACGACTCGATCGATTCCTAAATGGAAACACGGGTGCCCCCACCGTCTAGTACAAGTCCGGATCGTCATCCAAATCGAAGTCCGAAACATCGTCCCGTACGCGAGATCGGACCGGCCCCCGACAGGGAGGGGGCCGCGTGGGTGGCCACCGCCACACGTTGAAAAACCGGGTCAGTCTCGCGCGGAGCGCCGGGCGGTACGGACGGACGTCCACACTATCTAGTAATCATCCTTGCTATCGTTGTGCTCTCCCACCTGGCCACTAACACCACCTACATCCTCCTCCTCGTAATTATCTTTCTCCTCCTCGTCATCAACCTTAAAATCATCGATGCCTTCCACTTCGCAATCCTTCGCCTTGTCAACCATCTCCCCAACATCCTTTGCACCATCCACATCATCCTCACCAGCTTCATCATCTTGTGAATCCACCACCACCTCATTATCATCCTCACTTGCGAAAAGAGTTTCAACATTCGGAGACAATCTTGTACCACTAGAAATAACCTCTTCTTGAAAAAAGTTAGTGTCAATTTACCCCCGTGGCTTAGTTTTAAAGATTGTCCACCACTGATTTTGATGTCTATCATTTTTCGTGGTTGGATAAGAAGCAAAATACACATGGTGTTCTAATGTGCAAGCGTACTTAGAGTATTTTGTCGTATGATTAACTTCACCTAGTTTGTACCGTTCATGTACTCTTGTACCATGAACTGATGAGTTGTCCTTGCATTCGCATTTAAATATCACAGCTCTATACCCACGGTCACTTCCAGAATAGCACAACTCAAAGATGTCCTCTGATAGACCGTAGTAGTCGTCATCATCAGAAGAAGAAATAGTCACACCAAAAGTACATCTAGCCTTACTGCTGCCATGGTTAATATATGGAAATTATAACCATTAACCGAATACCGGTTCCAAGTTATAACCTTCTGCAAAGGACCTAATGTTAAACTCCTAACCAAATCATCTTGGATATTTAAAGCAATTACATGATTCTTAAGCCAATTGGGGAAATGTTTCTCCTGCTTATTCCAAACATCATCGGCATTTACATTTGGATTAGCAGCGAGAAATTTTGTTACGAACTGCTTCTCATAAGGATCCAAAACCTCACACTTTGATAATAAGTAAAGGTGGGCATGATTGTTGCCTTTTCATCTAACATCCTCCATCCCCCCAATTGATGTAGATCCTTCGTCTAGCTTACTTTGAAAAAACTCTGGTATGTCGGGATCAATCCTCTCAGGTTTTTCTAGGTTAAGATTCTTGACTTCGGTGTTCACTTCTTTCTCGAAATCCAGAGAGTAGAAGTTGGCAATCTCCTCCATTAGATAAGCATTACATATGAAGCCCTCGACTCTGACCTTGTTACCATTTTTTTTCTTCAAATAGTTAAGAAATCTATAACAATTAAGCAATTATATTAATAAGTAATTACAATAGTTAGCATAAGTATTTTAAGGTAATGTTTATCGATAAATCACCTCTCAAATGGGTACATCCACCTGTATTAGACCGGTCCTCCAACTTTAGGTTCGTAGAGCAAGTGGACTGGTAGATGCTCCATTGAGTTAAAGAAGAAAGGTGGGAAGATCATCTCAAGTTTATACAGTATCTGAGGAATTTGATCCTCCAACTTAGTCATGTCGTCAATTGAAACTGTCGACGAACACAAATCTTGAAAAAAATTGAGATATCTCTGTAATAGGATTCTAAACCCCTTGTGGCAGAAGTTGCTTTAATGACACGGGTAATAACCGCTCCATAAAAACATGGCAGTCATGACTCTTTAAACCTTGCAACTTCAGATTCTTAATATCAACACATCGATTGAAATTAGAGGCGTGCCCGTCAGGGAACTTCAATTTCCCTAACCACTCTAATACAACCTTTCTCTGAGCCTTATCAAGGCTAAAAAAGGCTCTCGGCTTGGACCTATCCCGCTTGATGTGCAATTTTGGACGGTCACATATTTTCTTTAGATCTTTTCGATGGCCTATAGTGTCACAGGTCTTACATCTACATCCGTCACGGTGTGAATTAATTGCTCAAAGAAGTTCTTCTCAATATGCATCACATCCAAATTCTATCGGAGTAATAAAGTACTCCAATGTGAAAGGTCAAAGAAAATGCTTCTTTTAAACCAACCATTTTTTTAACTTCTTTAGATCCTTGAACTCTAGATCGGCGCCATCAATAGTAGATGGAAACTCTGAAATCACCTCCCATATCTTATCTCCCCGAAGACGAATATGTGCATCATCAACCACCACCTCACCCTTTTTAAAAGCTTTCTTGTTCTTCCTATACGGGTGACCCTCGGATAGAAACTGTCTATGACAGTCAAACCAACTAATTTTACTGGAATTTCTTAGATTGAATGCTTTGCTTTCATTCATGCAACAAGGGCAATCTTTTTGGCTCGTCGTAGACCAACCAGACAACATATCATATGCAGGGAAATCATTTATAGTCCACAAAAGCGATGCTCTAAGCTGAAAATTCTATTTCAAGGACACATCATATGCCTCCACCCCTACTTCCCACAAGTGTTTCAATTCCTCTATCGATGGTTGTAAGTAAACATCCAAATGATTTTTGGGATTTTTTGGGCCAGGAACAATAAGAGAAAGAAAGTGAACGGTGGTTTCAGACACAACCATGGGGGTAAGTTGGATGGCGTGACCATCACGGGCCAGCAGGAGTACGACTTAATAAGCTGACCGAGAAGGAAAAACTCATCGGTATACAACCCAAGTCGCACATTGCGGGGTTCCTTAAAAAAATTAGGGTAAATTCTATCAAAGCGCTTCCACTCCTCGCCGTCACTAGGATGACACATATTTCCCTGTACACGAGTTTCTTCTTTATGCCACCTCATTTGTTCGGCAATAGTTTTAGTTGCATATATTTTTTGAAGTTTATGGGTGATGGGAAAGTAATTAAGTAAGTCGACTAAGTGGTATAGGTTTCTTATCCCTCGCAGCACTCTTTCCCTTTTTACCCCTGAAAACAATATTCCCATCAATACTTTTGTATATGCCCTTACCACATTTCTTACATTTCTCAAGTAAAGCATCGTTCTTCCAAAAGAGCATGCATCCATCGGGACAAGCATCAATCTTTTGATGTGGAAGTTGAAGACCTTTTACTATTTTTGGTAGTGTAAAATGTTTTGGTCTTGATGTTATATGTTGGGATGACCTTCTCAAGTAAGGCAACAAAACCATCTATACACCCAAAGAATAGGTTATACTCACATTTAAGGGTCACTATCATAGATGCGACTTCTAACAATGTCATAACGCACCCTCCATATAACGGCTTTTTCGAAGCATTTAAAATATCAAAAAGTGCTTTTACTCGTGGGTTTGGCTCTTGTGGGTTTGCTTGGTTATCATTATTAGTATACATGCCCTCGTCATTAAACACATTACACTCCACTACATCAATTATCATTCCTCTCAATCCACCCTTATTTCGTTGGACCTCAGATTCCTCAACAGAAGACGTCTCACCATGACAAATACAACGATAATAATTTGGCGAAAAGCCATTTGAGATAATATGTTCCTTAATCGCATGATCTCCAAAAATTTAAGGCTCTTACATTTAACACAATGAGGACATCTAACTCTACCATCCAATGCATACTCGGGTTGTTGTTTAGCATACTCCAAAAAACTATCAATACCCTTTAAAAATTGTGTAGTGGAACGTCTTCTTTTATCAAATCTTTCCTTATACATCCATTTTCATTCAAATCTCTTCATTTTTTATCTAAAAAGTTTTATACAACCAAATATACATTATTTTCACTAAATTAATTTACTAATATAACTACTCATATATTTAGTAAAAATTCACAATTCACCTAAATTTAGTACTACTTATATCTAATCGGGCTAATTATATAATTCATATTTCTACTTTCAATTTCCTAAAACATTTACAAAAAAAGATTATTTAACAGGAATACTCTCAACTTTGGGTGGTCTTCTATAAATAAACGGAACTTTATTTAATTTGGAATAAACTCAAGTATTCGACATATCTTACACTAATGGAACTGGGTAACCGGCTACCTGCTAAACTCTTCCACTTTTTACACCATTTTTGGATTGAAAAAGTATGAAAGATGAATATTATATTAACTAATGAGGGGTAATTGGTGTAATATAATAAAACTAGTGAGGGTAAGATAGTTTTTTTTTTGTTCAACGAAGAACGCACTTAGTTGCATTACAATATAGGAGGGGAGAGGGATTCGAACCTGAGACCTATTGTCCCAGAGCACCTAGTCTTAACCATTGGGACAAGACATCTTCGGTAGTAAGGGTAAGATAGTAAGGTTATGTGAAAAAAAAAATTACATAAATGGAAAGTGGGACAAAAATCAATTGCAGTTCAAAAATAAAAGCAATACAAAAATAGGAACTCGGAGGGAGTAATATTTCTAATTACATTTTAAGCACTTCTAGAAATAGAAAGATATGATTGAGCATTTTCGAAAGAGAAAGTTTTGTTGCATTGTCGTTAGTATACTAACAATATTGTCATATTCTTTCAAAAAAAAACAATATTGTCATATTGTTATTATAACGATTATTTGTTTATTAATCGTTAACAAACTATAGTAGACTATCTAGTCTTCTCTTCTCTTCAATCTTCTCTTGAGTCTTCTTTCTACTCTTTAGATTCCATCGTCTCTGGTTCAACACTCGATATTCCTTTGAGAAGGCTCTTGACATCAGTCTTTCGATGGTAGCTACATACTTAGTAAACTATCACACATATATGCATATTCATAGGTATAATAACTTGGTATCATCAAAACATTATTCATTATTTAGAAATATTCTATATCGGACTAGGTCTAACATTATTTAAGATACGACCCATATAATAATATGAGGATACCGGATACGGTGAAACTCGAGTGTAACCGCGCCCTATAAACTAGTTGGTATAAATGGTCATGTAATTATTGTTAATGAATACACAACAATTAGTTTCATCCTATTCTCACACTTAACTTATCAATAGTGCAACTAATGCAAGGAAATTAAAACATGAAGTTATAAAAGGTTGACATTGTTGTGCCTCTTTAGTTTTGCCACCAAGCTAACACTATATCTTAGCTTCCCAGCAAATACATTTAATGCATTTTCGTCTACTTGGAGCAACATTGTTCACCAAATATACACAAATTTCAAAAGATAGCAAGAGCAAGTGAAATAGAAAATTTTTATATAAAGTTCTTCTATTTTTATATCATATTTTGCCAATTTCAATACTTAAATTTTTTTGGTCCTAATAGACAACTTTGTACTCCATTCGAGTCTGACTTAAGTTCTCGATCTCTTTTTCTTTTGGATTGAGTCATGGTTCATATTCATCAATTCAGTTCTCTCTTCCTCCTTTCATTTTTTAGCCGCACATTCTCACACTCTTATTTCCCCCAAAATTCCAATGGGAACATAAGTTAGACTCGGGAGAGTATAAAATTCTTAAATGAAACCTATTTTTCGTCATCTTATTTTTTTTATTAATTGATTATCATGAAATAGAAAATTTAATTGGTTATTAACACATTCCAACGCGAATTTAATTGCTCTCAACTTCCAAGATTTTACAAACTGGGTTCTTATTTTAGAACTCGGTTTTTTCGTTTAAGAACAAACTATATTATGCAATAGAAGAACTTTTAAAAATAGGTTGTTGGTGACAAACCCAATAAAAAAACTACTCCGTACTATTGCACGCACTTGCTCTAATTGAACAAAAAATCTTTCAAAAATTAAAATGAATAAATAGTACTACTATAAAATGAATTTGATGGATTATTGATTACGTTATTAATTACCCTAGTACATATTTCTTCCAATATTAACCCATTCACTGTTTCACTCTGCAGCTAGCGTTGTGGATTTGGGGAAGATGGATGAGGATTGAGCTGGAATCCCCCGTCTTAATGTCGTAAGTATGTATGTATACGTACGACCGTACGGGGTACCATGCATGCCCATGCCGTTGACTATTTAGGTCATCATCATGCATGATTATTTAATTAATACAATAAAAAGGATGTTATTTATTGGTAGGTAGTCTCTTCCTTGTGACAGATATATCCGTCACTTTGTTATAACGGATCAAATACTACTCATTTACGTAGAAAAGACAACATATTATTATTGTAGTATTTTTTTTTTTATGTAAAACGATCGTATTTGACTCATTATAAGAAAGTGACAGATAATTTATGTTTACCTAGTATGGTATGGACGGATGGAGCTATCCCCTAAATCACCTATGCATGGAGGGCTTCATGTGAGCTTTGCTCTGGGTCAGTTCACCATTTATTGTGCTTTTACACGCGCTCTTCTCGAGCTACTTCAAAAAGGCCAGGCTCTATCATCGTTTCATCAATACCAGTTCTCTCATTAACCCACTTTTAACCACCTCATTAACGTCCCCATGTTCCCACCTCCCCCTACACATGCATTTTCCCTAACTCATTTACTCACTCCAACTTTACTTCACACCATACATAAATACATACGGAGATCAGTAAAAATAAATAGTCCAATTAATTTAATTAACGGTTATGTTAAATACAATCCATAGGGTTGTAGGTAAGGTATTAAAAGCTTCCAAATTTAATATAAACATAAAATTTGAAACCCAAATTACCCATGCATCAATGCAATTAATGCATGTATTGAAAAATTATTTCCTCTTATTGTCTTTTAAATACAACCCTAAGGGATGTATTTATCATTTTCCTTTAATTAATACATTTGATTATTGTGTACTCCCTCCCTCCATAATCTTCCTACTTCCAAATTACACATGATTTAAGAAATCGATAATGAAACGTGATAAATTGTTGAGTGAAGTTCAAGAAGTCAAATCACAAAAAACCACCAATTGAAAGAGAGTATATTGATGAATAAGAAAAATTTGGAAGTTGGAAAATCTTAGTGAGAAAATCTTTTTAAAGAAAGTTGGAAAATCTTAGTGAAGAGGAGGAAATACTATTTATAGGTGTGAAAATTATCAATATAATTTTTTATATATATACGATAAAATATAGTCAGTGAAATTTTGTTTAAATTTTCTAATTGAATATCAATTTTTTATAATTTTTACAAGGGTAATGTTAAATACAACCCTTCGGCCAGGGTTGTATATAAACATTTAAAAATCTTGCAATTTTAGTATAAATATATGGATTTGAGTACAAATTAACATACATCAAGACAATTAATACATATATTAAATGATTATTTCTTTATTTGGACTCTTAAATACAACCTTTTTCCCTTAGGTCAGGGCTGTATGTATCATTTTTCTTTTTAGAATTATACAATTAAAGAATAGACAAAAGAAAACGTGCATTAATGTACATGTATAAGGTGTGCATTAAAGTACGTGTATAAAACAAATGTATGGAATTGATTGGAAATGAGGGAGTACTAAGACCACAACATTATTATATAGGGTAATGTTAAATAACATTTAAAATCTTCTAAATTTAGTACGGAATATAAACCTAGAAATTGAAGCTTAAATCACACATACATCAATGCAATTAACACATACTTCCTCCGTTCCAATAGGTTCTTTACGTTTGTTTTTTGGGCACTATTCATAAGTGAAGAGGATTTTCGATATAACTTCTAATATATAAGATAAAATATAATCATGTGAGATCTTGTTTAAATTATCTAATCGAGTACGTTATAAATATCAAATTTTTAATTTTTTTTAAAATATGTAACTAAAGATATGGACAAAAGAAAACGTGTAATTGCAAGTGTGAAAAAGTAAACGTAAAGAATCAAATGGAACGGAGGGGGTATATTACAAAATTATTTTCTCTTTTGATCTCTTACATAACAAACCTTAGGATTGTATTTATTATTTTCCAACTATATATATTATTATACGTACTCAATTTCCCAACTCAGATATTATAATATAATTGTTAGAAAGAGAATAAAATTCAGAAAAATTGAAACAGAAATGGGGGAAATAGAGCACAGAATGGTTGAAGTAAACGGGATAAAAATACACATAGCAGAAAAGGGGGAAGGGCCAGCAATACTACTCCTGCATGGATTCCCGGAGTTGTGGTACACATGGAGACACCAGATCAGGGGGCTGGCATCGGAGGGATACCATGCAATTGCACCCGACCTCAGGGGGTACGGCGACTCCGACTCCCCTCCCATCGCTTCAGCTTACACCTGCTTTCATCTCGTGGGTGACATCGTCGCCCTTCTCGACTTCCTCCAACTCGACCGGGTTTACTTGGTGGCCCATGACATGGGTGCCATGCTCGCCTGGTACCTGTGCATGTTTCGCCCCGATCGGGTTAAGGCCTTTGTTTCTCTTTCTGTACCTTTTAGGCCCAGGAATCCCAAGTTCCGGCCCCTGCGAATGCTCAGGGCTGTCCTCGGCGATGATTACTATATGTGCAGATTTCAGGTTCATTATTCCCTCTCTTTTGATCTTTTCCATCCTTTTACATATAGCTTAGGTAATCAAAGGCGGTGCCACAGTAGTGTTTATATATGATGTAGCCACTAGCCCACATAAGGCCATAAGGGAATGAAGGAAAACCATCCTACAAGCAATTTAAAATTTCTACTCGATCATATCAAAGGGAATTACTATATTGTTAATGACGATTGATTGATGGATTAATGTTGTACTAGTATTTAGATATGTTTGTTGGAATTAGTGCTCCAAAATTTGTGGTATTAGTTGTTAATAATTTGGATTAGTGAATTAGTGGCTCAAATTAGCATGGGTTCATTAAGTTATACTCTATCCAATTTTAAATAATTATCTCATTTATGCACTATACGTGAGGAGTATTATATTTAAAGGGACAATTATTTAAAATTGGAGGGGTACGGTAACTTATACGGAGTAGTTTAGCAAGTTCAATAATGGAAAATAGAGACTTGCAATTTAAGTAAAATATCAAGCTACAACCAAACTATTGGAGATGAAAATCTTGGGCATGTTTGAAAGCAACACTTACTCTACAAAGTTACATGACTAGAAAAAAAAACTTAATTTTTATTGGAGGGTAGTAGTATTGTGGGGGTCATTCAAGCTACAAAATCTTGTTGTTCACCATTGAAGAGATGTGTAGCTATCAAAGTCTTGTAGCTCTAAAATTGTGATATGGCAAGTTAAGCTACATGTATTGTAAGTTACTATTGTACTTGCTATTAAATTGTGGGTAGTTATCACTTTATTAGTGTCTAAGTTTAAGCATTAAGCTAAGTTAGACTCTTAAGTATATATAAAGGTGTTGATATTTATATGTATTATTTGAATAAGTTAGTATGGACTTCTCCATATTCTCCCGATAAATAATAGTCACTGATTATTAATCCGCTTACAAATTCTACATTGTTTAAGCTTTACTTTTTTTTTGTGTGTATTCAAATTTCTAGAGCGGTTAATATGAAGTAGTAGGATAACTAGCTCAAGGTTCATATAAATACACGACTTATTAAGAAAATTGTGTTAACAATGATAATTTTCAGAATGAAATAAGATTACTGATTTGTGTTAATTTTTTATAATCCTTTGATAGTACTAATATATAGTCAAATTTCAAGTGCGTACAGGTTAAAATATTCTTTGAGTGTTTGACATTAATAAGATTACTGTATGATAGTGAATTCCTTGTTTGATAGGCTCAATTCATGAGGTTTATGTTAGCCCATGTATTTAGACAAGAAAGCTTATAATGATAGTGTGACATAAAAATCGCAAGAAATCAAATAAATTACAAAGTATTCTGTATTCTTTTTGTAAGTAAAGTTTATATATGAATGTTGTTCACAAAATTAAATCAATGAGTGAGTAAAAGATCAAGTCCACAATTTTACAATTGTAAAATTTTAATAAAACCTTTTTTCATAAAAACATACACCTATGAATTTTCACGGCTTAAAAAAACAGCGGATCACTATTTGAGATGTAGAGTACGGCCGTAAGCCCGTAAGGAATGCATGCACTAACAAATAACAACTTTCACAAGTTATGAACTTATAGTGTGAGAGTTTAAGATAATCTCACGCATGAAATAAGTCAAATATCCAATATTATAAAAAATATATTCCGTAATTCGTTTACTGCTCCCTATTTGATAAATCGATGCTTTTTTATACAAATGATTCGTTTTATGATGTGAGATCGTATCATACAGTAACCGCTACGCTACGGAATACTAACCAAGTTCCTATACCTTCATAAAGTGCTTTTGGTTTTCATTCATTATGTGGTCAACGATCTCTGAGTGGATAGTAAGGCATTAAAAGACTCCACATGATGACATAAACAAAAATATATGGGACATAGCTTTCACAAATTTCATCCCTACCTGCCTCCCATCTCCCTTTATCCTCAATCTTGTGGACCTCCTTGATTGAAAATTGCATGGCATTGATTATCTACTTTGCTTTCATTAATGAAATTTTATGTGTTGTTGGTTGGTCACATGGTAAAAAATAATGCTACCTTCAACGTATTATTCCAAACTTCTCACCCGGCTCTACCACGGCCACTTTTAATTTTAAATAAAGTCGTCCATGTTCGGCCTATCCCGTCTGGAACGAGCTCCATTTTTTATGCCATACATACGACGAACTAATATTTCAAGGGAACTAGTATGGGTAAATAATGCAGGAGGAAGGCGATATTGAAGCGGAAATAGCAAAATATGGGGCTAAACATGTTCTGAAGAAGATACTGACAAGTCGCGACCCAAGCGCACCCATGCTGCCCAAGGGAAAGGCATTTGAGGAATCATCATCCCCTGAATCTGATTCTGCTAATAATAATAATAATAATAATAATAATAATAATAATGCTACCGTATTACCTTCCTGGCTATCAGAAGATGATCTCAACTACTATGCTACCAAATATGATCACAAGGGTTTCACCGGTGCATTGAATCACTACCGCAATTTAGACCGGTACCTAATCTATCACATCATACAATTGCTTGACTACATACATACATGCATACTTTGATGAGGAGCTTGTAAATTGTAATGCAGGAATTGGGAGCTAACAGCAGCATGGACAGGGGTGAAGGTGAAAGTACCATCGATGCTAATAGTAGGGAGTTTGGACATGGTATACAACATGGTCGGGGTGAAGGACTATATTCATAAAGGCGGATTCAAGGAAGACGTGCCCTTTCTTCAGAACGTAGTAGTCATGGACGGCGTGGGTCATTTTATCAACCAAGAGAGAGCCCAAGACGTCAACCACTACATACTTGACTTCTTTTCCAAGAACTAGCTAGCTTATTAGCTTCTTCATTCTTATTCCTAGTTAGCTTAATTCGTTTCCTGAGTGATGTTCGTTCAAATTTGAAATGTTTGTGGAATTTCATAATTATAGTTATCATCTCGACAATTAACTAAGGTATTTGTATTAGACTTATGATAGTTATTTGTAAAATCAATGAGTTTTAAACATCCTACATTAAAATCCTACCTCACGCACTAAGCTGGAACGAATAAACTTGTCGACTATGTTGATATGCAATTCAAGTTGGGTACGATCAAAGCTAAAATATATCGGATTATAGGGTAATGAAGATTAGTAGACACGACCTTAGTTGAACATGATCTATTCTATAGAGTCCTGCCTCTGTGTCCTAGTGATCTACCGAGACCGAAAATTTGGCCTGGTTGATGAACCATACCCGTGTGATCAGAGCATGAATAAAAATAGCACTCTGCAATCCGTGGATTGTTGGGTTTGCTACGGAGTACGCAAATAATCGTTCCATGGCCCATTTGTCGGCATGGGATGCTCAAACGGATTTCTGAGCAGGTCACTCATCTTTTTAGCATATAGCCGAATAGTACAATGACTAATATACCAACTCTCGAAGCTATTCTTTGCCGTCAGCGCTTTGCTTCTTACCGTCGGCGTTAATTACGTAAAATGACGACTTTGCTCTTCATTAGATTTTATTTTTTATTTTTTATTTTTTATATTTTGTTTCTAATATTTTCGATTCACGAAGTCGGTAATATTTATGATTTATAATTTTGAAACTGACTCCACCAAATCGTTTTTTTTAGAAACCGTGTTTTAATTAACACTTATTACGTCGTTTTTTTTCGCTTCATATTTTTAAAAAACGTGTTTAGTATTTTTTTTTGAAACTCGACTCAATTGAAACATTTTTTTTTTTAAAAACCGTTTAAAAAACTCGACATAAATCCACACAATCGTCCTCATTAAAAGCCCATAACTTACTATAGAAATTTCAAAAGCATTTCATTATTCATTTCCGTTTCATCTCTCTAGAAAATCAAAATTACAAATCGAGTATTACGAAGCGTTTTCTAACATATCGGGTTTCTTATTTCACGAAACTTGAGGAACGGGTTTTACACTTCCACAAGCAGTGTTAATCAATCGATCGTGCTACGGTTGGACGTATTCTTCGATTGTTTTTCGCGACTTTTACTTATTTACGCAATTAAATCGATTCATATCGTAGATCGGGATAGGTTTATCGGTTTAGGTCGACTTATGAATCTATGTTCGCTGCGTATGTCCAGTGGCGGACCTAGGATTTTTCACCTAGGGGGAACAAAAAAAAACCGACATTTTTTAAGTTTATAAATTACTCCACATTTTACGTTATTATTTTCTTTATAAATTACTCTGGTGGTGAAATTGGTTACATTGACAACATTTCATACAAGTGGCTCGGGTTCGAATCCCCCTATTTACACATTTGATATTAAGAAGGATTGAACGCCTAACAAGTTGACTACAAGGCAAATGACTAAACCACTAGACTAACATCAACAAACTGATATTTCAAATGGTTCAAAACTACTTGTTTCGAAAAACAAATTAAAAAAAAAATTGGTCGAAAAATCTAGTCGACCGACCGACTGACCGATGAATAGGTCAACTAGATTTTTCGAGCAATTTTTTTTTTTATATTTTTATTTATTTTTTTTAAAAAGATTTGCATCGATTTGTATAATAAATCTTGTTTGTCGACTTGTCGTAGATTAATTAGGATTTAATTTGCGTATTACTCGTATTTGTTAATTACATATTAAATTGTGTTAAGTCGTTAATTAATCTAATTAACTGTTTAAAGCCGGAGGCGTAACGATAATCGAAAAAAACGGTTTTATTATCGACTCCTAATAAGCCGATACTCTATAAATGTAAATGTGATACAATTTCGAGAATTAATTGCAAGGGAGAACTTGTCATTTTACATAATTCCATATACTAACTATATAGGTAGTTGATTTTGGTTTATTACGATAATCGAAAAAGACGGTTTTATTATCGAGTTTTAATTAACCGATAATCTATAAAATGTAAAAGTAATATTATTTCGAATAAATAGCAGGGACAAAGTCGTCATTTTACGTAATTAACGTCGACGGTAAAAAGTAGTTATGCAACTCTCGTTGAGCCGGTTAATAACTACAGAATACTGCGGTAGTGTGAATTTTGTTAGTTAGCTTCATAGGTGCCACAGTGTGAGTTTTGTTAGTTAGCTTCATAGGTGCCACAAAAGGTTTCCGACAACCTCTCGTTTAGTCGTTTGTGTCGTAATTTCTTGCCTAATATTGTATCGAGATATGGGGGTAAAGGAAAAGAGCCGTGCAACTCTGCAAGTCTTCAACTAATATAACTCTTTTAAGTCGGTGTTACTGGATTCAACTATCAAGTAATAGGTCAATAACTCTTTTAACTCTTTTAAGTCGGTGTTTCATGGTGCTTAGCTTAAGGGTTTTTCTTGTGCTTAGTGTGTGATTGTGAATTTTTGTGGCCAAATAACCAAATAGGTCAAAAAAAGTGGCACATAAGTGACAATTTGGTAAAAAAAAAATTATCACCGGTACCAAATCGGTAAAAAAAGTAACACTCTAGCGACGAATTGGTAAAAAACGTAATCGGCGCCAAATTGGTACAAAGAAAAAAGTGACACTCTAGCGACAAATTGGTAAAGAAAGGTTATCGGTGCCAAATTGTTTAAAAACCATAATCAATGCGAAATTAGTTTAGACATTAATGCTTATAAAATAAATAACTAGCGTTTTTGGTCGGTTTAGAATTTTCATATAAAGTATGTAAGTAAATATTGTCACATAGGTTCGTGTTTACGGCTCTTACGATACAATGTATCTCCGGGTCAAATTGGGAAAAAAAAGTGACCAACTAGGGACAAAATCGTAAAAAAAGAAAGTAATTGATGTCAAATTGCTAAAAATACGTAAACCCAAAACATTTAGACTCTCAAAAACCGACCCGACCCGACCCATTTTTTCGACCCGGGATCAGTTTGTCAAGTACAAAAAACATTGAAGTATGGAGTAAGAAGCTACAAAGCATCACGCCTCCCAACCATAAAATTTGTCCCTTTTTTTTCTTAATGGATTTGATTAGATGTTTTTAGACCTATCAAACGGGTCGGGTCAGAATACATGTCGAGTTATGATGGGTCGTATTTAATCGTATTTATTACGACGGTTTTGGTATATTTTGTGAGCTAAATCGGTTGTCTTGTATCGCATTTTTGTCACTTTGGTATGAATGTAATATAGGATATTTTGAGGATGCTAATCATTAGACCGTCGATTTGGACCAAGAGCGAATGAAACATGAAGGAAAAGAAAGCCCACTTAAAGACCAGGAACGATAGAATCGAAGGATCGCGTGAAACAGCGGCAGCTGTCCAGGAGAGTCGCACCGAGCCTACGCGAGTCGCGCGAGAGACATGCGGGTCGCTCGATCGCCTGAAACTTCTTACTCGTCTCGTCTTATTTTGTGATATTTTGCTACGTTTTTAAGACTTTGGTTTCAATTAGGAAACTTTATTATTACTATGATGTTTTTATTATTTTATCATCATTAGAAAACTATTATTAGGTCAAGCTTAGTTTTTTTGGAGATTATTATTCACATCTAGAGTTTAACGTAAGATTGGAAGAAAAAGGACCTTTGTAGAACCCTAATTTTCCATCGCAATTATGTGTAACTAATCTTCTCTACTTAGATTCAAGTCTTTGAAACGCTCAAGAAATGTTTTGATTGTTAACCTTGATTATTATGAATTGCTTCGTTATTAATTTCATGAATTTTGTTGTAACACCCCTGATTTTAATTAAATTAATTAAAAGTTATATTCGTATTTTTATTTTATTTACGATATAACTCGTAATTTTTAAAATTATTATAAAACGAATTTATCGTTTAATCGTTTCAAATTCCTAAAATTCTATTTGTCTCGGAAACTCTTCATATATTTAAAACATAATTTTCATTTTTTACTTCGATTTTTTTTATACATTTGATTTAATTCTTACCGATAAGCTATTTCGACGATTTAAATTCTAAATTCTTTTATTTAATTATATTTAAGCTCGAATTTCTATTTTCGACTCGAAGTTCATTACTTTAAGTTTCGTCAAAACATTTATTATCTTTCCTCAAGAAATCAATTTAATTAACTTTATCGAAAATTTATTATTTATCGGAAAATACTATTTCATCGTCAAATTATTTATTTTTATAAGCTTCGTTTCCGTCTTGAATAATTTATATAATCATTTTATTTGGTGGCCCGATTATTGATTAATTTTATTGACTCGTCTTAATTCAATTCCTGGGTCAGTCAAATTATCGTACAGAATTCGTCTCCTACCCGATTCATTTAATCAATCCGTATTATTCGTTTAACTCCTCGTTTTCCCACTACGTTCATCCCCTTTCCCTTCTTTTTATTTCACGTGTCCATTACTGTTGATTTATTGAGTCCACCTTTTCATTCTTTTTAATCCACCGCTTCACTCCCTCATCTTTTTAATTCACCCTTTTGGTTCCTCTTCTCCTCTTTCATTTTCTTTTGTTGTCTACCGCCATTTCCCCTACTTCCTCTTTCATCTTCGTTTTCCCTCGCTGCAGCCCCATCATCCCCGATCGACAACTGCGTTTCATCAAACCCGCCTGTTTGTCCCCTGCTGCTGCGTTTTTCATGCCCGTGTTTGCTGCTGCTGCTGTGCTTCGTTGCTGTTGCATTCCTGCTGTCATCGAACCCGTTCTTCCTTTCGTTTTGTCCCTGTTTCAGCATGAGGTAGTCCCTCTCCTCTATTTTCTTCTCCTTTTGCTCTCCTCTGCATCAATGTCGATTTTATACGTGTTGATGCTGCCGTGATTCTCGTTCTTATTCTTCTCTTCTTCGTCTCCTGTTTTCGTCCTCTGCTTTTGCCGCTGCTGTTCTTGTTCCGCTGTTGCTGTCGTTTTGTTGTCGGTTGCTGCTGTGTCGTTGATTCGTTGTTTTTTTTTTCTGCTGCTGTTGTCCTGCTTCTCCTCTCCTCTTCTCTCTTTCTTTTTTCTCCCTCCTTCGTTCTACTCGTTTTATAGGGTACGTTATGCCGTATATTTTGTATTTCGTAGGAATGCGTGAGGACCCGTCAAGGATAACCATGATCGATTCGCCGTCGTCTTAAGGTAACTTTAGGACGTTACTCGGTGTTATATCGTAGGTTTGAGTAGTAGTATGTAGTAAGTATTTTAACTTCGGTTTTCTAAATTTTAGCTATTTATTATTTGCTAATAATATTATTTCTAAATCGTATCCCTCATAAATGTTTTATAAGTTTTCGATATCGTTTCATAAATCATTAGTAATTTAATTATTTACGATCGTTTTGTCGGTTATCGTGATACTAGTAACTAATTAATACCGATTTCAT
Source organism: Agrostemma githago (assembly GCA_958450325.1). NCBI lineage: Eukaryota > Viridiplantae > Streptophyta > Magnoliopsida > Caryophyllales > Caryophyllaceae > Agrostemma > Agrostemma githago. The sequence goes on along the minus strand of OY288254.1, from coordinate 16,624,634 downwards.
ATTTTCGTCATATTTCGTTAATTTCTAATTTTTAACTCAAAATTGTATTTTTTTATACTATAATCGAGATTTGTATACTTGTTTAATAAATTAATTTTTGTTTTACGATTTATACTAATAAAAGAGAAAATAGTCGATTTTGTTTTAAATATATTTTTAGTCGAGACTATTTTCACTAATAATTTCTTATTTGTTTACAATTGACTATTTTTAGTAAAACGCATATTATTTATTAATAAAAGCTATTTGCTAAAAATAATTTGAAACCTTTGTAAAATTTATTTCATTTATAAAATTCGTTGACTCAATTAATTTTGAGATCGTTTTCTTAAAACATCTATTTTCTAAAATTTATAATTTTAACTCGATTTTTTGAATTATTAAAAAAATATTATATACGGACTTATTATATTTTATTTATATTTTGAGTAACGAATTTAGAAATATAATAAAGTTACGATAACGACGATAATAATAAAATGTTAATTACGTTAGATATGCTATTTTTAATACATTTCACTTATTTTAATAACTTACATATTTTCTATAACAATGTTTCTATTTTAAGTAAGTTTCTAAAATTAGTAAGTTTCTATTTGTAGAAAGTTTTCTTTTTATATAAAGTGCTTATTCCTTTTATCATCATAATGATTATATTTATTTTGAATATCAATAATAGCTTTTTTGGAGTTAGGGAATAAGGACAAGTATGGGGTTAGAGTAATATAGTCTGGGGTGTACGTTTTTGCCATCAACTGTAAGGCTGGTGTGTCTTTATGGGGCACATTGGTTGTTGAACTGAGCATGGTTTGTGTTCAGGAGAGTGTGCATTGTGCCCTTAAACTTAGATATCGCATCGTGTAAGTCGCGTCGGGTTGAACTGGATATGGTTTGTATCCAGAAGGGGTGTATACTACTTAAACCAGGACCTCGCTGCACGCAGTCCTGTTATAATTGAGTTGCCTAGTTAGAGACTGGATTCTGTTATGAGTTAAGTCTACAGTTCTCGAAGCTAGTTTCCAGTATTATCCTAGTGAAAGTCTAACCTTGTGCACACTGATCGAATTTCCATAACGCCATTTTTGAATATTATTATTATCGATTGATTTTGACTTGCAGGTTGGCAAGTGCTTTAAGTTTTGTTGAAAACTTATTTTTATTATATCGTTTTAATGTTTTCTTTTTTTAAATATTTTGATATAATAATACTATTATTTTTCCATATGATATAATATGGCTGGGGAAACGTCCGAGTTACTCCCCACTGACGTGGTTGTTATGTTTATAACATGACAGGTTTTGCTGCTGGGTTTTGGGTGTGAGCTAGCAAGTAACGTGGATCCTACTCTTTCTCTATTCATGTAATTTATGGATTTGTATAACCCGTTTGGAGAATTTTCTATTTAGCCCTTTTGTAAAAAGTGGCCTTTGTATTGACTTACTGTTTCTTTTAATAAGATATAGTTTGTCAGTGTGTTTTAATCCCAACTTTACAGTGTTTCCGCCACTGTATTGCGTTAGATTTTATAGGGGATTACAGTTGGTATCAGAGCATTGTTGCTCCCGACGCTTACACCTGATTTTAGGGAAAACACCAGTAAATAATTTGAACGTTAATAAAATATTAGTGAAAGATGGGTAGAAACCAAATTAAGGACTTAACTGTTAGGTTTATATGTTCTTGTAACTCAATAATTAGCATTGAATATTTGTTGCTTTTGTCTGGAAGAAGATGAATGAACAAGATGCTGACGAGATGCTGCTCCTGATCGGGATAAGACCTGCTTAGAACTCTCAATGCTTGTTGATTCGGGTGGACAACTTTGTGCTACAAGAAAGATACAACGGTGACCTTTCAGCTCAGATTTAGTTTTCTCAAGCTACAGATGATCAAGAGTAGATTCCTGTTGCATGATGTTGGAGTAGATCCAGATGGAGCGACCCAAGACTTATGTGCTCGTTCCTCTGCAAGATGATGAAGTAATTCATTTGGTTCCCTCGTGAACTTTAGAGGTCTAAACTTTCCCTTCTCGTTTTAGGTCTTTATCATCTAGAATCATTGATTCTTTTCTTCCTGCTTCTGCCTTTTCCAATCCCTCTCTTATTAATTCTCGTCTTCATTCTTGTGACAAATCTTCGATTTATTTCTCATACTTACCATCTTTCCTCTTGAGATTCTTGATTTGACCGTATTCCGTCTCAGTGAACCCCGTGAAAAGTTATAGACATTTGAGGTTTAGTAAACCCTTATTACCTAGTTTGAGGATTGTGAGTCTACCCTATCTTCTAAGCAAGTAAGAAATTCTTGAGTATTGACTTGAATGGTATTAATTAATTAATGGAATTAGGTTGATACTTTAGACACTGAACCTTGGGTTATAGCTTACTTTGATTATTTTGGAGTTCTTAGAGTTGAATAATACTTTGGAGTAGTAAGAGTATATCATATTTGATGGATACCTAGTACCTAACCTAGAACCGAACTAAGTGTAACTAGTAATATCACTTTGGGATTTTTACCTAATGCTTATTTGATGGATGCATCGTGAATATTTGGGATCCTAGAGTATTGTTTAAAGTGTTAGCCTGAGTGTTGTGGTACCTTTAAAGGTTTTCATTAATGTTGTTAGAAATTTTGGTTGACATAGATCACCCAAATTTCTTGTGGATTAGATCGTTGATCGTTGTTTAAGGTTGTAACCTATGAACTTTGGAGTTGAGTGGTCTAACTTGGATAAATTGTTGTTAACCTTGAAGAAGAGAAACATATTGCACAACTAAAGGTTGGATTTATCGCGTTGTTTTAAGGAATACTTAATGCGAATCATCTTCATGGATTTATAGTTCAGAAACCATAGACCAACGAGATTGTGGCTTCGTTGAGTAAATAAATATTTTGGTGGTTTCGATGTTACAATATGAAATTTGATGGACTTCTCTGAAACCTTAGTTGAATAACGTGTTTGAAGAAGTGAGCGTTTGCGCCATTACCTATAGGTTTAAGCATGTTCGAGGATTTATTTTTCATTCCCAGCTTTTGTACTTGTGGCATTATAATTATGTTGGTAGTCCTTTTTGAGGATTTCGTACCCGAGCATTGCTGATAAGTGTAGTTTGTAGTGCCTAATTTGCTGTGTTTTGGTCCCGTTTTCCTTGTGGAATCGCTCCTTGGGAGCGGTTTATGGGGTACTTATGCATTCTTTAGTTCGTTTTAGGTTCCCGAGACCATTTGTGAAGAATTGGAGCGAATCCGACTCAATACATACACTTTTTGGAGCCAACGAAGTGAAGGAACGATCCCTCGATGCCTTGGATTCGACCCCGAGACCTTGGGACCCGATCCCGAGCCTCTTAGACCCGATCCCGGGCCTCTTAGACTCGATCCCGAGCCCCGAGAATCAGTGAGAAGCCCATGAAAACCAAGGAGGGACCAAAAAGATCATATTGGAGGCCTACAAGACTCATCCCCGACGGGAAGGGCCTCATCCCGTCCCGAATGAGGTGCACAATTGAAGCAGCTTCTGTCCTGGGTCCGTCCCGGTCGGAACCATGGTGCTGCTGCACGTGACTCTTTATTCTTCCTCCTTCATTCTTGTAACCTTATAAATACTTATCTCTTGTATTGTTTACACAACATACATTACCCTAGACTCTCTTAGGCCTCTCTTGAACATTCATAACCCTAGATTAGTGTTCCTCTCATTAGCTTAATCTTCCTTTAATCTTTAGTTAATCTTTGCTTAATCTTAGTTAATTAGTCTTGTATTAAGAAGACATGGTGCTGCTGCACGTGACTCTTTATTCTTCCTCCTTCATTCTTGTAACCTTATAAATACTTCTCTCTTGTATTGTTTACACAACATACATTACCCTAGACTCTCTTAGGCCTCTCTTGAACATTCATAACCCTAGATTAGTGTTCCTCTCATTAGCTTAATCTTCCTTTAATCTTTAGTTAATCTTTGCTTAATCTTAGTTAATTAGTCTTGTATTAAGAAGACACTTGAAGATTCTTCCAAGCTTGACAACCTTGGAGTTGATTTGGGTTTCCTATTTATACAAGTTTTCATCTTTTTTCATCCTTGTTAGTTTGGTATAATCTTCTTCTCCTTTTTACTCTTGTTCATTGTTTATTTATTCAAGTTTGAATCTTTACATATTGTTATTGTTATTGCTTGTTCATTATGGATGTTTGGTTTGATTTCTTTTGTTTATGTTAGTTTCATCTTGATTATGAGTGAGTAGTTCTCTTGTGGGGTTAGTAGGGGGATTAAGGATAGATTATGGGTGATTAGGGTTTGATTAGAGGTAAAGGTTACATCTTTGTTGCTAGTCACATATTGGGCAGACCATGTGTTTGTTGATTTGCTTGTGTGGGTAGTAGTGGACAATGCTTCCTATACTTGTTTCTCTTCTTCTCATTGTTTGACTAGTGTGTGTTTGTGTCGGGTTTAGTCTTAGACACGAGAGTGCGGACTTGGGTTTAGACGCGAGAGCGCAAACCGACTCTAGCAATTAGGAGACACCTACACCCTTGATCACCCAATTACCCTACTACACTTAAGAACCCGACTTAACCCTACTCCCTTCCATACTTGATTTCTCTACCTAGTTAGTCATCATTTTCTCTAGTTTGCTAGTTTGTTTAATCTTTAGTTATTTCATTTAGTATTTTTATAGCTAGTTCATGGTTAGTCTAGTTTATACCTCCTCTACCATCATAGTTTGTCAATTATCGTTCTCATTGTGTTCGTTTTGGTAGCCTAGTCTCGTTTCTAGTGGACCTAGTCTAGACTTTACCATACCGTCTCCGTGGACACGACCCGACTTACCCTAGCTAACCACTAGGTATAGTTGGTTATTTATTGATCGGTTGGGAACGCGGCAATCCCCTACCATCAATTTGGCGCCGTTGCCGGGGACGGTGCTAGTTTAGACCTTGTTTGCCTATTTACTTGACTTTGTCTTTGTTTTTGTATTTTTCTTTTTTTTTGTTCCTTTGCTTCTTGTGTGTGAAGTTTATTTCTCTCTTGTCTAGTGCCCAAAAAGCACTACACTTCTCACGTTTGCTCCTAGTCCACAGTTTTTGCCTAGAGGTGGTCGCCATCCTCTTCTTTACAACTCAGAGCCGCATAAACGGACAGTTGCTAGATTGAGAGGTTTCCAACCGGGTACAAGCCAAGATTTCGAGCGAGCATGAGGTTTGATCTAAACTCCCCACACTTAGGAGCCAATATGAGCTACTCCTCTCCCTCTATGGATCAAAACTATGACATGATGACTCCTAATTACTATCAAGTTTCATGGGGTAATTAAGACACTAGTGGGTGTGAGTTTCAAGGACATGGAAATGGCTACCAACAAGTGAACGCTTACAAATCCTATGATCATGGTGGCTATTACTCAAGCTATCAATGTGAACCCACCATGTTTCATCATAATTCACCATATGGAAGCCAATTTCCCCAAATGAACCCACCGCATTACCCTTCACCTCAACCACAATATGAGCCCCAAACCCACAATACTACCAATCATCTCAACCTCACTACCAACAATATGATGCCCCACCCCTTGGGCATCATCAAGATCTTCATGGAGCATTACAAAAATCTAATGACCGCCAAATGCCAAACTTGAAGTTAGATCAATCGATTCTTCAAATGCTAAAGAACCAACAAGAAATGGCCATCCAATTGCAAAAGGATTATGAAATCTTGGCCGAACTCCGAAGGGAAAGAGAGGAATGTAAAGCTAGATTGAATGCTTTAACGGCTCAAACCCTAATGTTCTTAACTCGATCTTCACAACTTGATGAGGGATGTTCATTTGGGGAAGAGGAACAACCCAATGACGAAGCCGTTAATGAATTCCCTATGAGGAGCGAACTTTGCTTTGAAGAACCTCAATCGTCTACCCAAAAAAGAGACAAATGAGGATTTGACCCTTGGTGAAGGCATTGTTGGTGAATAATTGGAGGAGGGTAGTGAGTTGAATGAGTTGGTGGAATTTGTGAAGTTGTTGGGTGAAAATGACAAGCCCAAGTTGCCCTTGTCCGAGAATGTGGATAAGCATCAAGAACCCCTTGTAAGTAAACCAAGCAATAGTTTGGAAGAGATTGAAACAGCCGGTAGAAGTTTCAATTCTCTCCTCCAAGATGATGTGGGGACAAGTGATGAAGATGGGGAACCACAACTTGAGGAAGGTGTTGGGATGTGCAACAAGGAAATGGGGCCAAAGCCGTTTTTTGTGCCTCATGATGAAGACTTGAAGCTTGCTAGTGATTGGAGACGGTGCCTAGGGAGGAAGAGGTCGGTGAAGCTCGTAGGATGGATAGACCCCGGAGACAACACGAAAGATGACGTTGGGTCTTTTGAGGACTACTTCTTGCCTCCACCTTGGAGGCCGTGGAGGATAGCTTGGCTCGAGCACTCTTTGGGCCGTCTTTACGATGTTGGTCGTGCGTTCGACTTGCTCCTCCAAGCCCTTGAGGGCTATGGTTGAAGAATGAGAGTCCACCATCCTCGGTTTGACGGAGTTCCTAAAGAACCGTCATGTTGTATATTCTTCTTTCCTCTTCTTTAGAGTACTTGTGTTTGTAATTTTGTTTTGTATGATTTTGTTTCTAGGATTGGTTTGTTTTGTGGGACCCTTGTAATTTTGGAATCTTTGATGAGCGATGTGAGGGAGGGATTTTGATGATTGTTTTGAGCTTATTTGATAGGTGTCAAGTGAAGATGAACCGAAGAGAGGAATGGTTGTGGATAGAGCTTGGATTTTGAGCTAGGGAGTCGGTTTTTAAAGCTTTGGATGAGCTTTTTGGGGTTATGGAGGTCATGAAGACTCATCCCGACCGGGAAGGGAGCTTCCCGACCAGTACGGGTGAGGCATCCCGACCGGGAAGGAGCCGTCCCGATCGGGATGAGGGTGTCAAATTTTGAGTTTCCTGGAGTGCCATCCCGACCGGGACGGGTGAGGCATCCCGACCGGGACCATCCATCCCGACCGGGATGGTCCCCTTCTCCTCTTTTTGGCCTCTTCTTCGACATTTGAGCCCACCCTACCACTTTATACCCCCTCCCAACCTCCCTACCTATCCTTGCACATACCATATGTCCCATGCACCTCATATACATACCCTCACCTCATTCTCTCTTCACTTTACACCGAGATTCACATCAAATCCCATCCCCTTATACCTTTGTACTTCAACCATGCGTGCTTATCGAGTTTGAAGAGGAGTAGCAATGACGAAGACTAGCTTTGGCCGATATTGAACATTGAGACGATGGAGCAAGTGAGTTGCTAACCGATTGGTACGACAACTATCCTTTCTTTTCCGTCTTTTATAGCTTGTCTCCCTTTGCATGTTCCCCTTCCCCGTTTACACTTTTGTGTCATGGTGTCATGGTGTCATGGTGGCCTTCGAGGCCTTGGTAGTTATTGCTCCCGACTCTCGATGACGTGACTACATCGAGAGTCATTTCAAAATCCAAATTTACAAGTTTTTCACCCTTTTTGTAGGATTTAGTCGGATTTAGGCGGAATCCGGGCTAGGTGACTTGATAACACCTAGTCCTCCCCTCCCATTTCCTTTTATTTCCTTCTTTTTATTTCTTCCCCCACCAATATCTTTTCTCGTCTCGGCTCATGGTGACTTGACTACACCCCGACCGGACACATTCTACCCTTTCTTCACTTTTCTTTTTGATTTTTAGCTTTATTTTCGTAGTTTCTTTTTCTTTTCTTTTGTGTCTCCACACACTACGATCGAGCATGAGGACATTGCTCGGTTTAAGTGTGGGGGAGCGATATTCTATCATAGTTAGTTTTATTTTCGTAGTTTTTTCGAAAAATCTTTAAAAATCCCTAAAAAATGGAAATTTTTTCACAAAAATCAAAAAGATTTTCTTTTATGTGTTTTCCTTTTGTGTCGTTGTGTCGTATTTTTTTTTTGTTTTGTGTGCGTGTTTCGCCTCCCTTTTTCCTTATAGGTTGCTTAATCACCGATAGCTTTGGAGAGCTTTCAAGACTTCCGGTAACATCTCTTCACCCCTTTTCCCTCTTTGTTCCTTGTGGAGTTTGGAGGAGATGTGTGTTGTGGTGTGCTCGGGTGGAGCTTTGTAAAGTTTGTAGTTGATTTGGTGACTTGTTTGGAAGTTCGGGGTGGTGTTTGTTTTGTTTATGTGTTCGTTTTGTTTGTTTTTGTTTTGTTGCTTTTGTCTCTTTTTCTTTCGTTTTTGTCGTGTCTTTGTTTTGTGTTGTGTAGTGTGTCATGTGTGTAAACGGTTTTCGAAAACCCGTCTTAAAGGCTAGGGTGCAAGCGTTTACTTTCCCTTTCTAGTAGTGTAAATCGAGCCTTGGACTTTAGCCTAGTAGAATGACCCTAAATCAATGATTTCGTTGGTCCTTTACCTTGAGTCCACCTAGCTTACTAGGGATTTACTACGGGATTTGCATTTTGACCATTATGACCACCCACGGTGTGAAAAGGCCTTGGTTGCCGAGTCCCGTCCCTTAGGTGACCGTGTTCGGAATTGTTTGATTAGTCCAAGTTTTTTCCCTTTTTGTGGGTTTGAAGGGAAGGACGCTCCCCGACTCACCCATTCCGCTACCTCCTACACTTATCCACAAAATAAGATGCAAATTGTTGAAATCATCTTTCTTAGTTGCAAAGAAATGCCTACAACTCAAATCTAGCCAAAAAGGGCAAAGAAAATAAAGAAAATGAAAGAAAGAAAAGATTGAAGAAAAAGAAAAGGCACAAAAAGCCGAAAAGAAAATAGAAAAGATGAAAAAGAAATGGCATGGCAACAAACAAAGCAAGAATGCAAAAGAAAGAAAAAAATGCCAAAAAGAAAATCGTCTCACAAAAAGAGTCCCCACATCTCAAAAATAAGCCTTTTACCGACTATTGCCGTGAAGAGCCTACCAAAGGACCGAGTCCCTAGGAAGGATGATAGCGGTAATGGTCGGTCTTCCCTCATTTTGCAATCATAGCCACCTTTTTACTTGGACTAGTTAAGCGGTTTTGGACATGGGACGACCCTCTTGGCTCATCGCTAAAGGGGGCAGGTTCTCACTTACCTACAGTGTCGACTAACGCCGTGGTTCATTCCTTTTCCATCCCGCCGATCGTCCCGTAGTACGTTCTTAGAAGGTTAGGAGGACCTAGGTAAGTTACCAACGTTTTTATTGCTTTGTCGTCATACTATTAGGGTTTAGTTCATTTCGGTTTGTATAATTAGCTTGGGAACGTTGTCACTTGCCTCGAGTCCTAAACCGATGTTTCTTTCACCGCTTGTTTGAGGGAAGTGGTATTTGTTTTTCTTTGGGTGCAACCTTGTGTTTGTTCGTTTGTATGCTTGTTTGTTTATGTGTTTGTGTCCGGTTGCATCCACAGTTTTGTCGCAAGACCCACTTGCCTTGCGGAGTGCACTTTTCCTCTAAAGTTTACTCGCGTGAGTTGAAATGGCGTAGAGTGTTCTAATACTCACTCGGCTAGTTTAGTAGTTAGTATGTGCTTACTCGAGGGCGAGTAAGGGTTAAGTGTGGGGGAATTGATACGTGTAGTTTGTAGTGCCTAATTTGCTGTGTTTTGGTCCCGTTTTCCTTGTGGAATCGCTCCTTGGGAGCGGTTTATGGGTTACTTATGCTTCCTTTAGTTCGTTTTAGGTTCCCGAGACCATTTGTGAAGAATTGGAGCGAATCCGACTCAATACCTACACTTTTTGGAGCCAACGAAGTGAAGGAACGATCACTCGATGCCTTGGATTCGACCCCGAGACCTTGGGACCCGATCCCGAGCCTCTTAGACTCGATCCCGAGCCCCGAGAATCGGTGAGAAGCCCATGAGAACCAAGGAGGGACCAAAAAGATCATATTGGAGTCCTACAAGACTCATCCCCGACGGGAAGGGCCTCATCCCGTCCGGGATGAGGTGCACAATTGAAGCAGCTTCTGTCCTGGGCCCGTCCCGGTCGGGACCAGCCCATCCCGGTCGGGACCGATCCGTCCCGGTCGGGACCATGGTGCTGCTGCGCGTGACTCTTTATTCTTCCTCCTTCATTCTTGTAACCTTATAAATACTTCTCTCTTGTATTGTTTACACAACATACATTACCCTAGACTCTCTTAGGCCTCTCTTGAACATTCATAACCCTAGATTAGTGTTCTTCTCATTAGCTTAATCTTCCTTTAATCTTTAGTTAATCTTTGCTTAATCTTAGTTAATTAGTCTTGTATTAAGAAGACAATTGAAGATTCTTCCAAGCTTGACAACCTTGGAGTTGATTTGGGTTTCCTATTTATACAAGTTTTCATCTTTTTTCATCCTTGTTAGTTTGGTATAATATTCTTCTCCTTTTTACTCTTGTTCATTGTTTATTTATCCAAGTTTGAATCTTTACATATTGTTATTGTTATTGCTTGTTCATTATGGATGTTTGGATGTTTGGTTTGATTTCTTTTGTTTATGTTAGTTTCATCTTGATTATTAGTGAGTAGTTCTCTTGTGGAGTTAGTAGGGGGAGTAAGGGTAGATTATGGGTGGTTAGGGTTTGATTAGGGGTAAAGGTTACATCTTTGTTGCTAGTCGCATATTGGGCACTCTATGTGTTTGTTGAAATGCTTGTGTGGGTAGTAGTGGCCAATGCTTCCTATACTAGTTTTTCCTCTTCTCATTGTTGGACTGGTGTGTGTTTGTGTCGGGTTTAGTCTTAGTCATGAGAGTGCGGACTTGGCTTTTGACGCGAGAGCGCGGACCGACTTTGACCTAGGTTTAGACGCGATAGCGCAAACCGACTCTAGCAATTAGGAGACACCTACACCCTTGATCACCCTATTATCCTTCAACACTTAAGAACCCGACCTAACCCTACTCCCTTCCATATTTGATTTCATCCTCCTAGTTAGTTGTCATTTCTCTAGTTTCATTGGTTAGTTAGTCTCTAGTTATTCCATTTAGTCTTGTTTTAGCTATTTCGTTATTAGTCTAGTTCATACTCCTCCTCAACCATCATAGTTTGTCAATTATCGTTCTCTTTGTGTTCGTTTGTGTGACTTAGCCTAGTTTTTAGTGGACCTAGTCTAGACTTTACCATACCGTCTCCGTGGACACGACCCGACTTACCCTAGCTACCCACTAGGATTAGTTGGTTAATTACTTGACGGTTGGGGACGCGGCAAAATCCCCACCATCAATTGCTAAATTGGTGGATCTTGTTTAGTGTTCCTTACTCGAGAAATTTGGAATATATCTCGACTTCAAACTTTAGGAGCTTTGGATTTAGGAACCTTATCGATGGCATGTTTGGGTGTGTTTTGGTTGACCATTGGAATTTTAATTGATGGGAGTAGATTGTAAAGCATTTGGGGATTAGTATCGTGTCGTTTGAATGATTGGATAGTCACGTAAGACATTTTTGGGATTGCGACCAGTAGTACCACCTAGTACCTAATAGTGGACTTAGCATTATTTAATGGAAATTAGGAACCCTGTTTGTGGGAGTCGTACCGGGAATCTCGAGATGGTTAATTTGTTTTCAATTCCTTGAGAGCTTCGTTTGACTCTCAATTTCGTTCCTTCCCTTAGCTTTTCTTTAATCCTGCTGCTTCTTCTTCGGCCAATCCCTTGACTTCTTTATCGGGTTTGAAAATTTCTGTTTCGATTTGTCGTTGACTTTGACTCTATTTATCCGTTTACCTTTTTTCCGAACCTATGTTACGAAAAGTTTGACTAATCTACAAATTTTGATTTTCATGAAATTTTAACATATTGAGTTATAAATTTCAAAACTTTGTATTTCGCTTTTGTTTTATTTTGGTCATGTTTCAAAAGGGTCTTAATAATTTATTTTACAGTATTTCAAAATTATTTAAAATTTTAATTTTGATTTTCACGTGATTGAGATTTTATGGAAACTTTCATAATTGCAAATATTTTGGAATTTTATAAGATTATCAAGTAAAACGATTTAATATTTTCGAAAAACTTCGTACATCTAAATTTTTGTTTTATTGTCGTTAGACTTTAAATCTATTATCGAAAATGTTTGACGAATGGTTCGATTTTTATTTACTAACCACAAAACTTGATTTCTCAAATTTTTGTTAGTCTTAACACAAAATATTGTCGAATTTCTTAACCAAAATTTTTTACCGTTGCTTTAAAAATGATTGGGTACTCTTCCCCTCGAGATCGTTTTCAAATGTTATTTATTGTCATTATTTTATCGATTTTTATTTTACTTACGATTTTATTTAAATGACTTTAAACTTTGGGTAACTGAACCTAACTCATCTTGAAATAAATTTGGTCTTTGAATTCGATTTCATATCACATTCGAAGTTGTAAAGATTTTTAAACCGAGATTGTGATGCGAGTTAAGCATTCTCATGTTGTTCAAATGATATAACTTTGTTTTCCATTCTATCCTTATCTTTTTATAAGTTTCGAGGACGAAACTTCTTTTTAATGGGGAAGATTGTAACACCCCTGATTTTATAAATTAAAAGTTATATTCGTATTTTTATTTTATTTACGATTTAACTCATAATTTTTAAAATTATTATAAAACGAATTTTTTCAAATTCCTAAAATTCTATTTGTCTCGGAAACTCTTCATATATTTAAAACATAATTTTCATTTTTTATTTCGATTTATTTTATACCTTTGATTTAATTCTTACCGATAAGCTATTTCGACGATTTAAATTCTAAATTCTTTTATTTAATTATACTTAAGCTCGATTTTCTATTTTCGACTCGAAGTTCATTATTTTAAGTTTCGTCAAAACATTTATTATCTTTCCTCGAGAAATCAAATAAAATTAACTTTATCGAAAATTTATTATTCATCGGAAAATACTATTTCATCGTCAAATTATTTATTTTTATAAGCTTCGTTTCCGTCTCGAATAATTTATCTACTCATTTTATTTGGCGGCCCGATTATTTATTAATTTTATTGACTCGTCTTAATTCAATTCTTGGGTCAGTCAAATTATCGTACGGAATTCGTCTCCTACCCGATTCATTTAATCAATCCGTATTATTCGTTTAACTCCTCGTTTTCCCATCACGTTCATCCCCTTTCCCTTCTTTTTATTTCACGTGTCCATTACTGTTGATTTATTGAGTCCACCTTTTCATTCTTTTTAATCCACCGCTTCACTCCCTCATCTTTTTAATTCACCCTTTTGGTTCCTCCTCTCCTCTTTCATTTTCTTTTGTTGTCTACCACGATTTCCCCTACCTCCTCTTTCATCTTCGTTTTCCCTCGCTGCAGCCCCATCATCCCCGATCGACAACTGCGTTTCATCAAACCCGCCTGTTTGTCCCCTGCCGCTGCGTTTTTAATGCCCGTGTTCGCTGCTGCTGCTGTGCTTCGTTGCTGTTGCATTCCTGCTATCATCGAACCCTTTCTTCCTTCCGTTTTGTCCCTGTTTCAGCATGAGGTAGTCCCTCTCCTCTATTTTCTTCTCCTTTTGCTCTCCTCTGCATCAATGTCGATTTTATACGTGTTGATGATGCCGTGATTCTCGTTCTTATTCTTCTCTTCTTCGTCTCCTGTTTTCGTCCTCTGCTTTTGCCGCTGCTGTTCTTGTTCCGCTGTTGCTGTCGTTTTGTTGTCGGTTGCTGCTGTGTCGTTGATTCGTTGTTTTTTTTTTCTGCTGCTGCGATTTGTGCTGTTTCTCCTTTCCTCTTCTCTCTTTCTTTTTTCTCCCTCCTTCGTTCTACTCGTTTTATATGGTACGTTATGCCGTATATTTTATATTTCGTAGGAATGCGTGAGGACCCATCAAGGATAAGCATGATCGATTCACCGTCGTCTTAAGGTAACTTTAGGACGTTACACGGTGTTATATCGTATGTTTGAGTAGTAGTATGTAGTAAGTATTTTAACTTCGGTTTTCAAAATTTTCGCTATTTATTATTTGCTAATAATATTATTTCTAAATCGTATCCCTCATAAATGTTTTATAAGTTTTCGATATCGTTTCATAAATCATTAGTAATTTAATTATTTACGATCGTTATAATATTTTGTTGGTTATCGTGATACTAGTAACTAAATAATACCGACGTGGCTGTTATGTTTATAATTAGTTACTCCCCCCACTGACGTGGCTGTTATGTTTATAACATGACAGGTTTTGCTGCTGGGTTTTGGGTGTGAGCTAGCAAGTAGCGTGGATTCTACTCTTTCTCTATGCATGTAATTTATGGATTTGTATAACCCGTTTGGAGAATTTTCTATTTAGCCCTTTTGTAAAAAGTGGCCTTTGTATTTACTTACCGTTTCTTTTAATAAGATATAGTTTGTCAGTGTGTTTTAATCCCAACTCTACAGTGTTTCCGCCACTGTATTGCGTTAGATTTTCTGGGGGATTACATTTGTTGTTGATTGCTAGGTGTGTGTGGACATGACATAGGTCCACCTTGACGCGGCCACGCGCGGGTTTGGGGAGGCGAATGGATCTCCATATGAGAATGGATCGAATTGAAATTTAAATTGAAGTGGAGTCGCCACCGAACTTTGTGGGAATTCGGGCCCGTTCGAACCCACTCTATATCTTAGTGGGCCATGCACAAAGTATGATCCATTCGGATGTCAGAGTTTATCAGGTTCGTTCCTTTGCATTTTTATACTGATACCGACATTATCGGATACCGTGTATTGAATGACTCTCGTGTACCAATGGGTTCGGACATCCAGAAACCATGGTTCTGAGTAAGGGGTGAGGGTACGTGTTGGAAACTTCACAAAGAACACCCAACCCCGCCCGCACATTAGCGGCCTCTACTAAGATATCGTTTGATTTTGAAATACGCACGTTAGTAATTCAGTGAATGATATGCAAATGTTGTTTTCGACTAAACATGTGAATTATGTTCGATCTACGTCGTTTAATGCATCTTTGAATCTATGTCGAAGTTGTATTTAGCATGGGAGGTCCGTTTTAGTACAATAAAACAAACAACGAAAAATAAGATACAAAGACAAAGAACAAACGGGTTATTAACGGTTTGTAAATTGAATAAATGATGTAAATATGATATGATGCATGGTTTTGAAAAGATGAATCACGTGATAGACTTGACACGTGATGACCGAAGTCATAAAAATATTTATCGAGACTCGAAACATGCTGAAAAGCTCGTTGTTTTGCTAAACCAGGAGCCACTCGACCGAGTCATCGCGGGACTCGACCGAGTGGTCTCGAAAAAAGCTTCTGTCTCGGGTTTTGGGGTGCCACTCGATCGAGTGCCCCTTGTACGGACTGCTATCCGGTTTGATTTTGATCTCGAAATCGTTTTCTGAAAAATCGATAATTTCGTTAAGCCGCGTAAAAATATAATACGATTTATACCCGACTTAAATTTCGATGCTCGTTATATTCGACACTTGATTATGGAATCAATATCGAATATTCGGAGCGACTTTTTAGAAAAGATGTTTTGCAAATCGTTTGAAAATCAAACTAAAAACAATGTAGATTCTCTCCGCGTTGAAATCGTCGTATTTCGTTTTTAGGACTATGTGACGATTATCTTAGCATCAATGAGACTACTTTAATTCTTGTAAATACGATATTCGACTATAGAGTCGGTATCATATTTTAATAACGACCGTTTTTGTATAAAATTGGATAGTTGCAATAATATCGGTATTAGAGACGAAAAAGACGAAAAAGAGTAAAACGTGACGATGACCCGATAAATCCGAACCAACGACACAAAAAAACGAGACAGAGAAGAGAGAATGGAGAAGACGGGATTTAAATTTGCACCCTCAACCTACGTGCTTAAACTTCTCGGAATATGGCTCGTCTAGTTGTGGCTTAGGCACGGGAGCTTCTAGATGATTGTGGACATGACATAGGTCCCCCCGACGCGGCCACGCGCGGGTTTGGGGAGGCGAATGAATCTCCATATGAGAATGGATCGAATTGAAATTTAAATCGAAGTGGAGTCGCCACCGAACTTTGTGGGAGTTCGGGCCCGTTCGAACCCATTCTATGTCGTAGTGGGCCGTATACAAAATACGGCCCATTTCCGATGTCAGAGTTTATTGGGTTCGTCCCTTTGCATTTGATACCGATACCGACATTATCGGATATCGTGTATTGAATGACTCTCGTGCGACAACGGTTTCGGGCATCCGGAAACCGAGGTTCTGAGTAAGGGGTGAGGGTACGTGTTGGGAAGCCCACAAAGGACACCCAACCCCGCCCGTACTTAGCGGCCTCTACTAAGATATCGAATGATTTTTGAATACGCGCGTTAGTTGAACGATGAAAAATGCTTATGCAAACATTGTTTTCCCTAAGCATGTGAGAAATTGAAAAGGGTTTCTATGTCGATTTAATGCAATTAATTCTAACGTCGAAGTTGAATTTTAGCATGTGGGTTCATTTTAGTAAGATAAAACAAACGATAAATCAACAAGAAAAATATAACAAACGGTTAGTGACGGTATAACGAATAATAACGGTTTGCAAATTAATGAATGATATTGAATGATGTAAACGTGATGCATGGTTTTTGAAAAAAGATTGTACTACACGTGATTGCTTTGACACGTGTTGACCTAAGTCATAAAATATTACCGAAACTAGAAGACAATATAGGACTCACGGTTTTGACGTGATAAAGGGCCCCTCGATCGAATCATTGAAGGACTCGATCGAGTGGTCCTCTGAAAAACGATTCTGTCCCATGTTTCAGACCCTACTCGATCGAGTTATTGACCAACTCGATCGAGTACGTTGCCACTCGACCGAGTCACTGTGAGACTCGACCGAGTGGAGGTCGTAAATGCATTCTACTTTGGTTTTTGGGGTGCCACTCGACCAAGTGGGCTTGGCACTCGGTCGAGTGCTCCCTGTTCAAACTGGGGTTCGCTCGCAATTTTGTATCGGTTTCGAAATTGCTTTTGATTTTTGATAATTCGATGAGTTTTTTGAGTCGGGCATAAATATTGTGAAATTTATACTCGAAACTTAACTTTGATGCTCGTCATATCCCATATTTTATTATTGAATCGATATGGAATACTAGAGTGAAAATAAAAGAAAATTGCTTTAAGTTGTTTTAAATTAACTATCGCGATATGAATAGATTTTCTCCGCGTTTAATAATGTCGTGATTCTAACGAATCGTATGACAATTATTTTAGCATCAACAAAAAAAATCGCATTAGTTAATTTATTTGACTAGATCGTTGGATTCGACATCCAATTATGGAATTGGTATCGAATCTAACGGATCGACACTTTGCTTGAATTAGAGGACTTGATTCCCTCGGCTTCTCCGACATCGAAATAAATCCCTAGAGATTGTGATGTCGGATCCGCGTCAACGGGTTTCGACCCTTATCAAATAAAATACTGGTTTTGAAAATAGTTTATAGGAAATCGATGAAGTATGCGATTAATGATGATGAAAACAAAAATAAAACGAATTATTATTTAAGTTGATTTGTTTCAATAATAAAGTAATCGGGGTGTCGGAATAAGCGACCGACAACGCTGTGTGCGGTACACTTGTATATTCGGGTTTCCTTATTCCGACATCCCTCATACTCGACACAAATCGACAAGTATTTTAATATCTTTTAGTACTAACTTTATTAATGATATTAGGACGCGAATAAAATAAAAAAAACCAGACAACGATGATGATAACGGCGACGTGACGCGAGAAAAAAAAGGAGAAAGAAGAAGAGCGGGAATTGGCACCCTCAACCTACATGTTTCTTATCCTCGGACGGGACTCGTAGTGACGGCTTGCACGGGAGTATCGAGTATGTAAATTGAGTTGTAGTGGTTAGGGTTTAATTCCTAGTACTAAGGTTTAGGGTTTGATTGTTGTAGAATTAGGTTTTTTGGATGATCAAACGTTTTGTGTAAAGTTGTGCATGGGGGTGTATATATAGGCATGGCCTAGGACCCCCGGCTAGGGTTACTCGACCGAGTAAACCAGCTGACTCGGTCGAGTGGGTTGAGCACTCGATCGAGTGGCTCAACTGGGTCGCGCGGGTCCATTGTTTTGGACCCTGAGTTGGATATTTTGTGGGTTTTGAGTTTGACTTGGACTTTTGATGCTTATATGGCTGTTTTGTATGTTTCGGAGACGACTTTGACCGAGGTTGACCCAATCGCTAAAAGTCGGTTTTATTTCCGGTGTCGGTTTGACCCAAATTAGTCTTGTTTGACTGGAAACGACCTACTGGGCCTGGATTTGAGGTCAGTTTTGTGAGATTTGTACCCCGTAAGTGCATTAGCCAGCAGCTAATGGTTTTGAGCCCATATCCGAGCGCGTAGAAACACGCTAGCGCCCGATCATCATCGGGTGTTTTTTGGAAACTGCCATAGACACCTGGCCGTCAAAATGCAGGTGTCTACAGAGCCCCCACTCTGACTGAGGCTTGGATAGGGCGAAAGTCAGAGTAGCTACCACACCGATTAAGATCTGGTAGCCTTCCGATCGGGTCGTTTATAGTCCATTAGAGTTGCGTAAAAGGGCTCGCCAGCCATAAGATAGAAGTCATACCCGAGTTGACGATAATACCTCCGTGTGGAATTGGGACTTGTCGCGTAAGTCTGGCTGCGCCTTTTTGTGGGCCCATCCCGTGCTATTCCGGGGAAAATGCCGCCTTGGGTTTTCAGCTGGGGAATTGGACTTGTCGTATAAGTCGCGGGTGCACCTGTATATGAGCCCATCCCTGTGTAAATGCCGCCTTGGGCTTCCGCTGGGCAGATTTAGTGGGCTGCATGTCCCTGCTCGAGTCGTACCTGTATAAGTCACATAAAAATTGCATGCAACACGTAGGTAGTAAAATGACTCGCTCTGGGGAAAAAATGAATTTTTTTGAATTTTTTGAATTTTTGAAAGCTTTGAAATTTTTTGGAATTTTGAAATTTAGAATTTTGACTCCTAAAGAAATTAGGAAAGTTCGGGATGACTAATTCCATGCTAGTATCGGGACCAGGCTTGTGGGTTGATTCCGTTTAGGATTAGGAAACTATTGTGCAAGGAGAGATTAGGAAAGAAGGTTGTAAGGTTGATGATATATATAGCCCTCCTTGTCTTTGATTTCTTCATAATTTCCTCACAAATCATCCTTCTCAAAAAGAAAGCCTTATTCCTCCTTAAGAATTTTAACCATGGGTGTTGATCGATTGACCGTCATGTTGCAAGAATGGTCTCGACGCTTTAGTGATGGCGATAGGGTGGCTTTGAACCAGACGGGTATTGCCCAACTGTATAGATTCCGTCAAATGCAGGTTGATCGCTACTTTCTGGATGCATGCTTGTCTTATTGGGATGACATATATCATGTCTTTGCCTTTCCTCGGGGCGAAGTATGCCCTTTACCTGAGGAGATTGTTGCCGTAGGAGGATGGAATCCGATACTTCGTCCTGCCGTCCCATACTCGATCTACGACCCAAGAAGGAAGCTTCGAGAATTTTTAGGGCTTTCTCACAACGAGGTATCCCGAATGGCTGGAGACGACAACACAGTTTCCTTAATTGATTTGGCCGAGAAATTTATGAACCCGCATGATGTCCGGGTCAGGTCGATTCATAGCCGTAGGGCTTTCTCTTTCTGTATGCTCCATGTTTAAGCTTTTGAAGGTCACATGGATTTATTATCATGCATGGGAGACATCCGTCTCTTGACCGTGGTTGATTTAATGGAGATAGAGCACAGCCCGGCTTGGCTGATTACGGGTGAAATAATCCAAGGCTTGGACAATCGTAAGAGGGATTCATCCGTCCGTCTCACCGGAAGCACCCGTTTGCTACAAGTATGTCGGATTTTTATTTTTTCTCGATTTCTTGATTTTTATTTTTTCGAGATTTTGACTGCTGCATTGCAGTGGGCACTCGATCGAGTCACCCTGACACTCGATCGAGTGCCTTCGTAAAAAAGCCCTCTGTTCGCTCCCAGGGATGCCACTCGACCGAGTCACCCTGGCACTCGATCGAGTGTCATCAGGCGAACGCATATTTTGCCTTGGGAACTCATGTTTTTGTTTCCTTTTTCAGATTTGGCTATATGAGAGGCTATCAGTGATAAATCCTCCCCTTGATGCCAGCAACTACCGTCACAACCAATTGATGACGAGGAGACGGGCTATTGATTTTTCTCGCCAGATTACTCAGAAATACTGGGACGAGGTGCTATCAATCCATGGTGGTCGGCTAATTCGATGGGTTGTGCCGTGGTGGCCCATCTATGTTTGGACCGGCTTGGACTCGAGGGACAGAGCTCGTTACCAAGTAATCTTGTCTTTCAGGCAAACAGTTCATCTCTACCCGGATCGCATACTAAGGCAGTACGGACGGGCCCAGCGAATCCCAGAAATTGAAGCAGTTGTGAGTGACCCTACCCAACTGACTGATGTGATGTGTGATACCTGGATGCAGAGATGGTACACCCGGCATACCTGGCCTATCTCCAAATCTCGCCACTCGATCTGGGTTTTAGACTCCTATGTGAGTTGGACTAAAGCAGGTGATGCCAAAGCCCGAGCTGGTCTGAAGGTTGATGAGCCTTTCGATTTGCTGTGAAGGGAGCAGGCTAAAGACAACTTGGGATACTTTGATGAAGGAGACACTCTGGCCACCCTAGTTCGCCTAATGTCAGTCAAAAAAAGAAGACTAAGACTCAAGCTGAAGGGTCTAGTGCTAGAGGTGCGCGGGGGAAAGTGAGCCCCCAGACTGACTTGGAGAGGAGACTGGGCCCAAGATTAGCCGTGCAGGACCGACTTGGCCCACGGGATAGATTAGCCGAGCATGTGCGGGCCCGACTTGGACCGAAGACTGTTATAGAAGACCCGTTGTCAAAGAAACGGGTTCGAGCTAAGGAGGTTCCCCTCGTGATTCGGGAACGCTCGCCCCCACCCCGGGGACCTCGGGCTCCACGTGACCCAAAGGACAAAGGGAAGGGCAAAATGCCCAGATTAGGGAATTCTTGAAGAATTCATCCAAGAATGACAACCTTGGTTGATGTATTTGGGTTTTCTTTTTATTACAAGTTTCAATCTTTCCTGTTCACTAGTTTGGTATAATCTTATCATCCTTTTTACTCTTAATCTTTGTTTTATTATTCAAGTTTCAATCTTTGTTCATTGTATTGTTCATAGTTCATTGTTTTCACTAGTTTCATTATGGTTGTTTTGATTCTTATGTTGATTCCTCTTGTTCTTGTTAGTTTTAGCATAATTATGTTTGAGTAGACTCTTGATAGGGTTATTAGGGTGATTGGATGTGATTGTGGATGATTAGGGTGAGATGGGTGGTACTAGATGTTGTTTTTGTTGTTTCCCATTAACCTTGCACTCCACATGTTCGATAAAATGCTTGTGAGACTAGAGACGATCAATCCTTGTTTTCTTGCATCTTCTGATCTCTTGTATGTGTGTGTTTGGTTGGTTGGTTTGGTCGCCTCATTACGTAGCGAGAGCCCGGTGAGGACGACCCCTAGGCCGATTACGTAGCGAGAGCCCGATCGGCGAAACCTAGGCCTCGATAGCATGCTAGTAACCCCGTTTTTCTCCTTTTTGTCTTCGTTGCATCCATGAACCCGACATAACCCTAGTTTTCCTTCCTTTTTGATTTCTTCGTTACCTTAGTCGTAGTCTTAGCCTTCTTCCCTTCTTATCATTGTTTTGTTTAGTTTAGCTCGTTGACTTAGTCTTGTTTTTGGGTGACCCTAGTCTAGACGCCTCTTACCGTCCCCGTGGATTCGACCCGACTTACTCTAGCTACGTGTTAGGAGTAGTTGGTTATTATTGACGGTGGGGATCCCCGGCAAATCCCTACCATCAATTTGGCGCCGTTGCCGGGGACGGTGCTAGTTTAGACTTTGTTTTCCTAGTTACTTGACTTTGTCTTTTGTTTTGTGTTTTTCTTTTTTGTCCCTTTGCTTCTTGTGTGTGTGAAGTTTATTTCCTTCTTGTCTAGTGCCCAAAAAGCACTAGACTTCTCACGTTTGCTCCTAGTCCACAGTTTTTGCCTAGAGGTGGTCACCATCCTCTTCTTTACAATTCAGAGCCGCATAAACGGACAGTTGCTAGATTGAGAGGTTTGCAACCGGGTACAAGCCAAGATTTCAAGCGAGCATGAGGTTTGATCTAAACTCCTCACACTTAGGAGCCAATATGAGCTACTCCTCTCCCTCTATGGATCAAAACTATGACATGATGACTCCTAATTACTATCAAGCTTCATGGGGTAATCAAGACACTAGTGGGTGTGAGTTTCAAGGACATGGAAACGGCTACCAACAAGTGAACGTTTACCAATCCTATGATCATGGTGGCTATTACTCAAGCTATCGATGTGAACCCACCATGTTTCATCGTGATTCACCGTATGGAAGCCAATTTTCCCAAAACCCCTCACATTACCCTCCACCCAACCACAATATGAACCCCAAAACCCACAATACTACCAATCATCTCAACCTCACTACCAACAATATGATGCCCCACCCCTTGGGCATCATCAAGATCTTCATGGAGCATTGCAAAAATCTAATGACCACCAAATGCCAAACTTGGAGTTAGATCAATCGATTCTTCAAATGCTAAAGAACCAACAAGAAATGGCCATCCAAGTGCAAAAGGATTATGAAATCTTGGCCGAACTCCGAAGGGAAAGAGAGGAATGTAGAGCTAGATTGAATGCTTTGATGGCTCAAACCCTAATGTTCTTAACTCGATCTTCACAACTTGATGAGGGATGTTCATTTGGGAAAGGGGAACAACCCAATGATGAAGCCGTTAATGAATTCCCTATGAGGAGCTTTGCTTTGCTTTGAAGAACCTCAATCGTCTACCCAAAAAGAGACGAATGAGGATTTGACCCTTGGTGAAGGCATTGTTGGTGAAGAATTGGAGGGTAGTGAGTTGAATGAGTTGGTGGAATTTGTGAAGTTGTTGGGTGAAAATGACAAGCCCAAGTTGCCCTTGTCCGAGAATGTGGATAAGCATCAAAAACCCCTTGTAAGTAAACCAAGCAATAGTTTGGAAGAGATTGAAACCGCCGGTAGAAGTTTCAATTCTCTCCTCCAAGATGATGTGGGGACGAGTGATGAAGATGGGGAACCACAACTTGAGGAAGGTGTTGGGATGTGCAACGAGTGGGGCCAAAGCCGTTTTTTGTGCCTCATGATGAAGACTTGAAGCTTGCTTGTGATTGGAGAAGATGCTTAGGGAGTAAGAGGTCGGTGAAGCTCGTAGGATGGATAGACCCCGGAGACCACGTGAAAGACGACATTGGGTCTTTTGAGGACAACTTCTTGCCTCCACCTTGGAGGCCGTGGAGGATAGCTTGGCTCGAGCACTCTTTGGGCCTTCATTACGATGTCGATCGTGCGTTTGACTTGCTCCTCCAAGCCCTTGAGGGCTATGGTTGAAGAATGAGAGTCCACCATCCTCGGTTTGACGGAGTTCCTAAAGAACCGTCATGTTGTATATTCCCGTTTTTCTCTTCTCTTTAGTTTTTGTGTTTGTAATTGTGTTTTTTTTTATGATTTTGTTTCTAGGATTTTGATAAGTGTAGTTTGTAGTGCTTATTTTGTTGTGTTTTGGTCCCATTTTCCTTGTGTAATCGCTCCTTGGGAGCGATTAAGGGTATCTTGTGCTTCCTTTAGTTCGTTTCAGGTTCCCGAGACCGATTTGGAAGAGTCGGAGCGATTCCGACTCGATACATACACATTTTGGAGCCAACGGAGTAGAGGAACGATGACTCGATACCTTGGAATCGACCCCGAGACCTCGGGACCCAATCCTGAGCCTCCGAGACCCGATCCCGAGTCCCGAGAATCGACGAGAAACCCATGAGAGGCAAGGAGGGACCAAAGAGCTCTTAAGGGAGGCCTACAAGACCTATCCCGGTCGGGATGGCCTCATTCCGTTCGGGATGGGGTGCACAAATGAGAGGGTTACTGACCTGGGCCCGTCCCGGTCGGGACCAACCCGTCCCGGTCGGGACCACGCCGTCCCGGTCGGGATGACCCCGTCCCGGTCGGGACGGGGGTGCTGCAGCCCGTGTCCTCTTGTTTTCTTCTCCTTTGTTATTGTAACCCTATAAATACTCATCCTCTTGTGATCTTATGATATATTCTTGACCTCTCCTTAAACCCTAGACTACTTTAGGTTAGATTAGATTAGATTAGAGTAGATTAATCAGTAATTAGTAGTTAATCATAGATTAGTGCTTGTATTATTGGATCTCTTGAAGAATCCATCCAAGATTGACAACCTTGGTGGATGAATTTGGGTTTTCTTATATACAAGTGTTCTTCTTTTCATTCTTCACTAGTATGGTATAATCCTTCCTTCCTTTTTACTCTTAATCTTGTTTGTTCATTAAAGTTTGCATCTTTGTTGTTTGTTTTGTTGATTGTTCATTGTTTCACTAGTTCCATTATGATAGTTTTGTTGTTTGTTTTGATTCTTCTTGTTAGTGTTAGTTTTAGGTTAGATATGTAATCCCCTATAAATTCTAACGCAATACAGTGGCGGAAACACTGTAGATTTGGGATTAAAACACATTGATGTTCTATATTTTACAGAAAGAACGGCCAGTCAATACAAATGCCACTTTTACAAAAGGTTAAAAATTAAAAATCCTTCAATTGGGTTTAACAATCCATAAATAAACATGATTAAAGCAGAGTAGGATCCATGCCACTCGCTAGCGCACACCAAACCCCGGAACAAAGAATACCTGTCATGTTATAAACATAACAGCCACAATTCAGTGGGGAGCAACTCAGGCAGTTCTCCCAGCCATATTACATAATATATAAACAATAGAAGCATAATATACGAAAATAGATTAAATCTCAAAACATTATATATATCAAAATAGATTCAAAGCCAGAAAACAATTCAGCAGCCTGACGGCGTCAATACGAATAATGGAATATAAAACCGATGATAAGTACAGCTTTTACTACTAGAGATATGTCAAAACAACACCGAAGTGTAACTTAGTGCCCACGAAGCGACCCCTAAGCCTCACTGGTTAAGGAACTCAGTGCCCACGAAGCGACTCCTAAGCCCTCTTACCAGACAACTCAAACTATAATAGGACTGCGTTCAGCGAGGTCCCAGCCTAAGTACATGAGCATGACTTCTGAGCATAAACGATACCCAGTTCGACAATCAATGTATCCCTGACGCAAATACACTGACCATATAGCTGATGACAACAAACAACATATCCTAGACTTATATACTGTACATTCTCATTTCCAACATTATTTCATATTCAACCAATAAATATTTTATCCGAAGATATCTTAAATATTCTCAAAATAGTAACCTTTTGAAAAATAGAAACTTCTTCAAATAGTAACTTTCCAAAATAGGTGTTATTATAATTAGAAATCGTTTAACATATGAGTTATATAAAATATTTAATATTAGGCCTTGAGACTTAAACATTATATATATTAGATAAATGTATAATTAATGATTAAAAGTCAAAGAAATTAAAAATCATAATTATTTCTCAAAAGGTTGGAGTTTAAGTAATTAAAAGTAATAAATTACTAATTTACAGATTTTTCATATTTGCACTGTCTTACTATAAAATTCATAATTAAATCATTAAAAATCAAAACGACGTAAGATCAGTGAGGTTGAAAACTTTAAAAGCTTAACTACAACTTTTGTTTCTAGAGAAAATCTAAATTCTTAATTTAACAGTGGGTTTTATTCGTAGTTTTATAAACTGACAGAATCCGACACCCGATCGTATTTCTTTAATAAAACGCGTTTAATTTTTTTTTTTTTAAAACAAATACAATTAGAAACATTAACTAGACTCTTTAAAGTTAATTTAAATAAATTACCAAAATTAAATTCAAAGTTTATCATAGGTTTTAAATTAGGTTTTACAACAACTGACAGATTCGCGAGCTAATCCGTCACAGTTTGATAAACGATTTGTTGTGACGAAACTACTTGGAATTAATTTACGAAATTTAACAGACGTATAAAAGACTTAAAATAAATAGTAGTCTCTTTTGAAATGTTTTGAAAATAAGATCTGTAAACAGGAGTAAAAATCGTACAAAAGTAGTAACAGATTCGAAAACATGCTGTAACTTTACTAAAACAATAAAACTTTCAGTTTGTTAATTCATATTGAAAATCACGAAAATTAAGAAATTAATTCTTATTTATACGTTTTAGTCTCGGTCTTATAATAATTTTAGAAGATTCGAAACATATTATAATAATATAGTTCAAAAATGTTTACTAGTATAAGGATTCGATTTAAAACGATACTACAAGCAACTACAACATATTTATCATGCAATACCGAGTCATGCCATCATGTGTTACCTTCATCGAGATCCGAGTTAATAAAATAACCGTCTTCATCGGATCTAGCACGTAGCCTACGAAAAATTAAAACATATGGTATTAGAACCATATAAGTTAATAAAAAGTGGAAACGAGACGAGGATAAGAGTAAATAAATTACCCTTGAGATTGAACTGAAAAAGAACGGATTTAAGAATCAGATTGATGAACGAAATAAGGTAAGCACGAGCTGATTTGTGTGAGAAACAGCAGCAGCACAGCAGCAACGCATCAATGAAGGAAGACTAATAGAAGAGAGTTTGTGTTTGGATGGTTTACAAGACGTGATTAAAGAGGAATAGAAGTAAGAAAATTAAGACCTTTTTTCCCCTAAAAAAAAAAGTAAGAAAATTAAGAATGCTATTAAATAATAAGAGTAGTGTTTTGTAGGGGTGAGCAAAACCGGGTACCCGAACCGGTTTTCAAAACCGGTTCAGGTACCCGGTTTTTAAAAAACTCATTTTTCCGAACCGAAACCGACCCGGTTTAAACCGGGTAACCGGGTTTTTTTCATTTTGTAAACCGAAACCGAACCGGTTTTAACTCGAACCGGTTTCTATGACCCGGTTTTTAAATAAAATGGCAATCTTTGTTGTAAACCGGTTTTTGAACCGGTTTCCGAACCGGTTTCACTAATATTCCATAAAAAAATCAAAAAAGTGAGAACTTTCCCTTTAAAAGTATAAACCGGTTCAAAACCGGGTACCCGGTATTCGAAATTTATGAACCGAACCCGAACCGGTTTTCACTAAAAAGAAACCGGTTTGGGACCCGAACCGGTTTTCAAATTCTAAAACCCGGATTTTCGGGTTTTTTAAACCGGGTTTCGGTTCGGTTTCGGTTTTTAAAATCGGTTCGGTTTTTTTTGCTCACCCCTAGTGTTTTGGTTGTATAACACGATTGAAATCGAGGAAAACCAGGAGTCTCTTGCAACAAAGATTTTGATAGCCACTAGGAGGATAAGTTTTATGTAAAGTGATAGAACTAATAGAATTGGAGAGGGAGTATAAAAAGAAAGAGTTGGAAAAGTAACGTAAAATAACCAAACTTGGAGTTGTTGAATAGAATTAGGATGAATGAATAAATAAATAAATAAAACATGTGTTCAATATAAATAAAATTTCTTAGTGACTCATCTAGTTAGTGACGAGGTAACAGACTCGATTTGGGTCAGGAAATAATTTACGGTGTGATCGAAATCATTAGTAAAAATAAAATATGGGTACAAGAAGAAATCAGATAAAAAACTCATTAGAAGAGAATTATGCCCAAACTTCGAGATGAGCTAAAAATATCATTCTGTCGTAACACTAAATATTTGGGCCAGGTTCGAAGTTGATAAAAATAATCAGTTGACTCAAGAAATCAAATGGGTCAATCTCGAGTTTGAATAATCGTTTGCAAAGAAATAAGGTTTCTAGACGAATAAATAGTTTTCAACGAAAATGAATTAAATTGATATCTCGAAAGCAAAAAGATGATTTTTCAACGAAAGTTTAATAAAATGATTTCTCGTAGAAATAATAAAATGTTTTAACGAGTCTCGAATTGAAAATAGAAATTCGAGCTAAAGTAAAGATTTTAGATGATTAAGATGAAGTCAAAGTAAATCCGATCAAGTTAAATCGCAAACAAAATAAAAATATGGATACTAATTTAATTTATAAAAATTAGGGGTGTTACAACCTTACCCACTAAAAAAAAGTTTCGTCCCCGAAACTTACATGTTCATGAAAATATAAGAGGAAACAAAGTTATTTCACTTGGAAAAATTAGAATGCTTAACTCGCATCAAAATCTTGGTTTAATAGGAATTTTTAAATCTTCAAATGTGATATGAAATCGAGTGCAAAATTTATTACGAGAAGAGTTGGGCTAAGCTACCCGAAGTTTAAAACTTTTCAAATTATTAAAAACGCAAGGTACTGTTATTTGATAAAATAACGACGTTAAATTATATTTAAAAACGAATTCGAGGGAAAGAGGGTACCCTAAACATTTACAAAACGACCTTAACTCAATTTGGTTAAGAAACTCTTCAACTTTTTGATTTAAGACAAAACAAAATCAAATTTGAGAAATCGAGTTTAGCATTGGGAAATCTCGAACCATTCATCAGATGCTTCTAATAACAGATCCAAAAGTCCACCAACAAAAATAAAATGAAAGCTCGAATTTATGAAATTATTTTCAAAAGTTAAATTTTGTCAGACAATATTTGTATGTTATGAAAATATTCGTAAAATTTCGATCATTTAAAAACAAAGATTTGAAATACTTATGAATTAATTTCAAAAAGGTTTTTAAGATATTTTAAAAATAACTAAATATAACTTCAACCAAAAATAACAAAGCAGAACAAGGTTGTTAAAGCTTAAAATTATAACTTAAAAATGATAACTCAAAAGTTTAAATTAGTCAAATATTTTTCAAAACGGGGAAATTGGTGAAAAAGACCAAAGAATAAACCAAAACAAAAAAAAAATTCAAACTCGTTAAAAAGGTAGATCAAGAGGGATACCAATGGCGATTGGAGGAGCAGAATTCGAGAGAATCGGAGGGATGAACGAGAACGAGAGTCAATCAGAGCTCTCAAGGATTACAGAGGAGTTAAGGGTTCTCGAGATTCCCTAGTACGACTCCCACAAACTCAGGTTCCTAATTCCATAAAATAATACTAAGTCCATTAGTATCAGAAAACTGGGTTTTCCTACACAGTCTACAACCTCCAAAATCACTTGCTCATACGATCACTCAATCAATAGGGTAAGAATCCACCAAATGACACAGAATCAAATAATGCTACCAAAATTCTACAAACTGCCACAACACTATCAAACCAATTAACCAACACGGCTCTAAAACTGTTTGAAGTTCACCAGGTTGTACTCGAGGTGTATTCCAAATTTCTCGTGTAAGGAACAATAAACAAGATCCACCAATTTAACAAAGCTCGGACACTAAGTCCTCAAAATGATTCCACGATTATGCTCATAACATTACAAGGGAACAAAAGTTAGTATAATATATCAAACCTTAAGTACACTCAATCTTACCGGTGGCACACCCGTTTTTCCCAACACGTCATTCGAGTATTGTTCCTTAGAAGTCCATCAAATTTATACTCATAACGGTGAAACAACTATGTGATTAATGAATCAACGAAGCCACATTCTCGTTGGTCAGAATGCTTGAAATAAATTCCATCAAAAAGATTTGTATTAAAGTATTCCTCAAAATGACACAATAAGTCCAACCTGTGTTTATGCAATATATTTCTCTTTTTCAAAGTTAACAGCAATCCATCCAAGTTTATTTCACTCAACTCCAAAGTTCATATGCTACAACCTTATCAGACTCAATGATCTCATCCATAAGAACCAAGGTTTAATCTATGTCAATCAAAATTACTAAAAACCTTAACGAGAACCTGAAATAGTACCACAACACTCAGGCTAGAACTCTAAACGATGATCTATGATCCCAAAAGTCCACAACTAGTCCATTAAGTCAACATTAAGTGGGAATCCCAAAGTAATATTACCAGTTACACTTACTTCGGTTCTTGGTTATGTACTAGATATCCATCAAAATAAAATATAATCTTACTATCCAAAAGCTTATTCTCTCTAAGTACTTTATATAATCAAGTGATTTATAATCCAAGATCAACACTTAAGGTAAAATCTTAATTCCATCAATAAATTAATACTATTGAAATCAGTCCTCAAAAAGTTCTTACTTGCCTAAAAAAATAGGGTACAACTCAAAATCCTCAAACCACAGGTAATGGGGTTCACCAAACCTCAAACATCTTTAACTTTTTGTGGGGTTCACTAAGACAAGAGTCTAACCAAAGAATCTCAAGAGGATGGAGGGAAAAATGGAAGAATAAAACAAGGATTCACCACGAGACTGAAAATGACCATTTATAAGACAATGATTGGAAGAAGAATAAGGAGAAGAAGGTTGATATGGAGAGCAGTGGCAGCACACGGACATTAGGAATAATAACACGTGACAGCAGAGAGCCGAACAACATCAGGTCGTAGTAGTATATCGACACAACAACATTAGTAAGGAGAAGAAGAATAAGAAAAGAAGTATAAGAAGAAGAAGAAGAAGAAGAAGAAGAAGAAGAAGAAACTGGAAGCATAGAACAAGGATCCTAGACTATTAAGGTCTTAAAACAGAGAAGAGTCTTCGTGTCTCCAGAGTTCACAGGGGAACTCGTTGGATCTCTTCATCTCTTGTAGAGAAACGAGCACATAAGTCTTCTTGGGTCGCTCCATCTGGATCCAATCTGAAATGAAGTCGCATCTGGGTCCAAAGTGAAATCACATCGGAGTCCACTGCACCATCATGGAACTGAAATATACTCTTGATCATCTGGCCTGTAGCTTGAGCAAACTGAATCTGGGCTGAGAAGTCACCATTGCATCTTCCTTGTAGCACCAAGTCGTCCACTCGAGTCGTCAGGTCTTAGAAGTGCTAAGTAGGTCTTGTCCCAATCCGGAGCAGCATTACATCAACATCGTGTCCACTCATCTTCTTCGGCATATAAAACAAACATGCAATGCTAATCATTGAGTTACAAGAACACGTAAACCTAACAATTAAGTCCTTAATTTGATTTCTACCCTTCTCTCACTAATATTTTATTAATGTTGAAATCGTTTACGGGTACTTTTCCTAAAATTAGGTGTGAGCGTCGGGAGCAACGATGCTCTGATACCAATTGTAATCCCCTATAAATTCTAACGCAATACAGTGGCGAAAACACTGTAGATTTAGGATTAAAAGTCAAAGAAATTAAAAATCATAATTATTTCTCAAAAGGTTGGAGTTTAAGTAATTAAAAGTAATAAATTACAAATTTACAGATTTTTTAGATTTGCACTGTCTTACTATAAAATTCATAATTAAATCATTAAAAATCAAAACGATATAAGATCAGTGAGGTTGAAAACTTTAAAAGCTTAAATACAACTTTTGTTTCTAGAGAAAATCAAAATTCCTAATTTAACAAGGGTTTTTATTCGTAGTTTTATAAACTGTCAGAATCCAACACCCGATAGTATTTCTTTAATAAAACACGTTTAAAATTTTATTTTAAAACAAATCCAATTAGAAACATTAACTAGACTCTTTAAAGTTAATTTAAATAAATTACCAAAATTAAATTCAAAGTTTATCATAGTTTTAAATTAGGTTTTACAACAACTGACAGATTCGCGAGCTAATCCGTCACAGTTTGATAAACGATTTGTTGTGACGAAACTACTTGGAATTAATATACGAAAGTTAACAGACGTATAATAGACTTAAAATAAATAGTAGCCTCTTTTGAAACTTTTTGAAAATAAGATCATTAAACAGGAGTAAAAATCGTACAAAAGTAGTAACAGATTCGAAAACATGCTGTAACTTTACTAAAAACATTAAAACTTTCAATTTGATCATTCATATTAAAAATCACGAAATTAAGAAATTAATTCTTATTTATACGTTTTAGTCTCGGCCTTGTAATAATTTTAGAAGATTCAAAACCTATTATCATAATATAGTTCAAACACTAGTATAAGGATTCGATTTAAAACGATACTACAAGCAACTACAACATATATATCATGCAATACCGAGTCATGCCATCATGTGTTACCTTCATCGAGATCCGAGTTAATAAAATAACCGTCTTCATCGGATCTAGCACGATAGCGTACGAAAAATTAAAACATATGGTATTAGAACCATTTAAGTTACAAAAAAGTGGAAACGAGATGAGGATAAGAGTAAATAAATTACCCTTGAGATTGGAATGAAAAAGAACGGATTTAAGAATCAAATTGATGAACGAAATAAGGTAAGCACGGGCTGATTTGTGTGAGAAACAGCAGCAGCACAGCAGCAACACATCAATGAAGGAAGACTAATAGAAGAGAGTTTGTGTTTGGATGGTTTACAACACGTGATTAAAGAGGAATAGAAGTAGGAAAATTAAGAATGCTATTAAATAATAAGAGTAGTGTTTTGGTTGTATAACACGATTGAAATCGAGAAAAACTAGGAGTCTCTTGCAACAAAGATTTTGATAGCCACTAGGAGGATAAGTTTTATGTAAAGTGATAGAACTAATAAAATTGGAGAGGAAGTATAAAAAGAAAGAGTTGGAGAAGTAACGTAAAACAACCAAAATTGGAGTTGTTGAATAGAATTAGGATGAATGAATAAATAAATAAATAAATAAAACATGTGTTCAATATAAATATAATATCTTAGTGACTCATCTAGTTAGTGACGAGGTAACAGACTCGATTTGGGTCAGGAAATAATTTACGGTGTGATCGAAATCATTAGTAAAAATAAAATACGGGTACAAGAAGAAATCGGATAAAAAAACGCATTAGAAGAGAATTAGGCCCAAACTTCGAGATGAGCTGAAAATATCATTCTGTCGTAACACTAAATATTTGGGCCAGGTTCGAAGTTGATAAAAATAATCAGTTGACTCAAGAAATCAAATGGTCCAATCTCGAGTTTGAATAATCGTTTGCAAAGAATTAAGGTTTCTAGACGAATAAATAGTTTTCAACGAAAATGAATTAAATTGATATCTCGAAAGCAAAAAGATGATTTTTCAACGAAAGTTTAATAAAATGATTTCTTGTAGAAATAATAAAATGTTTTAACGAGTCTCGAATTGAAAATAGAAATTCGAGCTAAAGTAAAGATTTTAGATGATTAAGATGAAGTCAAAGTAAATCCGATCAAGTTAAATCGCAAACAAAATAAAAATATGGATACTAATTTAATTTATAAAAATTAGGGGTGTTACAAGAGTAGTGTTCTTGCTAGGGTTAGTAGGGTGATTAGGGTGTTGATTGGGTGATTAAGGGTTTGTTGGAGATGTTGGTGGAAGATTTGGGTTTCCTCTTGGTTTGGTGCACATCACATGTTTGTTGAAATGCTTGATTGACTAGTAGTTGCAAATACTTGTTTTTCTTGCCTTTCTCTTGTGGGTGATAGTTTGTTTGTGGGTTGGTTCCCTCACTAAGTTGCGAGAGCCCGGTGAGGACGACCCCTAGGTCGGTCTAAGTAGCGAGAGCCCGGATGCGACCTAGGCCACTATAGCACGTTAAAACCCCGTTTGTCATGTGTGTCGCTGAGATGGGTTATAGGATAAACCTCTAGGTAAGCCTAAGTTGCGAGAGCCCGGACCAACCTAGATTACCCTACTACCTCCTTCACTCTAGTTATCCCTTGACCATTCCGTTACCCCTTTGACCCCAACCTAATCCTAGCCCGTTTTCCTTGTTTGCTTTCTCCGTCTCCTTAGTCATAGTCTAGTTTTCTCCCCTTCTCATCAGTCTTGTTTAGCTTAGCTCGTTGACTTAGTCTAGTAATCGGCCGACCTTAGTCTAGACGCCTCTTACCGTCCCCGTGGATTCGACCCGACTTGCCCTATACCGTAGGAATAGCCGGTTATTTTATTGACGGTTGGGACGTGACGAATCCCTTACCATCAATTTGGCGCCGTTGCCGGGGACGGTGCTAGTTTAGACTTTGTTTTCCTAGTTACTTGACTTAGTCTTTGTGTTTGTGTTTTTCTTTTTTCTTTTTGTTACTTTGCTTCTTGTGTGTGTGCGGTTTATTTCTCTCTTGTCTAGTGCCCAAAAAGCACTAGACTTCTCACGCTTGCTCTTAGTCTACAGTTTGTGCTTAGAGGTGGTGACTATCTTCTTCTTGCAACTTTGAGCCGCTTAAACGGACGGTTGCTAGGGTGAGAGGTTTCCAACCGGGTATGAGCTACGATTTTCGAGCAAGCATGGGGTTTGATCTAAACTCCACACACTCGGAAGCCGATATGAGCTACTCCTCTTCTTCCTTGAACCAAAGCTATGACATGACGTCCCCCTACCATAATCAAGCTTCTTGGGGTAATCAAGACGGGTATGATCCTCAAGGTTATGAAAACGGCTACCAACAAGTGAATGACTATCAATCCTACAATCATGGTGACTACTACTCGAGTTATCAATGTGAACCCACCATGTACACTCAAGATTCACCTCATGGAAGCCAATACTCCCAATACCCACCATATTACCCTCCACCCAAACCACAATATGATGCCCCATCCCTTGGGCATCATCAAGATTATCATGGAGCTTTACAAGACCCCAATGATCACCAATTACTCGACACGGAGGTGTTTCATTCTATGCTTCAAATGCAAAGGAGCATCCAAGAAACGGCCATTCAATTGCAAAAAGAGCAAGATGAATTCATGGCCCGATTTCGAAGGGAAAATGAGGCGAGGGATGCTCGATTAAATGCAATAGCGGTTAAAACCATAATGCTTTTATCCCGAACATCGCAATTAGATGAAGGATGCCCACTTGAGAAAGAGGAGCAACCTAACCATGAAGCCGCCGATGTAGTTCTCTTTGGAGGAGAGATTTGCTTTGAAGAACCTCAATCGTTTACTCAAAAAGAGACGAATGAGGATATGACCCTTGGTGAAGGCAACATTGGTGAAGAATTGGAGGAGGATAGTGGGTTGGATGAGTTGGTGGAGTTTGTGAGGTCGTTAGGTGAAATTGTTAGCCTCGAGTTGCTCTTGTGCGATAATTTGGACAAGCATCAAGAGCCCCTTGCTAGTACACCGAGAGATGGTTTGGAAGAGATTGAAACCGCCGGTAGAAGTTTCGATCCTCTCCTCCAAGATGATGTGGGGCCGAGTGATGAAGATGGGGAACCACAACTTGAGGCAAGTGTGGAGGTGTGCATTGAGGAGATGAGGCCAAAGCCGTTTTTTGTGCCTTGTTTCTTGGAGATGAAGCTTGCTTGTGATTGGAGGCGATGCTTAGGGAGGAAGAGGTCGGTAAAGCTCGTAGGATGGATAGACCCCGGAGACGATTTGAAAGATGATTTTGGGTCTTGGGATTCCTCCTTCTTGCCTCCACCTTGGAGGCCGTGGAGGTCGGTTAAGCTCGAGCGCTTCTTGGGCCTTCACTATGATGTCGGTAGCGCGTTCGACTTGCTCCTCCATGCCCTTGAGGGATATGGTTGAAGAATGGAGTCCACCATCCTAGATTTGACGGAGTTCCTAAAGAACCGTCATGTTGTATATTCCCCTCTCATCTTCTTTAGAATACTTGTTTTTGTATTTGTGTAGTTTTTGTTTCTTGGACTCTTTTGTTTTTGTGGGATTCTTGTAATTGTTTTGGTATTTTGATGAGCGATGTGAGGGAGCGAATTTGATGTGTACTTTGAGTTTATTGTGATAGGTGAAGTGAAGGTGATTCCTAGAAAGGAATGGTTGATGATGGAGTTTGGTTTGCGAGCGAGGAAGTCGGTTTTTGAAGCTTATGATAAGCTTTTGGGCTTGGGGAAGCAAAGAAGACTCATCCCGACCGGGAAGAGGGCTTCCCGACCGGGAAGGATGAGGAATCCCGACCGGGAAGGAGCCATCCCGAACCGGATGAAGGTGCAAAAATTCGGACTCACTGGAGTGCATTCCCGACCGGGACGAGAGCTTCCCGATCGGGAAGGGTTTATCAACCCGATCGGGACCATTCATCCCGACCGGGATGGTCCCCTTCCTCCCTTTTGAGCCTTTTTCTTGCGCGTTTGACTTCACCCATCCATTATACCCCCTCCCAACCTCCCTACTCCTCCTTGTTTCTATCATATGACCCATACACCTCACTTTACACCGAGATCCACATAAAATCCCACCCCCCTCACACCTTTACCACCTCTACCATGCGGTATTATCGAGTTTGAAGCGGGATAGCAATGATGAAGACAAGCTTTGTGCCTATAATGATCATTGAGACGATGGAGCGAGTGAGTTACTAGCCGATTGGTTTGGGTAACTATCCTTACTTTTCCGTGTTTTATTGCTTGTTTTCCTTTGTTTATTCCCTTCCCCTTGAGTCATGGTATCTTAGTGGCCTTCAAGGCCTTAGTAGTGGTTGCTCCCGACTCTCGATGACGTGACTACATCGAGAGTCATTCCAAAATCAAAATTTTGCAAGTTTTTCACTCTTTCTTTTTGAGGATTTAGTCGGATTTAGGCGGAATCCGGGCTAGGTGACTTGATTACACCTAGCCCTCCCCTCCCATTTCCTTTTATTTCCTTCTTTTATTTTCTTCCCCCATCCATATCTTTTTCTCGTCTCGGCCCATGGTGACTTGACTACACCCCGGCCGGACACCTTCTACCTTTTCTTCACTTTATTTTTGATTTTTTTAGCTTTATTTTCGTAGTTTCTTTTCTTTTTTCTTTTGTCTCTCCGCACAGTACGATTGAGCATATGAGGACATTGCTCGATTTAAGTGTGGGGGAGCGATATTCTAGCATAGTTAGTTTTATTTTCTTAGTTTTTTCGAAAAAATCTTAAAATTCCCTAAAAATTTGAAAAATTTTCACAAAAAAATCAAAAAGATTTTTCTTTTGTGTGTTTTCCCTTTGTGTCTTTGTGTCGTGTATTTGTTGTTTTGTGTGCGTGTTTTGCCTCCCTTTTTCCTTATAGGTTGCTTAATCACCGATAGCTTTGGAAAGCTTTGAAGACATCCGGTAACATCTTCTATCTCTTTTTCCCTCTTTATTCCTTGTGAAGTTGGAGAAGGTTGTGTTGAGGTGTGCTCGGGTGGAGCTTGTACATACTTGTGGTGGATTTGATAACTTGTTTGGAAATTCGGGGTGGTGTTTGTGATTTGTATGTGTTCGTTTTGTTTTGTTCTTGTTGTGTTGCTTTTGTTTCTTTTTCTTTCGTTCGTTTTCGTCATGTCTTCATTTTGTGTTGTGTTTGTTGAGTCTTGTGTGTAAATGGTTTTCGAAAACCCGGTTTAGAGGCTAGTGTGTGAGTGTCTACTTTCCCCTCCTAG
The DNA here is from genome assembly GCA_958450325.1 of Agrostemma githago. Classification (NCBI taxonomy): domain Eukaryota; kingdom Viridiplantae; phylum Streptophyta; class Magnoliopsida; order Caryophyllales; family Caryophyllaceae; genus Agrostemma; species Agrostemma githago. The sequence continues at coordinate 16,587,338 of OY288254.1, read as the reverse complement.
TAGTATAAATCGAGTCTTGGGCTTTAGTCTAGTAGAATGACCCTAAATCAATGATTTCGTTGGTCCTTTACCTTGAGTCCACCTAGCTTACTAGGGATTTACTACGGGATTTGCATTTTGACCATTATGACCACCCACGGTGTGAAAAGGCCTTGGTTACCGAGTCTCGTCCCTTAGGTGACCGTGTCTAGTATTGTTTGATTAGTCCAAGTTCTCCACTTTTTGTGGGTTTGAAGAGGGATCGCGACCCCCGACTTACCCATTACCCTACCTTCCTCACATACACACACAATAAAATGCAATTTGTTGGTTTCTCTCTTTCTCAATTGTCAAAGAAGTGCCAAAAAGCCAAATATCGCCAAAAAGGGCAAAGAAAAGAAAAAAAAGAAAAATGAAAGAAAGAAAAGAATGAAGAAAAAGAAAAGGCACAAAAGCCAAAAAGAAAATAGAAAAGAAGAAAAAGAAATGGCATGGCAACAAACAAATCAAAACGTCGAAAAGAAAGAAAATGCCAAAAGAAAACCCGTCTCACAAAAAGAAATCCCCACAAAAATAAGCCTTTTTTCGACTTTTGACGTGGTGAGCCTACCAAAGGACCGAGTCCCGAGGAAGGATGATAGCGGCATTAGTCGGTCTTCCCTCATTTTGCATGTTTTCCACCTTTTTACTTGGACTAGTTAGGCGGTTTTGGACACGAGACGACCCTCTTGGCTCACGCTAAAGGGGGCGGGGTCTCACTTACCTACAGTGTCGACTAACACCGTGGTTCTTCACTTTTCCACTCCGCCGATCGTCCCGTAGTACGTTTTTATAAAGTTAGGAGGATCTAGGTAAGTTACCAACGTTTTTGTTGCTTTATCGTCATACTATTAGGGTTTAGTTCACCTTGGTTTGTATTGCTAGCTTGGGAACGTTGTCACTTACCTCGAGTCCTAAACTGGTGCTTCTTTCACCGCTTTTAGAGGGAAGCGGTATTTCTTTTGTTTTGGGTGCAACCGTCTAAGTGTTTGTTTGTGTTTTTGTTTGTTTGTGTGTTTTGTGTCCGGTTGCATCAGCGGTTTTGTCGCAAGACCCGACTTGCCTTGCGGAGTGCACTTTTCCTCTAAGTGCACTCGCGTGAGTTGAAGGGGCGTAGGGTGCGCTAATACCCATTCGGCTAGTTTAGTAGTTAGTATGTGCTTACTCGAGGGCGAGTAAGGGTTTAGTGTAGGGGAGTTGATAAGTGTAGTTTGTAGTGCTTATTTTGTTGTGTTTTGGTCCCATTTTCCTTGTGGAATCACTCCTTGGGAGCGATTTATGGGTGTCTTATGCTTCCTTTAGTTCGTTTCAGGTTCCCGAGACCGATTTGGAAGAGTTGGAGCGATTCCGACTCGATACATACACATTTTGGAGCCAGCGGAGTAGAGGAACGATGACTCGATACCTTGGAATCGACCCCGAGACCTCGGGACCCAATCCCGAGCCTCCGAGACCCGATCTTGAGTCCCGAGAATCGACGAGAAACCCATGAGAGGCAAGGAGGGACCAAAGAGCTCTTAAGGGAGGCCTACAAGACCCATCCCGGTCGGGATGGCCTCATCCCGTTCGGGATGGGGTGCACAAATGAGAGGGTTACTGACCTGGGCCCGTCCCTGTCGGGACCAACCCATCCCGGTCGGGACCACGCCGTCCCAGTCGGGATGACCCCGTCTCGGTCGGGACGGGGGTGCTGCAGCCCGTGTCCTCTTGTTTTCTTCTCCTTTGTTATTGTAACCCTATAAATACTCATCCTCTTGTGATCTTATGATATATTCTTGACCTCTCCTTAAACCCTAGACTACTTTAGGTTAGATTAGATTAGATTAGAGTAGATTAATCGGTAATTAGTAGTTAATCATAGATTAGTGCTTGTATTATTGGATCTCTTGAAGAATCCATCCAAGATTGACAACCTTGGTGGATGAATTTGGGTTTTCTTCTATACAAGTGTTCTTCTTTTCATTCTTCACTAGTATGGTATAATCCTTCCTTCCTTTTTACTCTTAATCTTGTTTGTTCATTAAAGTTTGCATCTTTGTTGTTTGTTTTGTTGATTGTTCATTGTTTCACTAGTTCCATTATGATAGTTTTGTTGTTTGTTTTGATTCTTCTTGTTAGTGTTAGTTTTAGGTTAGATATGTTAGAGTAGTGTTCTTGCTAGGGTTAGTAGGGTGATTAGGGTGTTGATTGGGTGATTAAGGGTTTGTTGGAGATGTTGGTGGAAGATTTGGGTTTCCTCTAGGTTTGGTGCACATCACATGTTTGTTGAAATGCTTGATTGACTAGTAGTTGCAAATACTTGTTTTTCTTGCCTTTCTCTTGTGGGTGATAGTTTGTTTGTGGGTTGGTTCCCTCACTATGTTGCGAGAGCCCGGTGAGGACGACCCCTAGGTCGGTCTAAGTAACGAGAGCCCGGATGCGACCTAGGCCACTATAGCACGTTAAAACCCCGTTTATCACGTGTGTCGCCGAGATGGGTTATAGGATGAACCTCTAGGTAAGCCTAAGTTGCGAGAGCCCAGACCAACCTAGATTTCCCTACTACCTCCTTCACTCTAGTTATCCCTTGACCATTCCGTTACCCCTTTGACCCCGACCTAATCCTAGCCCGTTTTCCTTGTTTGCTTTCTCCGTCTCCTTAGTCATAGTCTAGTTTTCTCCTCTTCTCATCAGTCTTGTTTAGCTTAGCTCGTTGACTTAGTCTAGTAATCGGCCGACCTTAGTCAAGACGCCTCTTACCGTCCCCGTGGATTCGACCCGACTTGCCCTATCTACCGTAGGAATAGCCGGTTATTTTATTGACGGTTGGGACGTGACGAATCCCTTACCATCAGATTTGTTTGTTTTTGTGGGATCCTTGTAATTTTGGTATTTTGATGACCGATGTGAGGGAGAGATTTTGATGAATGCTTTGAGCTTGTTTGGTAGGTGTGAAGTGAAGATGAATCCTAGAGAGGAATGGTTGTGGTTAGAGTTTGGATTTTGAGTTAGGGAGTCGGTTTTTGAAGCTTTTGATGAGCTTTTGGGGTTGTGGAGAGTTGGAAGACTCTTCCCGGCCGGGAGGAGAGCATCCCGACCGGGAAGGATGAGGCATCCCGACCGGGAAGGATGAGGCATCCCGACCGGGAAGGATCCATCCCGATCGGGATGAGGGTGCAAGAATTTGAGCTTTCTGGAGCATGATCCCGACCGGGATGGGAGCTTCCCGACCGGGAAGGACATGTCATCCCGACCGGGACCATCCACCCCGACCGGGATCGTCCCCTGCTTTTTTTTTTTTGCCTCTTCTTTGTCTTGTGAGCCCACCCAACCACTTTATACCCCCTCCCAACCTCTCTACCTATCCTTGCACATACCATATGACCCGTGCACCTCATTTACATACCCTCACCTCATTTTCTCTTCCCTTTACATCGAGTTTCACATCAAATCCCACCCCCCTCACACCATTACTACCTCAATCATGCGGTTTTATCAAGTTTGAAGCGGGATGACAATGACGAAGACAAGCAAAGTGCCTATATTGATCTATGAGACGATGGAGCGAGTGAGTTGCTAACCTATTGGTACGGCAACTATCCTTTCTTTTCCGTCTTTTATCGCTTGTTTTCCTTTGTGTTTGTTCCCTTCCCCTTGTACACTTTTGTGTCATGGTGTCATGGTGGCCTTCGAGGCCTTGGTAGTTATTGCTCCCGACTCTCGATGACGTGACTACATCGAGAGTCCTTTTCAAAATCCAAATTTTACAAGTTTTTCAACCTTTTTTTTTAGGATTTAGTCGAATTTAGGCGGAATCCGGGCTAGGTGACTTGATTACACCTAGTCCTCCCTTCCCATTTCCTTTTGTTTCCTTCTTTTTATTTCCTCCCCCTCCATATCTTTTCTCGTCTCGGCCCATGGTGACTTGACTACACCCCGGTCGGACACATTCTACCCTTTTCTCCGCTTCATTTTTTATTTTTAGCTTTATTTTCGTAGTTTCTGTTCTTTTCTCTTTTCTCTCCACACACTACAATCGAGCATGAGGACATTGCTCGGTTTAAGTGTGGGGGAGCGATATTCTATCTTAGTTAGTTTTATTTTCGTAGTTTTTTTTTCGAAAAATCTCTAAAAAACCATAAAAATTTGAAAAATTTTCACAAAAATCAAAAATATATTCTTTTGTGTGTTTTCCTTTTGTGTCGTTTTGTCGTATATTTGTTTTGTGTGCGTGTTGTGCCTCCCTTTTTCCTTATATGTCACTCAAATCACCGATAGCTTTGGAGAGCTTTCAAGACTTCCGGTAACATCTTTATCCCTTTTTCTTCTTTATCTCTTGTGGAGTGTGGAGAAGATTTGTGATGATGTGTGCTCGGGTGGAGCTTTGTAAGGTTTGATGATGATTTGGTTGCTTATTTGGAAATTCGGGGTGGTGTTTGTTCTCTTTATGTGCTTCTTGTGTTTTGTCTTGTTTTGTTGCTTTTGTCTCTTTTTCTTTCGTTTTTGTCGCATCTTTGTTTTGTGTGTGTAGTTGTGTCTTGTGTGTAAAAGGTTTTTCGAAAACCTGGTTTAGAGGCTAGGGTGCAAGTGTTTACTTTCCCTTTCTAGTAGTATGAATCGAGTCTTGGACTTAGGTCTAGTAGAATGACCCTAAATCAATGATTTCGTTGGTCCTTTACCTTGAGTCCACCTAGCTTACTAGGGATTTACTACGGGATTTGCATTTTCACCATTATGACCACCCACGGTGTGAAAAGGCCTTGGTTACCGAGTCCCGTCCCTTAGGTGACCGTGTTAGGGATTGTTTGATTAGTCCAAGTTTTCCACCTTTTTGTGGGTTTGAAGGGAAGGGCCCGTCCCGACTCATCCATTTCCCTACCTTCTACACATATCCACCAAATAAATTTGCAATTTGTTGAAATCTCTCTTTCTTGTTGAAAAGAAGTGCCTATAATTCATATCAAGCCAAAAGGGCAAAGAAAAGAAAAAGAAAGACAGAAAAGATTGAAGAAAAAGAAAAGGCACAAAAAGCCAAAAAGAAAATAGAAAAGATGAAGAAGAAATGGCATGGCAACAAACATACCAAAAATGCAAAAGAAAGAAAAATGCCAAAAAGAAAATCGTCTCACAAAAAGATCTTAACCCCACAAAAATAAGCCTTTTTCCGACTATTGCCGTGAAGAGCCTACCAAAGGACCGAGTCCCTAGGAAGGATGATAGCGGCAATGGTCGGTCTTCCCTCACTTTGCAATATTTCCACCTTTTTACTTGGACTAGTTGAGCGGTTTTGGGCATGGGACGACCCTCTTGGCTCATCGCTAAAGGGGACGGGGTCTCACTTACCTAAAGTGTCGACTAACACCGTGGTTCATCCTTTTTCCATCCCGCCGATCGTCCCGTAGTACGTTCTTAGAAAGTTAGGAGGACCTGGGTAAGTTACCAACGTTTTTGTTGCTTTATCGTCATACTATTAGGGTTTAGTTCATTTCGGTTTGTATAATTAGCTTGGGAACGTTGTCACTTGCCTCGAGTCCTAAAACCGGTGCTTCTTTCACCGCTTGTTTGAGGGAAGCGGTATTTGTTTTCTTTTGGGTGCAACCGATTATTTGTTTGTTTGTTTATGTGTTTTGTGTCCGGTTGCATCCACAGTTTTGTCGCAAGACCTTACTTGCCTTGCGGAGTACACTTTTCCTCTAAGTGTACTCGCGTGAGTTGAAAGGGCGTAGGGTGCGCTAATACCCGTTCGGCTAGTTTAGTAGTTAGTTTGTGCTTACTCGAGGGCGAGTAAGGGTTAAGTGTAGGGGAGTTGATAAGTGTAGTTTGTAGTGCCTAATTTGTTGTGTTTTGGTCCCGTTTTCCTTGTGGAATCGCTCCTTGGGAGCGGTTTTTGGGTTAATTATGCTTCCTTTAGTTCGTTTTAGGTTCCCGGGACCATTCATGAAAAATTGGAACGATTCCGACTCGTTTCATACACTTTTGGAGCCAACGAAGAGAAGGAACGATCACTCGATGCCTTGGATTCGATCCCGAGACCTTGGGACCCATTCCCGAGCCCCTTAGGCTCAATCTCGAGTCCCGAGAATCGATGAGAAACCCATGAGAGGCAAGGAAGGACCTTAAAGATCATATTGGAGGCCTACAAGACTCATCCCCGACGAGAAGGACCTCATCCTGTCCGGGATAAGGTGCACAAATGCCAAGCTGCTGTATTGGGTCCATCCCGACCGGGACCGACCTCATCCCGACCGGCATGAGCCCAGTACAGGCCCGTGTCAACTCTTTTCTTCTCCTTACTCATTGTAACCGTATATATACCCTTCCTCTTGTATTCTTTTGTTATGTTCTTCATTACCCACTAAACCCTAGACTACTTTAGGTTAGATTAGCATAGATTAGTGTAGATTAGTCTTTAGTTTATCGTTAATCTTAGTTTAGTTCTTGTATTAAAGGAATTCTTGAAGAATCCATCCAAGAATGACAACCTTGGTTGATGTATTTGGGTTTTCTTATTATTACAAGTTTCAATCTTTCTTCTTCACTAGTTTGGTATAATCTTCTCATCCTTTTTACTCTTAATCTTTGTTTTATTATTCAAGTTTCAATCTTTGTTCATTGTATTGTTCATAGTTCATTGTTTTCACTAGTTTCATTATGGTTGTTTTGATTCTTATGTTGATTCCTCTTGTTCTTGTTAGTTTTAGCATAATTATGTTTGTGTAGACTCTTGCTAGGGTTATTAGGGTGATTGGATGTGATTGTGGATGATTAGGGTGAGATGGGTGGTACTAGATGTTGTTTTTGTTGTTTCCCATTAACCTTGCACTCCACATGTTCGATGAAATGCTTGTGAGACTAGAGACGATCAATCCTTGTTTTTCTTGAATCTTCTCTTGTATGTGTGTGTTTGGTTGGTTGGTTTGGTCGCCTCATTACGTAGCGAGAGCCCGGTGAGGACGACCCCTAGGCCGATTACGTAGCGAGAGCCCGATCGGCGGAACCTAGGCCTCGATAGCATGCTAGTAACCCCGTTTTTCTCCTTTTTGTCTTCGTTGCATCCATGAACCCGACATAACCCTAGTTTTCCTTCCTTTTTGATTTCTTCATTACCTTAGTCGTAGTCTTAGCCTTCTTCCCTTCTTATCATTGTTTTGTTTAGTTTAGCTCGTTGACTTAGTCTTGTTTTTGGGTGACCCTAGTCTAGACGCCTCTTACCGTCCCCGTGGATTCGACCCGACTTACCCTAGCTACGTGTTAGGAGTAGTTGGTTATTATTGACGGTGGGGATCCACGGCAAATCCCTACCATCACAGACTCTATAGACTTGGACTCAGACTCAGACTCAGACTCAGACTCGGATTCGGGCTCGGCGTCCGACATGTCTCCCTCGCCGGTGGTCAGCTTGTAGACTCGTCTTTGACTGTCGATCCATTTTATGGTCTTCCTCCAAGCCCTTTTCTCGGTGTTGGCATCGACTTCGGTGATTAGCTTAGTTGGGTCAAACCGATCGCTGCGGAGGATCAGGTTGACCAAATCGTCCTTAGGAGCGGGGACGACCTTGTCTTCTCCAAATAGGAGCCCTAGCACGGGCTCGGAGTTGCTTTCACCTTTCTCGGACTCGGCCTAGACAATGGTGAATATATCATCGGGGATGAAATTACATTCCCGAGCCGTTTTGGTCTCGGGATATGTGATTGTGGGTTGGTAGAGGCCCACTTGAATAGCTCCGAATACAGGGGTGACGAAGTAGTCAGTTAACTTCGGGCTATAAGGGCCTATGTAAGTACCCTTGAGGATGTTGGTGGCCTTGTGAATACCGGCCTGGACCACGTTTTACGGGGTTATAGCATACCCCAATCCAAACTGTGATTCACCATCATTTAGAACTTCGATAATCTTCCCAGCTGGAAGATGTGGTCTCGAGGTGGCCCCCGGTAAGTAACCCAAATTTTGTAGCATCGTGTCGATGCTAGTGGTGAAGTAGGGCCTGAAGAGGTATTCCCCCTCGATCATACCCACAAAATCAAATCCTCGTGGTTCGGCCCGACTTGTGGCATTGCAGCTAGCCACGGTCATCGGGGTGGCCTCTAGTGTGATGATACCGTCTTTAAGTGGCATCTTGACTTTTCGGTGGAGGGTAGAGGATACGGCCTTGACTGCATGGATCCAAGGCCTTCCTAGTAGTAAGTTAAAGGACGAGGTGACATCGATCACCTGAAACTCCAACTCTTTTTCGATCGGGCCCGTTATGATTGTCAGTTTAACGGCCCCGACTACCGGTTTTGGGCTTCCGTCGAAAGCCTGGATAGTCTGTGTTGTTGGGAGATTGTCGGCATCGGTGATGCCGAGGGCCCTAGCGGTCCTCAGGGGAAGGACATTTACGGCAGATCCGTCGTCGTTAAGCGTCATCGGGAGGTACTTGCCTCGGCAGATGACCGTGATATACAGGGCCAGATTATGATTGGGCCCAAATGGTGGTAGATCGGACTCAGAGAAGGTTATGAGTGGGCCTTCATTCTTGGACTTTCCCTTGAGGTAGGGCATGATAGTGGCTACCATTTCAGCAGGGGTAGCTTGTGAGTCGATCTTAATTTCATCGAGAGCCTTAGTCAGTGCTTCTCGATGTGCTTGCGAGCTAACTAGTAGTTGCCATATGGTTAAGTCAGCTCGAACCCTCTTCAATTGTTGGATCAGAGCCGTGTCATTGCTTGGTTCTTCGAGGGTAGATCCCGTCCTGGCAGGTTCAGTGACGGGTGTTGGAGTAGAGCGCCCAGCGGTGACGAGGTGGTTGGTGGCTAAAGATTTGGACTTAGCCTTTCGGACCTCCTCTCTAGTGACGGGGACAGTTTCCCCCTTGGCTAGGTAAATGTCGTCCTCGTCATCGAACCATATCCCGTTGATTTGTGGGATATGAGGGGAAATGAGGTGAGAACAGTCGATTACCTCTCCCGTGAATATAGCGTGGGCACTGAACGAGTTTTCTTTGTTGCTCGGCTTGTCCCTGGGCAACGGTATTTTCCCGCTTTCAATCAGATCTTGGATCAGATGTTTCAGCTTCCAACATTTTTCCGTGTCATGCCCATTACCCCGGTGATACTGGCAGTAGGCTTGGACGTTGTAGCTCTTGGGCCTTTTCTCCGCGGAAGTTCGGGAGTCGGGCCTATGGGTTGGATAAGGCCTTTTGAAGATAGCCTTTGTAAGGCATAGGTATAGGTAGTCCTTATATCCGTGAATACCCGATTTGGAATATTCTTCTTGGATGAGGTATCCAGCAAGTTAACCTCATCGAAAATGCTGCGGGCTGCAGCTGCAGGTGTGGGCTTGTTTGTAGATGAACTGGCCCCTTGATACCCTTTGGTAGAGGCCTTAGTCAGGCTTTCTAACCTTAGGTCATCCACGATCCTTGTGCCCATTTCAGTAAGGACAGCAAAATTGGGGATGATAGCATACCGGAGGTGGACCCGGTAGGATGGGAGGAAGTTCTTGACAAAAGTCTCCACTAGGACCTTCTCACTGGGCTTGTCGACCAGTTTCACACTCTCGGCCCTCCATCTTTGCAGATATTTTGTGAACCCTTCTTTGGGCTCTTGGGCCATGACTTTCAGAGTACGCATTGTAGTCTGGATTTCAGTATTGTCGGCATAATTCCGAGCAAATTCGGTCGCCACATCATCCCAGGTCTTGTATTTCTTCGAATCGAGCCTGTAGATTTAGGCCTTGGGATGCTTCTCGAGGGAAGAAGGGAATAAATGCTTAAACATGGTGGACTTCACCCCCTTGACCGCTATGAAGTCTTTGAAAGCCCGGATATGGTGGACTGGGTCTTCAGTACCCTCAAACATCGGAATTCCCGTGAGGTTGAGGTTAGCCGGTAGCTCATCATTCAAAGGTGCATAGGAACGAGCATTTTCAGTGTGGATCGAGTTGTTCGTTGATAGGTGAACCTGCTCTTCGAGCCTGCGAACAACACTGATCAGTTCAGCTATGGGCCCAGTGGGCTCAACTCCTTCAACAGGGGCCGTCTTCTCTACGGCGCTCAGGCGAATGGCTAGGGTTGCTTGGCTAGCCTGGATGGTAGTTAGTTGAGTCTCGATCTTGGTCAGAGCGTCTTTCAATTCGTCCATTTTGCATTGGTATCTTGTCTCGGGTGGCTTGTCTGTAAGAACACCGTATGATCAGAAACTAGCCCAAAATCCCGGAACAGAAAGTACATCCCGAACAAGACTAAAAAGGGAAATGACTCGGAAAAGACACTTGGACGGGTGACTTGTGAAATGTGGGCCTTCCTTAGGAATCGGCGGACGGGCCGAGTCCTGTTCGAAGGAAGGTTCACGTGAGACATCCCCAGGCTTTTGACTCGATTGTGTAACGGGCCCTCCTTTGTAGGAGTTTGTCCTACGTAGGTGGGCCTTGCCTTAGTCTAATAAGGCGGACTGGGATAGGGGAGAAACTCGTGATGTAAGATCGACAGAGTTTCGACGCTAAGGACCTTGACGACTTAAGACACGACCCTACACTGCTAAATACGGGAAGTCCTAAGAAGAGGAAGGTTTTGAAAATTGATTGTTTATTTGGAAAGTCCGAGAAAACTCGGGGAAAGGCCCGATTTTTCGAGAAAATCGGAAAGTGTATCGGGCCTCGGTTTTGAAAGTTCGAAAATATTTTCGAGTTTTGAATTGGGCATAATACCGGCTAGAAAATAGGCTATTTTGAGTAAAATCATAAGTCCTAAATTGGGTATATGTCCCGGGTTTTGAAATTGGATATATTGAAAAAGATGTATTTTTGAAAAAGTTGACGGTTTTTGTAAACGACACAGAAAACAAGTAGCATGTAGTCAGGCAAGCATTATAACGACACCATGTATGCTCTACACTAAGTCTCGGTCGTTCTATAGAGGGTCTATACCAGTGTACATAGTCTAGACGTTGATCGGGACGGTCTTCCTAAGTCGACCTTCCTTCGAGCGGGACTCGGCCCATATAGTCGAATCCTAAGGGAGACCCACCTTTCACATGCCGCGAAACCCACTCGAATCGACTATGGACACCTTTTGACATATTCATATTGGAGTACATCAATGGTATAGTGGGACGTCGGTCGCGAGTACCGGCCCGGGAAAATATGGGTTATGCATGAACCGTAAAACTAAAACGCGTATTGTACTAGTCAAACGATTTCTATTCGAGTCTCACCCTGAGGATGCCGATGGTAAGTCACGCATCAGTTAATCCCCAGCGGAGTCGCCAAATTGTGGACATGACATAGGTCCACCCCGACGCGGTCACGCGCGGGTTTGGGGAGGCAAATGAATCTCCATATGAGAATGGATCGAATTGAAATATAAATCGAAGTGGAGTCGCCACCGAACTTTGTGGGAGTTCAGGCCCGTTCGAACCCATTCTATGTCGTAGTGGGCCGTATACAAAATACGGCCCATTTCCAATGTCAGAGTTTATTGGGTTCGTCCCTTTGCATTTGATACCGATACCGACATTATCGGATATCATGTATTGAATGACTCTCGTGCGCCAACAGTTTCGGGCATCCGGAAACCGAGGTTCTGAGTAAGGGGTGAGGCGTGTTGGGAAGCCCACAAAGGACACCCAACCCCGCCCGCACTTAGCGGTCTCTACTAAGAAAGAGTAAAGATTTTTGAATACGCGCGTTAGTTGAACGATGAAAAATGCTTATGCAAACATTGTTTTCCCTAAGCATGTGAGAAATTAAAGGGTTTCTATGTCGATTTAATGCAATTAATTCTAACGTCGAAGTTGAATTTTAGCATGTGGGTTCATTTTAGTAAGATAAAACAAACGATAAATCAACAAGAAAAAAATAACAAACGGTTAGTAACGGTATAACGAATAATAACGGTTTGCAAATTAATGAATGATATTGAATGATGTAAACGTGATGCATGGTTTTTGAAAAAAGATAGTAGTACACGTGATTGCTTTGACACGTGTTGACCTAAGTCATAAAATATTACCGAAACTAGAAGACAATATAGGACTCACGGTTTTGACGTGATAAAGGGCCACTCGATCGAGTCATTGAAGGACTCGACCGAGTGGTCCTTTGAAAAACGATTATGTCCCATGTTTCAGACCTTACTCGATCGAGTTATTGACCAACTCGATCGAGTACGTTGCCACTCGACCGAGTCACTGTGAGACTCGACCGAGTGGAGGTCGTAAATGCATTCTGCTTCGGTTTTTGGGGTGCCACTCGACCGAGTGGGCTTGGCACTCGGTCGAGTTCCCCCTGTACGAACTGGGGTTCGCTCGCAGTTTAGTATCGGTTTCGAAATTGCTTTTGATTTTTGATAATTCGATGAGTTTGTTGAGTCGGGCATAAATATTGTGAAATTTATACTCGAAACTTAACTTCGATGCTCGTCATATCCCATATTCGATTATTGAATCGATATGGAATACTAGAGTGAAAATAAAAGAAAATTGCTTTAAGTCGTTTTAAATTAACTATCGCGATATGAATAGATTTTCTCCGCATTTAATAATGTCGTGATTCTAACGAATCGTATGACAATTATTTTAGCATCAAAAAAAATCGCATTAGTTAATTTATTTGACTAGATCGTTGGATTCGACATCCAATTATGGAATTGGTATCGAATCTAACGGATCGACACTTTGCTTGAATTATAGGACTTGATTCCCTCGGCTTCTCCGACATCGAAATAAATCCCTAGAGATTGTGATGTCGGATCCGCGTCAACAAGTTTTGACCCTTATCAAATAAAATACTCGTTTTGAAAATAGTTTATAGGAAATCGATGAAGTATGCGATTAATGATGATGAAAACAAAAATAAAACGAATTATTATTTAAGTTGACATGTTTCAATAATCAAGTAATCGGGGTGTCGGAATAAGCGACCGACAACGCTGTGTGCGGTACACTTGTATATTCGGGTTTCCTTATTCCGACATCCCTCATACTCGACACAAATCGACAAGTATTTTAATATCTTTTAGTACTAACTTTATTAATGATATTAGGAGGCGAATAAAATAAAAAAAAAAACCAGACAACGACGATGATAACGGCGACGTGACGCGAGAAAAAAAAGGAGAAAGAAGAAGAGCGGGAATTGGCACCCGCAACCTACATGTTTCTTATGCTCGGACGGGACTCGTAGTGACGGCTTGCACGAGAGTATCGAGTATGTAAATTGAGTTGGGGTGGTTAGGGTTTGATTCCTAGTACTAGGGTTTAGGGTTTGATTGTTGTAGAATTAGGGTAGAATTAGGGTTTTTTAGATGATCAAAATTTTTGTGTAAAGTTGTGCATGGGGGTGTATATATAGGCATGGCCTAGGACCCCCGGCTAGGGTTACTCGACCGAGTAACCAGCTGACTCGGTCGAGTGGCCCGGTGTGCCTGCAGTCGGGCCTGAATAAAGGCCCACTCGATCGAGTGGGTTGAGCACCCGATCGAGTGGCTCAACTGGGTCGCGCGGGTCCATTGTTTTGGACCCTGAGTTGGATATTTTGTGGGTTTTGAGTTTGACTTGGACTTTTGATGCTTATATGGCTGTTTTGTATGTTTCGGAGACGACTTTGACCGGGGTTGACCCAATCGCTAAAAGTCGGTTTTATTTCCGGTGTCGGTTTTGACCCAAATTAGTCTTGTTTGACTGGAAACGACCCACTGGGCCAGGATTTGAGGTCAGTTTTGTGAGATTTGTACCCCGTAAGTGCATTAGCCAGCAACTAATGGTTTTGAGCCCATATCCGAGCGCGTAGAAACACGCTAGCGTCCGATCATCATCGGGTGTTTTTTGGAAACTGCCATAGACACCTGGTCGTCAAAATGCGGGTGTCTACAATGATATAGGAGAAGTTATGGTGGTTTATAATTGGGATGGGATATGACGAGTTTTGCTCTCGGGTCTTTGACGATTTTTGATCTCGGGATTGTGTATGGTTTGCCTAAAATTGCCTAGAATTTCGGGTTGTGAATGGATGTTGTGTATTGATCGGAAATTGTAATTGTCTAGGATGTTGATGTGTATTGTTAATAGATGATTTGTGTGTGTGTGCAGAGGGGTTTATTTATAGGAGAGGTTCCCGACCTTGGTTAGGAAAGGTAACTTTGCTTGGGTGAGAAGAAACACCGCTTTGGATAGGAAAAACACACAATTTGAGAGGAAACAGGATTCCGTCATTGGACGGATTTGTTTATTATTTTTTGTAGCTGATTTTTTTTTGTAGTTTTCGACTTCAAGTCGGATTTCCGATGTGATGCAGCAGATATTTACGCCTCGGAAACGTCTTTGACCGGGGTTTGACTTGGTCGTTAAAAGACGGTTTTACCCTTGGTGTTGGTTTTAACCCAAATTAGTCTTATTTGACCAGAAATGACCCGTTGGGCCTGAATTTGAGGTTGTTTTTGTGAGATTTGTACTCCATAAAAATCCCGAGCCATAAACTAATGATTTTGAGCCCATATTCGAATATGTTAAAGCCCGTTTGCGTCCGATCATCATCGGGTGTTTTTTGGAAACTGCCATAGACACCTAACGGCCAAATGTGGGTGTCTACAGAGCCCCCACTCTGACTGAGTCTTGGACAAGGCGAAAGTCAGAGTAGCTACCAGGCCAATCGAGGATTAAGACATGGCAGAGATCCGGTCGGGTCGTTTATAGTCCATTAGACTTGCGTGAAAGGGCCCGCCAGCCATAAGATGGAAATCATACCTGAGTTGATGATGATGACTCCGTGGGGAATTGGACTCGTCGTATAAGTCCCGGGTGTATTTGTATGCGGATACATCCCGTCTTGGAGCTGCACGGGAGCTTGCCTAAGAAGCCCTGGGTGTGTCCGTTTGCAGCCACTTCCCATCTCAGAACTATGCGGGAGCTCAGACTTGTTGTATAAGTCCTGGGTGCACCTATATATGGGCCCATCCCGTGCTATTTCGGGAAAATGCCGCCTTGGGCTTTCCGCTGGGGAGATATGTGAGTTGCGCAGGCGCTGGGGAATAAAAAACTTGATGTTCCTTTGGGAAGCCAAGCTGGTATCTGAAATGTTAGATATACAGGCAGAAATAGCAAATATAGCAGGCAGCAAGATAGCATACAGGAAATGCAGTTAGCATCTATAGACTGACTTGCGCTGGGGAAAATGAT
This sequence comes from Agrostemma githago, assembly GCA_958450325.1. NCBI lineage: Eukaryota > Viridiplantae > Streptophyta > Magnoliopsida > Caryophyllales > Caryophyllaceae > Agrostemma > Agrostemma githago. The sequence continues at coordinate 16,572,189 of OY288254.1, read as the reverse complement.
TTTTGCTTTATTTTGAAATCGAAGCCCTGAAAGCAACTCACGTGCTAGGAAATAGGTTTTCAAAATTGAAAGGGGTAGAAAAGAAATTTGCAGTTTAAATAGACCGAAATTTGACCTTATCGAAAAGGATTTTCTCAAATGGCTAAGTTTTGCATATTTCAAAGAAGAATTTGAAGAGAGAGGCCTACCGACAGACTCGACTCTGGACGTGACCGGACGAGTTGACAGACACGACTGGACTCTCGAGGGGTTGGACCGTGACTCGGTAGGGGGGTGGGCCACCTAACAAGACGCTTAAGTTGCGCTATTCCGTAGCCTAGGCAAGTGGCAACACGGTCATACATCGAAATGGGAAGGATGCATTGTAGGGGAATTGCAGTAGTCTGTAATGAGAATGTGGTAGTCTAGTACTCTTCTGGATTTTTGATTTTAGGGTACATTTCTAACGTGGGTATTGCTTCGAGTCCTGACAGATTCTCGTCTTCGACCATGAGCCGAGTACTAGGACACACTATAGAAAAGAGGCTAGATTTTTTTGAATTTATCTGGATTTTGTGAGTGGATGTAGGTTTTCTGCCTAAGAGAAACCCCCAGGACGACAAAGTTGGCTGTTGAGAACATGACAATGTGGTGACCGAAATGATGGTGCTTTTTGAATGTGTGTCAATGTGGGTGGTTTTGCCTTTGTTAAAAGGCTGCATACGTATTCACGTGCGGTGAAATCAAACCAAGCCGTAGTTCAGTGATGGAAAGATATATTATGGTGCCTAGTTTATTAGGGCTTTGTGTGTAACTAGCCTTAGCGATGGTGTAGGCTAGGTGCATTCCTAATGATGTCTTGATCAAAGGGCTAAAATAGTTAGGATGTTGATCCTGTGATTGTGAGCATTCTCCGGGGTAGTCCCCAGAGGTGGTGTGAACTATTTGGGCATGTTCTATGCCGACCGCAAGTTGAGCTCCCGTGTTTGGGATTGGTAGATGGTTTGGATGTTTTTGGAAATGTGGTGCTAGGAAGTAAGTGGCTTTGATGTTTTAACATCTGGAGCTCGATTTTGTGGAGCTAAGGCTTCGAGGGTAAGGTATTGTAATGTAGTAGGAAAGGGGAAAATCGAGTGTAAGTGACTCGGACTTCGATTGGGCGGGTTTGATAATGCGGTATCTGGTTTCCATGTCTGGCCCTAATGGTTAGGGGTATCCTATGGAGCTTGAATCCTCAAAATTATGGGCTGTCTCTTAGCCTAGGTCTCGAGAAGGTCTTGAGGGTTGAAATGTGGGAAGGCTAGATGTGGTGTTAGCTGACCAACTTGATTGTTACTCCCCTATTCGATGGTATGGGTATTGATAATTTTTTAATTCACCGTACCTCGGTCGAGGGACTTTCTCTTGAGTTGACCGTTGACCACGGTCATGGGGATTTGAATAATTTTTTTTAGTTGGTTGACCTCTTATCCTTGGTCATGGGATCTTCATTTGTGTTGACCGTTTTTGGTCGTGGATGCCCTTTTTTTTTGATGATGGTCTGGTTTTGTTTTGGCCTTTTTGCTTTTTCCTCTTGGACTTTTTTTTTGTCCAGCTTTTTCTTTTTTTTTTTGCCGGTCAGACTAACACCTAAGGTAGGGATTGGTCAGTCTTATTGGAGGGGTGTTTTATTGTGAGAAATGGGCTTGCCTCTCGTCTTGAACCCAAACTAGGAGACTACCTAAATTTGTCATAGGATTCGGTACCGCTCTCTACGGGTAGTTATGTGGCTTTCTATGTCAGACATGGAACAGGTAAAGGAAAACACGGGTCTTGATTTCCTGCAGTCGTTATAGATGTGCCTATAATAGTCACGTGCGTGTGCTCACAGTGTATGACGGTGATCATCATGTTCTCGGAAACACATAAGGAAAGTATTAGACAATATTAATATATGTAGTTAGTAGTAGTAATTAGTAAAGTCCCTTGATATTCCGTCATTAGTATATCATTTAGTATATGTTATTCCCGAGACACATTCGATGTATCTCGTTGTAGGCCTTCGGTATAAATACCGAGCTAGTTGAATAATATGGACAACGCATTACATTACATTGCTTATATGGTATCAGCCTAAATCGATCCCTAAAAAAAATTATTTTCGCTTGCCACAACCTCGTGCTTCTAACCGCCGGCCGGAGATGGCTTTCTTTTTTTTTCCATCTCCGGCGGGTACTTAATTACCTCCCTTTATATTTTCTTATGTCATGCCTACGTTTTTTTCCCTTCAATAGTACTCTCATGGGGTGAAATCCTCCGTCCAACCCACCGATAGCAACATTCTTCCATCTCTATCCATTCAACTTCATCCCATGTTATATTATTAGAAATAAATAATAATACCTTCCGTACCGATTTTCATATTATGTTGTCGCCGATGTGTTCTCCTTTGATTCGATCCTCATCAATCTGCTCCTACCCTTGTCATGTTGTTTCGACAACCGCCGCCGCACTAAACCTCCACCCCGTCCCATAATCGCCTTCTCCGTGTCCGTCTCAGGTTTGCCGAAGCAACCACCCCTGCCTCACGGGCCGGGTGGTCTGACTCTGCCGGCTACGACCCGCATGGCCAACCAGCCGACACTTGATCGAAGAGCCCGGTCAGGTGTTTTATGTTTCGGTTTAGTCATTTTTTTTCCTTTTATTTTATACTGTTGAGCTTTGCTCTAGTTTGTGGTACTTTACGGGTTGTCACGCTCCCGTACACCATTTTTTTTTCTTTTTAATTTATACTGTTGAGCTTTGCTCCAGTTTGTGGTGCCTTACGGGTTGCCACGCGCCCGTACACCGTTTTTTTTCTTTTTAATTTATACTATTAAGCTTTGCTCCAGTTTGTGGTGCCTTACGGGTTGCCACGCGCCCGTCCACCGTTTTCTTTTTATTTGTGTCACGACCTGCCGTTTCGGCCTCGTGCACCATTAGATTTGTTAGCGTTTTTTATTTATTTTCGGCATGCGCGAAAGTTCGAGACATACGTTCAAGGCACATAGTTGCGGTTCCGACGTCAAAAGGTCGACTTGGTTCATCTTTAGCGGCATCTACAATTATCTTTTGGTCCAATCAAAGCATCCGTAAACTACCGTTTTGACTGAGGGGGTGTATTAGACAATATTAATATATGTAGTTAGTAGTAGTAATTAGTAAAGTCCCTTGATATTCCGTCATTAGTATATCATTTAGTATATGTTATTCCCGAGACACATTCGATATATCTTGTTGTAAGCCTTCGGTATAAATATCGAGCTAGTTGAATAATATGGACAACGCATTACATTACATTGCTTATAGAAAGTATATATGAGAAATAGAAAAATGGATTTTATTGAATTTTGAAAAAGAGAACAGAATACAACTGACTCTGACTCTGACTTTGACTTTGGAAGAAATAGCATATCCTAGACTCGGACTCAGACTCGGACTTAAATCAAATCCGGACTCTCGGATGATGTTGTCATTAGTCGTCGGATTCTAAGGACTCGAGTTGATGTCCAGTATAGCCTTCAGTAGAAGCTTCACCCAGATCTTCATTATATCGAAGATCGTCTTCAATTCTAATGCCCATTTCGGTAAGCACCGCAAAGTTTGAAATGCCGGCATACCTAAGATGGATGCGGTAGGAAGGTAGGAGGTTGTTGATGAACGCCTCCACTAGTGTCTTCTCGTTGGGCTTGTCTACCAACTTTACACTTTTGGCCTTCCACCTTTGAAGGTACTTGGTGAAACCTTCTTTGGGCTCTTGGGCCATAACCTCCAGAGTACGCATCGTAGTCTGGATCTCGGTATTATCAGCGTAATTCCGAGCGAACTCTGTTGCCACATCATCTCAAGTCTTGTACTTCTTGGAATCGAGCCTGTAGTACCAGGCTTTTGGATGCTTCTTGAGGGAAGAGGCAAACAGGTGCTTAAACATGGTCGATTTCACGCCCTTAACGGCCATGAACTCCTTGAAGGCTCAGATGTGAAGCACCGGGTCTTCGGTCCCATCAAACATTGGCAAGCCCGTAAGGTTGAGGTCGGCAGGCAGTTCATCATTCAGGGGTGAATAGGCACGAGAATTTTCCGTGTGGATGGTGTTGTTTGTCGACAAGCGGACTTGTTCTTCCAGTTTGCGGACTGCGCTGACCAGTTCAGCAAAAGGCCCAGTAGTTTCAACCCCACCCTTAGGAGTCCCTTGCTCCACGGCATTCAAACGGGTGACAATGGCGGTTTGGTCGGTCCGGATGGCTGTTAGTTGGGCCTCCTTCTTAGCCAGTGAGGCGGTCAGTTGGTCCAAGGTTTCTTGCATTTTCTAGTGTCTGGTTACCGGTGGCCTGTCTGTAAGAATACCGCATAATCAGAAAAGTTTCTTCGGAACTCAAATACACCAAGGCATAGGAAATAGCTCGGGAGGAGAGACGACTCTAGTTTGACTCGGGTTAGACTCTCCTAAGACAAATGTGTAGGGTACGATTATCGGAGTGACTGTGTGATTAATCGCTCCGTCGGAGAATAGCCCCCAGGTGAGACTAAGGAGTCTGATAGGACTCAGATGGTGTGACATCTAAGTGACTCGAAAGTGATGTACGTGAGACGACACATGTAGGACATGACCCTTAGAGCAACCGTGATTGATCACTCCGCTGAAGGGTAGCCCCCGAGTGGGATCGAAGGTTGTTAAGACTCAAGTGTCGGACGAGCGACCCTTAGACGTAGGGATCATGAACCTTTTGTTGTAGGGCTATGCCTTGTAAAAGGTTGACTTGGCCTCGAGGAAAGGCAGACGGGGTAAGGGAAGAAACTTGCGATGTAAGATTGGCAGAGTTTCGACGCTAGAGACCCTCGACTTGACCTGAATAAGGGTGGCCTTGCGATTTAGGGCAGATCCTTAAGTTAAAGGACTTTTGAATTAGGATGACTCGACTAACGGATTGAAAGACGGGCGAAATTCCCTTAGGAAAGGTCGTGGGGACCGTCTTGCTGGAGGGAAAGGTCACGTGAGACTTTCTAGTTTGGACTCGAGTGTGTAAACGGGCTTTCTTTATTAGGTGTATGCCCAACGTTGGTGGGCCTTGCTTTAGTTAAATAATTGATGGGAGGGATTCGTCACGTCCCAACCGATCAATAAATAAACCGGCTAATCCTAACTAGGGTAGATAGGGCAAGTCGGGTCGAATCCACGGGGACGGTAATGTATAGCCTAGACTAAGGTCGCCTAAATACGAGACTAAGTCAACGAGCTAAGCTAAACTAGGAATGGTAGAGAGGGGAGAAAGCTAGAATATGACTAAGAAGAACAACTAAGGAAAACGGGCTAGGATTAGGTCGGGGTCAAAGGGGTAACGGAATGGTCAAGGGATAACTAGAGTGAAGGAGGTAGTAGGGTGATCTAGGTTGGTCCGGGCTCTCGCAACTTAAACCGACCTAGAGGTTCCACCTAGAACCCATCTCGGCGACACACATGACAAACGGGGTTCTAGCGCGCTATAGGCCTAGATCGCATCCGGGCTCTCGCTACGTAGACCGACCTAGGGGTCGTCCTCACCGGGCTCTCGCAACTTAGTGAGGGGACCGGACCCACAAACAAACTATCACCCACAAGAGAAAGGCAAGAAAAACAAGCATTCGCAACTACTTAGTCATTCAAGCATTTCAACAAACATGTTATATGCACCAAACCAAGAGGAAACCCAAATCTTCCACCAACATCTCCAACAAACCCTTAATCACCCAATCAACACCCTAATCACCCTACTAACCCTAGCAAGAACACTACTCTAACATAATCAAGCTAATACTAACAAGAACAAGATGGATTAACAAAAGAAACAAAACAAACATCTACAAACTAGTAATAACAATGAGCAACAATCAAAGATTAAAACTTGGATGATTAAACATGAAAGAGTAAAGGAAAAGAGGAAGGAAAGATTATACCAACTACAAAGGATGAAAAGGAGAACACTTGTATAGAAGAAAACCCAAATAATTCCACCAAGGTTGTCAAACTTGAATGGATTCTTCAAGAATTCCTTAATACAAGCACTAATCTATGATTAACAACTAATTACCGACTAATCTACACTAACCTAATCTAATCTAACCTAAAGTAGTTTAGGGTTTAAGGATATAACATAAGATTTGATAAGATGGTGTCTTAATACAAGAGGGGGGTATATATAGGGTTACAAGTGGAAAGGAGAAGAAAGGAAACAATGCGGGCTGTAACTGACCCTTCCCGGTCGGGAAGGCTTGGTCCCGATCGGGATGGGCCATCCTTCCCGGTCGGGAAGGACCTTCCCGATCGGGAAGGACCTTCCCGATCGGGATGGGCTCACAGTAGCCGTGCTTCATGTTCCCTTCATCCCGAACGGGATGAGGCCATCCCGAACGGGATGGGTCTTTGTAGGCCTACCTTAAGAGCTCTTTGGTCCCTCCTTGCCTCTCATGGGCTTCTCGTCGATTCTCGGGACTCGGGATCGGGTCTCGGAGGCTCAGGATTGGATCCCGAGGTCTCGGGGTCGATTCCAAGGCATCGAGTCATCGTTCCTCTACTCCGTTGGCTCCAAAATGTGTATGTATCGAGTCGGAATCGCTCCAACTCTTCCAAATCGGTCTCGGGAACCTGAAACGAACTAAAGGAAGCATAAGAAGCCCCTAAACCGCTCCCAAGGAGCGATTCTACAAGGAAAATGGGACCAAAACAAAACAAAATAGGCACTACAAACCACACTTATCAATAAGGCGGACTTGGATAGGGAGGAAACCCGTGATATAAGATCAACGGAGTTTCGACGGTGAAGACCTCGGTGACTTACGACACGACCCGACACTGCTAAATACGGGAAGTCCTAAGAAGAGAAAGTTTTTGAAATACGATTTTTTTTGAAGGCCCGAAAAATTCGGGGGAGGACCCGATTTTTCGAAAACGGATAAGCGTATCGGGCCATGGGTTTAAAAGTTCGAAAATATTTTCGAGTTTTGAAATGGGCAGAATACCGGCTAGAAATAGGCTATTTTGAGTAAAATCGTAAATCCTAAATTCGGTATATGTCCTGGGTTTGGAAATTGGATATTTTGAAAAGGATGCAATTTTTGAAAATGACGGTTTTTGAAAAACGACCTTAGAAACCAAGTAGCATATAGTCACGAAAGCATTATAACGACACCATGTATGCTCTATACTAAGTCTCGGTCGGTCTATAAAGGGTCTATACCAGTGTACATAGCATATCCGAGAATCGGGGCGGACTTCCTAAGTCGAGTTGAGCTTAGAACATGCCTTAAAACCCATACGAATCGGTCATGAACACCTTTTGACATATCCAATTTGGACTACATCAATGGTATAATGGGACGTCGGTCACCAGTACTGGCCCGGGAAAATATGGGGTTATGCATGAACCGTAAAACTAAAACGCGTATTGTACTAGTCAACGATTTCTATTCGAGTCTCACCCTGAGGATGCCGATGGTAAGTCACGCATCAGTTAATCCCCAACGGAGTCGCCAAATTGTGGACATGACATAGGTCCACCCCGACGCGGCCACGCGCAGGTTTGGGGAGGCGAATGAATCTTCATATGAGAATGGATCGAATTGAAATTTAAATCGAAGTGGAGTCGCCACTGAACTTTGTGGGAGTTCGGGCCCGTTCGAACCCACTCTATATCTTAGTGGGCCATGCACAAAGTATGGCCCATTCGGATGTCAGAGTTTATTGGGTTCGTCCCTTTGCATTTTGATACCGATACCGACATTATCGGATACTGTGTATTGAATGACTCTCATGTGCCAATGGGTTCGGACATCCGGAAACCATGGTTCTGAGTAAGGGGTGAGGGTACGTGTTGAGAAATTCACAAAGAACACCCAACCCCGCCCGCACATTAGCGGCCTCTACTAAGATTTCGTTTGATTTTGAAATATGCGCGTTAGTAATTTAGTGAATGATATGCAAACATTGTTTTCGACTAAACATGTGAATTATGTTCGATCTACGTCGTTTAATGCATCTTTGAATCTATGTCGAAGTTGTATTTAGCATGCAAGGTCCGTTTTAGTACAATAAAACAAACAACGAAAAATAAGATACAAAGACAAAGAACAAACGGGTTAGTAACGGTTTGTAAATTGAATAAATGATGTGAATATGATATGATGCATGGTTTTGAAAAGATGAATCACGTGATAGACTTGACACGTGATGACCGAAGTCATAAAAATATTTATCGAGACTCGAAACATGCTGAAAAGCTCGCTGTTTTGCTAAACCAGGAGCCACTCGATCGAGTCATCGCGGGACTCGACCGAGTGGTCTCAAAAAAAACTTCTGTCTCGGGTTTTGGGGTGCCACTCGATCGAGTGCCCCTTGTACGGACTGCTGTCCGGTTTGATTTTGATCTCGAAATCGTTTTTTGAAAAATCGATAATTTCTTTAAGCCACGTAAAAATATAATACGATTTATACCCGACTTAAATTTCGATGCTCGTTATATTCGACACTTGATTATGGAATCAAAATCAAATATTCGGAGCGACTTTTTAGAAAAGATGTTTTGCAAATCGTTTGAAAATCGAACTAAAGACAATGTAGATTACTAAACCTCAACCATTTATAACTTTCCACGGGGTTCACTGGGACGGAAATCGGTAAGACCAAGAATCTCAAGAGAAAAGAGGGTAAAGTAGGAGAATTAATCAAAGATTTATCACCAGAATGAAGACGAGAATTTATAAAAGAAAAGTTAGAAGAAGTAGAGGAAGGAAAGAATCAATGATCCTATTTTACCAAGTTCTGAAACCAGAAGAGAATCTTCGGACCTCCAGAATTCACGAGAGAACTAAATGGATTACTTCATCTTCTTGTAGAGGAACGAGCACACAAGTCTTGGGTCGCTCCATCTGGATCTACTGCTACATCATGGAACATGAATCCACTCTTGATCATCTAACCTGTAGCTTGAGCAAACTAAACCGGAGCTGAAAAGTCACCTTCGACATTTTTCTTGGAGCGCTAAGTTGTCCACTCGAGTCAGAAGGTGTTGAGAGTTCTGAGCAGGTCTCATCCCGATCTGGAGCAGCATCCTATCAACATCTTGTCCATTCATCTTCTTCCAGACAAAAGCAACAAATATTCAATGCTAATCATTGAGTTACAAGAATATATAAACCTAACAGTTAAGTCCTTATTTTGTTTCTACCCATCTCTAACTAATATTTCTTTAATGTTCAAATCATTTACTGGTGTTTTCCTAAAATCAGGTGTAAGCGTCGGGAGCAACAATGTTCTGATTCCAACTGTAATCCCCTAGAAAATCTAACGCAATACAGTGTCGGAAACACTGTAGAGTTGAGATTAAAACACACTGATAAACTATATCTTATTAAAAGAAATGGTAAGTCAATACAAAGGCCTCTTTTTACAAAAGGGCTAAAGAGAAAATTCACCAAACGGGTTATACAAATCCATAAATTACATGAATAAAGAAAGAGTAGGATCCGTGCTACTCGCTAGCTCACACCCAAAACCCAGCAGCAAATACCTGTCATGTTATAAACATAACAGCCACGTCAGTGGGGAGTAGCTCGGACGTTCTCCCAGCCAAATTATATCTTATAGAAAAATAATAGTATTACTATATCAAAATAATTAAAATGAAAAATATTAAATGATATAATAAAAATAAGCTTTCGGAAACTTAAAACACTGAAACAATAAAATCAGAACAAGTTTTCAGAAGAAAACTTCAAACATTTGCCAACCTGCAAATCAAAATATATGATAATAATAAGAATATTCAAAATGGCGTTATGGATAAGTTTAGTGTAGACGGCTAGACTTTCACTAGGAGAATACTAAAAACTAGCTTCGAGAACTTAACTCAAGCATAATAGGACAGCGACTTATAAATGCGTGGCCCTAGTTTAAGATAATATGTACACCCCTCCCGAGCACCATAAATACTCAGTTCAACCCGACGGCGTCTTACACTGCGAGGCACGAGTTTAAGGTCAAAATATACACACACTCCCGAACACAATATATGCTCGGTTCAACAACCAGTGTGCCCCATAAAGACACACCAGCCTTATAGTTGATGCCAAAAACGTAAACCCCAGAATATATTACTCTAACCCCACACTTGTCTTTATCCCATAACTCCAAAACAAGCCATTATCGATATCGAGAATAAATTATCATTACAATAATATGAGGATAAAAGGAATAAACATTTTATATTAAAATGGAAACTTTCTATAAATAGAAACTTACTAATTTTAGAACTTACTTAAAATAGAAATATTCATATAGAAAATACGTAAGTTATTAAAATAAGTGAAATGTATTAAACATAGCATTTCTAACGAAATTAACATTTTATTATTATCGTCGTTATCGTAACTTTAATATATTTCTAAATTCGTTACTCAAAATATGAATAAAATATAATAAGTCAATATATAGTATTTTATAAATAATTAGGAAATCGAGTTAAACTATAATTTTTAGAAAATAAATGTTTTAAGAAAACCGACATCAAAGTTAATTGAGTCAACGAGTTTTATAAATTAAATGAATTTACAAAGATTTCAAATTATTTTTAACAAATAGCTTTTATTAGTAAATAATACGGATTTTACTAAAAATAGTCAATTGTAAACAATTAAGAAATTATTAGTGAAAATAGTCTCGACTAAAAATATATTTAAAACAAAATCGACTACTTTCTCATTTATTAATATAAGTCGTAAAACGAAATTAATTTATTGAACAAGTATACAAATCTCGATTATAATATAAAAATACGATTTTGAGCTAAAATTAAAAATTAACGAAATATGAGGAAAATATGAAATCGATAATATTTAGTTACTAGTGTCACGATAACCAACAAAATACTATAACGATCGTAAATAATTAAATTACTAACGATTTATAAAACGATATCGAAAGTCGTAAAATATTTATAAGGCATACGATTAAAAAGAATAATTTTAGCAAATAATAAATAGCTAAAAATTAGAAAACCAAATTTAAAATATTTATTACATACTACTACGCAAACCTACGATATAAAATCGAGTAACGTCCTAAAGTTACCTTAACCGATATCTGAGCGATCACGTACTTGTCTTTCTTGATCAGACCATGCTCGAACCATAGAATTTGAAAGCCGATTCAATAAAATTCTGAGGCCTTCACGAAACGAAAAGGAATGAGAATGGGAAACGATAAACGGGAAAAAACGAGAAGGAGAAGATAAAGGGAATCGTAAATGGTAGGAATGAATCAACAGCAGTAGCATTAACGGGCAGAAACGAAACCAAAAGCAATTGAAAATCGTGATCTAAGACCCATAACGATAAGAAGACGAAGAAGAACAAAGCGGGGTAGAAGACATGGACAGAACTAACAACAGCAGCAACACAAAATGAAGAAGAGAAGAGGAAGATTGGGAAGAAGAAAGACGAGCATCAGCAACAACAGCAGCGACATCAACAATAACAACAAAACGTGACAGCATCAGCGGACAGAACAGACATCAGCAACACTAATGCACAGCAGCAGCAACAAAAGAAGAATGAGGAGAAAAGGAAGAAGAAGAAAGGAAAGCAACAATAATCAGACAACAACAAAAAGCTGCAGTAGACGACAGAAGAATGGAGAAATCAGAACAACGACAAAGGACATCAAACAGCAGCAGTAAAGCGGAACCGAACCGAACAGAACAACAGTAGACCGCAGAGGGACAAAACAGACTCGAAAGCCGAAACCGAGAACGAGAGAAAACAGGGAAAAGGGAGACAACAAAGAGACCAGGAACGAAGTCGGATAAAGTGAGCAGCATATTGGATCGAAAATAGTAGCAGTGAACGTAACGCCCAACAGCAGCATTCCGACGAGGAAAACAGAAAAATCGACAAAACAAACCGAGAGAACGAAGGATGAGGACCCAGATCGACAACTAGAAGTAGCAGCGCACAAAAGGAATGAAAACAGATTAACGATAACAACAAAACGTAGCAGCGAGAAAGGCAACAAGTACGAAGAAGAAGAAGGAGACGAAGAAAAATGAAAGTAAAACAGACCCATTAGCACAAACGCAATAGCCGCGGTAAAACGCAGCACGAGGATAGAACGTAGGAGAAGAGGAACAAGCAAGGAAGAGGAACCTTACGATAAAAGCAGCAGAGTAACAGCAGCACCGACGGCAGCAACATAGCAGCAGCAGAAAACGAACGCTCGAAAGACAGGAGAAGAATAATCGACCAAAACGCAGTAACAGCAGCAATAGGACAGGGAAAACAGAGGGGGGTCGGTGAATGAAGATGATTGCCGGTGAAAAGGAAGAAGATGGTCGATTGACGGCAGACAAAAACGAAAAAAAAAAAGAAGGCAGAACGGTGGTAACTGGTAAGGCGGTGGAGAAGAAGGAAATGGAGCGGAGGAAATGCATAAGTCAAAAGGTACGTGAATGTGACGAGTAAAAAAAAGGAAGGGGAGGAGTATGAAGAGGTGGGAATTAAAGTAAAGGGGGGAGGTGAACGTAATAAGGTGGGCAAGGGGAAAAGAATATTAATACAAGTGGGATGAATCATCACACTAAAATAATCGGCTTTTAAATACGAATTAAATGAATTCCGTAATGAAGAGTAGACTGACCCATGAATCGGATTAAAACGACTTAATAAAATTTAAATAAATAAAAACGAGTTAATTCTGAGACGATTTTGATCTCAGGATTGTGTATGTGTAGACACCCACATTTTGACCGTTAGGTGTCTATAACAGTTTCCGCCAAACACCCGATGATGATCGGACGCAAACATGCTTTAATGGACTCGGATATGGGCTCGAAATCATGGACATTTGGCTTAGGCTTATTACGAAGTACAAATCTTACAAAACCAACCTCAAATCCATGCCCACTGGGTCGTTTCGAGTCAAATAAAACTAATTTGGGTCGAATCCGGCACCAGGGGTAAAACCGTCTTTTAGCGACCAGGTCAAACCCGGTCGAAGGTATTTTTTCCCGAGTCACACGGACCAGCCGTGACACCACACGTCCGGTTTGGACTCAGATACTACAAAAAATCAGTTAAAAAAAATATTAAACAAATCCATTTAATGATAGAATTCGATCTCAAGTAGGAATTCTATCCGGATACCGAATCAAACACTCGACTGAGCGTCAAATACTCGGCCGAGCAGCCCCATTTCAGCCGAGATTCCTTTCTTTCCGACCAAGAAACGGAATTCTCTTCCCTTTCAACTTCTTAATTTTCCTATCCTTAGACGGAATCTCACCTCATTCCAACCGGTGACTTTCTTCCTTTGCAAGTTAGCCATCTCCTATAAATAGGACCCTCCCATCTACAATACAATTCATACATCGAAAATTTACCCAACAATTACACATCAATTATTCCCATACACAATCAAAACACATTCAAATCTACATATACAATTCATACATCGAAAATTTACACAACAATTACACATCAATTATTCCCATACACAATCAAAACACGTTCAAATCTACATATACAATTCATAACACATCTACAACTCATAACATCCTTGGCGATACAATCCCATACAAATCATCCCCGGAATTCTAGGCAATTTTAGGAAAACCATATACAAACCCGAGAGCAAAACTCGTCAAATCCCATCCCAATCATAAACCACCTTAACTCTTCCTATATCATCTCGACGCTCCCGTGCCTAAGCCACATTCCGACGATCCCCGTTCCGAGTATACAAAGCATGTAGGTTGAGGGTGTAAAATCAAATCCCGTTTTTCTCCCTTTCTCAATTTTTTTTCACGATTTTTGTCACAAATTTTTTTCACGATTTTTGTCACGATTTTTTGTCACAATTTTTTGGCACGATTTTTTGTCACAATTTTTTCGTCATAATTTTTCATCACAATCTTTCCGCAACTTTTTCAAAATCCACTCTAAATATTCGATATTGATTTTATAATCAAGCATCGAATATTACGAGTATCAATATTTAAGTCGAGTATAAATTGCACCATATTTTTACACGACTTAACCAAATCATCAATTTCCAAAACCAAATACAATTTTTTCATCATATCATATTTACATCTTCTAACTCGTTTGCTCCTTTATTATCGCGATTGTTTGTATTGTATCGTTGGTTGCATTGTAATTCCGGGTGGTATGCCGCTCGTATATTGTAATATGTTATCGTTTTTGTTGTTTGTTTTATTGTACTAAAATGAACATCACATGCTAAAACAACTTTGACGTTATTAGTTTAGATGCATTAAACGACTTAGCAACCCATTTATTTTTCTCTCACATGCTTAGAAAAAAATAATCTTTGCATATCATTCAACCGTCGAACTAACGCGTGTACATAAAAAACGAACGATATCTTAGTAAAGGCCGCTAAGTGCGGGCGGGGTTGGGTGTTCTTAGTGAACTTCCCAACATGTACCCTCACCCCTTACTCAGAACCATGGTTTCCGGATGTCCGAATCCATTGGCAACGAGAGTCATTCAATACACGATATCCGATAATGTCGGTATCGGTATCATAATGCAAAGGGACGAACCCAATAAACTCTGACATCGGAAATGGGCCGTATTTTGTACACGGCCCACTACGACAAAGAGTGGGTTCGAACGGGCCCGAACTCCCACAAAGTTCGGTGGCGACTCCTACTTCGATTTAAATTTCAATTTGACCATCTCATATGGAGATTCATTCGCCGCCCCAAACCCGCGCGTGGCCGCGTCGGGGTGGACCTATGTCATGTCCACAATTTGGCGACTCCGCTAGGGATCAACTGATGAGTCACTTACCATCGGCATCCCTAGAGTGAGACTCGAAAAGAAATCGTTCGAATAGTAATGTACACGTTTTAGTTCAATGGTTCATGCATAACCCAATTCTTTCCCGGGCCGGTTACTTGTGACCGACGTCCCACTATACCACGGGGCATTCCTAAATGGGTGCACTAAAGACTTCGATGACGGAACTCGCATGGGTTTTACGGCAGGTTCTAAGACCAACTCGGCTTAGGAAGACCGTCCTAATTTGCGAGAAAGCTATCGTCGTTGGTATAGACCATATTCGACCGACCGAGACTTAGACTAAGAGCATACATGGTGTCATTATACTATTTCCATGACTACGTGCTACTTGTTTTTCTTTGGTCGTCTTTTCAAAAACCGTCATTTTCAAAACTTGCATCTTTTCAAAATCATCCAGTTTTCAAAACCCGAAATACCGTTTCGGGACCCGTCTTTTCAAAATCATCCATTTTCAAAACCCGGAAAGCTACCGAATTTAGGACTTATGATTTTGACTCAAAATAGCCTATTTTTAGCCGGTATGCCGTCTGAACTTTATCAAAACTTCCGAAATTTCCGGCCCGACAATATTTTCCGGTTTTCAAAAAAGAAATCGGGCCATCCAATCCAATTTTTTTTCGGACTATCTTTCTAAAATCCAGATTTCCATTTTCAAAACCTTCTTCTTCTTAGGACTTCCCGTATTTAGGAGTGTCGGGTCTTGTCATAAGTTGTTAGAATCTCTAGCGTCGAAACTCCGTCGATCCTACATCACAAGTTTCTCCCCCATCCCGTTCGCCTTATCTGTCAAGGCATGACCCACTCGCGTAGAACGAATTCCTACAAAAGCGGACCCATTTACACATTCAAGTCCAAAGTCTAGGGAGTATCTCACGTGGACCTTCCTTCGAGCGGGACTCGGCCCACATAGCCGAATCCTAAGGGAGACCCACCTTTCACGAGTCACCCGTCTAGGTGTCTTTTCCGATTCAACCTTTTACAACGCATAGCCTTATAACAAAAGGTTCGTGATCCTTACATCTAAGGGTCACTTGTCCAGCACTCGAGTCTTAACAAAGTCTTCAGTCCCACTCGGGGGCTACCCTTTCAGCAGAGCGATCAACCACGGTTGCTCTAAAGGTCATGTCTTACACATGTATCACGTACCCACACTTTTGAGTCACTTAGATGTCGCACCATCTAAGTCCTACCAGATTTTTTTATCTCACTCGGGGGCTGTCCTCCACCCGAGCAGTCAACCACGGTCACCTTAGGGGGTACCCCACGTTCATCCTACACCAGCGTCCTTATGATGCCTTCTCCGAGTCGAACCTATGCTACGAACACTCGAGTCATCTAGGTTTAGGTCACCACGGTTGGTCCGAGCACGTGATGCGGTCAAACATGGTTGCCCCATTTTCGGACTCACCCTTATACAGCTCGAGTCTAATTCGCGGTCGTTATCTTGTCTAGGTCAACGTTCGGGTATACCGATCCAAGAATCTTTGTCATCCCGTCACCCCGGGCCATGTCTAGTTTGACACCCTCTCTTTCATTTGCGCAAAGCCGAGTTTAGGCGAGTCGTGGCACTTGTCGTTCTCTCCAATCAAAGACCTTACAAAAACAACCAACCGAGCATCCGAAAGTCCGGATTTGATTCGAGTCTGAGTCTGAGTCCGAGTCTAGGATACCCTACATCCTCATTTCCAAATCAGAGTCAGAGTCATTTGCATTCTGTCTTCTTTTCACATTTCAATAAAATCAGCTTTTCTATTTTCTCATATATACTTTCCTTATGTGTTTCCGAGAACATGATGAACACCATCATACACTGTGAGCACATGCACGTGACTATTATGGGCACATCTATAATGACAGCAGGAAACCGAGCCCGTGTTTTCCTTTTACCCGTTCCTTGTCTGACATAGAAAGCCACATAACCACCCTTAGTAGGAGCGGTATCGAATCCTATGACAAATCTAGGTAGTCTCCTAGTTTGGGTTCAAGACGGGAGGCAAGCCCATTTCCCACCATAAACACCCATCCAATAAGACTAGCCAGTCCCTACCTTAGGTGTTAGTCTGACCGACAAAAAAAAAGCTGGACAAAAAAATCAAAAGTCCAAGAGAAAAAGCAAAAGGCCAAAACAAAAAAAGCTGGCCATGATCAAAAAGAATTATCAACATCCCTCGACCAGACACGGTCAACTCAAATGAAGAATCCCACGACTGGGCTAAGAGGTCAACCCAAAGAATTCAAAAACCCATGACCGTAGTTAACGATCAACTCAAGTGAAACGGTCAATTCAAAAATTATCATTACCCGTACCATCAAATAAGGGAGAGACAGTCAAGCTGGTCAGCTAACACCACATCTAGCCTTCCCACATTACAACCCTCAAGACCTTCTCGAGACCTAGGCTAAAGACAGCCCAGAATTTTAAGGATTCAAGCTCCATAGGATACACCCTAACCTTTAGGGCCAGACATGGAAACCAGATCCCGCATTATCAACCTTCCCAATCGAAGTCCGAGTCATTTTTACTCGACTTCCCCCTTTCCTACCACATCGCAGTACCTTACCCTCGAAGCCTTAGCTCCACAAAATCGAGCTCCAGATTTCGAATCATCAAAGCCACTTACGACCTAGCACCACATTTCCAAAAACATCTAAACCAGTTACCAACCCCAAACACGGGAATTCAACTTGCAGTCGGCATAGAACATGCCCAAATAGTTCACACCACCTCTGGGGGCTACCCCGGAGAATGCTCACAGTCACAGAATCAACATCCTAACTATTCTAGCCCTTTGATCAAGACATCATTGGGAATGCACCTAGCCTACACCATCGCTATGGCTAGTTACACACAAAGCCCTAATAGACTAGGCACCATAACATATATTCCAATTCACTGAACTACGGCATGGTTTGATTTCACTACACGTGAATACGTAGGCAGCCTTTCAACAGAGGCACAACCACCCACATTGACACACATTCAAAAAACACCATCATTCCGGTCACAACACTGTCATGTTCTCAACAGTTAGCTTTGTCATTCTGGGGGCTTCTCCTAGGCAGAAGTTCTCCATCCACTCACATAATCCAAATAACTTTCAAATCTAGCCTCCTTTCTATAGTGTGTCCTAGTACTCGGCCCAGTCGAAGACAAGAATCTGTCAGAGACTCAAGACAACACCTACTTTGGGAATATACCCTAAAAACCAAAAAAGATCCAAAAGAGCACTAGACTACAACAGTCTCATTGCTGACCACTGCAACCCAGTATAACATATCTTTCTCATTCCGAAGTCCGACCGTGTTGCCACTCGCCTAGGCTACGGAATAGCGCAAGTTAAGAGTCTTGTTAGGTGGCCCACCCCCCTACCGAGTCACGGTCCAACCCCTTTAGCAGTCCAAGTCGTGTCTGTCAACTCGTCCTGTCGCGTCCAGAGTCGAGTCTGTCGGTATATCTCTCTCTTCAAATTCTCATTTTAAAATTTACAAAACTTAGCCATTTGAGAAAATCCCTTTCCTAGTCACCACGGGAATAGGAATTTTTATCCCTACTTCATCTAGGCATACAGGCCTAACCGGAGGATTTTAGGAGTCCGTGTCAAAATCTGATCAGGAATCAAGGCATCCCAAGCATTCTTATTTCCAAAATTTTCAAAAAAAAATTCGGCATTATTCTTTCTAAAAATCAATCAAAAATCATTTCTTCCCCAGCGTGAGTCGGTGTTTTGCCTAGATATTACATGCAATCTGTTATGTATCAGCATACAGGTACACCCAAGACTCCCGAAGAATTCTCAAAGACTCCCCAGTGGAAAGTTCAAGCAACATTTTCATTAATCGGGATGTATCGACAAGCAGATGCACCCAGAGCTTACAAGGCAAGCTCCCACACAATTCCAAGACGGGATGTATCTACAAGCAGATACACCCAAAGCTTAGAAGGCAAGCTCCCACGCGATCCCAAGACGGGATGTATCTACGAGCAGATACACCCAGAGCTTACAAGGCAAGCTCCCACGCAATTCCAAGACGGGATGTGTCTATAAGAAGACACACCCAGAGCTTCCAAGGCAAGCTCCCACACAACTTCAAGGCGAGATATGTCTGTAAAAAGAAACATCCAAGACTTTTCAGGCAAAGTCCCCGCGACATTATTGACATCTACCCAGGTATGATTTCTATCTTATGTTTGGCGAGCCCTTCACGCAAGTCTAATGGACTATAAACGACCCGATCGGAAGTCTGCCAGGTCTTAATCCTCGATTGGCCTGGTAGCTACTCTGAATTTCGCCTTGTCCAAGCCTCAGTCAGAGTGGGGGCTCTGTAGACACCCACATTTTGACCGTCAGGTGTCTATAACAGTTTCCGCCAAACACCCGATGATGATCGGACGCAAACATGCTTTAATGGACTCGGATATGGGCTTGAAATCAAGGACATTTGGCTTAGGCTTATTACGGAGTACAAATCTTACAAAACCAACCTCAAATCCCGGCCCAGTGGGTCGTTTCGAGTCAAATAAGACTAATTTGGGTCGAATCCGGCACCAGGGGTAAAACCGTCTTTTAGCGACCGGGTCAAACCCGGTCGAACCAGCCGTGACACCACACGTCCGGTTTGGACTCAGATACTACAAAAAAATCAGCCTCAAAAAATATTAAACAAATCCATTTAAGGATAGAATTCGATCTCAAGTAGGAATTCTATCCGGATACCGAATCAAACACTCGGCCAAGCAGCCCCATTTCAGCCGAGATTCCTTTCTTTCCGACCAAGAAACAGAATTCTCTTCCCTTTCAACTTCTTACTTTTCCTATCCTTAGACGGAATCCCACCTCATTCCAACCGGTGACTTTCTTCATTTGCAAGTTAGCCATCTCCTATAAATAGGACCCTCCCATCTACAATACAATTCATACATCGAAAATTTACACAACAATTACACATCAATTATTCCCATACACAATCAAAACACATTCAAATCTACATATACAATTCATAACACATCTACAACTCTTAACATCCTAGGCGATACAATCCCATACAATTCATCTCCGGAATTCTAGGCAATTTTAGGAAAACCATATATACAAACCCGAGAGCAAAACTCGTCAAATCCCATCCCAATCATAAACCACCATAACTCTTCCT
The DNA here is from genome assembly GCA_958450325.1 of Agrostemma githago. Taxonomy (NCBI): domain Eukaryota; kingdom Viridiplantae; phylum Streptophyta; class Magnoliopsida; order Caryophyllales; family Caryophyllaceae; genus Agrostemma; species Agrostemma githago. The sequence goes on along the minus strand of OY288254.1, from coordinate 16,552,188 downwards.
ATATCATCTCCACGCTCCCGTGCCTAAGCCACATTCCGACGAGCCCCGTTCCGAGTATACAAAGCATATAGGTTGAGGGTGTAAAATCAAATCCCGTTTTTCTCCCGTTCTCAATTTTTTGTCACGATTTTTGTCACAAATTTTTTTCACGATTTTTGTCACAATTTTTGTCACAAAGTTTTGTCATGATTTTTTGTCACAATTTTTTGTCACAACTTTTTGGCACGATTTTTTGTCACAATTTTTTTTTTCGTCATAATTTTTCATCACAATTTTTACACAATCTTTCAGCAACTTTTTCAAAATCCACTCTAAATATTCGATATTGATTCTATAATCAAGCATCGAATATTACGAGTATCAATATTTGAGTCGAGTATAAATTGCACCATATTTTTACACGACTTAACCAAATCATCGATTTCCAAAACCAAATTACATCTTGTAACTCCTTTGCTCCTTTATTATCGCGATTGTTTGTATTGTATCGTTGGTTGCATTGTAATTCCGGGTGGTATGCCGCTCGTATATTGTAATCTGTTATCGTTTTTGTTGTTTGTTTTATTGTACTAAAATGAACATCACATGCTAAAACAACTTTGACGTTATTAGTTTAGATACATTAAACGACTTAGCAACCCATTTATTTTTCTCTCACATGCTTAGAAAAAAAATAATCTTTGCATATCATTCAACCGTCGAACTAACGCGTGTACATAAAAAACGAACGATATCTTAGTAAAGGCCGCTAAGTGCGGGCGGGGTTGGGTGTTCTTAGTGAACTTCCCAACACGTACCCTCACCCCTTACTCAGAACCATGGTTTCCGGATGTCCGAATCCATTGGCAACGAGAGTCATTCAATACACGATATCCGATAATGTCGGTATCGGTATCATAATGCAAAGGGACGAACCCAATAAACTCTGACATCGAAAATGGGCCGTATTTTGTACACGGCCCACTACGACATATATTGGGTTCGAACGGGCCCGAACTCCCACAAAGTTCGGTGGCGACTCCTACTTCGATTTAAATTTCAATTTGACCGTCTCATATGGAGATTCATTCGCCGCCCCAAACCCGCGCGTGGCCGCGTCGGGGTGGACCTATGTCATGTCCACAGTATGGTTTGCCTAAAATTGCCTAGAATTTCGGGTTGTGAATGGATGTTGTGTATTGATCGGGAATTGTAATTGTCTAGGATGTTGATGTGTATTGTTAATAGATGATTTGTATGTGTGCAAAGGGATCTATTTATAGAAGAGGTTCCCAACCTTGGCTAGGAAAGGTAGCTTTGTTTGGGTGAGAAGAAACACCCCTTTGGATAGGAAAAGCACACAATTTGAGAGGAAACAGGATTCCATCATTGGACGGATTTGTTTATTATTTTTTGTAGCTGATTTTTTTTGTAGTTTTGGACTTCAAGTCAGATTGCCAATGTGATGCAGCAGATATTTACGCCTAGGAAACGTCTTTGACTGGGGTTTGACTTGGTCGTTAAAAGACGGTTTTGCCCTTGGTGTCGGTTTTGACCCAAATTAATTTTATTTGACCAGAAATGACCCATTGGGCCTGAATTTGAGGTTGTTTTTGTGAGATTTGTACTTCGTAAAAAGCCCAAGCCAGAAACTAACGATTTTGAGCCCATATTCGAGTATGTTAAAGCACGTTTGCGTCCGATCATCATCGGGTGTTTTTTGGAAACTGCCATAAACACCTAACGGTCATATGTGGGTGTCTACAATGTGCAACTAGTACTTAATAGCATCGTTCTATTATTAGTATCGTTAATTGAGTAGGATTTACTGATTAACTTTACATTAGTAACAACTAGGAATTAATATTGAACGAGATACGTTGATATTAGTACTTAGAAGCGATTCATATAAATATCTAAGGCGCGACTGGATTGTACGTGCTATTTATTTTCTATCGAATTCTCAGATCTATATTGCTTCCGTCTAATTGAACCTAGAACTGGATTGTTTAGGTTGATTTACGCTTATGGTTAATTAATAATGGGATTCGTTTTAGTTGACTGTTCTTAAGAGAATTGGAATTTCATGTTCACGATAGAGTAGTCAAGGTTATTAATTGAAACCGTCTTACGATGATCAATCGCTATTGTGTGTGGATTTGTGCTTGTGTCTAAGTTCTTCTTCATCATTTGATATCTCGATTTATTAGCTTTTCGTTTTAGTTTATTAGAATCTCATTCATAAAAATCCCCCCTTTGGTTACTACGGTCTTTAATTTCATTAGAGATTCTATTGATTTCGTCTACACTTAGTTAGCATAATTTAGTTAGTCTGATTCCTTGGGTTCGACCCTTATTTCTACTGTACTATACTACGTTTTAGTATCTAGATTTAAGTGTTTATAAATTCTAATTTGAGGCATACGACTTTAGCCTGTCAAATTTTAGCGCCTTTGCCGGGGAATCGGTATTAATTATTCTTGTGTTTTCTAGTGTAGTTTTTAATTTTCTTGTTATCATAGCTAATTTTATTTTTCTGTGTAGTTTATGTATAATACTCGTTCTTCAAACTTGAACCTCGAGGCATTCGACTCAGAGATTGAACGCACCTTTCACAGGTCACGGAGAATTGGAGAGGGAGCAATACTTATCGGAACACAGGAATTCGACGATCTAGAGTTTAACAATGATATTCCTATTATTGCCATGAATACTAAAGTTTCTTCCGAATTCGAAGACGAGTCGTGTATCATGGCCAACACAATAAGCAGCTGACAGCACCCGACCTTGCACAACAACCTTTGTGCATTACGTACCCACCTTTGGGTGCGAATGCCACTTTCGAATTGAAGTCGGGTTTGATCCATCAATTACCAACATTTAATGGCTTAAGCAATGAGGACCCTAACAAACACTTGTCGGATATTCATATTGTTTGCTTGAATATGAAACCGGCTTCTGTCACTGATGATCAACTTAAGCCGAGGGCTTTTCCCTTCTCATTGAAGGATGCTGCAAGGGATTGGTTGTATTACTTGCCACCGGCAAGTATTGATACATGGGTAAAGATGAAGAAGCCGTGGGTAAAGATGAAGAAGCCTCACAATTGAAGAAGCAGATTAGTAATGCGAAGCAACGAGATGGTGAAACGATGTACGAGTATTGGGAACGCAACGTTTTAAGAAGTTGTGTGCTACATGCCCCTATCATGGCTACAATCCTCAAGACCTTGTTATGTACTTTTGTGGAGGTCTTTGTGTGGAGGATGCCCGAACGGTGAATGCGGCATGTGGGGGATCTATCGTGAACAAAAGCCTAGATGCTGCTATAGAGGTTATCCAGGAGCTAGCTGAAAGCTCTAGGGATTTTTTTTCGAAAATATCCCAAACTGGGAGTGCATGCCATAGGTAATTCATCATCCTCGAGTCTTGAGCATAAAGTCGATAGATTAATGGCTCTTGTCCAAAATATGATGTCGGGGAAAAAAATCAAGTTATGGTGAGTGGTATTCGTTCGAACGAGGGACATCCGAGTGAGCATTGTCTTCACATGTATGAAGGTCAAGAGGAGGTGAACGGAGCGTGGGAAACTGGGCAAAACAAAAAATGGGATCCATACTCTAACACTTTCAATCCCGGATGGAGACATCACCCGAACATGAGGTGGAGGAATCGGGAAGGCGACCAAGAAATTAATCAAGGTAATCAATTTGGTCAATCGAATCAACAGTTCTTTACTAAGCAACAAGTTGCAAACACGGTTCCTACTCAACCTCCACCTAGTTGTCAAATATCCACAGAGGACATGATACGTGCCTTAGTTACTAATAAAGCTACATTTACGAGTCAAATGTCCAACCTCCAAGCTACGGTTCTTCAAAATCACACGGAGAAAAAAGCTAGCATTCGAAATTTGGAAACTCAAATGGGCCAAATGGCGACCGCGATTGGTAGGTTGGAGGCTCGAGATTCGGGGAAACTACCTAGTCAAACCATTCTTTTGAAGGAAAACATGAGTGCTGTATCTTTAAGGAATAAGAGACAATTAGTGGAGGCCGACAAGCCGAAGAGGAAGGCCAAGGAAGCTATAGTTCAAGAAGAGGAGTTAGTGATCGAGAAAGGTGAGAAAACTCCGATTGTCCAAGTGAAGGAGTTGATTACTCCTATTACACCGGTGTCGTAACCGGATGTTCCTTTTCCCGAGGCACTCAATCACACCCCGTCGTTATGAGCATGACAAGGATATCTACGAGGTATTTGAAAAGTGTGAGGTAAACATTCCCCTTCTTAATCTTTTAAAGAGTATTCCTAAATATATGCTAAATTCTTGAAAGAATTATGTACTATTAAAAGGAATAACAAATTGAAGGGAGCTAAGAAAGGGGAGGTTAGTGAAATGTGTCGGCTATTTATCAAAAGAAATTACCCCCTAAATGTGGTGACCCGGTCATGTTTACTATACCTTGCACCATAGGGGATACCTTGTTTGAAAAGTCTATGTTAGATTTGGGAGCTTCCATTAATGTCATCCCTCTTTCTATCTACGAATCTCTTAGACTTGGTACTATGAAGGGAACCGGGAAAGTAGTGCAACTAGCGGATCGATCGAGTGTCTATCCTAAGGGAGTTGTCGAGAATGTCCTAGTTAAAGTTGATAAATTTGTCTTCCCGACCAATTTTTATGTCTTAGACATGGAACATGATTATAGCGCAACTCCTATCATTGTAGGACGACCTTTCTTATAGATCGTAGGAACAAAAATCGATGTCCCTAATAGTTCACTGAGTATGGAGTTTGGGGGGAGGGTCGTTAAATTCGACATAAATAAACCTATTCCCCACTCCCCGAAAGACAATACCTTGTATCGTGTAGATGTTTTTAATCATTCATTTCCTATCTCATAAGAAGAAGTGGTGAAATCGGTTCCTAAGCCGATCTCGTCCACCTCTTCTAGCAACGAATTTTTGTCTAAAGTTGTGCAGGAATCTCCTTCTAAGGGACCCAAGTGTGTCATTTTTTGGGAGTCGAGTAGGGACGCGGAATTGAACAAAGGGAAAACAGGGTCATGGTTCGATCATTGGATGGCGCGTCCTAGCTCAAACAAGGGTCCAACGGTCTTACAATTTCAAAATGGAAAAGTAAAAGATGTAGTCGGCATAAGGCTTAAGTCGGCTCGTGATAGGAGTAATGAATCGGGTGTCGGGAGAAGCAAGCTCTCGGACATGACGTTTTCTACCTAACCTCCGTCTCAGTCGAGCGAACGACTTTAAACAAAAGCGCTTCCGGGAGGCAACCCGCTTTGTAGATTTTTATTGTAAAATTTCGTTTTATGGTCATAGGTCGTAGTATTATTTTCGTTGTTTTCTTAATCATTTGTTTTCTTAAACTTAGTTTTTATTACTAACTTTTGATGTTTTAATAGGAGAAAGCGTCGGTTTTTCAGGAGATGAGGCGACTAGCATGGGTCTTGGGCGACTAGCATTGAACCCCTCGAAATCAAAGAAAATTGAAGAAAAAAGAGCGGATTTTAAGGCATCCGCGCGAGTCGCACGGACCCTATGCGACTCGCGCGTCCCCCACACAAAAAGGTTAGTTTTTTTATCTTAAAAAAAAATTAAATTCAAAAAGTTAAACTAACAGACCCGATCCCTTCCCTCTCTCCCCTTCTATCTCTTTCTATTCCTAATCCAATTTTCCCCCAAATTCAAAACCCTAAATCCTTCTTCCCCAAATCAATTTCAAAACCTATCAATTTTACCAATAATCCTTTCATCCTCACTTCACATTCAAGCTTGTCGCCGGTCAGAGTTGTCGTGGCTGGTGGTCGTGGTCGCTGGTCTGATTTCGTTTCGTCGTCCATGTGTCCGTCTGATTCCGATTTGTCACTGTTCATCGTCGGCTGTCCGTTGCTGCACGTCGGTCCGTGTTCAGACGACTCGCGTCGCGTCGTGGGTCTGTTTCTGGTTGTCACTGTCGGGCGTGTGCGTCGTCGTCGTCGGTATTCAGTTCGGCCTATCAGTGGTGGTCAAGCCTGTTGTCGTCGGTTTAGTAAGTTTCTAACCCCCTCTTCTCACTCTCTTATGCGGTTTCTGTGTGATTACGCTGTTAGTGAGCTATTGTTTGTGTGTTGTGTTGTCCTGAGTAGTCGGAGTACCGGTATTTGATACCGGTTGTTGATTCGAGTCGTATTCTATCTCCGTATCTCTGTCTAGTTGGTCATTTTTGAGTTGTGTTTTTGTCTCGAGTTAGTGTCGGCTATCTTAGGAACTCTTGAGTCATAGCCCCGAAAAAGCAAAAGATGACCTCGGTTGATTATATGGGGTGTAAGAATTTGAGTACGAAACAGAAATCGGTGTGGCGTCAACCATTTGATTGGGTTATTATGTCGACTAAGTTCGTTGATAATTTGGAATTGGAGATGCTCAGGATTAGTAATGAGGTGTTGACGTTATTGACTCGTATTGGGTTAGCTGACTTTTATGATGTTTCCACGAACATGTATAAGCGCTACACACTAGAATTCTTGTCCACCTTAGAAGTACATCGTGATGACGACCCCCCTCACATTACTTTTCATCTCGGAGATTCAGAACGAGATGTGGACTTTAAAGAATTGAGGGAGGCGTTGAGTATAGCAACGAGAGGGGGGGGAGGGGAGTTTCTGACTCCAACTCCCCGTATGATGTATGAGTTTTGGAAGAAAATATATGGGAGTGCTTATGGGGGGGGGGGGGCACATGGGAACGCCGGACCTAAGAATGTTGATATTCGTCACCCCGCCCTTCGTTATGTTCACCGACTTTTGAACTCCACATTTCTTTGCAAAGCTGAACTGACACATCTAACTAGGGCAGATTTGATGTATTTGTGGGCCATGATGCCCGAATGCTTGGGACCTCCGGATTGGCTCGATATATTCTTGACTTGTTCTGAGAAGCACCAGAAAGCTGTCTTGGGGAACATTCCGATGGGTGGTATGGTTACTCTTCTAGCTCAATATATCTTGGCCTACCCAAGATGACAGATTCTCCTGTTGTAGGTGATATTACTATAAGTCTGAAGTTCATGGAGAGTTGTTCTATGATTTCGCGACCGATGTTACCGTTGGGGCCTACTGTGGCTGCGTTTTACCTTCCTCATGATGCGGAATTTCCTAGATCAACTACCGAGCCTGGTGCCCCGGTTGTGGAGGAGCCCGAGGGTACTTCTGATTTTGATCGTTGGAGCGATTGGCGCGAATCAATAGAATATCGAGTGGAAGAATCTGTTGACAATAGTAGGTTGGCCGCTGATTTCGGTTGATGTATGAATCAGTTGCAATTGAAGTTGCCCCCTAATGACTACTCGGAACCATCTCACGAGTTTTATGAAGAACTTGTAGCCCGTGAGCAAGCGAGATCATCTAGGAGGGCGGCACGTGAGGCTAAGTCACGTGACGCCGGCTCCTCTTCTCACTCTTGAACCCCCGAGGTATTTCTCTTCCCATTTCTTTTATTGTCCTTAGTTCACACATTCGAGGACGATGTGTTATTCAAGCTTGGGGAGGGAAATTATCTCATTGTATATAGTAGTTATCCTGTATTACGTCTTTCATTTCAATATTATGAAAAAAAGAAAAAAAGAGAAAAAGATGAAAATTGAAAAAAAAAAAATCCCGGCTAGGTGAAAACCAGAAAAGGGCGCCTAGGCAAAAATGAGAAATGTGGTCGAGGATGGAGTGAAAACCCGAAAGGGCGCTCCAGGTAAAAAGAAAAATCGAGTTGCGTGCCACGAGAGTAGTGTGTGGAAAAAAATGAAAGATAGAGTGAAAATCCGTAAGGGCGGACGCTCTAGGCAAAATGAGGGAATTAGGAAAAAATCACTACTACTTTCTCCATTTTTGGTGTTGGCCTCATAACAAGGGTGAAAAAGAAGGTTGGAAGGGTTGGATAGTTGGCTAAGGTGAGAAGAATCGCGGTGCGGTGTAGTCGTAGCACTATATTCTTTGCGATTGGTGATATTTGTTTGGTATATTGAACTATTAGAGGCGTTTAGGATTGCTCGCATGTGTGGGTTGTGGAATATTGTGGTATACATTTGTACCACCGGTGACATTTGTAGCACATGTGATCCATTCTAGGATTGGAGAAATAAGGGGCGTAAGATGTGGATTTGAGCTTATTTTTTATTTGCTAATGTTCCTTATTTTGAGGAATTAGGTCGATGATAATAGTTTGATATTGGGTGTGTTGATTCGATGGAGCATTTGAGTTGAGTTTCATGAGAATGTTGGATTAGCATGTGCATTATCTCATAACGAGGGAGTTTGGTGGAAGACGAGTAAAGGCCGGTGTGTGTTATGTTATTCTCACGCATTTTGGACCAGTGATGGTTGTGTTTATGGTGTTCATCGAGTTTTACTCGAGGACGAGTAAAGGTTCAAGCGTGGGGATATTTGATGGGCCGTATTAATTAGTCGTATTTATTACGACGGTTTTGGTATATTTTGTGAGCTAAATCGGTTGTCTTGTATCGCATTTGTGTCAGTTTGGTATGAATGTAATATAGGATATTTTGAGGATGCTAATCATTGGACAGTCGATTTGGGCCAAGAGCGAATGAAACATGAAGGAAAAGAAAGCCCGCTTGAAATCCAGGAACGATAGAATCGAACGATCGCGTGAAACAGCGGCAGCTGCCCAGGCGAGTCGCATCGAGCCTACGCGAGTCGCGCGAGAGACACGCGGGTCGCCTAATTGCCTGAAACTTCTTACGCGTCTCGTCTTATTTTGTGATATTTTGCTACGTTTTTAAGACTTTGGTTTCAATTAGGAAACTTTATTATTACTGGGATGTTTTTATTATTTTATTATCATTAGAAAACTATTATTAGGTCAAGCTTAGTTTTTTTGGAGATTATTATTCACATCTAGAGTTTAACGTAAGATTGGAAGAAAAAGGAGACCTTTGAAGAACCCTAATTTTTCATCGCAAATATGTGTAAATAATCTTCTCTACTTAGATTCAAGTCTTTGAAACGCTCAAGAAACGTCTGTGAGTTTGAATGTTTTGATTGTTAACCTTGATTATTATGAATTGCTTCGTTATTAATTTCATGAATTTTGTTGTTGATTGCTAGGTGTGCAACTAGTACTTAATTGCATCGTTCTATTATTAGTATCGTTAATTGAGTAGGATTTACTGATTAACTTTACATTAGTAAAAACTAGGAATTAATATTGAATGAGATTCGTTGATATAAATATCTAAGACGCGATTGGATTGTACGTGCTATTTATTCTCTATCGAATTCTCAGATCTATATTGCTTCCGTCTAATTGAACCTAGAACTGGATTGTTTAGGTTGATTTACGCTTATGGTTAATTAATAACGGGATTCGTTTTAGTTGACTGTTCTTAAGAGAATTGGAATTTCATGTTCACGCTAGAGTAGTCGAGGTTATTAATTGAAACTGTCTTACGATGATCAATCGCTATTGAGTGTGGATTTGTGCTTGTGTCTAATTTCTTCTTCATCATTTGATATCTCGATTTATTATCTTTTCGTTTTAGTTTATTAGAATCTCATTCATAAAAACCCTCCCTTTGGTTACTACGGTCTTTAATTTCATTAGAGATTGATTGATTTCGTCTACTCTTAGTTAGCATAATTTAGTTAGTTTGATTCCCTTGGGTTCGACCCTTATTTCTACTATACTACGTTTTAGTATCTAGATTTAAGTGTTTATAAATTCTAATTTGAGGCATACGACTTTAGCCTATCAAGTTGGGTTAAATTTTTTTTTCTTTTTTTGCCAACGGGACGAGAATCATGAACCAAGCGCCATAGCGGCAATGCTATGCGCCTTAGACTTCAAGATCCTAGGTGCATATTTAATAGAAATTAAACACAATGAAACATGATGAGCGAGGAGAGGTTTCCCAGAATTCCAACAGTGGATGGGCAATTTTTCTCGACCTCTGTTACCTGCAAGACTAATTGTAAGCAATCATTGAACAACTTGACAAGAAAAAAAGGCTGTTTGGAAGCCAACAAGACAACTTCATTGAGACTGAGAGCCTCCTCCTGTAAAGGTGACAATGCTATGATCTTTAGGCCTCCTTCATGAATACGAGTGCCGTCATCATTATAAACCACCCAACCAATCACGGCCTTATCAATCCCTTTCCATGCAGCGTCAACCATGATTCTGATACACACATGAAGAGTCACATCCCAATGATATCTGTAGACTCGAGATTGGTTTTTCTTAATTTATTATTTACTATTTATAGCAATCTTGTATATTTGTTTGATGATAACAAGTGGAACATAATGGTTTGTTTGTCTAGTCGTATGCTAAGCATTTACAAATATGAACTTGGACATAGAGAAGTTAAAACTTGGACGTTAACAGATGATTGTGTCAAGGTACTTGGAAGAAGCAAAGGGAACAACCAAGTGAAGTAGCGAATGGATGAAGCGCACAGAAGAAGTGAAGTGGAGAATTGGCTAACACGAATTCAACGCGGTATGAAGACAAGGAAAAGGCATAATAGACAATGGACCTTTTTAATCGAATCCGCTAACTCGACGTCATGAATCGAGTTATTGGGGTGTAGGTTACTTAGGTGTGTTGAGGCATCAAGGTGATTTCAACAGATGTTACAGTCTGAGTGTCAGATGTTACAGTCTGATCTTGGATGTTACACTCTGATCTCCAGACGTTACAGTCTGCGTATTCTGTGACATATTCCGTGTTAGACGATTATTGAGTCGCGCGCCTGATTTTTATGAGATAAAAATATTTCCTAAAAAGTTTTGTTTGGTAAAATATCTTCTTAATAATTTATGGAAATAATATTCCATTGTGGTTTAGAAAATATTCTTATTGAGTTTTATTTTGAAGTCAAGATCTTTCCTAAATAAAACTATATGCTTTAAGGAAATAATATCTTTTAATATTGAGTGTTTTAGTAAGATTAATTACTTGGGAAGCAAGACTCACGTTGTGATTAGGAAAATGATTCCTAGATCACATGTAAGATCTTGGCTTTCTACCAAGATTAGGAGACTTCTATTATTTACATATCTTACCATATTATTTTATGATGGATAGTTTCCTAAAACCAAAAGTATGTGATTGAGTCTATAACTCTTGACCTAGGCGTATGGTAGGCTATATAAGTCCTACTCGGTTTTAATATTAATCATGCATCCTTTTTATTGAGTCTTACAGATAAAAAGCAAAAACCTTTGAAGTCAAAATTAATTTTTTGCTAATTGTTTTAAGATTAGGATTCGTCATGGAAAATCACCTTGTACTCGATCACTTTGTTTATTGTTCTAAGTACTTGTCATTTTAAGATAAGCTCCTACATTCGCCTTGTGAAGACGCCAACTCATAGGAGAAACTTAGCTAAGTGTTTATTACGAGTAATATTTTGTAATCCGGGTAGTGGTATTAAAATATTAATAATAGAATAATGGATATAGGCCTCAGAGTGTGAGGCTGAAGCATTTCAAAAATTCCGCTGTGCATAATTAGTTATTGCTAGACCTAAACACCCACAACCGACTTAGTTAAATATAGTGAGACAAAGAAAACGAAAAACATCGGCCTACTCAATTCAACCCCCCCTCTTGAGTATTACTAGACCGGTACCGACTCTTTCAATTGGTATCAGAGCGGGTACTCTAGTACTGCATTACTGCTTTGAGTGATCCTAAGTCGTTTTCTCTTATTTTCTATGTCAGGTACAATGGAACAGAAAACTCACAAGTGCCCGGTCTTTAATGGTGAAGACTATGGTTTGTGGAAAAACATGACGATGCACTATGACAAGGGAGTTGACCGGGAGTGTTGGAAAGTAATCAAGAAGGGACCTACCTGTGGACATGGCCATGTCCACTCCCCTAGAACGGTGCGAGGCGCACCCGGGTTCTTACTTGATTTGGCGAGAGTTCTTGTGATGAGATGGTTCTCGAAATGAAATTGAATCGTAATGGAGTCGCCACAAAACTTTGTGTGAGTTCGGTAACACCCCGTTATTTTCCGAGTCAGTTATAAGACGTTACTTTTCTATTTTATATAATCGAGTTTTTAAGCTGGAAAAGTTGTTTTCAATATCGATACAAATTAAATTATTTTGGGCATTCTTATAATTTATCGATTTTGCTTATTTCAAAAATGGAACGTTATTTTATAAACCGACTTTGTACCGGGTTCAAATTTGGATCGAAAGAAAAAAAGAAAACCTAATTATATTAAACCTTACACGAGTCCCCCCACAATATCAAACATAAGAAACAAAACCCTTTTGATGGTGCGCCTGACTTCCCAAAATCCCACATAACTTTTCCTTCCTCCTCACCTTTCTCCCCTCTGTATCTCTTGGCTCCCATCTGATTTCGCAATTGCTTCCTTCCGTCTTTCATAATATACAAATTGGTAAGTATTCAATTTATTAAACCTTGTTTTGTGAAATTTTATAAATCGATTTTTCGTCTTAAGTACCATAACTCGGGGTTATGAGTGGTCGTGTCAAATAATTCGTTGATATGTAATGGTACGGGGTTATTCAATTGTTAGTATATGACAAACTAGTTACTCTTCCTTGTGAATTAGTGCCAGTTGTGGAAGTTTTCAATTGGGATCGAAATGTGGCGGTATAGAATTTGGACGATTAATTTTGATGAGATTTGGGTGTGACTAGAAGAGGTCGCAGCCTAAAAGGTGAACTTTTACAAAGAAAAATTGGTGGCTTGTGGTGATGATGCGAGAATAATCTCATTAATGGCTAATATTGTGATACAAGTTGGAACGTGAAATTGTTTGCTACTCTGCTACTTTTAGAGACTTTCTTTTAGCATCAATGTTTGTATTGGTTATCAAACTTGATCATGTGATTTTGGGTTTAAGACTTTAACGGGGTTGTGTCCAAAACTGTATCTCTGGAGATGAGTATCGGGTCAATTACTTTCGGAGTGAAACTATGAACGACTGTGTGGGATAGGAAATTGATATATTACATTAGGTTCACAGCTAATATATTAAGTTGGGTTCACGTCCACTTTAACGATAGATTGTTAAACCATTTATATTATTTGTAACTTGTGGGTTCGAGGAGAAAGAATATTTGGATTAATCTTAGCCTGGCTTGACCGTCTTTAGAAGTAATGCCATTTTATCCTTTTCACCTTTAAGTAAAGAGCATGTTCGATTTAAGTAAATCAGTTTTTCTAACATGTGCCCACTGGGCACATGTTAGTAACCTAATTAAGGTAAGATTTAAATGGATATTGTATAAGTATGGTAAATAAAGCGTAATATTTCAATTTCTCATGATAATATCATTGTTAATCTTACCGTAATTAGGTTACTAAAATGCGCCCAGTGGGCACACGTTAGAAAAACCGTAAATTATATATTTAAAGTGGTTTGTAAATTATTTTGTCAACGGTGAATATTAATGATACTTGTAATATTTTGGATACTGAACTTGTGACACGAGTCATGCATTGATATTATTTTGGTAAAATTTTTAGTTTATAACAGACTCTGGGAGCTCTGTTGATCTAGTTGGTTTAAGGTGCGTCTACGACGTCCCTGAGACTTCGTCCCGAAACTGAACTCTTTGCCTGAGTTATATTTGAGTGGGGTATCCGACCCCCACTTGCTAGGTAGTTAAACTTTCTCCTTTAGCAGCCTCATTCTACTGATTGTCCAAATATGAGAGGTGCCTACTATATAAGTCGAACTAAGCACAAGTGGTTACCACTCGTGGAAGGGTAGAACCTTGACACACAGGTGATGAAAATATATTTTGATTTGTTTTCAATTTTTACAATAGTTTTTACAAATTGTTTTTCGGTATCAAAATGGTGACTTTTAACTATGGTTTCAGCTTACTATAAAATTATTATATTATTGTTCTACATTTTTGTTGTATTATACTTTTACTTAGCTTTGCTGACGTTCTTTTTGGGTCGTCCCCCACTGGAACCCGTACCTGCTCGTGGTTTTGGGTACAGTTGATAGGTACTTTTGATATGCTGCATGAGTGCATTTTGGTTTCGGGTTTTGCTGAGCGATGAAGGATTTTGATTATTTAACTGTCTCCGACCTGTTTAATTATATTTATATTGGCTTTATTGGTTGGAAATTGTTTTAAATCATTTTGGATTTTATAAGACTTAAGACTTCCGCTGCAACGTTTTAATTTAATTAATTATTGAAGTTCTACTTCGTTTCAATTATTTTCTATCAAATTTCTTTTCGGTTGATTTATATCATTTTATTTACCTTGCACTTGGCTTTATGAGCTATGTGCGGAGTAACAACTTCGAATTTTTTGTTTCGTTTTATTATTTTGGTCGAGAAAAATTTAGGGCTGTTACAGTTGGTATCAGAGCAATAGGTTTTTCCGAAATGTTATGCAAAATTTGATATGGTTTAAAAAAACATTTACGTTTGTACAACAAAATATACAGAGAGTGTTGGGTAGATTGGTTCATACGCATGAATTATTATGTTTATGTTATTTATATTTGCCATGCTTTAGTGCTATTACTCTTACCTAGTTGAACTGCGATGGAGGTGAGCTCCACTTACGTTATTATTTTGGATAGAACCATCTTATGCTTATACTTAACAGGAGGTCGTTTTTTTGGAAAGCTTTATATCATGAATAAAGAGGAAACTGAGAATATAAATATTATTTCAGGTAACCTTCTAGTGAACTCTATTTCAGCTAGTGTTATGTTGATTGTGGTGCATCTCACTCTAGTGAACTATGTTTGTGGGAAAAATGAATGTTGAACCTAGTAAAATTGTGGATTAAGTTTATGCCATGCCATATGGGGACTTAGTAAACTGTAAAAGGATGTATAAGGACGTGTCTGTGTTTATTGGTGATCAAGATTTTGAGGCAGACTTGTTATAATTCTCATTACCTTACTTTGATCTGATTTTTGGGATGGGTTGACTCGAATCTCATCGGGCTAATATTGATTGTGGACATAGTAAAGTTTCCTTAGAAGGGTCTACAGTAAGAGAGTATCTTATATGGGTCATGTGAAGGATCATAGGGTAAAGATTATTTCTGCTAAGAGGGTAAAAAAACATTTATCTACGAGAGCTTAGCTGATTTTGTGCTATATTAGGGATTTGAGGGTTCAATATCTCGATTTGAGTGAAGTTCCAATAGTGAGTGAGTTTGTTGATGTGATTTCTAAGGAAATTTTGGGGATGCTTCCTGCAAGAGATGTTGAATTTAAGATCGATGTCCTGTCAAGGACAAGTCCAATGGCTGAATTACCCTATAAAATGACACCCTTAGAAATGCTAGAACTTAGAAACAATTAGATGAACTGATGAAGAAATGATATATTTAAGCATAGTGTGTTGCCTTGGGGTGCCCTATTTTATTTGTGAAAAAGAATGATGGAACTTTGAGGTTTTGCATTGATTACCGAGAATAGAATCAAGTTACTATAGAATAGGGATCTCTTACCTAAATTGATGACTTAT
This sequence comes from Agrostemma githago, assembly GCA_958450325.1. Taxonomy (NCBI): domain Eukaryota; kingdom Viridiplantae; phylum Streptophyta; class Magnoliopsida; order Caryophyllales; family Caryophyllaceae; genus Agrostemma; species Agrostemma githago. The sequence continues at coordinate 16,536,697 of OY288254.1, read as the reverse complement.
TAAACCAGTTGAAGGGAGCCTATCTTTTGTCTAAAATTGACTTGCGATTGGGAACCATCAAGTGATTAAAACGTTTGAGGATATACCTCCGAATAAAATTAGTACTAGATATGACCATTATAAGTTTACTGTGATGTCTTTTGGGTTGACTAGTGCACCTGATGTGTTTATGGGCTTGATGAACCAAACTTTGAGGACTTACCTAGATAATTTGTTGTGATATTCATTGATGACATAATGATTTAATAAAAGAATGTAGAAGAGCATGAGGAACATTTACGAATTGTCTTAGGCATCTTGAGAGAAAAATATTATTTGCTAAATTTTCGAGGTGTGATTTTTTGCTGGTTCGATTAATTTTTTGGGGGCATATTATATGTAAGGATGGAATGTCAATATATCCTGCTAAGGTTAAAACTGTTAAGGGGTGACCTACAGTGAAATCTTTGGCGGAAATTCGTAGCTCTTAGGTTTAGATGGATACTATAGGAGATTTGTGAATGATTGTTTTTCATAATAGATAGATTAATGACCACACTGATGAGGAAAACAACAAAATTTCATTGGATGAGAGGTGTGAGGAATCATTTCGAGTTTTAAAGAAAGCTTATAAACTATAAAGTTTATACATATGTATTTTGTTGTAATGGAGGCGTCCCGTTACCAACGATTTATTGACTACGCGAGAAGAACAAAACAACGAACAAATAATATTTAAACTGAGACACGGAATTACGTGGTTCACCAGCAAAATCACTGGTTACGTCCACACCGACAAGGAGAACAATATTCACTACTATGGAGATAATAGTACAATTCCGAGGAACTCTCTGTAAGACGATGCTTAAGAGACTCCAATTTTGGGTTGATTACTAAGGTGGAAGGATGATCTCTATTTATACAAAATGAATCACCTCCACTTAGTTAATCTATCGATGTGGGACAACTTTTATATTTATACATGGAAAAACTATCACATTCCACTACTCTTTAGATGTGGGACAAACCACATTTTTAACAAAATATATCATCTTATTTCCGCTTCTAGTTCGACATTTGACCCGAGTCTCGAATACCACAATTGCTTGTCATTAATCCTAACAATCTCCACCTTGACTTGAATTGTCCAACATGAACCAAGCTCCAAAATGATGCAACCAAATCAGCTTCCAATTGTCGATTCTCAAGTCACCACCTGTCTCAGTAGTCTCCACACTGACTTGAACTCAACAAACAAAACGGACAAATGAACCAAGTGTGCCAACGTGACCAAAATGTACCAAGTACAAAATGTAGCAAGCTGAAACTACCAATGTACTAAGCACCTAACATATCATCATATCAACATGGCCAAACGTAGCGAGATCACTACCAAACGCCAAAAACAAATAAATGTATAAGATATATCATATATACCAATGTCACAAATGATGGAATGATGTTCCGAAACAAATGCACACAAGACTCCACGACAAGTTCTCCTTCAAATCAAAATATGGCCAAATGTATCGTCGTACCAAATTGTCCAAAAGGACACAACGCCATAAACAAAACAACGTCTCACTTGAGTCAACAACGGTGTCATGACACCATAAATTTGCCCACACCAAGGCACAACAACTCAAGTCGAAACAAACAATACCAACGTTCCAAGCGAGCCCAAATCACCTCCATCATCAGGTGCAAATGTTAGACTAACAAGTCCAACCCAACAGCTCCAAAGAACACAAAATAATGAACTCCCATCGAAGTTCCAAATGACCCCACCGGAGGTCCCAACGGCTCTCTTTCAAGAGCCCCAAACAGCTCCACCTATAGCCCAAACCGCCGACCACGCGGAGCGCAAACCGCCTCATTGAGGCGCAGAAACTACGGTCGATAGCTTGTCTTGAGAATCTTGTAGTTCGATCCGTACAGGCGAAAACTCCACCTTACCATCAACACTACCATCCTCACACAAGCTTACCAACCCCAAATTATCCAGATGATCATTGATTGAACCAAACTGGATGTGCCTCGACGTATCGCCCAAACATCTAAGTCGCGTATGCCCCAACTTAGACCCAAGAGAGCCAGACGAACGACTACTCGATGCACCAACGGTCAACAGAGTACCACGAAGGACCTAAAGTGTTTCTTCCCTGACACCTCTCCAAGTAGCCAACGAACCTCTACCCACACACAAAGTTCCACCATCACCTCGAAAACTATAGCCCTGATCGACTAGCATCCCAAGTGACACAAGATTTCTCTTCAACTTTGGAACATGCCTGACACTATCTAGGAAGACAACAACACAATCATGTGTTTTAACCCGAATAGTCCCAACTCCCACAATCTCACAAATGGATCCGTCACCCATGGTAATACTATCCCCATGTGAAGCTTCGTAAGACTCAAACCATTGCCTAACAGGACACATATGGAAAAAGCACCCCGTGTATAGAATCCAACTATCCAAAGGACATGGAACAACATCAACAACGAGAACAAAATCTTCCTTAGAGTTACACTCGACACCTTTATGTGAAACAGCAGAAACACCAGCATCCTTCAACCTAGGACAGTTGTCTTTCCAATGACCAGGTTCCTTACAATAATTGCAGGCATCTTTCCAAGATTTCCTTGACTTCGTTTTACCCTTACTAGGTCCCTCCGACTTCACAACAAGTCCCATAGGACTACTGTCTACTACATTACCCGACGCTACTCAGCGCAAATCCCTAGTGTGAAGCGCTGACCTCACTTCCTCCACGGTCAAAGTATCTTTACCAACCACAAATGACTAAACAAAAGTCTCAAACGAATTTGGCAAAGAAAATAACAAAATCAAGGCAGCATCCTCATCATCTATCTTAACATCTATATTACGCAAATCAAGTAAAATAGAGTTAAGTCCTTCTAGATGTTCCTTCAGTGACGTAGCTTCCTGCATACGAAGACCGAACAAACGTTGCTTTAGAAGCAACTTGTTGTTAGAGTCTTTGTCATGTACAAAGACTCCAACTTCAACCACAAACCAGAACAAGTTTCTTCATCGGCAACCTCAATAATCACATCATCAGATAAACACAAAAAAATTTAAAAATGCGCCTTCTCCTCCAAGGCCACCTCTGCTTCTGTCATCGCCTTATCTTGTGATTTTTCTTTTGCCTTTGATAGAACAGAACAGACGCCTTGCGATCTCAGCAAAGCTCTCATCTTCAACTGCCACAACCCAAAACTATTACTCCCGGTGAACTTATCAACGTTTAATACTGTTGCTCCGGACATCTTATCGCCAAAAAATCAACAGACCCAAATAACGCTTAACTCAGCGGAAGCAGAACTTGGCTCTGATACCAGTTTGTTGTAACGGAGGCGTACAGTTACCAACAATTTGTTGACTACGCGAGAAGAACAAAACAACGAACAAACAATACTTAAAGTGAGACACGGAATTACGTGGTTCACCAGCAAAATCACTGGTTACGTCCACATCGACAAGGAGAACAATATTCACTACTGCGGAGATAATAGTACAACTCCGAGGAACTCTCTCTAAGACGATGCTTAAGAGACTCCAATTTTGGGTTGATTACTAAGGTGGAAGGATGATCTCTATTTATACAAAAAGAATCACCTCCACTTAGTTAATCTATCGATGTGGGACAACTTTTTTATTTATACATAGAAAAACTACCACATTCCACTACTCTTTATATGTGGGACAAACCACATTCTTAACAAAATACATCATCTTATTTCCGCACCTAGTTCGACATTCGACCCGAGTCTCGAATACCACAATTTCTAATCATTAATCCTAACATATTTTAAGAATAGATTAGGTTTTTTTTCAGCAGAATAAGAGAGTGATTGCTTATGCGGTTAGGCAGTTGAAACCTTATGGGGATAATTACCCTGCTTATGATTTCGAGTTAGTAACCGTTGTCGTTACCTTGAAAATTTGGGGACATTTTCTGTTTGGCGTACCCTTTAAGGATGATTTTTTTATGATTACAAAAGTTTGAGATATATATATACCCATTAGGAGCTAAAGGTGAGATAGAGGAGGTGATTGGATTTGATTAAGGACTATAAGATCGAGATTCAGTATAATGTAGGAAATGCCAATGTGGTGGCCGATGACTTGACTAATTTTTTTTCCCATACAATACTGTTAGTGATGCACCGTGATAAGCTGAGGGAAGAGTTTATGATATTTGGGATCAGAATGGAAAAATTAGGAACCCCGTCTAGTGTGTTATCTGCTGAGAGCGAATTAATGAGTGTTATTAAAGAGTTGAAGGGTGGTGATAAAATTTTAGGATAAGTTGATAAAAGAGTTTGCTTTGTTCAAGCATGATGATAGAATGTATTGATTAAGTTCCGAGATAAAGTTTGCGTATCTAACCACAAGGAAAGAAAGGAAATGATAATGAATGAGGAACATCAAACCCCGTATTATTTTCATTTAGGAGGTGATAAAATGTATGCAAATTCGAAATTAGGATTTTGGTGGACTAGTATGAAGAAACAAAGGTCAGGTTTTGTGGCTCAATACTTGATATATTAGAACATTAAGAGTGAACATATGAGACCTCAGGGAGAGCTAGATCCTTTAGGATTTTCCGAGTGGAAGTGAAGTTTAATCTTTATTGATTTTATAGTTGGGGTGTCAAGGTCACAGGAAGGTAATTAATACGAATTTTTGCGGAAGCGATTTTTGTAACGATATTTGTTTTGTGTGCTTTTGTGAACGAACCTAAAAGACTCACTCACGCACACGAAACAATGAGATATTTGATGAACTAGACCTATAACTCATCAATAGCGAACGAATCTCAAGACCTATTGAGATCGAACTAGTTAATATTCAATGACGCGTTGGATAAAAACAGGATTTGTATACTAACAAGTAGCCTTTGTGATTTTCATTGTCTTTCATCATCTCAATTACAAAAGACTGGAGACTATAAATAGCCAACAAGAGAGCAATCTATATATTATATTAAATAGAAAACAAAGCATTCTCCATGCTCTATACAACCAATACTCAATTCTAAGGTAACACACTTAGCATGATGTGATTGGGTAGAAATTGAAAAGGAGGGAGTTGAATACATAATAGTTGTCAAAGTTGGTTATTATTAGTTAGAACTCTTCAACTTCTTCGTCATAGATTATGTAGAATCCAAAATGAAGAACTCATCAACCTCTTCCTCATTAGAACCCTTCAACTTCTTCCCCATTGATTATGTAGAATCCAAAGTGAAGAACCCATCAACTTCTTCCTTATTGATTATGTAGAATTGTAGACACCCACATTTTGACTGCCAGGTGTCTATGGTAGTTTCCAAAAAAATACCCGATGATGATCGGACGCAAACGTGTTTCTACGCGCTCGGATATGGGCTCAAAACCATTACTTGTTGGCTTAAGCATTTACGGAGTACAACCTCAAATTCAGGCCCAGTGGGTCGTTTCCAATCAAACAAGACTAATTTAGGTCAAAACCGACACTGGAAATAAAACCGACTTTTAGCGATTGGGTCAACCCCGGTCAATACCGTTTCCGAAACACATAAAAACAACCACATAAACATCGAAAATCCAACCTAAATACAAAGCCCACAAAATACCCAACTCAAGGCCCAAAATACCGGACCTGTGCACTACAGCTGACCCACTCGATCGAGTGTCAGCCCCACTCGATCGAGTGGGCCTTTAAACAGGCCCGACGGCTGTCGCCCTGCGCCACTCGACCGAGTTAGCCAGTTACTCGGTCGAGTAACCCTAGACGAGGGTGCATGGCGATGCCTATATATACACCCTCATGCATGCACAATTCACAATTTTTTACACACATCTTCTAGAACCCTAATTCAACCCTAATCAAACCCTAATCCTATACATTCAAACCCTAACCCTAGTACTTAGGAGACAAACCCTAAACCACCATAACTCAACTTACATCTCGATACTCCCGTGCTAGCCACATCTAACGAGTCTCGTCCGAGAACAAGAACATGTAGGTTGAAGGTGCAATATTCCCGATTTTCTCTTCTCTTTCCCTTCCTCGCGTCGTCCGTGTGCCGTCGTCGTCTTTTTTTTTTTTTTTTTTTATCGTCTCGTTTCTTTGTCACGTCTATAATATCGATATTATTACTAATATAAAACATTAAAATACGCGCTAATTCGTGTCGAATATGAGGTATGATGGAATAAGAAAACACGAATGCAAGGGTGTTTCACCCGACGCGGCCGGTCGCTTATCCCGACCCCCCGAATGTTTGATTGTTGAAGCGTGGCAACATCAATAAAATCGTTTTTTTTATCAATTTTTGCCGCGTCATCATCAATATCGCATACATCGATTTCTAAAACCCCTTTTTTTAATTCGCGTTTTTTTTATTCAAGTTGAGTCGAAACCTTTTGATGCGGACCCGGCATCAAACAATTCGCAAAAATTAATTATGATGTCGGGATGCGGAGGGAATCAAGTCGAGTTTTTTTTAATTCAAGTGTCGATCTATTAGATTCGATACCAATTCAATAATTGGATGTCGAATCTAACGATTTAGACAAATAATTTAACTAACACGGTTTTTCGTTGATGCTAAAATAGTTGTCATATAATTCGTTAGAAATACGACACTATAAACGCGGAGGAAAACCATATCTTCTTAGTTAATTTAAAACGACTTACATTATCTTCTTCAAGTTTTCGTTCTAATATTCCATATCGATTCAATAATCGAATATGGGATATGACGAGTATCAAAATTAGAATCGAGTTTAAATCCCATATTATTTATACCCGATTCAACAAAATTAACGATTTATCAAAATCCGAATCGAGCATAAATTATATAATATTTACGCCCGATTCGGCAGAATCAACGATTTACCAAAATCGGAAAGCAATCTCGCAATCAATAGTAATTACGAGGCGAACCCTAGTTCGTACAGGGGGCACTCGATCGAGTGGCACCACGAAAATCGAGACAGAATGATTTTTTGACCACCACTCAGTCGAGTCCCGTAATGACTCGGTCGAGTGGCAGCGTACTCGGTCGAGTTCGTCAATAACTCGATCGAGTAGGGTCTAAAAAAACGGGACAGAAGCTCTTCTAGAGGTCCACTCGGTCGAGTCCTTCAATGACTCGATCGAGTGGCCCTTTATCACGTCAAAACCGTGAGTCCTACATCGTCTTCTAGTTCCGATAATACTTTTTTATGACTTAGGTCAACACGTGTCAAATCAATCACGTGTACTACTACTTTTTCAAAACCATGCATCAGGTTTACATTATTCGACATCATTCCATATTATTCTATATTATTCGCAAACCGTTATTATCGTTATACCGTTACTAACAAGTTTTTTATTTTTTTCTTGTTGATTTATTTTATTGTTTATTTTATTGTACTAAAATAAACCTCGCATGCTAAATTTAACTTTGACGTTAGAATTAGTTGCATTAAATCGACATAGAAACCCATTCAATTCTTCGCATGTTTAGGGAAAATATTGTTTGCATAACATTTTCATCGTTCTACTATCGCGCGTATTAGAAAGTCATTCGATATCTTAGTAGAGGCCGCTAATGTGCGGGCGGCGTTGGGTGTTCTTTGTGAACTTCCCAACACGTACCCTCACCCCTTACTTAGAACCTCGGTTTTCCGGATGTCCAAAACCGTTGGCGCACGAGAGTCGTTCAATACACGATATCCGATAATGTCGGTATCGGTATCAAATGCAAAGGGACGAGCACAATAAACTCTGACATCGGAAATGGGCCATACTTTGTGCATGGCCCACTACGACATAGAGTGGGTTCGAACGGGCCCGAACTTCCATAAAGTTCGGTGGCGACTCCACTTCGATTTAAATTTCAATTCGATCCATTCTCATATGGAGATTCATTCGCCTCCCCATACCCGCGCGTGGCCGCGTCGGGGTGGACCTATGTCATGTCCACAATTTGGTGACTCCGCTGGGGATTAACAGATGCGTGACTTACCATCGGCATCCTCAGGGTGAGACTCAAATAGAAATCATTTGACTAGTACAATACGCGTTTTAGTTTTACGGTTCATGCATAACCCTATATTTTCCCGGGCCGGTACTCGCGAACGACGTCCCACTATACCGTGATGTACTCCAATATGGATATGTCAAACGTGTCCATAGCAGATTCGTATGGGTTTCGCGGAATGTTCTAAGCTCAACTCGACTTAGAGTGTCCGTCCCGATTCACGTCTAGGCTATGTGCACTGGTATAGACCCTTTATAGACCGACCGAGACTTAGTGTATAGAAACTCTGGATCAATTGACCGCCGCACTGGCCAAGATCGAGACCCAATTGACCGCCATCCGAACCGACCAGACATCCCTCGCCACTCGTGTGGGCGCCATGGAGAAGGGGATTCCTCCTGCTGGATCTGAGCTCACCGGGCCCATAGCTGAATTTATCAGCGTTGTTCGCATGCTCGAAGAACAGGTTCACCTGTCAACGAACAACTCAATCCACACTGAAAATGGCCGTTCCTATTCGCCTTTGAATGACGAGCTACCTGCTAACCTCAACCTCTCCGGAATTCCGATGTTTGAGGGTACTGAAGACCCGGTCTACCACATCCGGGCTTTCAAAGAATTTATGGCTGTCAAAGGGGTGAAGTCCACAATGTTTAAGCACCTATTTGCTTCCTCCCTCGAGAAGCACCACAAGGCCTGCTACTACAGGCTCGATTCCAAGAAGTATAAGACTTGGGATGATGTGGCGACTGAATTTGCTCTGAATTACGCTGATAATACCGAGATGCAGACTACAATACGTACTCTGGAAGTGATGGCCCAAGAGCCCAAAGAAGGGTTCACCAAATATCTCCAAAGATGGCGGGCCGAGAGTGTGAAGCTGGTTGATAACCCCAGCGAGAAAGTGCTAGTGGAGGCATTTGTCAAGAACCTCATCCCTTCCTACCGGGTCCATCTCCGGTATGCTATCATCCCCAACTTTGCCACCCTAACTGAAATGGGTACAAGGATCGAGGACGACTTACGGTTAGAGAGCCTGACTAAGGCCTCTACCAAGGGCTATCAAGGGGCCAGTTCGACTATGAGCAAGCCCACACCTGCAGCTGCAACCCGCAGCATTTTCGATGAGGTCAATCTACTGGATACCTCATCCAAAAAGAATGCTCCAAATCGGGTATTCACAGATATAAGGACTACCTATACCTACGCCTTGCAAAGGCTATCTTTAAAGGGCCTGATTCAACCAAGAGGCCCAACTCAAGAAGTTCTAGTGGAGAAAAGGTCCAAAAGTTACAATGCCCAAGCCTACTGCCAGTATCATCGAGGTAACGGGCATGACACGGAAAAATCCTGGAAACTGAAACATCTTATCCAAAATCTGATTGAGAGTGGGAAAATCCCGTTGCCCGGAGACAAGCCGAGTAACAAAGAAAACCCGTTCAGTTCCCATGCTATATTCACTGGAGAGGTAATCGACTGCTCTCACCTCATTTCCCCTTTTATCCCACAAATTAACGGGATATGGTTCGATGATGAGGAGGATGTGTACCTAGCCAAAGGGAAAGCTATCCCCATCACCAGTGAAGAGGTCCGAAAAGCTAAGTCCAAAGCCTTAGCCACTAACCACCTCGCCACCGCTGGGCGCTCTACTCCAACAACCGTCACTGAACCTGCCAGGACGGAATCCACTCTTGAGGAACCAAGCAACGACACAGCTTTGGTCCCACAATTGAAGAGGGTTCGAGCTGACCTAACCATATGGCAACTTCTGGTTAGCTCGCAAGCACATCGAGAAGCACTGACCAAGGCTCTCGATGAGATCAAGGTTGACTCACAGGTTACCCCCGCGGAAATGGTAGCCACTATCATGCCCTACCTCAAGGGCAAGCCCAAGGAAGAAGGCCCACTCATCACCTTCTCCGAGTCCGATCTTCCACCATTTGGGGCCGCCTATAACTTGGCCTTGTACTACCTCCCGATGACCTTAATTGATGACGGATCTGCCGTAAACGTCCTTCCCCTAAGGACCGCAAAGGCCCTCGGTATCACCGAGACCGACTATCTCCCGACGGCGCAGACTATCCAGGCCTTCGACGGAACCCCAAAGCCGGTTGCCGGGGGCGTTAAACTTACAATAATAACTGGCCCAATCGAAAAAGAATTGGAGTTTCAGGTGATCGATGTCACCTCGTCCTTCAACCTATTGCTCGGGAGGCCTTGGATCCATGCGTTCAGGGCCGTGACCTCTACCCTTCATTGAAAGGTCAAAATGCCTCTTCAAGGCGATGTCATCATGTTAGAAGCAACCCCCATAACCGTGGCCATCTGCAACGCCACGGGTCGGGCCGACCCACGAGGAATTGATTTCGTGGGTATGATCGAAGAAGAGTATCTCTTCAGGCCTTACTTCACCACTAGCATCGATACGATGCTACAAAACTTGGGCTACTTACCGGGGGCTACCTCGAGACCCTATCTTCCAGCTGGGAAGATCATCGAGGTCCTGAACGATGGCGAATCACAATTCGGCTTGGGGTATGCTATAACCCCGGGGAACGTGGTCCGGGCCGGTATTCAGAAGGCCACCAACCTCATCAAGGGTACCTACTTGGGCCCTTATAGCCTAAAACTAACTGACTACTTCGTCACTCCTGTATTTGGGGCTATTCAAGTGGGTCTCTACCAACCCACCATCACATATCTCGAGACCGAAACGGCTCGGGAATGCAATTTCATCCCTGATGACATATTCGCCCTCGTCCAGACAGAATCCAAAGAGGGCGCCGATGATGCTGAGCCCGTGCTGGGGCTCCTATTCGGGGAAGACAAGGTCATCCCCGCTCCTAAAGAAGATATGGTCAACCTGATCCCTCGCAGCAACCGGTTTGACCCCACAAAGCTGATCTCCGAAGTTGGGGTAAACACCGGGAAGAGGGCCTGAAGGAAGACCATCAAGTGGACCGACAGCCAAGGGCGGATCTACAAGCTAACCACCGGCAAAGGAGACATGATGGATACTGAGTCCGAGTCCGAGTCAGAGTCAGAGTCAGAGTCAGAGTCGGAGTCTGAGTCCAAGTCTAGAGGGTCTGGTGCTAGAGTCCAATCTGTAACCCCTATTCCCTTAGCCACTGGAGTCTCGGGGCCTTTCCCGAGAGCAATCCATATCCCGACACTGACCAACGATCAAATGGCCGCTCTATTCGAGCTATTCTCAAAATTTACTATTAATAATAATAACGAAAACCGTTCTGCTTACGACTTGCCTTATTTCCAAAATTCTTTCAATTTAAAAAATTTTATATGCAATGAGATTGAGAAACCCGACGAATAGGTACCTCTTCCTCCGCATCTGATCGAGCAACTCGAGCAAAGGGAATACCGAGACCCGGTAATTGAAGAAACTGAGTCCATTAACGTGGGAACCACTTTGGAGCCCCAGATGCTTAAGTTGGGCCTATCCTTAGATCCCGAGGAGAGAAAACAATTCACGGACCTCCTCCAAGAATTCAAGGACGTCTTCGCATGGTCCTACAAGGACATGCCGGGGATAGACCGGGAAATAGTTGAACACCATATACCCATCAAAGATGGGTGTAAACTGGTAAAACAAAAGCTCCGAAGAATGAGGCCCGAATGGTCTCTCAAAGTTAAAGAAGAAGTCGACAAGCAGTTCAAAGCGGGCTTTATACAAGTGTCTGAATATCCAGACTGGGTTGCGAACATCGTGCCGGTACCCAAGAAGGACAACAAGGTGCGGGTATATATGGATTTCCGGGACCTTAACAAGGCCAACACAAAAGACGATTTTCCGTTACCACACATCGATATACTGGTGGATAACACAGCTGATCATGCTCTTCTAACATTCATGGACGGGTATGCTGGATACAATCAGATCAAAATGGCAGAAGAGGCTATGAGTAAGACCACTTTCATTACACCTTGGGGTACTTACTGTTACACCGTTATGCCATTTGGGCTTATCAACGCCGGGGCCACTTATCAACGAACCGCCACCACCTTATTACACGATATGATGCATAAGGAAGTGGAGGTTTATGTGGACGAGATGATCGTCAAGTCCAAAGACCGAAGCGGGCACATCTCGGCCCTAAGAAAGTTCTTCACCAGACTGCGTAAGTACAATATGAGGCTGAATCCTCAAAAGTGCAGTTTCGGGGCAACATCGGGCAAATTACTGGGCCATATCGTTAGCCAACGCGGCATCGAGGTCGACCCAGCTAAAATAAAGGCCATCACCAAGATGCAGCCACCCAAAACCGAAAAAGAAATAAGGGGGTTCCTCGGGAAAGTCCAATACATTAACCGGTTCATTTCAAAGTTAACCATGGTATGCGAGCCCATTTTCAAGAAACTGAAGATAGGAGAGCGGGTACTATGGGATGATAAATGTCAAACGGCTTTTGACACAATCAAGGAGATTCTGTCTGCTCCGCCGGGATTAATGCCACCTCAACCCGACCTGCCTTTGTCGTTATACCTAACAACGATCGAGACAGCCATGGGGGCTATGCTGGCCCAGACAGCCGATTCGGAAGAACGGGCTATTTACTACATCAGCAAGAAGTTCCTAGAATACGAGTGTAAGTACACAATGCTTGAAAAGACGTGCCTAGCTCTGGTTTGGGCCACTAAAAAGCTCCGGCACTACATGCTTAGCCACGAAGTACATTTTCTATCCAAGATCGATCCTATCAAGTACTTGTTCGAGAAGCCCATCCTTAACGGTCGGATGTCCAGATGGACTTTGATGCTAGCAGAATTTGACCTCAAGTTCGTACCATTAAAAGCCATCAAAGGTCGGGTAGTGGCAGAATTCCTTGCCGATAGTCCGATATCTGAAGAGGGCCACACCGATACTTGGGCCTTTCCTGATGAAGACATATTCCATACCGACACCGAAACATGGGATTTGTATTTTGATGGAGCATCCAACTTCCGAGGATTTGGGGTCAGAATTATGTTAATCTCACCACAAGGGGAGCACACCCCGTTATCGATCAAATTGAACTTTGACGTGACCAACAACGCAGTCGAATATGAAGAATGCATTCACGGGTTGCAAGCCGCCGCTGATTTAGGGGTAACGAATCTCAGGGTCCACGGTGACTCATCGCTGGTCATCAATCAAGCGCTCCAAAAATGGAAAACTCGGAACGCCAATCTCATGGCTTACCAAGCACGAGTAAGGGTTCTAGAGAAACAATTCCAGAAGGTGGAATATATCGATCTGCCCCGAGAGGAAAATCAATTTGCAGATGCACTTTCCAAATTAACATCTTTACTGAATATCCCGGAACACCTAACCAGCATGCCAATCTGTGTTGAAAGACGGTCCGAACCGGCCTATATCCACGCCATCCAGGATATCGAGATAACTGACCCAGAACCTTGGTATCAGGCCATCCTGACCTACTTGAAACTGGGACAGTGTCCCCCGGGAACTGAAAACCGGGCCAAGAAGGCCTTGCGAAGATTTGCGACCCAATTTGTTCGCACGGACGACGGGCAATTATACAAAAAGACGGCACATGGGACTCTCCTCCTGTGTATCGATAAAGTACAGGCCGAAAAGGTTATGGCCGAGGTACACGATGGTGAAAATGGTCTGCATATGAACGCCCATATGCTAGCCCGAAAAATCATGAGGCTCGGATATTATTGGAACACCATGGAAACGGACTGTCAATTATACGTCAAACACTGCCATAATTGTCAGATTTTCGCTAATGTACAACATATGCCATCTTCCCCATTGTACACCATGACGTCCCCGTGACCATTTTCGACGTGGGGCATTGACATAATTGGAAAGGTGCACCCTTCCGGGACGAGAGGTCATTGCTTCATTTTGGTGGCCATCGTCTATTTCACCAAATGGGTCGAAGCTGAGTCATATCGCATCTTGAACGCCAAGCATGTGGCCAAATTTATCCAGAATAAGATCATATGCCGATACGGGATCCCACACGAGTTTATCAGTGATCACGGGACCCACTTCCAAGCTGAAACCACTGCATTACTAGCAAAATACAAAATTCAGAGGCATACATCTTCACCCTACCATCCCCAAACCAACGGAGCGGTAGAAGCGGCTAACAAAACAATTGTCACCATACTTAAAAAGATGGCTGAGAATTATCTGAACTGGCCCGACGAAATACCTTTTGCTCTCTGGGGATATCGGACATCAATTCGCACCGCGACCGGGGCAACTCCATATTATTTGACATATGGAATGGAGGCGGTCCAACCGGTCGAGCTAGAAGTGCCATCCCTAAGGATTTTACTTGAAAGCCAAGTACCTGAAGCAGATTAGGTCCAAGCCCGATACGATTCGCTAGTTCTCTTAGATGAACGGCGATCCTGGGCCCTCAACAATATCCAGATATATATCAAAAGAGGATCCAAGGGGCTTTCAACAAAAGAGTTAGGCCCAGAAACATCAAAGAAGGGGATCTAGTCCTAAAATCGGTCCGTGCCTTACTACCGGTTGACCCAAGAGGAAAATTCAAACCCAATTGGGCTAGGCCGTACTTAGTAAAGAAAGTTCTATCAGGAGGAGCGGTGATGCTGACAGACCTGGATGGAAACGAGTTCGTCAACCCGACCAACTTGGACCAGTTGAAGCGCTACTACCCATAAACCTTATCTCAATGTCATTTGCAAAAAGTTTAAGCGCTACTACCCATAAACCCATAAATTTTCAAAAATTATAAGCAAGTCAATAAGTTAGAATTAATTATTCTACTGTCGCACATGTCGAACTAATAGTCTTCATGTATTTCAAAAATTGCAAAAATCGTATTTTGAACTACGTTTGGTTTGATTCCGTTAATTGTGGATACGTAGGCAACCCCTCAAAAGGGTACAACCACTGCAATAATGAAAAGACGAGAACGGTATTCACTAATATGTCTTTTATTAAAATCCCGATAAACTCGTGCATCTTGCCCTTCCTACCAGCAAGCACTCAAAAGAAAATCACACCGCAAAGATAATAATAATACATAAATAATAAAACAAAGGAGACTAATATTCGTGCATCTTGCCCTTCCCTTTGTCCTTTGGGTCGCGTGGAGCCCGAGTTCGCCGGGGCGGGGACGAGCGTTCCCGAATCACGAGGGGAACCTCCTTAGCTCGAACCCGTTTCTTCGACAACGAGTCTTAAGCTATTGTCCCGGTCCAAGCCGAGCCCGTACATGTTCGGGTAGCCTGTCTCGCGGGCCAAGTCGGTCCTGCACTGTTAGTCTTGGGCCAAGTCTCCTTTCCAAGTCAGTCTGGGGGCCCACTTTCCCCCGCGCACCTCTGGCACTA
This sequence comes from Agrostemma githago, assembly GCA_958450325.1. NCBI lineage: Eukaryota > Viridiplantae > Streptophyta > Magnoliopsida > Caryophyllales > Caryophyllaceae > Agrostemma > Agrostemma githago. The sequence goes on along the minus strand of OY288254.1, from coordinate 16,521,335 downwards.
GGTCCTTCAGCTTGAGTCCTAGACTTCTTTCTCTGACCTGAAATTAGACGGACCAGGGTAGCCGGAGTGTCTCCTTCGTCAAAGAAGCCCTTATTGTCTTTAACTCGCTCCCTCCGCAGCAGATCAAAAGCTTCATCGACTTTCAGAGCAGCTCGGACTTTGGCATTATCTACTTTAGTCCACTTCACATAGGAGTCTGAAACCCAGATTGAGTGACGAGATTTGGGAATAGGCCAAGTATGCCGGGTGTACCATATTTGCATCCAAGTATTGCACATCACGTCTGTCAGTTGGGTTGATTCACTCACAACTGCTTCAACCTCCGGGATTCTCTGGGTCCAACCATACTGCCTTAGTATGCGATCGGGGTAAAGATGGATCGTCTGCCGGAAAGACAAGATCACTTGGTAACGAGCCTTGTCCCTCGGATCCAAGCCTGTCCAAACATAGATGGGCCACCACGGCACTACCGATCGAATCAACGGGCCGCTGTGAAAAGACAACACCTCGTCCCAATACTTTCGAGTAATCTAGCGAGAAAAATTGATAGCCCGCCTCCTTGTCATCAACTGATTATGACGGTAGTTGCTCGAGTAAAGGGGAGGATCTATCACTGATAACCTCTCATATAGCCAAATCTGAAAAAAAGGAAACAAAATATGAGTTCACGAGACAAAATAAACGTCCGCCTAAGGGCACTCGATCGAGTGCCTAGGGGTCACTCGATCGAGTGGCACCTCTGGAAACGAACAGGGGCTTTTTTACGAGGGCACTCGATCGAGTGCCAGGGTGACTCGATCGAGTGCCCACTGCAGCAGGAAAATTGCGAAAAAAAATCAAAAATCGAAAATCGAGAAAATAAAAATGAGGAAAAATCCGAAATACCTGCAGTAAACGGGTACTCCCGGTCAAGCGAACTGACGAATCCCTCTTGCGGTTGTCTAAACCTTGGATGATTTCACCCGTGATAAGCCAAGCCGGACTATGCTCCGTCTCCATCAGGTCAACCACGGTTAAAAGACGGGCATTACCCATGCATGACAATAGATCCATGTGACCTTCAAAAGCATAAACATGAAGCATACAAAAGGAGAAGGCCCTACGGTTGTGAACCGGCCTGACCCGGACATCATGAGGATTCATAAATTTCTCGGCCAAGTCGATCAAGGAAATATTGCCGTCCTCCATCATGCGAGATACTTCATTGTGGGAAAGTCCTAAAAACTCCCTTAGCTTTCTTCTTGGGTCATAGACCGAAAACGGTACGGCAGGACGAAGTGTCAGGTTCCATCCTCCCACAGCAGCAATCTCCTCAGGTAAAGGGCAAATCTCTCCTCGAGAAAAGGCAAAAACATGATATGTATCGTCCCAATAGGACAAGCAAGCATCAAGAAAATAGCGGTCAACCTGCATCTGACGGAACGAATACAGCTGAGTAATACCCGTCTGATTCAGAGCCACCCTATCCGTGTCCCTAAAGCGGCGGGACCATTCTTGCAGCATCGCGGTCAATCGATCAATCCCCATGGCTAAAATTCTTGAAAGGAATAAAGGGTTTTCTTTTTGAGAAATGTAGAATTGTGAGGAGGTTGTGAAGAAAATCTAGACAGGGAAGGGCTATATATAGCATCCACCCTACAACCAACTTTCCATATCTCCTCAGTGTAGTAGGATAGTTGGGAGATCGAGGGGTTAAGCTTCACCTAGTTACTAAGGTCGGTCCACGCTCTCGTGTCAAAGACAAAGTCCGCACTCTCGTGTCAAAGGCTAAACCCGAATACTCATGCAAGATATTACCCAATACACAAGGATTCAACCACAAATCAATTACACAATGAGAAGATGAAAACAAGCATGAGAAGCATGGCCACTACAACTCAAACAAGCAACTCAACAAACACTTGGTGTGCTTAACATGTGACTAGTGACAAAGGATTCATCTTTACCCTCAATCAAACCCTAATTACCCATAATCCACACTTAATCCCCTTACTAACCCCACAAAAAGTTTACTCACACATAATGAAACTAACCCTAACCATAACAAGAGAAATCAACACAAACAACAAAACATTCACAATGGAAATGAAACTAGCAAGAACAAGAACAATAATCAAAGATTGAAACTTGAAAGATTAAACTAAGATTAAGAGTAAAGAGAATAAGAAGATTATACCTACTAACAAGAGGATGAAAAGATAAGAACTTGTATTAATAAGAAAAACCCAAATAAATCTCCCAAGTTGTCAATCTTGGATGAGTCTTGAAGAATTCCCTTAATACAAGGATTACAAACTAGATTAAAATAAGTTTAATTAAAGATTAAGGAAAGATTAAACTAATGAGAGGAGGAACTCTATCTAGGGTTTAGTCTAATGTAAGATGTGCAAAAGTGCTTAAACAATACAAAGGGAGGGTATTTATAAGGTTACAAGAGCAAAGGAATAGAAAGGAGTGGCGCGGGCCTGAACTGGGTTCATCCCGACCGGGATGAGGGTCGTCCCGACCGGGATGGGTTGGTCCCGACCGGGATGGACTTGGTCCCGACCGGGATGGACTTGGTCCCGACCGGAATGGACTTGGTCCCTACCGGGATGGACTTGGTCCCGACCGGGATGGCTTGACACTAGGGCTTCTTTGTTTGCACTTCATCCCGACCGGGATGAGGGTTGTCCCGACCGGGATGTGTTGGTCCCGACCGGGATGGCTGGTCAGAGTCGGATCTTTGTTTGCTCTTCATCCTGACCGGGATGGCCACTCATCCCGACCGGGATGGGTCTTGTATGCCTCCAATATGATCTCAAAGGTCCCTATTTGCACTTCATAGGCTTCTCATCGATTCTCGGTGCTCGGGATCGAGTCTAAGGGGCTCGGGAATGGGTCCCAAGGGCTCGGGATCAAGTCTAAGCTACCGAGTGATCGTCGCTTCTCTTCGTTGGCTCCAAATGTGCCGGAAACGAGTCAGAATCATTCCTTTACTCCAAGATTGGTCTTAGGAACCTAAAACAAACTAGAAGGAGCGTAAGTAGACTCGAAAACACGCCTGACTTCCCAGAATCCCATGTAACTCTTCATTCCTCCTCACCTTTATCCCTATGTATCTCTTGGCTCCCCTCTGATCCATCAACGTCCGATTTTTCGCAATTGCTTCCTTCCATCTTTCATAACATACAAATTGATAAGTATTCAGTTTATTAAACCTTGTTTTGTGAAATTTTATAAATAGATTTTTTTGTCTTAAATACCATTGTTCGGGGTTATGAGAGGTCATGTCAAATAATTCGTTGATATATAATGGTACGAGATTATTCAATTGTTAGTTTATGATTGTAGACACCCAGATTTGGACCTAGTGGCTGCAGGAGTGCCCAACGAACACCCGATGATGATCGGACTGTAACAGGACACAATTTTACGATATTTTATATGGTTTTTCTATAGAACGAATCAAATAATTACTCGAAAAAATTAATTCAACATCAAAACGGTCTTAGTCGTGTCAATATGGTCGCGTCGACACTAATTAGAGTCAATTCCGACACCGGGGCTCTGAATTGGTCCCGAAACACGCAAAGTCAAACCTGACTCAGCGCGTCAGGCCGAGCAAGCCTCAAGACGCGCGCCCGAGGCCCATCGGTGCAGAACGCGCTAGGCCACGGGAGGAACACTTAATGCCCAAGCAACATAAGATTACGTATAATCTCCGATTTGGAAAGTTTTCAAGTCGGATCTTCAATATTTCAACCGCCTCCCTCCAGGCGCCTTAGAATTGCACCGCCTCAACTCAGGCACCCCAATCCTGGGTCACAAGCCTCCAGGCACCTAAGATCTCAATTTGAACTATGAGAAAAACTATAAATACCTCCCTTCTCCGCTCACTTTGAAACAATTCACAAATTCATCTCCCCCTCCTCGCTACGAGCTCCTTGCTCTTTTTTAGTGTCGTACTCTGACATTAGGCACGATTGTAACACCCGCTATTTTTCCTAGCACTTTTATTCTTTCTGTTAGGACTCCGTCTTAACTCTGTCACTTTTCGGCCTCATATTTCATCACTTTACTAAGCTCTATTTTAATTTTTGAGTTTAATGATTTTTATTTTTAATTTTAAAGATTTTAATTCTTTTTAAATCCATTTATTTGGTTCTTCGTAAACTAATTAATTTTCCGCGAGGAATTCTATTTCTATTCGGATTGACGTTTTTAAACTCGGATTTAAGTTATTCCTTTGCCTAAAAATGTTTGAATACGTTTATATAATATTTTCAACTAGTAAATATTTTTATTTACAAGTATTTAGTCGTTAATAATTTTATTACGAAGCTTCGCGAATAATTACTTTCTTACGCGAGGTTTACTCGAATTGCTTTGAAATGCCTTTAACTATTTTACTATTCTTCTTTTTATCAATTTATAAATCATTTGAGACCTTTTCCTCATATTTTGGTCCGACGAAGCTTCTTGTCGCAATTTAACTACGTTTTACTAACACGTTTCATTTTATCACTTTAAACCGTAAACATAAGATTCTTTTCTTGTCATTGAATTGAGGCTTTAATACTCAAACTTTTCATTCCTTCCCTTATCCTTTTTGGCCGGTCAACCTATGCTAATAAGCACATTGGATTCTTCATCCACCTTAATTCCATTTATGCTCATTTAACTTTAGTAACCTCCTCCTCATTTACATTCATTTGTGCATTTACAAAAAATTGTTGTTACAACATCTTTTTTTTCTTTCCTTGTGGCCGAGCCTTTCTCCCTCCTCCCTAGGCATATTTTTGTTTAATTCGAGTCCTAATCGTCTCATATTCATCGTCGAATCAATCCTCTTTCCAATTCCTTCGTTAAGGTAATAATCGATGTCGTTTTCGATCATTATTTACCTTGATTTTTAGCTTTTCTCGTGGTATTTTTCTGCCATGATTTTTATATATATTGTAGGATTCGTGGATGATCCCGAGGCTGACGAGTATATTATCGATTCTGATTTGGACTAGAGGTAACGTCGATGTTACTCGGTATTTCATGATTTTAATTGTGTATTTGCATGTATATATTTTTATGTTTTATTTTGACAATATATGTATTTCACCAAATCTGGAAAATTTTTAAAAGTTGAAAATTTGCATGTTTCGGTATTTTTATCGCTTTTACGAGATTAACGATTAAAATGTTATATTAATTTGTAAAATCATAATATTCGGCCTAAACATGTAATATATGTTTATATTATGTAAAATTGATATTTTTGATGATTTATAATAATTTAGGATTTTTCTGATATTTTAAATATCGATTATTGAATTATTACCGTTTACGGACAAAAACGATTAAAAGCCGATTTTTAGTTCTAGTACCTAAACATTTTATTTTAATCTGATTTTTGACGTGGTGAAACTTTATGATGAAATAGAATTTTCTGAATTTCTTTTATAATTTTCAGAATATTTAAGTGGATGAATTATTTAATCACTTTAAATCATCGTTTATCGTTAAAACCGTGTTTGTCGTTTAAATTCTCGATTTCTTGTCTTTGGTTTAAATCTGAAAAAAATTATGGTTCTGATGATTTCATATTAAAATGTATTTTTATGATTTTTAGTGCTTTAATAAAATGTTAGGAACGATAAGTTTATTAATGAAATCGTTAATTGTGAAAACGGGTTTAAATGACGGTTTTGTTGGAATTTGTTGAATCTGGAATTTTGGAAAAAAAATCTGGAAAATTTATATTCTGGAAAATCATGATTTTTAAGTCTAATAATAATTTTTGGATATTAATACTTAAATCGTTTTGTAATTACTATTTTTATTAATCGTTATTGTCGAGATTAGACGATTAACGAGAAAACCCTTTAAATACCGAGTTTTAAGATTCTGGAAAATTTTCTTTTCTGGACAGAGTGTCCATAAATATATTTTAAAAATTTTACGTAATTTTTTTACTATTTATTAAAGTCTTTAATTAATAATTATTGATTTTCGGACAAATTGTGCTTTATCGTTAAAATTCTTCGCCTTACCTAAAAGAATTATTTTTCCAGCAATCTTGGAAGTATTTAAATCTGAAACTTTAAGATTTAAATCATCCCTTAACATATTCTAAATATATTTAATGGTTTAATTAAATAAAAGACGTTAAAAGATTTAATTTGACATTTTTGCGGTAAAATCCTATTTATAAATTGTATTGTCGAAACTAATAATAATTAGGGAATTTTAGTTTTGTAAATTTTGAAAAACACCCTGATTAGTAGTATTAAAGTAATCAAGACATTTCTAATCATTTTATAAACACTTGTGTGATATTTCAATATTTTCATTAACTCAAATGTTCTCGTTTTAAGAATTAATATCGTTAAGGCCGAAAGTACTAGTTTTATAAATCTATATTGTTTACTAAAAATTTTGTATTAGTTTAAACTAATATTTTGCTATTTTCATATGGAAGTTTCCTAAAATAGAAAGTTTCCTCTTTCGGAAAGTGGTTCTTTTTCCTTTTGTTCTCTTATGGTTTATATTATTGAATACATCTTTTAATTATCGATAATGACTTGTTTTGGAGTTATGGAATAAGAAAAAGTGTGGGTTTAGAGTAATATAGTCTGGGCTGTACGTTTTGCCATCAACTATAAAGCTGGTGTGTCTATGTTGAGACACATTGTTCGTTGAACTGAGCATGGTTTGTGTTCAGGAGGGTGTATGTTTACCTTAAACTTAGATATCGCATCGTGTAAGTCGCGTCGGGTTGAACTGGATATGGTTTGTATCCAGGAGGGGTGTGCACTACTTAAGCCAGGACCTCGCTGCACGCAGTCCTGTTATAGTTGAGTTGCCTAGTTAGAGACCAAAGTCTGATTTGTTTTGACTAGGTTCTCAAAACTAGATTTTAGTATTGTCCTAGTGAAAGTCTAGATTCTACATTAATCCTATCCATAACGCCATTTTGATTATTCTATTTATTATCGATATAAATTGGTTTGCAGGTTGGCAAATATTTTTATGTTTTCTTCGGTAACCCATTTTTATTATATTATTTCGATACGTGAAGTTTTTCACTGAAATCTTATTTTCATTATAATGTTTTACTGTTTTCATTTTTACTATTTTTCTATAGTAGTAATTACAGTTTTAAAATCCTGTCATACGGCTGGGAGAAAGTTGACGTTGCTCCCCACTGATTGTGGCTGTTATGTTTTAACATGGCAGGTATACATGTTCCGGGTGTGGGCTAGCGAGTAGTGTGGATCCTGCTTATTTATTTTAATAATTATGTCTTATGGATTGTTCAAACCCCTTTCGTGGATTGTTTTAAATTTTGGCCATTTTATTTAAGGCTTATTGTTTGACTTTACCATTTTAATTTTTCTAAGACATAGTTACAGCGTGTTTTAATCCCGACTCTACAGTGTTTCCGCCACTGTATCGCGTTAGAATTTCTAGGGGATTACAACGATCCACTAGATCGTTTTTTCTCCGATCCGCGAATCAACACTACTCTTCGTAGTTCCTCGAGTCATTGGCTCGATACGAACGAAAGAGGGCACCCGTGTTTGACTAGCCGACTCAAGCCTACCGTAGCGAAGCTTTGCCGAAATTGCCGCAGGAAAGCTAGGAGGATCCGCCGATAGAAGTCGTATCGTCACTAGGTTGTTATCTAAACACAACTTTACATTCCTTACCTTTAATTTTGCTTTTCGATAACCTCGAGTCCGACTCATGTGGATACTAAATCTACGACGCGACGTGAACATACGTAACGTCCACAACTTCAACCAAAATCACTAAAACACCTTAACTAAACCCGAGTAGTCATGAGATCCATTCTCAACCATCTACGCACCGTGTCTTGTTTAGTTTACACTTCGATGGTGCAACTCCTCACTATGTGATTTACTTACATTTCGCGTTTACCGCTTTCGTATGATTTACTGCTTTTGCGACCTTATAATCGCATGTTAAATCACCTAATACGGAATTCAAAACGTAAACAAGCTAAAACTGAACAAAGCGGTGGTCGGGTTCCACATATTAATCCCGATGCTCACCCCTCATACGTGGTTCGACGCATCCTTATTTATATCCAGTCGACGCAACTTAAGAAAAATACCAGGTAAGGTATACCCCGAGAATGACTAATATCTGTATTATCACATCAAAACTGGTTTGCTAATACATATAATATCTAGTACTCTCTACTCTCCTACGTGCATCTTTACGTGGCCTGCTTGTCACGTGAAATCGCATGCAAAGAATGTAAAAGCAATTACTTTGACGACAAAAGCTTACTTGCCCTTGAACAACCGACGTAGCAAAGACATAGGATTAAAACAATGGATGTTATCGTACTTTCGCCACAATTAAGGAACGAAGTTATCAGCCCACCGATTGATTAGTATAGGCCACCACGTGCGGGCGGGATTGGGTGTTGACGTCTATCGAACGTTGGCTTCTCAATAAGTACCCTCACCCCTTACTCAGAACCTACGGTTTCTGGATGGCCGAAACCATTGGCAATGAGAGTCATTCTAGACATGGAATGCTTAAGGGTACAAGTCTTTATCTTTAGGTCCTATGTCACTCAACATTGAGCCGACTAAGAATTAAAGTTGACTTCAACAGTGTCCGAGTTCTCAAAATTACTCGGTGGCGACTCCACAAATCGGCAACGAATTCGGTTCACTAAAAAGATCGTCATACCAAACATATCGACCTTTAAACATTTACAACCACGTCTAGATCGATTCCAACAGAAACACAGATGTCCCTACGTCCGTCCAGTATAACTCAAATCGTCAACCAACTCGAGGTCTGACACATCGCCCCGAACGTGAGATCGGATCGGCCCCGGGACGTGAACGAGCCTAGCGACGACAGGCCGTGTGGGTGGCCACCGCGGTCGGGTGCGCGCAGGCGAGCGATGTGGGTGAGCGTCCACAGTTTGGCGACTCTGCTGGGGATTTGGAAACAAGTTTCCAGCGGTGGTGTAACCCGAACGATGTCGGTGAATCCCATTTCCTAGTTCCTTTTTTGTGGTCACTACAGGTTTTGGCCCTCAAAAGCCCACCCTAACGAATTTTAGGACCACTCGACCTTCTCGCGGTAAGAGTCCCAGACTGGACTCCCGGACAGACCCTCAATTGACGTTCCGGCCATCCAAGGTAGTCATGCATTCCGTGAATATACCAAGCGAACTGCACTGAGCGAACGAGACGATGCTCACCTCCCCCGGTGACCCGTCGTGTAACAACCCAGATTTTCGATGACTTAAATTAATAGATAATGCGGAAAGTTATCTAAGTCTTTTAATTAAAATTATATCAGAGTGTAAATAAATCTGGATCGCTACGGATCCTTACAATAAACGACTATTAATTACATAGTCTTGATTCACTTAGTACAGAATATAGATTGTATTTTATACAAACATATTATTAAATCTCTCTCGCTCGATTCCCTAACATCATAGACCTGCATAAAAATAATACGGTGGACGCTGAGCGGGACAGCAACCAAGCCGTTCATCTAACATCACCTCAAACACATATGACAACCATGTGAATAACAAATAATATGCTTACAAAAATATTAAAAGATATCATGTAACAGATAGTTTCCTTTAATTCAATTAATCAACATGTGAGGTGATGAAAACGATAAAGTTTAAAAGATGGGACATTGACAGCCATTTGATTTAAAAATCATTTTTCACGTAAACATATAATAAACATACGAGTCGTGGCTCCTAGTATCACTGCTACATCCTATTGGCTTGCATGTCACCAATAGAAGTAACCGTGTTACCGACTCGTAGACCGAATCAATCTTATGAGGTTTACATCTCACCCATAAAGCTCAATTGGACCCGAACTTCTATTATATTATACGTTTATTCAGACGGGGCTATGGGCTGAAATGAAAGCTGATGATTACATTTTCTGCATCATCAAGAGGGAACCCACAGTTTTCAGAATCCTATTCTGCCCCCGCTACCTAGGTGGGAATACTGATCAAGTATTTGTCTATACATGCGCACATACCCAACGCAGACTCTTGAAATGCAGCTCTCACTGCCGTAGGACGACTACCTTAAACACTAGGTCGACTCTCGGACCGCAGCCTCCGAGTCTGCTTTTCATTACAAGTGTAGTCGAAACACCACGCATGGTAGGATCCAACACAAGCTATTCGTCCCAGACTCGCATCGTAAACTTTATATAAAAGTCGCCCGTGAACAAGTAGTACTTTATTTGGTGACCTTTAATAACTGGTCGGACTCATTTCAAATAGTCAAATCCTCAAATACTTACGTTCAGTGTGACAACGTTATAATTTAATCCTCAAGTGTCACCGGAAACATCATATCCCAAATATCGTATAATATTTTTAAAGTATTAAATTCTTTAAAATGAAGTTTTATATAAAAAAATTTAAGGTATAATAGTAATAATAAAATGATATTTTAAAATTTATAGTTTCTGAAAAATGTAAAAGTTTATAAAAAAATATAAATTAATTTGTACTTAATCAATTTACAAAATTTTAACGTGAAATTATTTTTTTAATATTTATAAATATCGTGTAAAATTTTCGGAATAAAATAAATCCACTTATTTTAGAAAATGAAATTTATAAATTTCTACCTATATAAAAATAATAAGTGAAGTTTTATTAAAATAAAACATTTTACAAGTTACTAATTTACTCTATTATTATAATATATAAACAAATGTAAAAGTACTACAGAAAATTAAATATGATCAAAATTACTACTATACAAATATAAAGTACATAGAATAAACATACATAGCAAATAGAAGTAAATCAATAAAATACAAAGACAATGATATAAGTAAATTTTATTGTTTTAAGTTCTTTTATTCATTTTCTCAATTTTTCATATAAACAAAAATATAAAGGTGATAAATAAATAAATTAAACAAGTGATAATTTGGTCAAGTTGAATTTAGTCATAAATAAATATATAACATAAATAAAATATAACATAAGTTTTTTTTATATACATAAGTAATTTACTCATACAAATAACCCTAAATATTTAAGTAAGCAATTTATTAAGTTACTAACATAATATACTTATATATAAGAAATGTTGTTAGAAGAAAAGTTTGGTTACCTTAATAGCTATTACATAATATTTATTAACGTTATTAAGAATTAAAGGTCGACAGGTCAATAATATCGTCTACGTTAGGAAAGTCGTCTTCTTCCTCCTTTTTAAAGAAATTTTTGGTCGAGATTGATTTGACCCAAATACGATTCCAGAAAAATAATTCCGCTAAATACTGAGTAGCTCTGCATTCCCGATGCTCCAATTATAGAGAAAGACGAAGGAGTAGGTACAGTTTATATTATGGAGTATATAGTATAGTACGTAGAAGTATATAATAAGTAATACTCCCTCCGATTTTTTATTATCTTCCCCTTTTGTTTTGGGGAAGAAAATAAGGGTGTAGGGATGTGTGGTTCAAAATAAAAGAAGGAAGAAAGAGAAATGTAAGGATGATTCTAGACCACATGTTGATGGCCCAGAATGGAAATAGGGAAGAAAGGGTGTTTCAGCCCAATAAGGAAATAGGGAAGATAATAAAAAATCGGAGGGAGTACTATATAGTAGTTGTAGTATGTAAGTACAAGTAATATATATAGTAATGTACGGAGGAGTAGTATGTATGTTATGTAGTACGTAGGTTAGTGTTAGGAAGGAGGATGTAGTACTAGTGAGTATGTAGTTTGTACGTATAAGTGTGTGTGTATATATATAAATGGGATCAAGGGAGTTGGTGAGTTTTGTTGTTGGCCATTGATTTGGTTTGGATGGATGACTTAGATTAATCAAAAAAAAAAGGAGAGGAGGTACGTCGATTGACAAGCAGCAGACAGCAGCAGGGCAACAGCAGAGTAAAGCAGCATGCAATCACCATTTCTATCACCATTTCTATCACCCTTTCTTTCAACAAATTCACTCCCTCACTATCAATCTCTCAGCAAAATTCGAAATTCATCCCCTTATTTATACCATCATTCAAAATAACTAAACCCTAAATTGTAAATTGCTCTACATCTTTATGCTCCAATGGTGTTGTTCCTCGAAGATTCATGCGATGATTATATGCTCGAAAATTTGCAGTCGAAAATTTCCGGTCAACATGTAGGAGGTAAGATGAGTATATACATATATATTTGGTATCTTGTATTTTGCATTCCATTTTTGTTTTTGGTTTGTTAATTCGAAGAGTCACACAGTTATATTGTGATAGTCACACTCGATATGACGGACAGTCGCACATCTCTGAGTACAGGTTTTGATGTATCCATTTTTTTGTTTGGTTTGTTAATTTGAAGAGTCACACAGTTATAATGTGATAGTCACACTAAATATGATAGACAGTCACACGTTCCCTGTTGTTGTAGTTTTTCTGCTGTAGGTGTAGTTGTATTACGTTGAAGTTGCTTTATTATTCCAAATATTTATGATGGTTTCTTTATCATTGTTATATTTATTATTGTAGTTTTTTTTGTTGTTGAGTATTGCATATTGGTTTGTAGTTGTACTTGTAGTTCTTATGCACTGTGGATATTAATCAAGCCAAATTATTATTGTGTTGGTTTCATGTAGTTGTAGTTTTCTGCTCCAGGTGTAGTTGTATTACGTTGAAGTTGCTTTATTATTCAAAATATTTATGTTGGTTTCTTTATCATTGTTATATTTATTATTATTGGTATTTTTTTGTTGTTGAGTATTGCATTTTGGTTTGTAGTTGTACTTGTAGTTGTTATGCGTTGTTAATCTTTAACAATCATGTTGTTATATGAGCAAAGCCACAGTCGTTGTTCTTCAAAGCCACAGTCGTTGTTGAGAAAAGACACATTTCATTAAGGTCAGAGATGAATGCGTGCGTTGCAAGATTGATAGTGTGTAATATAGGGTTTCTTTTTATTGACAGTAGTTTTTAGTGTGTAATATAGGTTTTTTATTATAGTTTTTATTGTTCCAACCTCTGATAGTTCTTTTTTGTTCCAACCTATATGCCAGTTGAAGACACAGTGATTGTGCCTTACGTAGGGCAGAAGTTAGCGGACATCGACGGAGCCCTGTTTTATCAATCTTACGCACCTTCCTTTGGTTACGAGGCGAAGAGGTACACGAGAACTAGATCTTTTGATGGTTCGATTAAGAAGAAATTGTTGGCTTGTAATAAGGAGGGCAAAACAGCTAGCCAGAGCATGGTGAAGTTGTCGAGCACGTAAGAGAAGGAGGGGCAAGAGTCTGTGGGATCGGATCGTATGAACCCAAAAGGAATACGAAGGCGACGAGGACGAGGACGCAATATGGAGCAAGAATTAGGCTCTGTGCAATGATCGGGGGGTTTTATATTGAAGAGTTCATCGAGGAACACAACCACGATCTTGTGATGGTCAAGGACAAAGAGTTTCAAAAGTCATCTTGAAGTCTATCAAGATATCACAAGGAGATGATCGTTTGCAACTCGAGGGTGCGTAACGTATGTGAACAATGTTGTTAGTGCATGGTTGACTGCTAACTGTGCACGACTAATGCAGTTGCAATTTTGTGTGTGCAGCTGAAGATCGGGGCGACTCGGACATACAGGATGTGCTAAGAGATGTCGGGCGGATTTCAGAACATCGGAGCATCGTTGGCTGATTTCAAGAACTCGGGGAGGGACGTCAAGCGCTTCGTTCACGAGCAGGATGGTCAATTGTTCATAGACCGGTTCAAGAGTTTGAGGGACAGTCAGGAGGATTTTTACTTTGACTACGATGTCGATGCAGACGGAAGCTTACGCAGGGTCATTTGGGCAGATGGTGCAGCTCGATGGAACTACGCGACATTCGAGGATGCAGTTTCGTTCGACCCAACGTACGAAACCAACGTGTATTCTATGGTGTTCACAACATTCACTGGCATGGACAACCACAAACGGTCTGTCACGTTCAGCGGGGCGTTGCTATTAAAGGAGGACTATGAGTCATTTATCTGGGTCCTCTCCCGGTTTCTGGAAGCCATGGGCGGGAACGAACCGTGTTATATCATTACAGACCAGGATCCCGGGATTTTAAAAGTCGTCCCAGAAATATTCAAAGCAGCGCACCAACGGTGCTGCACGTGGCACATCATGAACAAGGTTCCAACGAAGTACGGCAGATCAAGAAAGGAGGCCTCGGAATTCGTAAAAGCCCTCAATACAATTATTTAGGATGATGACATCGAGGCGTCGGAGTTCGATGACAGGTGGGGGCGGATTATGATCGACCATGATGCTGTGCGGATCGAATGGTTCGAAAATATGTTTGACATCAGGAGCAAATGGGTCGCCGCGCATTGTAGGGAGTGGAGGATGTCCAGAATTATGAGGACAACGCTGAGATTAGAGAGTGAGAACAGTTTCTTTTTAAAAAGTTTGAAGACAACAAAGGTACGTTGGTCCAGTTCTGGATGCGTTTTGAAAGTGCGATGGACCAACAGAGGCACATGCAGAAGAGGCTAGACAACGATAACCGGCAGACATTCCCCAAAACTGGAACGACGAATCCGATGGAGACCCACGCGGCAAGGGTGTACACGCACGTGGCTTTTGCACACTTTCAGGAAGAGGTGAAGTTTTCGCTGTACACGTGCAGCGTTCGTGGGTATCAGGAGAAGGAAGGGATCGAAGCGACAACAGTTCTGGACTCCATCCGGGACTGCAACTACATTGTTGAATACAATCCAGGAATTGGCATAGAAAGTCGTTGTCCAAGTTGTCTAGCTGATGTAGAGATTTGTCGCGGATCCCCACAATCAAACAGGAACCTAACTCTACTAACTGGGTAGCTAGGGTAAGTCGGGTATCGAATCCACAGGGACGGTGAGCTAAATGATAAGTCTCGGTCTAGCTAAAGTATTAGTCGGAGAAATTCGGTTTGGGTTGAGAAAGTCTAAACTAATGAACTAAACTAACAAAAAAGAAAACGGTAACAAATATAATAAAAAGGACTAGGGTCAAGGTCAACAAGGTAGTCTCAGGGGAGTTGTCGGGCTCATAAAATAGCTGATTAAGGTAAGTAATAGGCATAAGATACGCTCTCTCGAGTCTCTATCTACTATAGGACGGTCCTAGCGGGCTCTCGCTACTTACAAGGTCGACCTACTCTAATGAACGCAAGTCTAACCCAAACTCGGCTCTCGATCTTAAGTTCAGGTCAACTAAATTGATTAACTAATCTGGCCAGGACAAGTGAATCATACAGATATAACGCTCAAACGGAGATTAATAGCGATTAATCAACAATTAAATCAACTCGAGACAAAACCCCAACTAAGACGAACCGTGCTAACCTAACCCTAAAAATTACTACTCTATCATGATTGAAATTAACCTAATCAATCTACCCACTAAAATTAAACATGAAATACGCATAATTATACGATGAAGATTGAAACTTTTATAAAATCGACAACCTAAACAACGTAAACAATGAACAACAAATGATAAACAATAAGAGATAAAAGACAAGAAATTATACCAAGTTGAAATTGGAGAAAAGTGTACGCTGAAAACTAATCTAAATAATGAAGTACTCCGTACAAGAAGATTTGATCTATATGGAAGACTAATCAAAATAAATAAAGAGTATGCTATTGCTAGTTGTTCTACCTTGCTGCGCCTCCCTCAAAACTAAACTAACTCCCCTACCCTCATCTAGATTGAGTGATGTTTTATTAGTGAGTCCATTCGTACATGGGCTTTGACGGAAGTTGGTCTTTTCGGTCTTGTCCGATACTTGTCTTGACGTTTATTTTCGTTGTCTTTTAACTCGTCTTGACATGACTTTACTCGGTTATTTCCGAAATGATCCCTACAAAATAGAAACAAGACAAGGCAGTACCAAATCCTAGGAAAAATAACAATTATTACTAAAAATATAATTAAAACAACTAACGGACCCTAATTAACACTTAATGACATATAATGAGCTATGCGATAATTATAGAACACAAAATCGGACTAAATAAAGGGTAAAAGTAGGGGTAAATTACTATTAAAATATCACTTATCACTAGCCACACTCATATAGCCTAACTATATGACCTAAACGGTGTGATTCTAAACTGCGGTGAGTGTGACTATACAACGTGGTGAGTGTGAATGCACAACGTAATGAGTTTTATTTCACAATTCATAGTGTGTGACTATACAAAATAAAGGGTGTGACTCTGGAATGCGGTGCGTGTGATTGTACAACGTAATTCGTTTGTTTATGCAACCTAAGGACTGTGACTATGCAGCATAATGGGTGTGACTATACCATGTAAAGGTTGTGATTATACCTTTAGAAAGTCACATTCTGTACTTTGCGTAGCTACTGTCCGTATGGTTGAGAGTCGCACTCTTTATGTGTTTTAATGCACTCGCAGGTACCTGTGAGGTCAGCAGTACTTGCAGGAAGTTCCGTCGGTATGGAATTCTTTGCAGGCACGCTATTTGGATATATTCTTCCAAAGGACGGGAGACCATCCCAGAACGGTACGTGGCTTGTAGATGGACAAAGGATGCTCTACGTAATGTTAATGTGTGTCCCCTGACAGAGAGCCGCCTAAGCGATGAGAAGGCTGTTACAGTCACGAGGCTGTTTTCGGAGTTCTATGAGACCGTCAGTCATGTTAGCAAAATGGGTAAGGAAGACGTTAGTAATTTAGCTGACATCATTCGCGACTTCAGGTCCGATGTGGCGCCTTTTGCTGGCCCCTGTAGCAAGACGCAAGAAATAGAGGAGATCCTCGGTTGTACGAGCGCAATTGAAATAACGATATTGCCCCCGAAGAAAGCCAAGAACAAGGGCAATGGGAAGTGGATGCTGTCTTCTAATGCGAAGGCTGCTGCAATTGTCGTGAGGCCTAAACGGCTGTGCAACAACTGCAACAGGATGGGGCACCATGACAAGAGGAACTGCCCCAACCCATTCGCTGAGGACCCACCTGTTGCTGACCTGTTTGTCGATGTTGAGGAGGAGGAGGACCCGGTAGGGATTGCCGAGGAGGATTGTTCGTGAATATCCTCTGTTATGGAGTAACTTTTTTTTAGAAACACAAAGATTGTCGACGTTTGAAATGGTCAAGGTCCGTGATGTTGTTTTCGTATATTGCGGACCTCAATCATTTCTAATATGGTGTAAGTCGTAGATCATGGGGCAAATTTGTTTTTTGAAACATAAAGATTGTCGACGTTTGAAATTGTCAAGGTCCGTGAAATTGTTTACGTCTATTGCGGACCTTAATCATTTCTAATATGGCGTAGTCGTAAATCATGGGGGTCCGTAAAATTGTTTTTTGTTGATTGGCTGTAAAAATACATTGAAATAGCAATCGTTTTTAATCTGAAATACATCATCTTTGGCTACAAATACAGCTGTACATGAACATTATAACCTTAATCTTTTGTTGACATGAAACAAGTGAGTATGATTGTGCAACGTAATGAGTGTGACTTTACAGTAGGCAGGGTGTGATTCTACAACAAGAGGTGGATCGTGGTTACACTAATTGTAGGAGTGTGATTGTACAAGATAATGACTGTGATTCTACAATACAATGACCGTGATTCTACAAAATGAAGTGTAGAATATTTGAAAGGCAAAAACCTAAACTGGTTTTATAACATGATGACTGTGATTATACACCATGTTGAGTGTGACTATAAAACTTGTTGAGTGTGACTATACACCATGTGTCTGTACATTAGAAAAATAGCGATGGAAATAGAGAAATAGCTAAATAGCGATGGAAATATTTGTACATTAGAAAAAGTCCATCTCTTACACAACACTTAACACTTGAAACATAAAAATATTCTACGACACAGTACTTGAAACATAAAAACATTCCATGACATAATGCGGAAAACATGTAAAAGAGTCATTAAATCTTAAAACACATAAAAACATCCATTACATACCATTAAACGCTACATTTTAACCCATACATACTTAACCCTCGTATTTTTGAAGTATCTTCTTCAAGTTGGCCAAATCACGCTGGAACTCTTTCTTAGTGCGGAAACATTCAAGACACTTTTTCATCAAGAATTGGACGTAGTCGTCCAGTTCGGTCTCCTTTTCTGTATCGCCAATGGATGCCACATAGTTCCTCGCGTCTATGGCAGTGGCGACTAGCTGCATGGCTAATAATTCATTGGATCTAATGGTATCCAACAAACCATCGTACTCCTCGATCAAACTTCTGATTTCTTATATTTTGCTGGCCATTTTTTTTAAGGTTAAAGAGGTGAAGTTGGAAGTAGTTGGGGTAAAAATGGCGTTGGTATTTAAAGGGGGGAGGGAGGAGATCTGTCAAAATTTAAAGGGGGGAGGCAGTAAAGAGGCAGTAAAAATTAATTGAGTTAGGTGGGGGTCCTATCCTCCTAAATTAATTGGGGTTAGGAGAGTGAGGTGATCGTTTGTGTTCTCAATGTGCATTGAGACTCACAAACATCCCCTCCTAGTCCCAGTGCATTGATGTGTACAGTTTATATTTCGTCGACATCATTTTCGAACCATCATTTTTTTTGGGAAATAATCTGATTTTACGGTGTGTGTGTGTGTGTATTGTTTTTTTGGTGTCTTTTGTAAATACGGTGAAATAATCGTCGACATCGGTTTTTTTTTAGGTGAAACAATCATATAATTTTAAGGTGATATAAACTGAAAGAAAATGAATGGATATATATGCAGGGTTACTTAGTATAATTAATTAGTGAATTTGTGGTTGTCTGACATGACTCTGCATGAGTTTGACTGTGACTATGAGTCAGAAGTGGCGTGACTATATCACATCAAACATGCGACCCTGATACTGAGTTGTCATTCATCTGATACTCAAAACATACTCTAACATGAGATTTCTCTATATTCACAAAAAAGTGTTTTTACTTCACTACACATTCACGCCTTACGGTGCGCTGAGGTGTTTCGTTCCACGATTCTCCCTATCTTACGTTTTTCGTCCAGTTTTTTCCATATGTTTGACGCGTCTGCTATGAAAGCGTGAATTTTCTGCAACACGTCCCCACGAGCTTCATTCATGTCAACAAGGACGAGGGTCGCTGCAACCTCGAACGACAAACAACGCCTCCCGACCTTAGTCCCAATATCAGGGTGGGTGAACGGCGCACCGTCGTACAGGCACATGTGCATCAAGTAGAAAATGCCGGACTCCGTGTCGTTCTTCTGGACGCTCTACCATTCCAATTTTACCTGTCGATGCGTAAACTTCGACAGGTGACTGCCCTTAATCAGCCCCTTGTCGTCCATGTAGTCAGTCAATGCTTGCGACTGTTGCAGTATTAGGTAAAAGAAAATGTCAGCACTTATGGAAGCAGTAGAATAGTCGACGCGGTAAAATAAAGAATATGCGTGCAACTTACTATTTTGCTTGACACCCGAAACATATATGACCATGGGGCGTGGGCCTGGTGATCGAGGATATCAACTGTTCTTTCTCTAGAGTTAATGCACACGCACGCGTAGTGCCCCATAGTATGCACCGAGAAAAACATCAGTTGGGCGTTCAAGTCGAATGTCCCGGCGCAGTCTGGTATGAATCTGTCCCTTGCTTCATACACACTGTCAGTGTCTGCGTCCGCAGGGGTACTTGAGTCGGGTCGTTCCAGTATATGGGTCAGTGAGTCCTAACGGAAGATGAATATAGTTGCCATTAGTGACAGGGTGCGAGACTGGACTATATCATGTGCGTGGCTGCACACCGCAAAGTGTGTGATTGTACAGACTAATCTGCGTGACTTTGCAGCGTACAGACTGTGACTATACATTACAGTGTGATTGTAAATTCTAGGATGTCTGACTATGCAACTTATAGCATGTGATTGTACACCTCAACATCAGTGGCTCTGCAAAGTGAACTTTGTGATTATTTTTTGCCATTAGTTACATACTTTACTACATCTTTTCAGTTAATGTAAATGGGGGTCATTTGTACTATTTAATGCCTGACTATGCAACTTATAGCATGTGATTGTACACATCAACATGTGTGACTGTGCTAAGTGAACTTTGTCATTATTTCTTACTATTACACAAAATTTACATATTTTCAGTTAATGTGAATGGGGATCATTTGTACTATTTAATGTAATAGGTAGGGGGTTGTGGGGGCATACCATGTGTTGAATTCCGAACCATGCCATCGTTGGTTCAGTGGGGGAGGATAACCCACACCGGTTGTCGTCAGATTCCAACCAGTTCATGAGGTGCGACCAACACTCCAGCACAGCGGCGCGCATGCTATCTCCGGACAAGACCGTTTGAATGTCACTCCTTGCCAGCTGCGCATGAGTGTTGTAGGACCCCAAGCGTTCACTATAGATTTACACCGGTTAGTATGTGTAATATGCAACATGTATCAGTAATAAAAGACGGTTACTTACCTTTCTTCGTACACATTATCGTCACGGAAGCAGTAGTCGGCGACGTGCTTTCGCAGGCTGGGCATCCTACTCGTCAGTGGTCGGTTCATGCGAAACAAGGTCGACATGACAACGGCGTCCGGGTCTGGCTCCCCTTGGTTCAAAGAGCAACCCAACCCATATCCACATCCCCGCGATCGAGACTTAATTGATGCCTGTCTTTCTTCTGGGACTGATCGGGGGTGGGTTCAGGTGTTTTCGGTGATTTGCTCTGACGCTTCTTGGTGGTTGCCTTCACAGGAGTGGTTTCAAACGTACGGGCAGATTCCAACGATTCCTTGTACGTTCTGAATGCTGCCACTTTCTTCAAAACAGTGTCCCTCACCTTGTTCGCGTCGCTCAGTATAAGGGTCGCCGTGATTTCGGCCCTGCACATATTCATGGCCGCCATTGTCCCCAAGGAGCAGTTGAATGGGGACCCGGTGTACAGCATCATGTGCATCATCAGGTACACTCCACAGTCATTGGCGGAGTACCCCACTCCCTGCCAAGATAAGGGAACGTTTACCAATTTAAACGCACGGACCTTCTCACCTTTCTCCACCCCTCGTTGTACCATGAACTCCCCCGTTTTATCAGCCTGCAAAACAAGTTCAAACAGGATCAGTTGTTGAACACATTCGCAGTCACAAAATTGATTTAATATTAAATTAAAAGGGCCTGACCGCTGTCCGAGCAATGCAATAGTAAGGCAACTTTGTGAAATCTTTATCGTACAACCTGTTGTCGAGGTACTCTATTTGCTCAGAATTGAAGTTGATGCAGGCGCAACTGTAGTGGCCCTCGTCACCCGTTAAGATCGGGACAAACACCTGCAAACAATGCGTCAGGATTATGGGCTGATAACAACTACGAATAAACAGCATGTGCAGGATAATACCATGTCCGAGTCCAAAGCAAAGTCGGAGAAACTCTTTTTTATCCACTGGTCCCACACGTAAAATATTTATTCGTCGTGATTTTTGCCCTGGCCTTTCTTCCACAATTCCAACACTGGGACCTGCTCACATGCATTGATGGTAATACATGTAGTTAGTGTGTGTTTGACATACGTGACTACACATGCTTTTACGCGTGACTGTACAACTGTAATTGGTGACTGTACAGCGTAAAGTGTGTGACTATACATGCTTTTGCCTGTGAATATACAGCTTGTAGTGTGCGATTATACAGCTTGAAGTGTGTGACTGTACAACATAAAGTGTGTGACTATATAGCATATAGCGTGTGACTATGCAGTTTATAGTGGTGACTGGACAACATAATGTGTGTGACTATACAGCTAATAGTGTGTGTGACTATACAGCTAATAGTGTGTGACTATACAGCTAATAGCGTGTGACTATACAGCTAATTTGGGGGCTGAACAATTTAGACATTGTGTGATTACACATGCTTTTACGCGTGACTGTACAGCTGTAATTGGGTGACTGTACAGCGTAAAGTGTGTGAATATACATCCTTTTGCCTGTGAATATACAGCTTGTAGTGTGCGATTATACAACTTGAAGTGCGTGACTGTACAGCGTTAAGTGTGTGACTATACAGCTTATAGCATGTGACTATGCAGTTTATAGGGGTGACTGGACAACATAATGTGTGTGACTATATAGCTAATAGTGTGTGACTATACAACTAATTTGGGGGCTGAACATACTGTATGTCCAAGAGAGAAGTAACATCTACTGGTTACTCTTGGTGCTTTTTTTTCGTAGGCCAGCTGGTTCAGCAGCCTACACCAGCAGTCAATGACGTTATTCATCACCTGCAGGCCAGGCTCAAGCGACCGCAAATCGCCCCTCGCTATACAGTCATAATCTGTGAACTCGACCAGCATTTCGCTGTAGACCAAACAAAGTCCCGATTAGTAAATGCATTTTAAAAACGACATGAGCAGCACAATAAATACGTACCCTGACGGACGTGGCGTTGACCGGTCGAAGACGTAGTCGATTACATCTTTCTGTACGCTGAGAATATCACAGAAGATGACGATATTGGAGCACATGAATCCAGAGATTACAAGCTGCCCCCTCAATATTCTCCCATAGTCCAACGTGCACCCAAATTGTCTGTAATCGTATCCATGCACTCAAATGCTACGTCGGAGAGGAAGATGTACCGATGATGTAGTGCCTCGGTGTGCGTCTCGGTCCCTGAATCCTTGCTTGTCTACTGATTATCGTTCGTCACGATTTCTGCCGTCGCAGGTGTGGTGGCAACAGCGTCCGCTACAGCCCAGCCTGCTTTGTGCAGTTCCCTCTCAAGACTAGAACTGATTGTCGCATCGGGCAGAGCCGGTATTACATTACACATTCCCTGGTCTGTGAAGACAGATTCTGTGGTCAGATCGGCCACGACCGACCGTGCGTCAGTGGTCTCCCACCCTGCTCGCCGTAGAGCCACCACTACTGTCGGACTCATACCAACCGAACCCTGCCCATCGGAGTCTCGGTTGAGTTCTTCAGCGGCATCAGTCTCGGTATCTTCTCCCTCATAGAAACTTGGTGTCACGATGCAACCTTCAAAAGTGCCCTCATCATCGTAACATTCTGTTCCCTCACCACTTCCAAAAGCTTTCTCAATATCTTCATCCACGTATCCAGCATCACGCAAGTCTTGCACATGCAATTCATGCACAATTTTGCGTACCTGATCGTAGACTTCAGCATCGCGTTGGTCCTCGCCCTCAACGATGGGGGCGTTCAGGGAAGTCTGCTTCAACTGGTCGGCCAACGAATCAACTTCATCGATATACTGGAGGACAGATGGATCTTCCCATAAGCGTTGCGAGGACGGGTCTTGACTTTGAACTGCCAGGTTCCTCGTCCCTATTTCTTTTACCTTGGAGGCAGCCTGCTCACAGAAACTGCAAAAGGCTAGCGCACACCATCGGAAGTTCATGAAAAATTCTCGGTCGGACTATAATTCAGTTGAAGTCAAATCATTAGTGTAAAGCTCAATGGTGTTGAGGCTGGCAGTGTGACTACACAGCATACCGAGTATTACTAAGCAGCATACTGCGTATGACTAAGCATCTGAAAGTGTGTCACTATACGGAATAATGACTGTGCCAAATGTGTGTGACTATACATCAGAATGAGTGTGATCCTACAACATAATCACTGTGACTATTAATTTTCAACTGTATTATAAACACAGTTTTATGAATCGTATATGCTTTTATAAACACAGGTAGGGCAGTCAGATTAAATAGTTTCACGAACAATTAATTGATGATTTAAAGAGTGGCTGGGAGATCACTTATGTCAACGGCGCTGTCTTCCGGTTGATTTTATCTCTCCATCCCTTTCGTTATTCTTTTGGGACTAGAGTGTTGGTTGTTAGAGGGCATCGTTATAGCGGGGGTACTCTCGCTGCCTGTTACCCCACATGTACGTGGGTACGACACCTTCGAACGCAACTGATTTCCCAGTGACCCTGTCTCCAGTTCCCCAGCAAGACGATCGTCTATCCTCCGTGCATCCCAATGTCCGATAAATGGTATGTCGCATCTGCAAGTCTCGCTACGGAAATCATAGCGCTGGAAGTACGCAATCATCAGAGCGGAGATGCACCCCCGGAGGTAGTTGAGGACTTTTTTGGAGTCACGTGTCTCCTTACCCGCCCGCACCAGATCCTGCAGGACAAAGCTACACCAGTCCTGTTCCCGAATCAATTCCACGTCATCCACTGCGGCTAGCAGGCTCAGGTCGAGTGAGTTGTTCGTAGTAGGCGCGAGGAACGATGACAACGCGAACAACACGAACCTACTGACAAAGTCATCGTCAGCGGCATTGGTTTTCATTAACATTTCGTGCACCCTCCCTAATTTTATTGGCCCGCTGGTGTCCACCACATCGAAGTCTTTCCTCCAAGTACTCTTTAACCTGATCACGTCAGGTGAGTCTGCCCCTTTCTTGTTTTTTGTTGGGATCACTTTCACCGGATGAGGTCCAAAAGGTAGGTCGAGGCAATCGTGGATGTCGTACTTTGACATCATGAATGCCTCCTGGCGTGAGGCACGGAAAATATGGGACCCGTCAGAAAATGCACGGAGGAACTTAAGCGCGTGGTCAATGGGGAACGATTCGAACCTCAACTCCAATATCCTGCCGAAGCCAACACCACGCACCTTCTCAGTCGGATCATCCGACAATTTCGCAATTACCTGGTGCAACCGCCTGACCTACAGTGAACATCCGTCTGACCTCCAGGCTCTCTTTTTACTACTAGCTGACCCGTTTGTTGGTCCCCTTTCCTCTTAGCCCGATACACACGCACAACAGTGGTGTCCGCTTGTATATCAAATGTGACCCTCTTCTTTTTCTTAGGCCTGCCTTCCTCAACATTTTCTGTCCCCCCCCCCATACCCATCGTGGCGACCGGTGTATCAAATGTGACCCTCTTCTTTTTCTTTCGCCTCCTTTCGTCAACAATTTCTGTCCCCCCCCCCCCACATCCATCTCGGCAACGATGTGGCCCCCTGATGTATCTTCCACAATCTTCTTCTTCTTACCTAATTTTTTGTCCACAGCCTTTGTTCGATCTTTTTTCTTCGAAGCAGCCTTTTCGCTGCAATAACAACATGCGTAATGAGTGTGACTGTACATCTGAGTTTACAGAACGTCTGACTATACAACAAAATATCTATGACTAATTGACTATACACTGTCACCAGTGTGACTTTACAACAAAACCCGCATCAGTTATGTCACATGCATCATTAGAAAGATGAATGGGGACGAGTGTGACTATACAGCTTCAAACGAGTGACTATATAACCAACTCCATATGACTATTCAACTTTCAAACATTTTTCTTCCCAAACAGCCTAGGCAACTATGTATGACTATACAACATCAAACGTGTGACTCTGCAACATAACGAGTGCGACTATACAACATTCTGTGACTATACAATGTCTCCAGTGTGACTTTACAACAAAACCCGCACCAATTATGTCACATGCATCATTAGAAAGATGATTATGGGGGCTATACAACAAGGACATGATTAGAAACATGAGAAAATAAGATTACGTAAACATAAACTTCAACAAGGAAGCATATAAATTGTATGACTATACAACTACAACAGTGTGGTTATAGAACATAGTATTTATGACTAGAACAACAAGAAAAAACTGACTAGTTGATGTCACATGCATAATTAGAAAGACGATTATGGGAACTTCAACATGAAAAATAAGATGGTTGTTCACAACTTCAACATGGACTTCAACAAAGAAATAAAAACTTAATCTTTGACTCTATAACTACAACTACTGTACAACTACAACAACTTCAACTCAAATAATTAGGGTTGTCGGGTTGGAAAAATGCATTTCTATCACTTTTTAGGGTTTATGCATGACCGGTGTTCAACAAAGGTATATGTTGGCGAAAATGGAAGTCGAAAATCGAACAAAAGGGTTGAACAAAAGGTTTATCGTAGGTCAAAAATGGAACCTTCAACATACCTTCGTATCATCAGCGGAAGTTTATGCATGATCGGAGATGTTGAACGACTGATCGAAGCTGCGGAGATGGAGATGGAGAATGCTGGGTTTTTTTTAGAGAGAAGAGGAGTTTGTTGGTGGTGAAATGGTTGTGTGGTTGGGGAATTGAATTCAAAAGGGGGTGATGGGGAAGTGCAATGGGTGTTGGGCGGGAGTATAGAGAGAAGGGAGAGAATTAATGACTGATTAGAGAAGGGGAGGAGGGAAACGACTGACTGATGATGGCTGATTAGTGACATGCTCAGTCCGCAGCATGTCAGTCCCCTATATTTTTTTTTATAATTGAACCTCATCTATCCACCACCCATCTTAAGATGAATGGCTCTCTCTCTCTCTCTCTCTCTCTCTCTCTATGTATATATATATATATATATATATAGGAAGGATCAAGTGAGTCCACCTTTTAAAATTGAGTCCGTGAGTCCTCACCACATCTCTTGGATTAGAAAGAGATTGATGTTTGTGATTTGTTTGAGTAATTAAAGCAAGTGACTATATTTGGTAAATATCTCTCTCGCCTTAATTTACTCATCATTTAATATCTCTTCTATAAAAAATAATTACCGTCTCTCACACACATATTCCTTCACAATTAATATTTTCATTTAAAAAAAATTAAATTGTTACTCCTCCGAGTTTCTATCATTTACCCATTTGCTTTTGGGGTGAAAATTAAGGAAGGGAAAATGAGTGGTTAAAAAATAAAAGGAGGAAGAAAGAGAAATTGGTGGACAAATTTCCACCCTAATTCACACTCCCTATGTAGCAATTACTACCCTCCTTTCTCTCTCCTTTCCACCCTAATTCACACTCCCTATGTAGCAATTACTATCCTCCCAAATCTTTTCTCTCTCTTTCCACCACATTAATCAACTTCCATACAAACTCAATTTTTTTAAAAAATTAGATTTCTTTATTACTCTAATTTACTCTCTTCTTGTTTTATTTTCGTTTTATCTTCACCACCGTCCATTTTGTTGATTGGTAGTAGTTTTTTTTGCATGATATACGAACATGATTGGAGTTACAATATATATGATCTGAAGTTACAAAATATAAGAACTGAAGTTACGTGATATATAAACTGAAGTTACAAAAATATATTTAGAATTGGAGTTACAAAAATGGATTTGAGTCACAACATACGATCTGAAGTTACAAAATATGTGAACTGAAGTTACAAAATATGTGAACTGAAGTTACAAAATATGTGAAGTGAAATTACAAAAATATATGAACTGATTAGAATTGAAGTTACAATATACGATCCAAAGTTACAAAATATATGAACTGAAGTTACAAAATATGTGAACTGAAGTTACAAATATATGGACTGAAGTTACAATATACGATCTGAAGTTATAAAATATGCGAACTAAAGTTTCAAAATATGTGAGCTGAATTTACAAAATATGTGAACTGAAGTTACAAATATATGGACTGAAGTTACAATATACGATCTGAATTTATAAAATATGCGAACTAAAGTTTCAAAATATGTGAGCTGAAGTTACAAAATATGTGAACTGAAGTTACAAATATCTATAAAAAGCAACTCATTTACAAAGATCGTCCTGTCTTATCTCCATTTTTAATTTTTCCTCTTCGTCTTCATCTCCATTTTTAATTGTTCATCTTCATAAAAAATCTGCAATTATTAATTGAAAACACATACTATATTAATTGAAAATCAAAAACATAATGAAAAAAATATCAATTACCATATAATAGTGAAAACAAATGAAAAAGGTGAAAATAAAGATGCAATGAAACAAAAACCAGAAAAAATCAGTAAACCCAATGAAACAAAAACCCAGAAAAAATCAGTAAACACCATAGAAATTTGATTAAACACCATAAAAATTGATTAGGAACAATATTACCACCAAAAATTGATTCTTCATCTTCATCAAAAATCTACAATTATTAATTTGAAAAGATATATATATGATTCAATAAAAAATAATCATAAAAATCACTATATTTCAAACTTCAAAATCTACCCATCAACTAAAAACACAAGATTACAATATAAAATCAATTCAAATATCTAACAAACAATAAAAGGATTGAAAAAAAATATCAAACATAAAACAATCAATTAAAGTTTTATGAATAAATTAATTAATAACAATAAAAAAAAAGTAAACAAACCTCAATAACAACCATTGATGTGCATCAATGACGGGAAAATGGCTCGGTTATCCAATATTTTATTTGATGAAGATGAATGTTAATAGTGGAAGATAAATTAAAAGAAGAAAAAAAATGAGAGAGAGATAAAATTGAGAGTGTAACTAGTGAATGATGAGAATAATGAATAGAAATGGAATGTATGTTAAGATGAGAGAGAAGTATTATGACTGAATTAGGGGAGTGTGCATAAATGAATATGGGAAGTGTGTATAAATGAATATGGTGGAAATAAAATGAATATGGTGGAAATATTGAGGGAGGGGGAGAAACACGAGATAGTTGGAAGATGTGCATTTCATTGTTTTTTGTTTGAAAAATTAATAAACATTATTTAATCTCAGTTATTCATTAATTTATGATCTAAGGGATAGAAATAGGACTTATGGACTTATAAAGATCAATGAACCTTATTTGATCTCTCTTTCTCTCTCTCTCGCTCTCTCTCTCTTATATATATATATATATATATATATATATATATATATATATATATATATATATATAGAAAAGGGATCAAGGGAGTTTGGTGAAAAGTGGGAAGTTGGGAAGTTGTGTTTTTGGCCCTTGAACTTGGGTTGAATGGATGGCTTAGATAGATGATGTGTAAAAAAAAAAAAAAAAAAAGAATGAGGAAATGAGACAGCAAACTGACAAGCAGCAGTGGAGAGAGGAAGCAACCCTCCCCTCAATCACACTTCACAGCAGTGGAGAGAGGGGAGCATCCTCTCCTCAATCAAACTCTCCCTTCTTCATTACTTCCCTCTCCTTTTCAATTCATTTCCCTAATTCAATTCATCTCTCCCTAACAAAACTCCATCAAATAAGCTCCATTAATAACTCCGACCATACTCCGTCAACAACTCCGATCATACTCCATTTTTAACACAACATGACGAATAATTATACCAAGGTATGTTTATGCATAAGCTTTGATCATCTTCATTTTTTTTAGCTTCTTCATCCTCATCTTCATCTTCGATCATCTTCATCTTCTTCAAACTTCTTTTTATTTTTCATATCTTTTTTTTTGGTATTTATAAAATTATTCATCTTCATTATCTAAAAAAAAGAACAACTTCATCTTTAAGATGAAGTTTGAAGATGAAGTTTTTCTTTTTTTGTGGGATGAATGGAGCTTGAAGATGAAGATGAAGATGAACAAGTCATTTAGTGCGTAATGTTTTTGCCGAATTGCAAAGTCACACTCATTATGCTGTACAGTCACACTCATTATGTTGTAGAATCACGCAGATGTACACTCATTGTAGTCACATATTCAGTTGTATAGTCATACTCATTATGCTGTACAGTCACACTCGCTATGTTGTAGAATCACGCAACTATAGAATACCTTGGATTAAGGTATCATTCGTTGAATCATCTTCATCTTCATGCTTGTTGTATTTTTCATACTTTTTTTTTGTATTTATAAAATTATTCATCTTCATTATCCAAAAAAAATGATGGTTGAATATGCACTACTACAAAAAGTGCCAAAGAAACCGGTTAAAAATGGCATAAGAAACCGGTTAACAACCGGTCTCCATCTCACCGGTGTCTTACGTCTAAGAAACCGGTTGAATAATGTGGTCTCATTGGTAAAGTTAAGAGACTTAATATTGCCTAGAAATGGTCCCTTTGCTCTATACTTAAAAGACCAGAGTTAGTTATAACTGGTCTCTTTGAGTTGTCTAAGAGACCAGTTTTATAAAGAAAATGGTCTCTTTGAGGAGGGCTAAGAGACCAGCATTAAAAAAAAGTGGTCTCTTTGAGTTGTATTAAAAGACCGGTTTGCAAAGGAACCGGTCTCTTACAATAATTAGTTTCATTCACATAAGCACACTATCGAAACGTTTATTATTCAATTCCGAGATAATTTATATCATATATAAACGTGCGAACATAATATACCATCGTATATATTAAAAAAAAGTACACGGTAGTAATAATAAAAAGTCATTTTCATATATATGAAATTTAAACTACAAATTTGCGTGCGAATGCTAATATAATCGATGTTTGTAAAAAATAGACAAATGTGCGAAAAAAACATCGATTGCTAAAATGAGTTGCAATACAAAAAAGTTCTAATAATGAGTACGGTTAAATCAGGCTTCGTTAACATCCATATTGTCATTGTCTTCAATATCCTCGTCTTCAATTTGGTCCAATAAATATGTCGCCCAAGTATTTCTAACCTCGTCAATATTTTCTTGTTCATACGAGTTCTGATTTCCGGAAAAATACTACAAAAAAAGTAACACAATTAGCATATAGTATAATATATATACTCCGTATATATATACATAAACACAATTAGCTACTACAAATAGTCATATCTTTAAAATTTTGGGGAGTATAGATGCTTATAGGCATTATCCTACAAAACAAATCAGTAAGCAGTAAATGGGTGTGTGGAAACCAAAGAATATAGTCGATGTGTTGTTGCTGGTAGAGATTAAACTACTGTAATTTGACATTTCAGTTCGTGAGGGAAACAAATCAATTCGTGTCAAACAACCCAAATGGTTCAAGTCCTATACCACGCCATGGACCGTAAAACAAATCAGGCCAGTCAGTCACCAAAAGATCAATCCTCCAATTATATAATAAAAACGGTCCTAAAAACTTCGTATTGCCTTCAGTCATTCAGCTACTAGTTAAGTAAACCAGATTTGTCCACTATATATATAAACAAATTCGAAACTAAAAAAAACATACTTCATAGATCAATGTCGTCTTAAAGACACCACAGTTTAGCTAAACTAGTACTGCAGTCTTAAAGACATCCACAAACCTACCAAACTTGCATTGCAGATTTGCAGGCAGAAGAGTGTCGACAGCAGAGAAACTTACTCAGCAGCACGATATAGCAAACTTGAGAATATACGTACATACATACATACATACATACATACATACATACATACATACATACATACATACATACATACATACATACATACATACATACACATATATAGGCTGTACTTCTGCAGCAGTAGCAACAGAAATAGATCAGAGGAAATAAATTTGAAGTCGGTAAATGAAATCTTTTATCAAAAACTCAATCGTTGATTCTTTGTGCAAGAGACCAACCTAGGTTACAGTTTGGCAACTCCTAAATTTGTAATCACAATATATTACCAATATTATTATGCGGAGTATTTCCATTAAACTGGCATTGGCAGTGAAATTTAAAATGGAGAGCATCCTCCCTCCCTCAAGGCCTCAACATTCAACAGATGTTATTGAATATTGATACTAGGAGTAAGAGTAGTAGTAGTAGGAGTAGGAGTAGGAGTAGGAGTAGGAGTAGGAGGGAGTACATATTAGTTACTCGTATTATATATTCAGAGTCTTTGGTATGTAGATTCCATAGAGATAGAGAGCAGGAAGGAAGGAAGGACAAGATTTATAATCATGAATCTATGACTCATTAAGATAGATAGATAGATATCCTTTCTTTTATTATTGGAGTATTATTATTATTATTATTATTATTATTATTATTATTATTATTATTATTAATACTGTATGTATTGTATGTACAGTAGTATGTAAGTATGTAACTACTCATATAATGTAGTGCAGCATCAGGCATGAGCAACATTTTGCAGTCGTTGAGCTCAGCTACTCAATCTCAAATGGCTCCATTCCATACGTCACTACTCACTACTCAACTTAAATGATATGCCCCCACTTTCTTTCAATTCTATTGAAATTGAGCTAGTAGTATGATTTCTTTCAATTATATTGCTTTAGAAACACACTAATTTGATTTATAAATAAGATTCTAGAAGGAAGGAAGTAAGCACAGAGATGATCACGTAATACTAACCGATCACCGATCACCGATCACAGATCACCGATCATTGCTAATCTGACAACCAATCGCCGACCACCTATTTCTCGATCAATATTAGAGTCATGGCTAATCCGACAACAGAAAAAAGAGAAAAATCAAATTCACAATTCACAATTTGACAGTTCACAATTTCACAATCCAATTCACAAGAGTACCATATCAACAATCCAATTCACAAGAGTATCATATCATATCAACAATCTAATTCACAATTCACGCAACAATAACAACAATACAAAACAATTCACGCAGAAAGAAAATAGGGAGGAAAAAAAACAAACCTGTAACTTGGGCGTGGGAAATTCGCAGTTCGCAATCGAATTTTGAAGAAAATGGTGATCGAGTTGGTTTGCTGCGTGGATGAATTTAGTAAATTACTTTCAGTTTTGGTAATTTGGTAAATTAATTTAGGGTGGGGATGAAGACGTGCGTGCGTGGGATTCTGGCGATGAAATAGGGAATTTTGGGCGAGGATGAATTTTGGGCGGGTTTTTAGCGCGCATATAATTAGTGGGAAATTGTTTGTAGTTAAGAGACCGGTTATTTGTAATTAAGGTTTCTTAATCTATGAAACCGGTTATATAAATTGACTGGTGTGTTAAACATAATTTTAAGAAACCGTGTATATTAGATAAATGGTCTCTTAAATTAAGAGACCGGTTAAGTTGTCCAACCGGTGTATTATCAAAGATTTTAAGAGACTGGTCACAAAAAATAAATGGTTTCTTATTATTAAGAAACCGGTTAGAGAATCTAACAGGTGTGTTAGGGGTGGTCTCTTAGAGCATTTTTTTAGTAGTGATGGATGAATGGATGTTGAATATTTAATGAATGTTTAGATATTTTCATTTTTTTTAAAGTCATAGTCGTTCATTCATCCATATATATTCAACTTTCATTTTTTTTTGGATAGTGAAGATGAATAATTTTATAAATACAAAAAAAAGGTATGAAAAATAAACAAGCATGAAAATGAAGATGGTTAAACGCATGATACCCTAATCCTAAGGTATTCTACAGCTGCGTGATTCTACAACATAATGAATGTGACTGTACAACTTAAAGTGTGTGACTATACAACTTAAATTGTGTGACTTTTTTCAGGTATTTTTTTTAATGAATGAAGGTTGAATATGAATGAAAGAAAGTTGAATATTTAATGAATGTTTAAATAATTTGCTTTGATTCGTATGTATAATCATCTTTCTAATTATGAATGTGACTTTGATAATGATGATTACAAACTGCCCCCTCAATCAGAAGCTGCCCCCAAAATAGTCACACACTTTATTCGTTGTAGTCACAAATATTGAGGTGTACAATCGCGTGATATGAGATGCACAGTCACACATGTTGATGTGTACAACCACACGCTATAAGGCGTACAGTCACACACTTTATGCTGTACAATCACACACTTTATTCGGTATAGTCACAAATATTGAGGTGTACAATCGCGTGATATGAGATGCACAGTCACACATGTTGATGTGTACAACCACACGCTATAAGGCGTACAGTCACACACTTTATTCCGTATAGTCACACTCATTATGCTGTACAATCATGCAGTTGTAGAGTCATTGTAGTTATATATTTAGTTGTGTTGTGTAATTTAGATTGATTGTGTGTTTTGTTGCAGCGAAATAGTTGGTGGAAAGAGGAATGTTGATAAAAGGGGCGGTGGGAAGAAGAAGGTCGTGGAAGATACAACGACCGACCGCGTAATTGGACAATGTATTGTTGCGCACGTACCGGAGACCATCGTTAAGCTCTTGTGTGTTTATGTGAGATAAAATATTTGCTTTAGGATGAACGTACTATGTGTAAATGATGTTTGGTGGGTTAGAATGTTTTTATGTTTGACGTACTATATGTAAAGGATGAACTTTGTCCAATGTAAATATATTTTCATCGCTATTTTCTGGTTTCATAATTAATCACGCGAGGTCTATAGCAAAATCACTTATCCTCCCACCTGAATGACTATATAACATAATCTCTGTGACTATACAACTAAATTATACTCGTACTTATTTATACTTCAATCATCATTAGCAAAGATGATTACATACACTAATCACTGCAAGAATTTGTGTGATTCTACAATAAAATGACACTACAACTGCATGATTGTACAGCATAATGAGTGTGACTGTACAACTTTAACTGTGTGACTATACAACATAAACTGTGTGATCCTACAACATAATGACTGTGATCCTACAACATAACGAATATGACTATGCAACTTCAACTGTGTGACAATACAACATAATTTCTGTGACTATACAACTAAATTATACTCGTACTTATTTATACTTCAATCATCATTAGCAAAGATGGTTACATACACTAATCACTGCAAGAATTTGTGTGATTCTACAATATAATGAGTGTGACTATACAATATAATGAGTGTGACTATACAACCTAAAGTGTGTAACTACAGAACTGAAACCGTAAAATGGAAAATAAAAGTCATATAGTCAATTATTCTTCAATCATCATTAGCAAAGTCACATTCATAATTAGAAAGATGATTATACATACGATTCAGAACAAATTATCTAAACATTCATTAAATATTCAACCTTCATTCATTCATATTCAACCTTCATTTTAATCTTCGCAACAATACATTGTCCAATTACGTGGTCGATCGCTGTATCTTCCACGACCTTCTTCTTCCCACCGCCCCTTTTACCAACATTCCTCTTTCCACCAATCATTTCGCTGCAACAAAACACACAAGCAATCTAAATCACACATACAACTGAATATGTGACTACAATGACTGTACAACTGCATGATTGTACAGCATAATGAGTGTGACTATACAACTTTAACTGTGTGACTGTACAACATAAACGGTGTGATCCTACAACATAATGACTGTGATCCTACAACATAACGAGTATGACTATACAACTTCAACTGTGTGACTGTACAACATAATCTCTGTGACTATACAACTAAATTATAACATTCATTAAATATTCAATCTTCATTCATTCATATTCAACCTTTATTTTAATCCATATTTAATCTTCATTTTTTTTGGATAATGAAGATGAATAATTTTATAAATAAAAAAAAAGGTATGAAAAGTAAACCAAGCATGAAGATGAAGATGATTCAACGAATGATACCTTAATCTCAAGGTATTCTACAGCTGCGTGATTCTACAACATAGCGAGTGTGACTGTACAGCATAATGAGTATGACTATACAACTGAATATGTGACTACAATGAGTGTACATCTGCGTGATTCTAGAACATAATGAGTGTGACTATACAGCATAATGAGTGTGACTTTGCAATTCTGCCAAAACATTACGCACTAAATGACTTGTTCATCTTCATCTTCATCTTCAAGCTCCATTCATCCCACAAAAAAATAACAACTTCATCTTCAAACTTCATCTTAAAGATAAAGTTGTTCTTTTTTTTAGATAATGAAGATGAATAATTTTATAAATACAAAAAAAAAAGACATGAAAAATAAAAAGAAGCATGAAGATGAAGATGAAGATGAAGCACGAAAATGAAGATGAAGATGAAGATGAAGCACGAAAATGAAGATGAAGATGAAGATGAAGATGAAGCACGAAAATGAAGATGAAGATGAAGATGATGAAGATGAACATACCTTCATTCGTATGATGATCGAAGTTAC
Organism: Agrostemma githago; assembly: GCA_958450325.1. Classification (NCBI taxonomy): domain Eukaryota; kingdom Viridiplantae; phylum Streptophyta; class Magnoliopsida; order Caryophyllales; family Caryophyllaceae; genus Agrostemma; species Agrostemma githago. The sequence continues at coordinate 16,485,563 of OY288254.1, read as the reverse complement.
TGACGGAGTATGTTGGGTTAAAAACGCAGTATGGTCGGGGTAGTTGACGGAGTATGGTCGGAGTATGGTCGGAGTTATTAATGGTGATTATTTGTTGGGATTTTGTTAGAGAGAAATAAATTGAGTTGAGAAATGAATTGAAAATGAGGGATTGGGAAGTGTATGAGGGAAGTAATGTAGGGATTGATTTGGGTGAGGGGATGTTTCCCTCTCTCCATTGCTGCTGTGTCAGTTTATTGTTTTTTTTTTTTTTTTTTTAATTGAACCTCATCCATCCACCATCCATCTTAGGATGAATGGATGGAGGGGATTAACATTAAGGGAGAGTTGGAGAGTTAGTAACTCCCTTGATCCCCCTCCCCCCCTCTCTCTCTATTTATATATATATATATATATATATATATATATATATATATATATATATATATATATATATATATATATATATATAGAAGTAGTAATGGTCGTAATTGATCAATGTAAGAATGAATGGCATGTGAGGTGTAAGATGTAGGTTAATAGCTCTATTAGGTGGAGTGAGAGTAGAAGAGTAGGTTAGGCGAGTGTGTGAGTGTAGTAACTTAGTAAGTGTCAACGTGGAAGTTAATAAGAGATCTAAGTTTCTCGAATTTCGGTCTGTTACTCGAATAAACGTCTTTCTTTCTTCAAAAGTTGAATATAAGATTACGAAAATTAAAATACTGGAAACCGTAAAATTTATTTTTAAAAAGGAATTTGTGAGACAGTAAATAAAATAGACGGTAAATAGTTTTATGTGACAAAGGTTATAAGTAATCATTATTTTAAGAATTCGATAAATCATTTTTAAATTTTACGAGACGAGAAAATATCAAAATGACAGGTCAATATTAAAAATGTTTTTGAGTTTTAAAACTTTATTTAACGAAAGATAATTTTTTTAATAATTCGATAAATAAATTCACTTGTTTTTATAACGGAATAATTTTTTTATTTAACGAAAATAAAATATTATTCACGAAAATAATTTTTAAAGCGTTAAACTTGGTTTAAATAAATGTTTAAAATTTTAACATTATTTGAAAAATACGGTATTACACGTCGACACCTAAGCAAAGACTATTCATGGACGGTAGCCTACCCTAGCCTACCCGCGTCTGCATCCTGCATGAGTTTATGCATTCCTAGTTATGTGTAGCATGTTGTGACAACCCGAATAAAACATTAAAATCCGGATTCAATCACGACAACATATTGAACTACACCTAAACTCCGTTTTCGAAAAGGACATCTTTATTTCAAAACTACATTTTGGCGTCGTTACTCCGGCCAAAATCAAACTTATTATTATCAAAGACACCTGAGTGTCATCACCCTGGCTAAACTCACACTTAATGTTTTCGAAAATCATTTTTAGCGCCATTACTTTTGGCCAAAACAAAACTCGTCATTTTCAAAAGCAAGCAACGATATACCATTACTATCGCCAAATTCCCAACCGATGGGATTAAGGCACTTAATTAACATGGTTAAATTTCTTCAAAACATTTTTGCACATACCGTTAGCATCGCCGAAAGCTCAATTAATGAAGTTATGGAATCTAACACGGTTACACCCGGGAAACATTTTTACACATACCGTCACTATCGTCAAAATCCTAATCAATGGGATGGAATCGACAAATACTGTCTCACGTTCACTCATTTTAAAAATTGTCCGAAAACCACTATCACCGTCTAAATTCCGTAACCAAAATTTGGCCATACTTTCAAAACACCGCCACCGACATCATGTTGTGAACACCCTTTACAAACATATCTTCAAAACCGGTTCTTCTACAACCGTATCTTCGCAAAATCACAATTCACACTTTTTCTATCGTCAAACCCTTGACGCCCAGTAGCAACACTTTCCGACCTACCACAAACGATGTCGCCTAACCATCGTAATGTCAATTTCAAAACTCACATTTTTGAGAACTCACTTTTCAAATGCACTCATTATCGAAAACATCAAAACTCTTTGATTCTGAGCTGGGATCGAGTTCAACTCCTTACGTCATACAGCTGTGTGATTAACTATATGTGCTTGTTACTAATGGTCACCCCCCTTCGAGGTCTTACATTTTGGGTAATCTCGTCTCGAGAGTCCTCCTTAAATCCCATCCCGAGATTTGTCTCAAATCATCTCGTTCTAGAGATCCTAGTCTATTAGGCGTCTCGTCGAATACACCAAGTGTCTAAAGCACCTGAGTCCCAAATACGATGACCACAAACACGCGCGCCTAGTCTTATTTGACTAGAAACGGTCCACTGGGCCTGAATTTGAGGTCGGTTTTGTGAGATTTGTACTCCGTAAAAAGCCCAAGCCAGATACTATTGGTTTCGAGCCCATATTCGAGCACGTTAAAGCACGTTTAGGTCCGATCATCATCGGGTATTTTTCGGAAGCTGCTATAGACACTAGCAGGCAAAATGCGGGTGTCTACATCATTATTATCATTATCATCATTATTATTATTATTATTATTATTATTATTATTATTATTACTTCCTCCAATTTTTTTATATCTTCCCATGGACATTTGGCACAATATTTTTTGTATTGAATGTAAAATGATAAATTGAAGAACTATTGGGGGTAGAACGGTAAGTGTGTAAATAGGGAAAAATAAAGGTGTAAAGTATTGTAAATAGTAAGGGTAGTATGGTAAAAATTATGGACCAAAATGGGAAGATAAAAAAAACAGTGGACCAAAAAGAAAATTAGGAAGATGTAAAAAAATATGGAGGAAGTATTATTATTATTATTATTATTATCATCATCATCATCATCATCATCATCATCATCATCATCATCATCATCATCAATTATACCCACTAGAATCTGTACCTATTTGTGATTTTGGATATAATTGAGAGGTATACTTGATTTGTTGCGTGAGTATATTCATGTTTGAGGATTTCCTGAGCAAGGAGGGACTCTTATTACTCAACATTAGCTGCTCCGAACTATTTATATTATATTGGATTTTGGTTTGAGGTTGTTCTAATTTTGTATTTTTTAAGACTTAAGTCTACCGCTGCAACATTTTCTTTTAATTATCTATTGAATTTATATTTCTTTTTAAATTCCTATTATATTCCTTTGCCTTGCACTTGGCCTTGTGAGCCAATTGCGGACTAACGACTTTTAGTTTTTCATCTTTATTCTTCTATTTTCTTCGCGAAAATTTAGGGCTGTTACACTCGAGGCCATATTTCAATATCCGATAAATTAATGATGGGGAAGCTGATCTTGGGTGAAAAGGTGGATATTGCTTCTGTTATTTTCAAGTATTTGGGTGTTATCTCGGCTGCTGTAAAGAACCCCGCTACCAAATCAAAGTCACTTTCTTATGGGATGTGGCTTTCTCGCATGCTTATGAAGAAGGGGATTATTAAAAAGGATAACCTATCGCTTGATGGGAATGACAAAATGGTGGAAAGTGTCTTCGGTCAAATGCAACTATGTTTGTTTGAAGATAAGTTACTTTCTCTATCTGAGGTAGTTGCCTTGAAAGTTGTCAGGGGAAAGAAGGCTAAAGAGGGTGAGCGTGGGCAATCACAACCCAAAGGCAAGGGTAAGTCTAAGGTGGGAAAGTGCTCCAGTCCAATTGCTCCCATCATTGACGAGCTCTACGAAACTCGGGAAGGTTGGCTCAACTCCCTATCAAATAATAAGTTGAAGGTTCAAGAAGCGGGTCTCGATGCTAATCAGGTTATATTAGAGAATCTATCCAAGGTTTAGTAGTCTGAGATTCTTCAAGTCTTGTCCACACTGACTCAATTGGCATATCTTGTGGAGCAATTTCCTGCCTTGGGTGTGGTATTTGGGATGCTGAGGGAGAGGTCAATTTTGTTGATTGCAAGGTCGACAACCTCATGGTTAAAGTCAACGAGCTTCAGAACTTGACTAATCATGCTATGGCCAGTTCGTACGATATGCATATCCTATGTCAGTAGATCCTGACTCTTCTCTGTGGCTCCCCAATCCACCACCTGCCCTACCCTAAAACTACCTTCCTTTCATCAGTGCCTTATGTTTTGAACAACCTTAATCTGAATTCTTATCCGATTTGATTTTAACAAACACTTTGTCGTTCTCACTTTTGCTCGGGTTATGTTGCCTCGTACTTAATAGTTTCCCTTTCTTATATATTGTGTGTATGTGTGGGTGATATTTACTTCGTCTGTGATGAACTCCTGTTTTTCTTATAGTGACATATGCTAGGGGCGGGGATCTATGCTGATGGTCCCTTATTCACTTTTTCCTTTTCGATGATGCCATGAGGGAGAAGAAGTTTCAGTGTAGATGTATATCTCTTAAGATATACTCCCTCCGAGTTCCTATTATTGTCCCAACAGTTTTTTGGGTGGAAAATAAGAAAGGAGAAATGAGTGGATTAAAAAAGAAGGAGGAAGAGAGAGTAATGAGAGAGTAATTATGAACCACACATTGATGGCCTAAAGAGGAAAGTGGGACAAAAATCAAACGCAGCCCAAAAAGGAAAGTGGGACAATAATAGGAACTCGGAGGGAGTATTTCTTATGCTTGCTATTGCTCCTTGTCAAGACCTTGACTTCTCTTATCGACCCTTTAGCATAGTTTAGACTAAATTTGGATGTTATGCGCTACGTAGTACGATTTATTCTTTGTGTTGAAATATCTTGATGACTACGCGCTCGGTTTGAGGGGAAACCTAGGTTACGTGCTAAAAGACTCGTCATCATCAAAAAGGGGGAATTTGTAGACTCGAGATTTGTTTTGCCTAATTTAGTAATTACTATGTATAGAAATCTTGTATATTTGTTTTGATGATTACAAGTGACACGTAATGGTTTGCTTGTCTAGTCGTATGCTAAGCATTTACAGATATGGACTTGGACTTATAGAAGTTAAAGCTTGGACGTTAATAGAAGATCGTGTCAAGGTACTTGGAAGAAGCAAAGGGAAGAATCAAGTGAAGTAGCGAATAGATGAAGCGTAGAGAAGAAGGGAAGTAGAGAGTTAGATAACACGAATTCAACGTGTTATGAAGACAAGGAAAATATGTAATAGACAAAGGATCTTTTTAATCGAACCCGCTGACTCGACGTCATGAATCGAGTTATTGGGGTGTAGGTTACTTAGGTGTGTTGAGGCATCAAGGTGATTTCATCAAATGTTACAGTCTCAGTGTCAGATGTTAAAGTCCTTGGATGTTACACTCTGATCTCCAGATGTTGCAGTCTTCGAGATTCTGTGACATATTCCGTGTTAGATGATTATTGAGTCGCGTGCCTGATTTTTATGAGATAAAAACATTTCCTAAACTGTGTTGTTTGATAAAATATCTTCTTAATAATTTATGGAAATAATATTCCGTTGTGTTTTGGAAAATATTCTTATTGAGTTTTATTTTAGAGTCAAGATCTTTCCTAAATAAAACTATATTCTTTAAGGAAATAACATCTTTTAATATTGAGAGTTTTAGTAAGATTAATTATTTGGGGAGCAAAACTCACATTATGAGAAGGAAAGTGATTCCTAGATCACACGTGAGATCTTGGCTTTCTACCAAGATTAGGAATCTTCTATTATTTACATATCTTACCATATTATTGTATAATAGATATTTTCCTAAAACCAAAAGTATTTGATTGAGTATATAACTCTTAACCTAGGCATGTGGTAGGCTATATAAGCTCTACTCAGTTTTCATATTAATCACGCGTCCTTTCCATTGAGTCTTATTGATAAAAAAACAAAAATTATTGAAGTCAAAATTGTTTTTTTGCTAATTGTTTTAAGCTTAGGATTCATCACGGAAAATCCCTTGTACTCGATCACTTTGTTTATTATTCTAAGTACTTGTCATTTGAAGATAAAGCTCCTACATTCATCTTGTGAAGAAGACAACTCATATGAGAAACTTAGTTAAACCTTTTTGTATCAATTGGTTTAGGGGATAGAATAGCTAGGGTTATTCTAGTGAACGACTAGAGTTAGTCGTTGAGTGTTTATTCATATTTTGAAATCCGGATAGTGGTACTAAAATGCTCCCTCCATTTCATTTGATTCTTTGCATTTACTTTTTCACACTTGCCAATGCATGTTTTATTTTGTCTATATCTTTAGTTATGATGTCTAAAAATTATAAGAACTTGATATTTATAACGTACTCGATTAGACAATTTAAACAAGATTCCACAGATGACTATATTTTATCTTATATATTAAAAGTTACATTGACGATTTCAAATCACTCACTATGAATAGTGCCCAAAAAGCAAATGCAAACAATCAAATGCAATGGAGGGAGTATTAATATGAAAATAATTAACGTAGGCCTCGGAGTGTAAGGCAGAACCATTTCCAAAATTCTGTTGTGCATATTTGGTTGTTATTGCTAGACCTAAACACCCACAACCGACTTAGTTAAATATAGCGAGAAAAAGAAAACGAAAAAAACCGGTCTCTCTACATTGAAAAATACACATATTTCTAAGAACCCATATAGACCACACGACACAAAGAAACAGAGTCTCTCTACATTGAGGCTCACAATTGCTTTGAAGGTACCGAAGATGTCTTAGCCTAGTAGTTAAGGCTAGGTACTCTGGGACAATAGGTTTCAGGTTTGAATCTCCCCTCCCCTATATTGTAATGTCAAGGCTTTTATAGATAGGTCAGTAAGAATGCCTAGAGATGGTATGTTTCATAAATTCTTCCCATGTTGGAAGAGCGTCATTACTGAGTTGGAAGAGCGTCATTAATGAGTTTCCAAAGGAGAGTTCTCCATTTTTGCAGGTGCTTGAAGTTTCCAATGCTCTTTCTTGCATAAATTTAGGACTTTTTTGTGATAAGGGTGGTTGCTTGATATTGTCGCTGTACTGCTTCTCGAAGGCCACTCTATATCCACTTTTTGACGTGTAATCCCCAGATGGTGTTTTTGTCCAGTAAAGGTTGTCCGGGGTTGGCCGCATAGGCAGGTGACAACACAAAATAATGTTCACCCAATCTTTGTCATAAAGATCCTCCAGCATCTGCAAGTTCCATTCACCAGTATTATTCGTGAGATCTATAAAGCGGAAAGAGTCAATGTGTGTTGATATCTGGGGTGAGAGATTATCCTTTAAAGTTGGAGTAAATCCATTTTGCCCACTTCGATAATTTCATTGATTCGGATCCTACTTGGATTATCCGGTACCCATGCGATAGACTGATTTAAAAGGAGACCACATTTGACACCGATCCATCCCCAAGATGAATAACCATGCCTAGCATTTAGAGGAAGGCGTTTATATTTTGATGATAATACCTGACTAATAAGTTGGGTTATTGATAATAGTTTGGGCGAAAAAAATTCATATCATTCTGACACGTGTCCAATGACTTTTCTTCTAGTTTCTCAATTAGTATAATATATATTTTTCTGCTCTTAGCGACTTGTAATTTTCTAATTTCCTGAAATATTCTCGCATTGTTGTTTCTAAATAATGAATTTTGCTTATTTTGTAAAATATTGATAATAGTTTCGGCGGAAAATTTTTCATATCATTCTGACACACGTGTTTAATGTCTTTTCTTTTAGTTTCTCAATTAGTATAATACTCTTTTCCTGCTCTTAGCGTCCTGTAATTTTCTAATTTTCTGAAATATTATCGTATTCTTTTGTCTAAATCATGAGTGGAATAATTTGTTTAATTTATAAAATATTCATTAATAGTTCGGGCGAAGAAAAATTTCCATGTCTTTCTGTCACGTATTCAATCACTTTTATTTGTTTTAGTATTCAATCATATTTTAATGGTAATAAAGTTTTGAATAGATCACCATTTAGGGAGACCGTCCCTACTAATCTTCCAAACCCCGTTATTCCGCCACTTGATCTATTAGTTTTATTTGCTTACCCTTTTTCATGTTGAGATCATCAACTTAATTACAACATTCATACGCACAAGGCACAACATACACCTATCAAACAGCTAACAAATATGATTGCATATTTGATATATACTACATAACAATGCAAATTGGACTTATTCTAGTGCCGTCCCCAACAAAGCACAGGTCTATTTACCAGATTATATTTAGTCGTCTGTCCCTAAATGATACGTTTCTAAGCTATGGACATGACGTTAATCATTGATTTATTCAAGTATATTTTGTAATTATAATAACATTAATCTGGCGTTTACTACATTAAGTATGGTATTCTACACGCAAAGTAATAGGTATAATAATCTAAACACTCAAACACGCATTTCTCACAAGCTAAAGCTAAATGGTTATTCTGAAGAATTCAGCAAAATATACTGGAGTACTACTACCGATTCCCTTTAGTTTAGTTTTGAAAATTCACGTGCATTTGCCTTCTCCTAAACTACATGCATACAATCACATCAGATCGATACTCGTACTATATATACTGATTTTTATACGTAAGTAGTAACAGAAGCCGGAAGTTTTTTTGCAGCTTCCGAACTATAAGGAAACATACTCCATATAATATCACCGTACCAATTCAATCAAAGTGTGATTCAATTCATGGAGATGATCATTTTCATTGTTGGTGCTTTAGGTATGTATGTATGTTACCTACCTTATCATCAACCTTCCTTGCTCACCCACCTTTTTATTGACTCATTTCTCTTCTTTTTAATTTCTCATTTTCTTCATGTTAATTAATAAATGTAACTTTAGTATTGTGGCATATATATATACATTTTTTTTTAAATATTTCAGGGAATATAATCTCAGCTTTCCTCTTCCTTTCTCCTGCGTAAGTTACTAGCCTCATAAATTATACATACTTAGAGCTAAATTGTCATTTTACAAGTATTTAACCGTTTTCGTGACGGTATCTAGCCCTAAATACCTACATTCATGTATAAATATGAAGGGTTTTGTTGAAATTATTATTTTGTGTGAAATATTTTTAAATATATGATCTTTCTAAAATTCTAACATATGTTCATTTGACAGAGCACACGTTAATAGCTTACTTATGAAAAAAATTTATCAAACTTATTATCCTAAGGAATTGAAATATTGACTTGTATTTATCATACTTAAATAATATAGAGTACTTAATAACTCGTTCTTAATTAAACTATTAACATGCGTATATTGGGCACATGTTAGAAATACGTATAATATTCATCGTGCAAGTTTACACAATAAAATCACTGTATATTTATTATGAGAACTATACAATAATAATGTTGGAGTGGATATATAAATGTGAACAAAAAAAAAGGGTTATTAATTAATATATAGTCCGTATCAATGTGAATGATTGGGTTGGGTTGGTTGCAGAAAGACGTTCATAAGAATAGTTGGGAAAAAATCAACAGAAGAGTTTGAAAGCTTTCCATACATAGCAACCCTACTAAGCGCATGTATATGGACCTACTACGGCCTTATAAAGCCTGGTGCTATCCTTGTTTCCACCGTTAACGGCTTCGGTGCGCTTGCTCAACTTCTCTATGTCTCTTTGTTCCTCACTTTTGCTCCTCCCTCCAAAAGGGTAATTACCTACCTACCTGCTTGGCTTTCCTCATTTTTTGTCGTCTCTTTAAAAGAGTCACCATTAACCTATTTGACTATTTCTCATCTTTCCTTTTCTACCCACCTTAATTCTTTCTTAGTAAAAGAAAGGGGTGACTCTCTTAGTGAGACGGAAGGAGTATCGATTATTATTAAGCATAGCATTGCATGCATGTATGCAGTTTGTTGGTTGAATAATAATTATTGTTAAATATGAAAATGGTTGGTTTATCCAGAGTAAGGCAGCGATGTTGGTGGGCGTGGTGGATGTGGGATGTTTAGGAGCTATAGTATTGGGCTCCTGGTTCCTGTTGAATGATTCTGATGCCAGGATTAAGGTGATTGGCTTCATCGGCGCAGCTCTTAACATTGTCATGTATGCTTCTCCCCTCGCTGCCCTCGTAAGTACATACTCTATCTTACATTTATTAATTGATGAGAATAAATGAATGAATAATATAATGAGTACGTTTGATGATGGAGCTGATGGAGGGTGTGAATGTGAACGATATAAATACAGGGAACAGTGGTGAGAAGCAGAAGCGTGGAGTACATGCCTTTGCCGCTGTCGCTCTGTGTTTTCCTCAACGGAGGAGTTTGGACTCTCTACGCTCTTCTTGCCAAAGATCCTTTCCTTGGGGTCCCTCCCTCTCTCTCTCTTTATTTTTTTTACAATGATAAATAAAAAATAAATAAATGAATGCGCAAATGACCAACAAAATGAACAATTTTAATTTCGAAGCTACAACTTTTTATCCACAATGATCATTCAATCTCTATCATATATACATATATAATACTCACCACTCGTATTAATTATTAATTAATGCTAACAGTAGATAGAATAATCCTGAACTTGTCATTGGGAGTGGCGACTTAATGAGCATTTATAAACCCGCCACTCCCAATGGCGGGAGGCAAACAAAATTTGTAATTTTTTTCTGGATAGACTCGTCATTCTCAATGACGGATTTGCTCTGTTTAAACACGAGCCTTAATCCAAATCTCTCCGAGCTCCATTTTGATAATTAGTTTTCATTTGGACCCGAAACAACAATTAATTTATTTTTGAGCATTTTTTTTTAAAATCGTGGATCTAAAAAAGTTGATTATCTCTTGTGATGGTGTATCCGTCACAAAGCTATCACGGGTCAAAAATTACCCACATACATAGTTAAATAAGACAAAAATTAAAATGCATCGGGAATAACAAATGTTTTGTCTTTTATCTACCCACGTGAAAATATTTGAACCATCACAAATTTGTGACGGATATGTTTATCATAAACAAGAATTTGTGATCTAAAAATAACTTGGGAGTGGATATGGTATATGTCAATTGTACGTGAATCAAATAGCAAAAGCAAATCATGATTATTAGAGACTAAAGAGGGATGCAACACAAATACAGGTGCCAAATGCAATAGGGTTTATACTTGGAGCAGTTCAATTGATGGTGTATGCTAAATACAGGACGTCAAGCAATGACACGCAGTACCAAGAGCATTTAATCGCATCATCCATCCCCTAATCTTTATTGAGTACATCGCATGACTCGTGATATTTTCATCATTTATTCGGCTTGTTATTGTTCAAAAAATCATCCGATACATTTAATGTATTCGTTGTATATTATACGTAATACTTTAATTTGTATATGATTTGTTAAATTCCAAAAAAAAATCAATTGAATATTCAAATGTACTAGAGTTCTTATTATGTTAATTTGTTGTTTTAATTTAGTTAGGCTACACACGTAAATTGAACAAAGTTTAGTTTTGAGAAATAGTAGGGATACTCTATTAATATTCTTTGATTGATTAATTTAAACATGAAATAAACGATTTATAATAATTTAGAGTAAATTATCCTATATCAAATTTATGACAAGGCGATGGAATCTTATATTATAAATAGGACTAATCTTTCGTACTTAAACATGAATCAGAAATTTTATATTATAAATAAGAGTAATCATATGTACGTTCTTTTGAGGTTTAGAATGAGTGTTCAAGACTATAAACTTAGCTAAAATAAGTTTGATTATTAATATCATCTAATCATCTTATTTATCATAACGATATAGATTGATTAAGTTTCTTATTTAACGAATGTATATCATATCATCAATTAATTAAGCCAACTAACCCGTGCAGCGCACGGGCTTTAATCTAATAATAATAATAATAATAATAATAATAATAATAATAATAATAAATTTTTTTTTTTTGAATTCCCGAACTCGGGATTAAATAGATTGATGAAAATCATCAAGTACAACGGATTCAATAAAATTCGGACTAGCTCCCTCTCCCAAATACGAGCCCCGTAATTACGCAGATGTATATGAGCATACTCGTGAGCAGCACGATTACATAAACACGGGACATGGGACCAAGTAACACTATCGAAATGAACACAAAGCTCCCGTAGTTCCTCAATAACCAGAAAGTAATCACTTCGTCCGGTGCTCGAATTCTTCAACGCGTCAATAATCGTCTTGCAATCACTTTCCATTATAATGTGCTTATGCCCTCTTTGAAACGCGCTTCCTTCATCCACACCAAAATTGCTTCTGCCTCCACCTTGTCCACCGTAGCTCTCCCACTTCTCCCTTTACTAACAGCCCACATCGTGCTTCCCTCATCTCCCCGCGCAATGACCCCAAACCCAACCCCTCCTCCCCCCATAGCAGCATCACAATTGATTTTTATATGGCCTGTAAATGGCACACACCATTTCCTCCCCTCTCCCATCCGTCCGCCACTCCCCTCCCTCCTTCTCACCTGGTCACTATCCTCCAATTCACACATCAAATCCTGAACCCTTCGAACCACTTCCCCCACACACGGCCTCCGACCCTCTAACACGCATTTGTTTCGGCTCTCCCACATAGCCCAACAACCGATCATAAACTTCTCTCGCTCCTCATCCTCCAGCTCCCTCCACACATCTTCCACCCACTCGCTCACCCGCTCATGCCCATTCCCCTTCTTTATCTCCAATCCCAGCCCATCCCAAATCTCTGCCCCCACCCACACTGTAATACTTGTATTTTATAGTGAGTCAAACCGAGTCATTATTTTGTACTAAGTCGAACCCGATCAATAACAACCCGAGCATGTATCGGACCTGGGCTCAATTGGTTACGAAATATCAACCCAGTTAGGAACCCACATGATTGTTTATATAATAATGCTCCGTAAACCCTAACCCTACACCAACCTTACACACTTATATACAGAACCTACACTCCACATAGCCAAAACATACATAACCTACTCCTCTTAACCCAAACTTTCTGCCGCACGTAACAAGAGAAGAAGAGGACAACCTAGGAGTCGGATCAAACCATCAATAGGCTAGACCTTGTTGATACACATCACTCGGGTATGCTACAGTACGCCTACTCCGTCTTTTATGTTTTATTGCACGATTAGTTAGGTTCGTGTCGTATTATCGGAGTCGGGTCATTGCGGTTGTACGTTACTCTTGGTCAGTTTGTCGTTATTGTCACTATGTTAGCAATGTGGTCGGGGATTTTGTAGGGCCAATATACTGTTATGTCGGTCGTTGTCATTGTTTACCGTCGTGTTCTATGGTTGCCGCCATTGGTATATTAAGAATTCAAGAGTATGAGGGATTATATGCGAAGTGCCACAAACCTCAGGATAGTGATTATTATATGTTGGGTTAAATGCAAGAGTATGATGGGTATGGTGATTATTATATTCTGCCGCATGCCCATAGCATGGAATATGGTAATTTTGTTTAAATAAGTGTAGAGATTATTGCTCATGATTGGCATTGGTTAAACGATCAAGGTGATAAATTACAACTTGAACGCGCTGACCTAAATGGGATGAGGTCTAGGATAGTATTGTCAGGGTAACTTCATGCGTGGTAATTTGATTATGTAACACATGTTATATTGGTATGAGTTCAATAATAATAATAATAATAATAATTAATAATAATAATAATAATAATAATAATAATAATAATAATAGTAGTAGTAGTAGTAGTAGTAGTAGGTTGATGTAGTCTAATTCAATTAGAATGGTATTGAGTTCGTGTTATAAATAAATACGTTATGATCGATATTAATTTAGATGTATTATATTTTATTAGGATCGGACTTCGTAGAATCTCCGTGGTGAATTATATTACCGAGCTGTGGTGACCCGCTAATTCGGTAAGGTTTTCCTTACTTGGAATATGTTAATATTATAATGTCGTACGAGCTATGTACTTATTGTGATATGATATCGATATGGATGAGATTGAGTAGTGTAGCGTAATCCTGACCGGGAGGTCCATTGAGTAGTATAGCGAAATCCTGACCGGGAGGTCCATTGAGTAGTATAGCGGAGATTATTGGTACCGTGAAGTACTGAGAATATGGAGATGATATAATTGATTAGTACCGATGATGGTACTGAGATGATTGAGACCGGATGTTTTATATTACGTTCATGGGTTATGATGTTAGCATATTCTAACCGTTTTCTCTGTCTAAATTGTCACCCTATTTTATTGGGGGCCTGCGACGATCCAATTTACATTTCGGTCTTTTGGGGAGCAGAGTATTGATGCAGATATGGATCCTTGATGTGTGCTTAACTGAAGGGATTTGCTGATCAGGAAGGGAGTGCGTAACCAACGTTGTCATACTCTTAGCATGTTTCCGTCATTAGTACTTATAGACCCTTTTAGTTTTATGTAGCCGTTTTGGGTTTTGTAACCGTACCTAGTTCCAAACTTGGTTTGCATCCTTTGAATAATCTATTAAACTCGGTTGTGTTTCAGTATTGTTTTGTCATGGGACTACTGCCTCGGTTAACCCGGGATGGTAACATTTCCATTTATCCCGGACGACCTAGTAAAGGCTCTTGGATAAACGGGGGTGTTACAAAGTGGTATCAGAGCGATCGATTCTGGGGCCTGAATAAAAAAAAATGTAGGAATTAAAATGAACCCCGGTGATAGACCATTAGGAGCCCACTTAAAATCTCTGGTTGAGGAGACGTCCTTATACCAACCTCCGGCCCTTTTGGTTTGACCCGGTAACCACGTGTGAGATCGAGAGAGGGTAGAATAGGATGGGTCTGCGATGATGATATGAATTTCCTTTGAATTGCATAATTTTACGAGTAGTTACAAGTGTGATGTTTACAATGATATGAGTAATCACAACGTTAATAGTAATGTATTGTTACGATTTATGAGCATTCAAGGCTCATGTGTATATTATTGTTGTTTTGAAGTAATCATGTCAAAGGAAGCATCTAGCGGTTCTACCCTAGCCACTCCGAGTGCCGAGGAAATGGCGCGCTTAAAGGCAACCAACGATGCGCTTTTGGAAGCTTTGAGAAACATCCACGTCCCGAAACCACCAGCGACAGACGCGACCGCCGCGACCACCATCAGCACTGCAATAGCACGCCTTCATCCCAGTAAATATGACGGGACTGGTGGGCCGTTGCGGCTAGAGAACTGGGTGAGGGAAATGAAGAAGGTGTTCCAGACCGTAAATTGTCCGGAGCATTTGGAGCTGAATCAAGCTGCATTCTATTTGAGTGGCAAGGCCGATTTATGGTGGCACCTTAACTATGCCAAGCTTATTGCAGAGCATGAAGAAGGGGATTATGGGGAGGATATCTTTGGGTGGAAGAGTCTCGAAGAAGCGCTGAGGGCAGAGTTCTTTCCGGAACATATCCGTAGTGCAAAAAGAGCTGAATTTGATCGTTTCACCATGACTGACGACATGACTGTCGAGGATTATTACGACAAATTCATGGAGTTGGCCACATATTCTGCCGACCTCAATCTGAGTTCCGAACTTCTGGCTTCCCGCTTCGAGAGGGGTCTGTCTGTTAGGATCCTCGAGAAGCTACCCATGGGAAATAATGTTGATGTGAAAGAGGTATACCTGAGAGCCGGGCACGCCGAACGAATAGCTGACCGCATTAAGGAGTTGAGCAGTCAGAAGGGTGAAAAGAGGAAAGCCGAGTCCGAGAATGCTGTGCAGGGGGATGCAAAGACAGGGGGAAATAACCGATCTCAGTGGCAAAGATCCCAATACGCAGGTGGCAACAATTATAGAGGAGGTAGTTACAACACCGGTAGGAAAGATGTTCGGCACTACAACTGTAAGTGGTGCAACTACAACCATCCTGGTAAGGACTGCAATGGGCAACTAATAACCTGTTACCACTGCGGGAAACTGGGACACCGAGCTTACGAATGTAGGTCGAAGGGAGGGCAACAACAGGGCAACCCTAATTCCATCCCGGTAACAAGGTCGGAAAGTGTTAACCAAGAGAGTCGGTACCAGGGAAACGGGAACCGATCACAGGGGAACTGGAACCGCCCACAGGGGAGTTACTATCAGGGGTCTGGGAGCACTACCCAGTCAACTGCAGGCGCTAATAAGCCAACTACTTCCGCTGGTGGGGCACCTGAGGGGAGTAAGAATACGGGGAAACTCTTTGCTATGCGGAAACAGGCTGCTGAGGAGGACACGCAAGTTATCACGGGTACCTTTCTCGTTAACTCGAAACCTTCTTTTGTTTTATTTGATTCTGGGGCAACCCATTCTTTTGTAGCTTGTAATCATGTACCGAGTCTGAGGTTAGTAGATTTTGAAAACATAGCTGATGACATAATCACACCCTCGGGGAAATTGGTTAGGTGTACAAGAGTCTTTCGTAATGTATCCTTAGTAGTTGGGGGGGTTGACTTGCCAGTTAATTTAATAGAGTTTCCCCTAGATGACTTCGACATTATCCTGGGAATGGATTGGTTGGGACGGTTTAGAGCCCAAATTGATTGTAATCTCAAGAAAGTGTCATTAAGAGGTCCGAAGGGCGTTAGAGTGTCTTATAGAGGAGTTGCGGTAAAACCAACTGTGAAGATCATAGCAGCCATTACTCTGAAGACCCACCTGAAGAAGGGAAGTCCGTTATTCTTGTGCCATGTACGGGACACTCGGGCCGAGGAGTTGTCTTCTGACTCAATACCTTTAGTGAACGAATTCGAAGACGTATTTCCGGAGGAGATTTCGGGATTACCACCAAGGCGAGAGGTTGATTTCAGTGTCGAGTTGAAGCCAGGGACGGAGCCTATCTCTAAGGCACCGTACCGCATGGGGCCGAAGGAGTTGACTGAGTTGAAGAAGCAGTTGGAGGAATTGATGGATAAGGGGTATATCAGACCTAGTGTGTCCCCGTGGGGCGCTCCTGTTTTGTTTGTGCAGAAGAAGGATGGGAGCATGAGGTTGTGCATCGATTACAGGGAGCTGAACAATCCCACTGTGAAGAATCAGTACCCTTTGCCCCGTATTGATGATTTATTCGATCAATTGAGTGGGGCTGGTATCTTTTCGAAGATCGATATGAGGTCGGGATATCACCAGTTGAGGGTCAAGAACGAAGATATTCCTAAGACTGCATTCAGAACCCGGTATGGCCACTATGAATTTGTGGTAATGCCGTTTGGTCTAACAAATGCTCCTGCTGCTTTCATGGATTTGATGAACCGCGTTTTCCGACCCTACTTGGACAAGTTCGTGGTGGTGTTTATTGATGATATTCTAGTTTATTCAAGAAACCGGGAAGAGCACGCAGAGCATCTGAGGATCATACTGCAACTACTCCGAGACCACCAGTTGTACGCTAAGTTATCAAAGTGTGAGTTCTGGTTGGAGAAGGTCGCATTTTTGGGACACGTGATTTCGGAAGAGGGTGTATCTGTAGATCCGAGCAAGATCGAGGCTGTCTCAAAGTGGCAAGCGCCAAAGAACGTGGCAGAGATTCGGAGTTTCTTGGGGTTAGCCGGGTACTATCGAAGGTTCGTGAAGGACTTCTCAAAGATAGCAAGACCATTGACTAACCTTATGCGGAAGGAGATTCGGTACAGGTGGGATGACAGCTCTGAGAGGGCGTTTCGAACCTTGAAGGAGCGTCTGACTACGGCACCAATCCTAGCCTTACCCGAAGGGAGCGAAAATTTTGAGGTGTACACTGATGCGTCGAAAAATGGGTTGGGTTGTGTACTAATGTAGAATGGGAAAGTCATTGCGTATGCTTCACGTCAGCTGAAGACTTACGAAGAGAACTACCCGACTCATGACCTAGAACTTGGGGCAGTGGTGTTTGCTCTGAAAATATGGAGACATTATTTGTATGGGGCAACATTCAAGGTGTTTTCAGACCACAAGAGTTTGAAGTACATCTACACTCAGAAGGAGTTGAATATGCGGCAGAGGCGATGGATAGAGTTGATCGGAGATTATGATATGGAGATTTTGTACCACTAGGGGAAGGCAAACGTGGTGGCTGACGCTCTAAGTAGGAAATCGGTGCATTCTCTGTGTTTGGATATGTCCAGATTGAGGCTAAGGAATGAAGTGCAACAGATGGGGATTCATGTAATAAGGAAAGGGGAAGCAATGTCTGACTTGGCGATTCAACCAGAGTTGTACGCCGAAATACGAGAAGACCAGTTTCTGGATCCGAAGTATCTAATGTGGCGAGCCCGTATTAAGAGAGGTGAACCCTCAAATCTGTCCATTCACCCTGACGGGAGCCTCAGGTTAAATGACAGGCGGTGGGTGCCGGAAGGAGGAGAATTAAGGAGGAAAATCATGACCGAGGCGCATTGTAGTCCTTACTCAGTACATCCGGGTGGGGACAAACTCTATAAGGATCTGAAGAAGACATTCTGGTGGGAGAACATGAAAAGAGAGGTGGGCGAGTTTGTGTCCAGATGTCTGACTTGTCAGAAGGTCAAGAGTGAATACAAACGACCACAGGGTAAGCTGCAACCCTTGGAGGTACCTGAGTGGAAGTGGGACTCCATTTCCATGGATTTCATTGTAGGTCTGCCGAGAACCCCAAAGGGGAATAATATGATTTGGGTGATAGTAGATCGACTCACTAAGTTAGCTCACTTCGTGCCAATGAAGGATACCCGGGGTAAGGCCGAGCTAGCAATGGCTTATAGGAGGCATGTCTTGAAATTACATGGAGTACCTAAGGACATTGTGTCAGATCATGATTCAAGGTTCATATCAAAATTTTGGCAGGAGCTGCAGGAATCCTTGGGTACACAATTGAAGATGAGTACAACCTTTCACCCCGCGACTGATGGTCAAACAGAACGAACCATACAAACCTTGGAAGACATGTTGCGGGCCTGTGCCTTAGACTTTCGGGGTTCGTGGGAGGATCGACTGGATTTGATCGAGTTCTCCTACAACAACAGCTACCATGCTAGCATCCAGATGGCACCGTTTGAAGCTTTGTATGGGAGGAAGTGTAGGAGCCCGGTATGTTAAGACGAGAAAGCTGACGCCGTTGTACTGGGGCCCCACATGATTCAGGAGATGATCGATCAGGTACATGTCATCCGACAGAAGATGCGAGCCGCACAAGATCGTCAGAAGAGCTATGCTGATCTCCACCGCCGAGAGGTTGAATTCGCCGTGGGTGATAAGGTCTTGCTGAAAGTGTCACCTATGAGGGGGGTTATGAGGTTTGGGAAAAAGGGCAAGCTGAGTCAAAAGTTTAATGGACCATATGAAATTCTGGATAGGATAGGGGAGGTGGCATATCGGTTAGCACTTCCACCAGCTCTCGATAAGGTCCATAATGTGTTTCATGTTTCCCAATTGAGAAAATATTTGAGTGACCCGTCTCACATCCTTGAACCCAAGACAATCCCGTTAGATGATTCTCTTACTTATGAGGAGGTTCCCAAGGGAATTTTAGACCGGAAGATTCAAAAAACCCGGAGAGGAGAGACAGTTCTTGTCAAAGTTTTGTGGTCTAACCATAATGTCGAGGAGGCTACCTGGGAAACGGAAGAGTCGATGCGGAAACATTTCCCTCATCTCTTGGATCAGGTAATTATTTCGGTTACGGGGTAGGCTGTAATAGCCCGACTTATGCTTTACATACTTAAACTATTATCGTATAGATTCTTCGTTTTACTTAGTAGAGGTCTGTTGATGTTTTGTGTCGGGGAGAGAACTTCGGGACGAAGTTCCTTATAAGGAGGGTAGATTGTAATACTCGTATTTTATAGTGAGTCAAACCGAGTCATTATTTTGTACTAAGTCGAACCCGATCAATAACAACCCGAGCATGTATCGGACCTGGGCTCAATTGGTTAAGAAATATCAACCCAGTTAGGAACCCACATGATTGTTTATATAATAATGCTCCGTAAACCCTAACCCTACACCAACCTTACACACTTATATACAGAACCTACACTCCACATAGCCAAAACATACATAACCTACTCCTCTTAACCCAAACTTTCTGCCGCACGTAACAAGAGAAGAAGAGGACAGCCTAGGAGTCGGATCAAACCATCAATAGGCTAGACCTTGTCGATACACATCACTCGGGTATGCTACAGTACGCCTACTCCGTCTTTTATGTTTTATTGCACGATTAGTTAGGTTCGTGTCGTATTATCGGAGTCGGGTCATTGCGGTTGTACGTTACTCTTGGTCAGTTTGTCGTTATTGTCACTATGTTAGCAATGTGGTCGGGGATTTTGTAGGGCCAATATACTGTTATGTCGGTCGTTGTCATTGTTTACCGTCGTGTTCTATGGTTGCCGCCATTGTTATATTAAGGATTCAAGAGTATGAGGGATTATATGCGAAGTGCCACAAACCTCAGGATAGTGATTATTATATGTTGGGTTAAATGCAAGAGTATGATGGGTATGGTGATTATTATATTCTGCCGCATGCCCATAGCATGGAATATGGTAATTTTGATTAATTAAGTGTAGAGATTATTGCTCATGATTGGCATTGGTTAAACGATCAAGGTGATAAATTACAACTTGAACGCGCTGACCTAAATGGGATGAGGTCTAGGATAGTATTGTCAGGGTAACTTCATGCGTGGTAATTTGATTATGTAACACATGTTATATTGGTATGAGTATAATAATAATAATAATAATAATAATAATAATAATAATAATAATAATAATAATAATAATAATAGTAGTAGTAGTAGTAGTAGGTTGATGTAGTCTAATTCAATTAGAATGGTATTGAGTTCGTGTTATAAATAAATACGTTATGATCGATATTAATTTAGATGTATTATATTTTATTAGGATCGGACTTCGTAGAATCTCCGTGGTGAATTATATTACCGAGCTGTGGTGACCCGCTAATTCGGTAAGGTTTTCCTTACTTGGAATATGTTAATATTATAATGTCGTACGAGCTATGTACTTATTGTGATATGATATCGATATGGATGAGATTGAGTAGTGTAGCGTAATCCTGACCGGGAGGTCCATTGAGTAGTATAGCGAAATCCTGACCGGGAGGTCCATTGAGTAGTATAGCGAAATCCTGACCGGGAGGTCCATTGAGTAGTATAGCGGAGATTATTGGTACCGTGAAGTACTGAGAATATGGAGATGATATAATTGATTAGTACCGATGATGGTACTGAGATGATTGAGACTGGATGTTTTATATTACGTTCATGGGTTATGATGTTAGCATATTCTAACCGTTTTCTCTGTCTAAATTGTCACCCTATTTTATTGGGGGCCTGCGACGATCTAATTGACATTTCGGTCTTTTGGGGAGCAGAGTATTGATGCAGATATGGATCCTTGATGTGTGCTTAACTGAAGGGATTTGCTGATCGGGAAGGGAGTGCGTAACCAACGTTGTCATACTCTTAGCATGTTTCCGTCATTAGTACTTATAGACCCTTTTTGTTTTATGTAGCCGTTTTGGGTTTTGTAACCGTACCTAGTTCCAAACTTGGTTTGCATCCTTTGAATAATCTATTAAACTCGGTTGTGTTTCAGTATTGTTTTGTGATGGGACTACTGCCTCGGTTAACCCGGGATGGTAACATTTCCATTTATCCCGGACGACCTAGTAAAGGCTCTTGGATAAACGGGGGTGTTACACACACCCCTTTACAAGGTGGAGACAAGTCTCCACCTCATAGCAACATATTGGACAAGTAGCATCTTTACCGGCGATTCGATATGTGATATTTCAATTTGTCGGAACGGCCTCCGAACGCAGCTGCCAAAAGAACAGCTTAGTACGCGGTAATACACGTGCAGACCAAATTCTCGACCACAGCCATCTCTCACGTGTATAATTTGACGGGCCCTGTTTGTCGACCTCATTATTCGTCAGCAGCCGATAAGCAGATTTTACAGAGTACAACCCATTCTTTTCCTCGGCCCAAAACCAAATGTCATCCACCTGACTTCGTCTTGTTTGTATATCAGTAATAATGTCGAGCTCAGACGGAAGGAAACTAGCACGTACCTTCGATTAATCCCAGGAACCATCACTTTGGAATAAATCAGCCACACGCAGGTCCATACTATTCGACCCACTCGAAGTTATAACCCGACCCATAAAACTATCTGGCATCCAAGGATCTGCTCATATTCGAGTCCCAAGTCCATCACCAATCCGTTTTCTAAGACCTCGTATCACTGTTTCCTTTGCCTCCCAAATGCTCTTCCAGGTATAACTCGGGTTTTGGCCCACTCTTGATTGCAAGTATGATCCGCCTCTATAGTATTTTGCTTGTAAAAGTCGAGCAAGAAAATTGCCTGTATCAACCGTAAGCCTCCATCCTTGTTTACCTAATAAGGCCACATTATAAACATGTGGAAATCCCGAAAGCCAAGACCGCCAACATCCTTAGATTTGCACAGCTTCCGCCATGCAATCCAGGATATCTTCCTCTTACCATTCTCCGAACCCTACCAGAACCGTGAGATCATAGATCGTAACTCCTCACAGAAACTCAAGGGTAGTTTAAAAACACTCATCACATAAGTACAGATTGATTGGGCTACGGTCTTTATCGTGACTTCTCGACCCGCCTTCGATAGGAGCATTCCTTTCCACCCTTGTAGTTTCTTGTTAAGTTTGTCATGTAGCCGACCCGTTAGTTCATTTTTTGACTTCCCAACTACAATAGGTAAGCCCAAATATTTACCCGAGTTCGTTACAGCTTGCACCCCCAGAACACAAGCCACCATTTGCCGCTGCCTCCCCCCCCCCCTCGTACACCTGCTAAAGGATGAAGTCGTCTTATCCTAATTCACTAGCTGTCCCGAGTGATAGGGGTAGTCGTATCCCTAATCAAAGATAACCTAAGGTCCACTAACTAATGTAGATAGTGAAGTAGGGGTCGAACCACCAGGAGACGGGACTCAATTACTTGTTCTAAGGTCTAGACTAAAGATTACGGGTCACTGTTTTTTTGTTTGTTTAAGTAGACTGACAACTAACTGCTATAAGGTAAATCAATAATAAAAAGGTCTAGGGTCTCAGGTTCACAATGAATGTCAATCGGGTCAGGGAGTCAACTAACAGGTCAATAATCGAACTGTCTAAGGTGTAGGTCCGGTCGTTACTACTACAAACTTTAGAACTAAATTTAACCTGCGGTCGCTAGAATTAAGCTAGTCTACCCAAAATATCGTGACCTAATTAGTCCTTAACCCGGTCGGCGAAAAGTCCTAATTGTGATACTAATTAATTAATCCTGGCCAGTAATTAATCAATCAGAATTAAAACAACATTCAGGCGACAGTTCATATAATCAAAGACAGGTCAATTTTCTATAACCAATTAACACCCATCGATCCCCTTAAACCCTAGATAAAAATTAGCTACTCATGATGATTATAACTAAACTAACAAAATATGAATTGCAATTAAACATGATGAATGCAAATTAAATTAAACTACAAGACTGAAATCAGATAACTATGAAAATTAAGAAAGAATTAAGACAAGAATTAAACTAGGGAATTAAGACAAGAATTAAACTAGAGAATTGAAATTAAAATTAAAATTAAAATTAAAGTAGCGATACCGAACAATTAGAGATCTGAAAAGGGAAGAACGGAATACGATGAATCTTGCGAAAAACGGAAACGAACGTAGTCTTCTATGCTAAGCGAAACTAACGTAATGTTTGAGTATGAAAAAGTCAAAACTAAAAAGTAAGTCTGACAATCCTCCTCCAACTGATTTAAAAGAAATCAGTTGGACTTACAAAATAGGCCCAAAATTCTAAATAAATAAAAATCCAGTCTGCGGCCTGGGTGTAACGCACTCGATCGAGTGCACTAGGGTACTCGATCGAGTGGATGCGTGATCTCTCCAACTTGAGCACGGATATGAGGCACTCGATCGAGTGCTTAGCACTACTCGATCGAGTGGGTGCTGCTGAGCTCGTTATTGAGCTTCTATTTGCTTCTCGGCTTTCCGTTTTCTTCTTCGTCCTTCGTCCTCGTCTCGGCTATCTGAGCTATTACTCCTAAATATGCTCAAAATTGAACCTAACCTGCAAAGTAGCACGAGAACTGACAGTATCGACTTTCTAATAGAAATCGACATTACACATATAATTATGGAAGAAGAAAAGCTCAAAAATGGTTGTCGGGGGACAATAAAATATGATATAAAATACGTTGATCAAACTCCCCCAAACCAAACCTTTGCTTGTCCTCAAGCAAACAACTAATATATACAGACGAGGACAAGTGATGTGAAACACGACTCAGAGCTGAATTACAATCATTCTCCTAAAATCAACTAAAACCGACGAGAAAACACGTAATGCTCAAGAATGGAACGAGATCAATAGTCATGCCATAATCAAACAATTGCCTGCCAAACTTTCAATCTTGCAAGACCAATAATGTCGGACTTCCTTACGGTTGTCGCTCGACACTCATAAGTACGGGTAAATATATATGTGAAGATAGGAAAGGATAAAGACACTCACTCGACTTATGAAAAATGCATGCAATCGAATATGTAATCAATCTCCCCAATCAAATACGTGTTCCACCAATCAGGACCATAGTACATGCCAAGGACTTACAAAGGGTGGCTTATATGTGAGGGAATAAAATGGATTGTGCTTAAATCACGTATGGGAATGTGGGGCTAAGACCAGTAGTCGCAGCTACACAATAAAAACTATCCATCCAAAAACCTCAACTATGAATTCTGGCCACTAACTAGAAATAAGACTCAAAAGAGCATAAGAGGGAATTTTGCCATCCTCTAAATTACAGTTCAATTCTAGTTATAACTTATCGACCGTTCCCCGAAAATTACAAGAAGCATATATATTTTTCTTTTCTTTTTCTTGGAATTTTTCTTCTTTTTCTAATTCCATTTTCTTTCTTTTCTTTCTTTTTCATGCTTCCATATTTTTGCCAATTCAGACAAGGGGAAGGCGAATACAAAGTCACATAACTGTATTACCCATTAAGATCCAAAAGATGTAAAAATCCAAATTATGACCGATTAGTGGAATATTTCTCAATTAAGTTCACTGCGACTGTCTTGGTAAGGTAGGTTGTTCTGGGTTGTAGCTAATTGATATAAATATCATGAAAAATGGCTTACAACAGCTGAAACGGGCTAAACAGAGGAAAAATAACCTAAATCTACAGGGTAGTAAAAATGGGTCATTTTGGCTATGTGGAGCTCGTCAAAAACAGAAATGCCTTTCCTCATGTACCTCCTCCTCAAACCAAACACATATTCAATATCAAGGGACAGACGTCATATTTATGCAAATCTATGTTACACATTCCATAAGGAGAAACCACTCGATTCCTAAATATAAATGAGACCAGTTATGGATGTTACTGGTCTAGGAAGCTCTAAATCCTCAGAATTTATGTGGTTTGCCGACAAAATGGTCAAATTTACTCATTTGACAATTAACGGTCCAATAGGCAATCATATCAAAATCATCTCATCTCAAGTATTACATGCATTCAGTTACGAATTTAGCTGTCAATTAGGAGAGGTCATGTAAAATGCAATGTCATCATCGCCGTTTTGCATGTTCCACAACATACACAAGACAGACACAAAGCACACAAAAATAAAATCTTTTTGGATTTTTCTAATTTTTCAATTTTTTTTTGAATTTTTAAAATTTTTGAAAGCACACAGCAGAAAATAAAAGCACACAAAAACACACAAACTCTCCCCCAAACCTAAATGTCACATTGTCCTCAATGTGACTCTACAACATATAAGACAGTAAAATTCCACAGCCAATCCTAAGGACAACTCGACCTAAGGGGAAGAAAAAAATCTAAGAAAGCAGTAAAAACAAAAATAAAAAGGAAAGAATGTACCGTATATACAATGGTAGCTCCCCCAAACCGGCTAATCAGCCATCTCATCATCTCCACCGGTCCCAGATGGACCGACTCCAGTATCGCCTTGCCCTGAGCCGCTAGTACCACCCTGCTGACCTGGTCGTCTCAAATCTCTCAACCACTGTGCTCCTAGCTAGGCCGCCGTAGGTGTGCCCGTAGTCCGGACCCCAAGCAGCTGGATCAACCCCGTAGTCGTGGAATATACCACTAGTGTCACCCGGACCTCTCCAGTAGGACGGGTGCTAAGGTGCCGAGATGCCTTGAGTAAGCATGTACTCGTGGATCTCGCGGTTGATGATGCTCTGATTAATCCCCTCGTGTACCCGTCTCTGATGCTCATAAACTGGATCATACATAAACGGGTACGGGTGCGAAAACTCGGCACCCGGAGTCTGGAACGGGAAAGTCGGGGTGTGTGTGTGTGTGGCCCTGGGGGGCTCGGTCTCATCGGGTACGGTCTCTACATGAACCCTACGTCGAGGGGGTTGAACGCCCTCATCAAAAATGAAGAGCTCCTCGGGAATGAGGTAGCTCGGTGGGTCGGGTGTGTCCTCGCCTGCGGGAGTGGCTTGCGAGGCAAGGAGTGGGGGTAGGATTGTCCCTTCGACAACCGGGATTTTCATCCAAACCTTGTCTCGGACGCGCCACAGAAAGTTCAGGGGATTGCCCCGAATCCACTTCAAAGTGGAGAAGTGGTAGCTACGGTCTAGCAAAGGGACGCGGTCGGTGAGACTCTCAAAAGTGACTGTATCCCCAAAACCCATAATATAGCGCTTTGCTAGCGCGGTGACAATGGCTCCACAACCGAGCGGTCCAGATCCATGGATCTGGCGCTCGATTCCGACACAGATCATACGCGATGCAGTAAACGCCTTCAGGGATCGCCTAAAGGGGTTTAGGTAGTGTCCTAAAATCAACACCTCCAATGAGTGAAGTTTACTCATGTCGGAGCGTGGAAAAACCACATGACTCAAAATCCGCAAGAAGAGGCTGATAGTAGGGTGTGGGATGGCGTTGAGTGCCATAGCGGTGACAGTTGCTCTACGACCCGCAAATAACTCAAAGTAGGGAGGTGCTTTCAAACTCTCGGGTATGTCTAGGATGTCTTCATCCTGGTCAGAGGTAAGCCTTAGACACTCGGACAGGGTACTAAGGTAGATGGATTGCTCCTCATTGTTCAACCGAAAATATACCATGCTATCTTGTCTATCAAACTCAAATGAACTTAGGAATTCTAAAGTGAGTATTCGGTAAAATAACTCACGTAGTGTCCATAAGCCACCGAATCCGGTCATGGACAAGAGGTGCAATAATTGCTCGTTCAAACCGAGCTCGATTGCGAATTGCGACGAGCAGCACCGGGCAGCCTCCATCATCCTAGGTATCAAGGCAACTAAACGAGCTCTCTGGGCCTCATCCCTGCAAGTAATTTCTTCATAGCCTGGCACAGGCTGAACAGCTGGCTGCCTTGCTGTTGTTTCGGGGTGGATTCCTTCATCCTGCCATGACTATAGCATAATAACAAAGCAGAATTACATAAAAATCCCACAAAAAATACCAAAATTTCGGCTAAAATCAGACCGTATACACAAAAATCAATTTTTGAGCACAAAGTGGTGAAATCAACACAAAATCAAGCATGCAATGGGATTAGTATATAACTAAGGATGGATTTATACCATAAAACCAAGAAAAGAAGTGAGAAAATCAAAAACCTGAAATATACCTTGAGGGGGCACGAAAATCACGAAACTGGGGAAGAAGGGACGAAAAATTCACAAAATAACACCAAGGAACACAAGTAGATACTACTAATTGCAAATTAGAAGCAAAAATCGTGAGTTTTGGTGAAGATTTGATGAATTGGGAGTGATTTGGGTGAATTGGGGGTTAGGGTTCTTAAGACTAGTAAGGGGGGAAGGGGTTCTAATTGGAAAACTGATTTGAAAAAAAGGAGTAGGAAACAAATAAAGGAGGACGGAAAAACCGAAGTTGAACCCGGTTCAGGGGCACTCGACCGAGTGCATGGGACAGTCGATCGAGTGACCCCATCAAAACTGGACAGTAGCTGCTCCGTCAGGGCACTCGACCGAGTGCATGGGCCACTCGGTCGAGTGACCACTGCACCTGCTACTTCTAGCCTTTTTTTCCTTTAAATTGCTTCAAAATCCTGAAATTAAATCAATTAAACCGTAAAATTCCCTCGTCCTCACTCGATAAATAATACTAACTCCCAATTAGAGCCACCAAGCTAAAAATAAAAATAAAAAATAAAAAATAAAAAAAAATGCGGAAAGGGAAATTACAAATTTGTACAAGTGGTGCCGGGTTGCCTCCCGGTTAGCGCTGGTTTTTACGGTCCCGCTCGACCGGTGTACCTCAATTGGATTAGGTGGAATCGAGAGTGTCATTGAGGTCTATGGCCTCTACAACACTGACGTACGCACCTTCGTGATAGAGCTTGAGGCGTTGACCGTTCACCTTGAATATTTCGCCTTTGTCGGTAGTGAGTGTAACCGACCCGAATTTATTTACTTCAGTCACCGTGAACTGTCCAGACCATCGGGATTTAAGTTTCCCGGGAAAGAGTCTAAGTCGGGAATTAAATAAAAGTACCTTATCGCCGACATGAAACTCTCGGGGGATAATGCGCTTATCATGCCATCTTTTGGTCCGCTCTTTATAAATTCTCGCGTTATCACAAGCATGGAGACGGAATTCATCTAGTTCGTTCAATTGCATGAGGCGCTTCTCTCCGGCTAGCTTCGGATCGAGATTGAGCTCCTTTAAGGCCCACATAGCCTTAAACTCGAGCTCTACGGGTAGATGGCAAGCCTTGCCAAAAACAAGCCTATACGGAGATGTCCCGATAGGAGTCTTGAATGCGGTCCGGTAAGCCCAAAGAGAGTCATCGAGCTTCGAACTCAAATCTTTTCTCGAAGTATGGACAACCTTCTCGAGAATAGACTTGATCTCACGGTTCGAGATCTCGACTAGTCCACTAGTTTGTGGATGGTAGGCTAGCCCGGTACGGTGGTGAACACCGTATTTCTTCAATAGCTTAGTGAGTTGGCATTCATGAAAATGTGAACCACCATCACTAATAACAGCCCGTGGGACCCCAAAACGCGGGAATATTGTCTTCTTAAAGAGCCGGATCACCACGTTAGCATCATTAGTGGGTGAAGCGATGGCTTCCACCCACTTCGAAACATAATCTACGGCGACCAAAATATACCGATTCCCATAAGAAGAAGGGAATGGTCCTTGATAATCTATACCCATAACGTCAAATAATTCTACCTCAAGAATCCCGGTTTGAGGCATTTCGTGTCGCCGAGAAATATTTCCCGTTCGTTGGCATGCGTCACAAGAACGGATAAAAGTGGTGGCATCTATGAGAATAGTGGGCCAATAAAAGCCCGATTGCATTACCTTCGCAAAGGTCTTCGAAGGACCGTGATGTCCACCATAAGGGGAGGAGTGGCATCTAGTGAGGATAGCATGTACCTCACTCTCGGGAATACACCTCCTAAATAGGCCATCTGCACATTCTCGGAAGAGATACGGGTCGTCCCAAAAATACCTCTTCACATCATGTAGAAATTGCTTCTTCTGCTGATACTGAAGGTCGGGAGGTAGAGTACCTCCAACTAGGAAGTTGGCATAATCAGCAAACCATGGGGTATCCATGGTAATAGCGAGCAAATGGTCATCGGGGAATGAATCGTCAATTGGGGCGAGATCCCCGCCATCATATCTTAGCCGGGATAGATGATCGGCTACGACATTCTCGGCCCCGGACTTATCACGGATCTCCAAATCGAGCTCCTGCAATAATAAGATCCATCTGATAAGCCTCGGTTTGGCCTCCTTCTTTGCTAGAAGGTACTTCAACGCTGCGTGATCCGTATATACTATCACCTTCGAGCCAATGAGATAGGCTCGAAACTTGTCTAGAGCATACATGATGGCCAACAACTCCTTCTCCGTGGTAGCATAATTAACCTGTGCCATATCCAACGTCCGACTAGCATAGTAGATCGCATGTAAAGCCTTGTCTTTCCTTTGCCCGAGCACGGCTCCTACAGCGTAATCGCTAGCATCGCACATAACCTCGAAAGGCAAATCCCAATCGGGAGCTCGGATAATAGGTGCGGAAACAAGAGCCTGCTTAATCCTGTCAAAAGCTCGAGCACACTCGTCAGTAAAGACGAACGGGGCATCTTTGAGGAGCAGCTGAGTCAGAGGTTTGGCAATCTTGGAGAAATC
This sequence comes from Agrostemma githago, assembly GCA_958450325.1. NCBI lineage: Eukaryota > Viridiplantae > Streptophyta > Magnoliopsida > Caryophyllales > Caryophyllaceae > Agrostemma > Agrostemma githago. The sequence goes on along the minus strand of OY288254.1, from coordinate 16,455,508 downwards.
TTGGATGAAACGGCGGTAAAAACCCGCGTGACCAAGAAAACTCCCCACACCCTTAACATTAACGGGGTATGGTAATTGCTCAACCACCTCGACTTTTGCTTTATCCACTTGGATGCCGCGTTCGGACACTAAATGACCCAAAACGACTCCCTCGGTCACCATGAAGTGACATTTCTCCCAGTTTAAGACCAAATTGGTCTCCTCACAACGTTGTAAGACCCGTGAAAGATTAAGCAGACATGTATCATAATCAGTGCCATATACACTAAAGTCATCCATGAAGACTTCCATGACAGACTCGATAAGGTCCGAAAATATGGACATCATACAACGTTGAAAAGTGGCCGGGGCATTACAAAGGCCAAAAGGCATCCTTCGGTATGCGAAGGTGTCGTAGGGACAGGTGAATGTTGTTTTCTCCTGATCGTCTGGGTGAATTGGGATTTGGAAAAATCCCGAGTAGCCATCTAAGTAACAGAAGTACTTATGGCAAGCAAGACGCTCTAGCATCTGGTCAATGAAGGGGAGTGGGAAATGGTCTTTCCTAGTAGCTACGTTCAGCTTACGGTAGTCAATACACATTCTCCATCCAGTCACTAATCGAGTAGAAATAAGCTCATTCTTCTCGTTCGTGATAACCGTGGTCCCTCCCTTCTTAGGGACCACTTGGACTGGACTAACCCATTTAGAGGCGGAAATGGGATAGACAATGCCAGCATCTAGGAGTTTCATAACCTCCTTAACCACATCCTGCATGTTCGGGTTCAACCTACTTCCCTGAATGGATGGTCTATGGTCTCCCTCTAAGTGAATGTGATGCATGCAAAACTCGGGACTAATACCACGTAGGTCATCAATACTGTACCCAATAGCCTTCTTATGTCGTCGTAAGATGACTAACAACTCCGAAAGTTGGCTATCTATGAGTGCAGCATTGACAATTACGGGGTTTAGACCCTTATCATCTAGAAATGCATATTTCAGATTAGAGGGGAGGGGTTTTAGTTCAGGTTTACTTACCTCGACCTCTTTTTTAGGGGTGCCGAGACTGTATACCTTCTCGATACTGCTCTCCTTCCCGTTTAGCATACATTCTAGCTCGTCCATTTCCGTGCTCCATGATCTCTTCTCGGCATCAGCATCGCCGGATGTCAGCAATTTCTCCATAGGGTCCCTGCCAAGATAATCGTCAATATAGCTTTCTATTTCCAAATCAATGACATCTATACTGTAACAGGACTCCTCTATCATGGGCTTCTTAAGAGCTTGATCGAGACTAAAAGTCACGGTATCATCTCCTACGGAGAGTGTGAGCTTCCTATTTTTGACATCGATGATCGCCCCTGCCGTGTGTAGGAAAGGGCGACCGAGGATAATAGGGATTATGGCGTCCTCAGCCATGTCTAAGACTACAAAGTCAACGGGAATGAAGAATTTCCCTACTTGGACCGGAACATCCTCTAAGACACCTAAAGGATATTTGACCGATCGATCAGCCATCTGCAGAGTCATATTAGTACATTTCAAAACACCCATATTCAATTTCTGACAAATAGAATACGGCATGACACTGACGCTAGCTCCTAAGTCACATAGGGCTTTATCGATAGCTAATGTCCCTATAGTACAAGGGATAGAAAAACTCCCTGGATCCTTGAGCTTGGGCGGAGTACGACTCTGTAGTAGCGCGCTACATTCCTCTATGAAGGCAACTGTCTCAGTCTCACTAAAAGACCGCTTACGAGTTAGTATTTCCTTCATAAATTTCGCGTAAGCAGGAACTTGAGTGATTAAATCAGTAAAAGGAACACTTACCTGCAGATTCTTAACGACTTCCATAAACTTACCGAACTGTTGATCAAGCTTTGTCTTACGCTGTCGGTGGGGAAATGGAAGTATGATCGGAATAGCAGGCTCCTTGGCTTGAGACGGGGACGCTTGAGAAGAATTAGCATCCTTAATCGGAACCTGGGGATGAAAAGAAGATGAGTTAGGCGTTACGGTTTCAACTCGATCGAGTACAGGCTGACTAGGTCGAGTGTCATCATACTCGATCGTGTCAATTGTAGGCACTCGGTCGAGTGGTATCACTGGGGGGGCTACTGACCACTTTTGGAGGGTCTACTCGACCGAGTGGGCTGATACCACTCAGTCGAGTGACCTCCAACTCGATCGAGTCAGGCGTGGCTCGGTCGAGTGGTACACTTGACTGCTCTCTGGCAGGTTTTAGGGGGTCTACTCGATCGAGTGAGGTGGTGTTACTCGATCGAGTAGCCTCAATTCGTGGCCTACTCAACGCTTCCTCGGCTAGCTCTTGCTTCTCCAACTCGGTTTATCAACCACAACATATTCCTCGGGCATTTTCGGACCTTCATAATGGGTTCCGCTTCTTAACGTTATCGCGTTGGCTTGCTCATGTGACTGTTTGCCTTGAGGAGAGGAGGTAGAGTTCCCGGTGGCCTAGCTTGCTTTTGGGCGGAAAGTTGTGCTACTTGGGTATCTAGCATCTTGTTATGGGCAAGTATCTGGTTGACTTGAGTTTCTAGCTTATTATGACTTTGGATACCTTGCATCAACAATGCTTTAATCTCCGCAAACTTGGTGTTGGTTGGAGCTTGAGCTTGAGCTTGGTTTTGGTTTTGTGGGATCGGTTGGAATTGTTGTTGGTTCCCCCACCCTTGTTGGTTACCCCAAGGTTGGTTATTACCCCACTGTTGTTGGTTACCCCAATTTTGTTGCCCTCCTTGGAATTGTCAGTTATTGTTATGGTTTTGGGAGGGTCGGTTATGGGGTGCTACATATGGGACGGTTTTGTTACCGCCGGATGGTGGTGAGTTGAGCACGTTTTGACTCCTATAAGACAACAAGGACTTGTCATAGCCCGGTTGGTTCATGTAGGCCGATTTTATTTGTTTCTTTTCTAGCTAAAATCTGCAAATAAAACAAACGAACAACCACAATACGTCCCAAACATCATTCCAAACATTCCAAACGTTGTTCCAAACGTTACGCAAGCTTCACACTCCAGAATTGGCAACCAAGTAAGCAAACGTCGTGAATACACTAAATTAAAAGTGTTGTTGCAAACTGTTTTCAACAAACATTCACAAACTACAAAATGTTTTCAATCTACTCACCTAACAGGGAAACTAGTTGAAGAACCACAACCACCGTCACCGAAGGGGTCTTTATAATCTCAGGGTCGGGGAGTGGGGCCGAAATTACAATTCTACTGGTGCATGCTCCTCAGTCGGTTTAGCTATTCTAGAATTTGCAGGTTAAGGTCATCCTGTCGCTGCATACGTTGATCCTGCATCTTCAGCCTCTCATCCTACTCCTTCATTTTTTCAGCCATAGCCGCCCGTAGCGCCCTCTCCTCTCACGGTTCCGACCTCATCTCAGCAACGCCGCATGTCCCCCCCCCCCCCCCCCCCCCGAGCGTTGGGTGGTGTCCAGTACAGGGAATGAGCGTTCCCCGTATCGTACACTGCTCCCTTGCGGTATCCCTGCGCGACTCTGAACCAAATCTCGCTCGGGTCCACACCTTCAGCGTCGGGCGCTCTAGTAGCCTCCACATACGATCTCTACAAGAAATTGGAGTCATGATTAGGTGAGTTGTAAAGGAAAAAAAAAGTAAAGAAGCATTATGTTTGAAACTTGCTCAAATGGCGACATCCCTATTCGTAACGAAGGTTCGACTGGTGTCGTCCCCCTTGCTCTTCGTGTCGAGAAATAGCTGCACAGGCGGGGGGGAGTTCTCCTGTTTGCTTCTTCAACTGTTCACAGTACATGTAGATTTCTCATTTATATTTAAAATGAAAACATTAAATAAGAATCAAAAATAAAAATCAAAGGAAAGGAAATACTAACATTCATAGCCCGCTGGTGCATCGACTGAGACCCACCGTAGTGGGTGGCCTCCGCTTCCGCCTCGGGGTCCCCTCCCCGCTTCTTGTTCTTCTTCGCCTGGAGGGATCTCTTAAGGAACTTCAGGTCGAAGCGGACTTTTTCGAACTGTTGAATGGCGTCACCTACAATTTATATGAAGAGATCAATAACCGTTTTGAAGATATATACAACTTTTTATTCAAGTACGAACACTAATTGAGTAATCAAACCTTTAAGGTATTTGTGTGCCCTTCCCTCGTTCGCCAACTTCCACATGTTGTCTTTATATCTTGGCTTCGCGACGTCCATGTATCTGTCTCTCGCAACCACCTCGAGACCATCGTTCCAATAGTGTTTCATCTGCAAGATAGTTTGTTGTTAGTGTATTAGTAATAGTCCGTAAATAATAAAAGTTAATTAATAAAACAAAAAAATTGGTGCACCTTAAAGTTGGCGAACCACTTCTCCTGCTGCCACTGAGACACTTGGGTCCAACCAGTGCAGTACGTAGTCAAGTCATTCAAGAAGCTGTCCTTCACACCAGTCACCACCGCTCTATCCCGAAACCTACACCAAAGAGTGAAATAAGATGATGTCTCACAAAAAAAGGAAATATAATGACTCATCATGTGTTCTCGGGGCTCATAATTAGGCGCCCGTCGTCTGTATATTGAAGCTCTTATTGTCCCTGTTGTGGTTGTTCAGGTTGCTGATTGTCGTTGGCCTCCTCCTCGTTATCCTCCTGTTGGTCCTCGTGCTGGTCCTCCAGCCGGTTCTCCTCCTGGTCCTCCTGCTGCTGGGACCCCTTGTTCCTGCTCCCACTTGCCTACTCGAACCAACCACATCCTCTTCCTCGTAGTCATCTCTCTAAACATAGTAATAATATATATATACACTACTCACATATTTTGTAAAAGTTCTCAATTCACCTAAACATAGTACTATTTGCACCTAATCCGTCCATAATTACATCACTAAATCGGCATAATTGTATTTTCACTTCCAATTCCCTAACACATCAAAACAACCCAATTCATTCAAATACTCAATCATAAACCCTAAATTTATACTAACAATCTACCTATTTCAAATTGGGGAACCTATGGGCAATTAACATGCTTACTACACTAAATATTCCGACAACAATAAGACTACACTAAAAAACTATCCAACCCAATAACTAATTTATTTAAATTGATAAAAACAAAAATTAACAAATAATTAAAACTAAATATAGATAGATAAACATACCTTACTAAAGGAAAATGAGAGAAGAAGGAATGGATGAAGAGGAAAGGAGGAGGGGGCGAGTTTAGAGATAGGGGAGACGATTTTGAAAGAGAGAGAGAGAGAGAGCCCAATGGGAGTGTGATCGGAGGAGGGGGGGGGGGGGTGTTCGCTGATTTTAAAAAAAAATCAGACCCATTAGCGACCGACATCGGTCGCGCGTTTTAAATTTCAGTCGCTACTTAATGACCGATGTCGACCGCGCGTTGTTTTCCTTAGCGACTGAAATCGGTCGCTAGGTCACTGTATTAGCGATCGATATCGGTCGCGCGTGTATGATTTTAGCGACTTATTTCGGTCGCTACTGGTAATTACTTTTTCCCCAATCCGTCTCTTCGCCCAACGACTGTTATTGGTCGCGCGTTTTACTTTCAGTCGCTAAATAAGCGACTGAATTTTTCAGTTGGGCGTGTATGGTAGCTATATGAAGTATTTCTTGTAGTGAAAGTTTAAGACAAAGTGAAAAAGTAAGAGAAAATTGGTGATATGGTGCATGTGATGAAAAAAAATACTAATTAATAAATTTCCATATGAAAAAATGGGGCTAACTAAAAAAAAAATCTAACGGAAATGGGGCTAAATAAAAAAACTGGAGGGAGTATATATATATATATATATATATATATATATATATATATATATATATATATATATATATATAGAGTAAAGATCAAGTGAGTCCTCTTTTCATTTTTGAGTCCTAATCACAACCATTGATTTAGAGGGAGATGGATGGTGGTGATTGATTTGGGTAACAAAAGAAGTAACTGACATATATGGTAAAAATATATGAAATCTCTCTCTTCCCTTAATTCTCTCTACTAAATCTTCCTCTCTCTCTCTTCTCATACACATAACGTACAACCTTTCATCCTTCATCTTCATAATTATTTTCTTTTCATAATTTTCAATCTTCATATTCAACAATCGTCATCTTCATAAGCTTCGAAATTTCTTCCTCACAAGCTTCGAAATTCAAAAATTTTTGCAGTCATATTCATTTCAATCCCTTCAACTATACTCAAGGAACGCTTCGATCATATTTCTATGATTAGGGTTTACGAAATTTTCAGAGTTTTAACCTTTTTGTGTGCTAATTAGTGATTGCATATTGTCATCTGGGTATACGACTTACATTGAATTCAATTCAATTAACTATTCATCTGTTATTCTGCAATTCAGAATTTGCATAACATTGATTTTGCGTGACATGGATTTCGATGGTTGATGGATAACCTTGACAAGTATGTGGAAGCGAGGCAAAAAATCATCGACGGTCCCAAGAGCAAGCCAACAAAGGGTCGAAAAAAATAATATCTCTAATGAATTATGTCTATCTTTTCTGTAATTACGAATATTGCTTTGTATCCTTTTGATACTTTTATATCAATTGGTATTTTGATTATCACTAATGGAATAACGCTGTTAAATTCTGTTACACTGACTAAGTGTTTCTGTTACTCTAAGGAACGACTGGTGTTACTATGAGACTGTATGATGTTAACCTACGATACAAATCTGGTCTCATAATCAGTGTGTTACAGCGACACATTGTAGATGTTACTTTAACGAATAAATGATGTTACTCTAAGTGATGAATGATGGTATTTTCATAATGGTGGTTAAACAACGCTGTTTTCATCAGTTACTCTGACGCATTATATACGTTACTTCAAGGAACAAATGTTTTTACTTTGGTAATGAATAGTTCTAACCTAAGAAAGAAGGTTGTTAACCCGCATTACAAAGTTGGTTTCATCATCAGGGATTGGGGTTATTACCCTAGCAAAAAAAACGTGTTACTCTAACGCAGTGTAGCTGTTACTTTAACGAACAAATCATGTTACTATAAGGAATGGTTGTGGTTAATTTAAGAATGAATGGTAAACAACGCTAATATCATCAGTTACTTTTATGCATTATATATATCTGTTACTTTAAGCAACGAATGGTGTTACTCCAATACATCTGAGATGTTACTCTAACCAGCAACACATGTATTAAATAAATATAGAGTTAACTGCAACGTTGCACATCACTATGTGTAAAAAATATGTAAAAAATCAGTTATTCTTGTAAACCCACAAAAAAAACACTTCGAATCCGCAAGCCAACGCGTAGATTTTATAGAATTCCACCGCCTCGTCGATTGTTCCGAATACTTGCCCCATATACGGAGTGAATGTCTCACCCACATCTCTGCACCATTCTTGTGCATTCGCTTCTTTGCTAATGCTACTGCAAAAAAATAAACAACGTTACGCTCATGGAACATATGTGTTACTTTAACTCATAAGTTGTGTTACTCTAACTCGTAAAGCAAGTTACTTCAACATCAGCGCCAAAAACCTTTTCCAGTGTTGTCTTGTGCGTTCGCATCTCTGACGCAACTACCTGCACAAAATCAAACAGTGTTACATCAATGCAAATAATGTGTTACTGTGATTCATAAGTGGTGTTACCTTAACGTGTACAATACGTTACTGTAGCATATCATCAAAACCCTTTTCCTGAACGTTCATTTGTGTTACTGTAATTGCAATTAAGTGTTACTTTAATTCAGAAGGCATGTTACTTCAACGACGAATCTGCGTTAATTGATATCAAAAAAGTAGTATCAATGGATATCAGGGAAAATCTTGATAAAAACCATAAAGACCTGTAATCTATAGAGATCGAGATATCAAAATAACATTGATACGAAACTGTGATATCAAAACGCAATGACATCAAAAAGACGCAAATTGATACGAAATGACAATGAAAGCACTATAAACATGAAGATCGACGTAAAAAAAAAACGCAATTTGACGCGATAAAACATTGATATGAAAACGCAAATTAAAAGCAATATGACTATTGAAATCCATTAAGAAAAAACGAATAAAAACGTGAATGAAACACTGAAACTCACCATTTTTATACTCGATTAGTTGCTTATCAACCGTTGAAGACGATGATGCGGTCATTGAATCCATTGTAGCAGAATTTCGAGATCAAAATCGATGAATTAGCGTGAATGAAGAAAGGAGTTTTTTTTAGGTGTGAATGAACGTGGAATGGAAATGAACGTGAATGATAGGAAGTTATTTGTTTCCTAAATTCTTGTGAGTTATTTTAGGAACGTAAATCTTCCCTTTTTTTTTTTTTTAATTGGATGCATCTTGTCCATCCATCCTCATCCCATCCAATGGATGGGATGAGGACTTAGGGACTCACAAAGAGTAAGGGACTCATAAGAGCCTTACTATATATATATATATATATATATATATATATATATATATATATATATATATATATATATATAAATATATATATATATATATATATATATATATATATAGATTTAGGTTCATGTGAGAACCACTCCTTCAATGAGAACCACGAGAACTATAATATGAGCCATTAGATCATAGTGTTCAATCTCATTTGTTGGATCCTTCAAAATTCTTCAATCCCATCAATTAATCACAATTGCTTGAGACTTCAACCCGTAAGGTCGTAACTCCTTCTCCTTCTACAAAATTCTTCGACCCGTAATCCTTTAATCCATAATTCTTCAATCGACCATTGAATCCGATTTTCAATCCATCAATTTTTCAATCGACTTTTTTTCAATCCATCAATTTATCACAATTGGGTATTGAACCTCAGTAACCCTAAGTAACTTTTAATTTTTTTTAAAAATTAATTATTTTATGAGTTAACTTATTCGATTAAATTCATTATTTCATTACAATAGTAATAGTATTATCGTCGACAAATATAATAGCATTAATCCCAGCTATCGTTTTTTTTTTCCAAATTTTCTCATTAACTTAGGAGTTCATTTAAAATATTGTTCTTTAATTTCCTTTTGTACGGATTTTATATCGAATACAACACTTCTTATTCAAGCCCTACTCGATTTAATTTCCCTTTTCAATTTTAGCGTACCATTTTTCAATTTAAGCATACCGTACTCTTTCTTAAATTTATTGTACCCTTTTTCAATTTTGGCGTACTCATTTTAAATTTCAACGTACTCTTTTTCAATTTCAATTTTAGTGTACCCTTCTTCAATTTTAGCGTACCTTTTTCAAATTTTAGCCTACCCTTTTTCACTTTTAGCGTACTTTTTTTTCAATTTCAATTTTAGTGTATCCTTCTTCACTTTTAGCGTACCCTTTTTCTATTTTAGCGTATCCTTTTTCAATTCAATTTTAGCGTACCCTCACTTTTGAATTTTAGCGTACATTTTTTAATTTTTGTGTACCCCTTCTCAATTTTAGCGTACCCGTTTTGGTGTACCTTTTTTGAATTTTAAGAAGAAACGTGGCTACATCGATCCAATCTTCAATTGTGAAAAACCGAAAAGTTATTACTCCGTACATAACATTGAGGTGCTACTTGAACTATAATTGAATAATTGTAGTCCGTAAGATATATAGAATGAATACAGTAGTTTATAGGCGGACCGTGTATATCTGAAGTTCCTAAATTGACCGTGTATATCTCGTTATTAAGTGCTCCGATTTAAGTCACAGAAAAGACGACTTTAATTACTTAAAAATATATACTCTTACTTAAATGAGACGAATAGATTTGCCTTAAAAAATACTACTCTACGAGTACTCTTTACTTAAATGCTTGGGACTTAAAGAAGATGAATAGCTGAAAATTTGGTTTACCTGAAGTTGTCGCCGAAATCATCCGATATTCTGATTATAATCGAATCCAATTCGACTCGAAACTAACCAACCATTCGAAAATGTACTGTATATCCTACTCTGTAATACCCAAATTGAGTCGGGCCAACTCAATATTAATCTATCAATCGACTCAAAGATAAGTGATACTCGACATTACAAATTTACAATAGAGAGAGACTCGAACTAAGAACATCAAAATAGAATGAATAATTGAATAATTGAACTATTTAATGGGGGAATGAGGCGTATATTGAATAATTGAATTATTCAATTGAATAATTGAATAATCGACAACCCAGGGCGATTGAGGCGTATATGGGGAGCAGATGACAGCTATATAGTTGGTTTTCCAGGTGTCACGTTACACCAAGAGGAAGGGAATAATTGAATAATTAAACTATTTAATGATTCTAAATGGTTCTTATAGTGCTCATTGAGGGATAGGTTCTCACCCGATCTCTCTCTCTCTCTCTCTCTCTCTCTCTCTCTCTCTATATATATATATATATATATATATATATATATATATATATATAAGGGATCAAATAAGTTCACCATATGTAATTAAGTCTATATTAAAGTTACAGATGACATACGTTAAAGTTGCATTTTTTCAGAATTGATATGTAACTATAACATTCAGCTCTTTTATCACTTCAAGTGATAAAGTGCAACTTTAACACTCATCTCGTGTAACTTTAAGCACCTTTTGTGTAACTTTAACACTGAAACTTATGAACTTATAAGAGTTGTTGGCCTTATGTAAACCTCTCTCTCTCTCTCTCTCTATGTATGTATGTATGTATGTATGTATGTATGTATGTATGTATGTATGTATGTATGTATATGTATATATATATATATAAATATATATATATATATATATATATATAGAGAGAGAGAGAGAGAGAGAGAGAGAGAGAGATAGGTTCACATAAGGCCAACAACTCTTTTAAGTTCATAAGTTCCAGTGTTAAAGTTACACAAAAAGTGTTTAAAGTTACACGAGATGAGTGTTAAAGTTGCACTTTATCACTTGAAGTGATAACAGTGCTGAATGTTATAGTTACATATCAATCTTGAACAAATGCAACTTCAACGTATGTTAACTGTAACTTTAATATAGACTTAGTTGAATATGGTGAACTTATTTGATCCCTTCTCTCTCTCTCTCTCTCTCTCTCTCTCTCTCTCTCTCTCTATATATATATATATATATATATATATATATATATATATATATATATATATGTATATATATATATATATATATATATATATATACACATACATACATACATATATGTGTATACATATACACACACATATATACATTATAAACTGTGTGATCCTACAACATAATGACTGTGATCCTAAAACATAACGAGTATGACTATACAACTTCAACTGTGTGACTATACAACATAATCTCTGTGACAATACAACTAAATTATACTCGTACTTATTTACATACACTAATCACTGCAAGAATTTGTGTGATTCTACAATATAATGAGTGTGACTATACAATATAATGAGTGTGACTATACAACCTAAAGTGTGTGACCACAAAACTGAAACCGTAAAATGGAAAATAAAAGCCATACAGTCAATTATTCTTCAATCATCATTATCAAAGTCACATTCATAATTAGAAAGATGATTATACATACGAATCAGAGCAAATTATTTATACAACATAAACTGTGTGATCCTACAACATAATGACTGTGATCCTACAACATAACGAGTATGACCATACAACTTCAACTGTGTGACTATACAACATAATCTCTGTGACAATACAACTAAATTATACTCGTACTTATTTACATACACTAATCACTGCAAAAATTTGTGTGATTCTACAATATAATGAGTGTGACCATACAATATAATGAGTGTGACTATACAACCTAAAGTGTGTGACCACAAAACTGAAACCGTAAAATGGAAAATAAAAGCCATACAGTCAATTATTCTTCAATCATCATTATCAAAGTCACATTCATAATTAGAAAGATGATTATACATACGAATCAGAGCAAATTATTTATACAACATAAACTGTGTGATCCTACAACATAATGACTGTGATCCTACAACATAACGAGTATGACTATACAACTTCAACTGTGTGACTATACAACATAATCTCTGTGACAATACAACTAAATTATACTCGTACTTATTTACATACACTAATCACTGCAAGAATTTGTGTGATTCTACAATATAATGAGTGTGACTATACAATATAATGAGTGTGACTATACAACCTAAAGTGTGTGACCACAAAACTGAAACCGTAAAATGGAAAATAAAAGCCATACAGTCAATTATTCTTCAATCATCATTATCAAAGTTACATTCATAATTAGAAAGATGAATCAGAGCAAATTATTTAAACATTCATTAAATATTCAACTTTCTTTCATCCATATTCAACCTTCAGTTTTTTTGTGAATAATGAAGATAAATAATATTATAAATACCAAAAAAAAGAATGAATGAAAAATAAAACAAGCATGAGGATGAAGATGATTAATTATTTTAAAGATGCTCTAAAAAGATAAAAACAAATACCTGAAAATCATCGAGGTTCGGAAGTAGGGATTTGACGAACGTGGAAACTTGAACGTAGATAAAAAAAATACCTGAAAAAAGTCACACACTTTAAGTTGTATAGTCACACACTTTAAGTTCTACAGTCACACTCAGTATGTTGCATAGTCACACTCATTATGTTGTAGTCACGCAGCTGTAGAATACCTTGAGATTAGGGTATCATGTGCTTAACCATCTTCATTTTCATGCTCGTTTTATTTTTCATACCTTTTTTTGTATTTACAAAATTATTCATCTTCACTATCCACAAAAAAAATGAAAGTTGAATATATATGTGTAGACACCCACATTTTGACTGCCAGGTGTCTATAGCAGTTTCCGACAAACACCTGATGATGATCGGACGCAAACGTGCTTTAAATACTCAGAAACGGGCTCAAAATCATTGGCATTTGGCTTGGGCTCATTATAGAGTACATATCTCACAAAACCAACCTCAAAATCAGGCCCAGTGGGTCGTTTCGAGTCAAATAAGACTAATTTGGATCGATTCCGACACCAGGGGCAAAACCGTCTTTTAGCGACCGAGTCAAAACCCGGTCAAAGATTTTCCCGAGACACGTGAGTCAGCCGTGACACCTCACACGGCAGATTCATACTCCAATCCTACGAAAAATCAGCTACATAAAATATTAAACAAATCCGTTTAAGGATGGAATTCGATTTCAAGTAGGAATCCTATCCGAAAACAGATTCAGACACCCGACCGAGTGCAAACACTCGGCCGAGCAGCATATTGCAGCCGTGTTCCCTTTCTTCCTTGACAAGAAAGCGGAATTCTCATGCCTTACAGCTTCCTATGTTTCCTATCTCTAGAAGTAGTTCAAACTCTCCTAACCAAGGTCGGGAATTCCCTATAAATAGCCCCTTGCACACACACTTTTAGACATCAGAAATCAATCAATTAGCATCTACAACATCCATTATTCTCATACACTCATAACATCAAATATAGAAATCGACATCCGTACACACACATTCATACAAGCATAAAAACTAGGCACCGAGGAACCGATATCTCGTCCAAAACCCGAAGGAAATCCGGCCCTATACCCGACACCCTTCACGGCCAAACCGAACCACCATAACTCACCGACATCTACTCGACGCTCTTGTGCCCAAGCCACGTCCCGACGAGCCCCGATCCGAGTAAACAGAAGCATGTAGGTTGAGGGTGTAACAAAACCCGATTTCTCTTCTTCTTCCCTTCTCCTCCTCGTCGTTCGTTTTTTTTATTACGGGTCATTCGTCGTTTTTTTATTTTATTTTCTAATATCGATATTATTAAAAACTACTTTCATATAACAATATTCTTAAAAATATGATATCGATTCTCTATAATCGAATATTGTATCGAAAAGAATTAAATTAAATCTCGACGATATTAAAAATCGTTACATCTTTTTTTCGTTCAAACTTGTTTTTACAAAACCTTTTTTTTAATTCGTTCCGAATACTCGATATCGATTTCATAATCGAATATCGGGTACGACAAATATCGAAAACATAAATCGAGTACAAATTAATTCATATTTTGTACGCGATTTATCAAAATTAGCAATTTCGAACAAAAAATAAAAAACCGGACAGACCCGCACGCGAGTCGCGCCATGCCCAGGCGACTCGCGCACGGGCCTGAAATCCGAGACGTTTTTTTTAGCTTTTTCGTTCGTTTTATTTTATTCTTCTACGAAACGATTTTAAAACTTATACCTTTTCTAAAACTATTCGAAGTATTTGATATTGATTTCGTAGTCAATTATCGAATATAACGAATATCGAAAATATTAAGTCAAGTACGAATTATACAATATTTATACGCGATTTAATAAAAGTATCGAATTTTCAAAAAAACCGCTTTCGAAATCAGCCCGACACGCGACTCGCCGGCATCACGGGCGAGCCGCGCGGCCGGCTGCCACGACGCGCCTTTCTCGTTTTTTTATTATTTTTCGAACTTCGTTTTTTATACAAAACATCGTTTTAACAATATTTTCCAGATTTTGATTAATATTTATTTTCTCGATTTCATATATTTATTTGCTATATTATTATTTACAAATCGATACTAACTCGTTTGTTTATTTTGTAGCAAATTCATCTTTATTTCATCTTTTGTTTTATTATACTAAAACGAATCTCACATGCTAAAACAACTTTGACGTTAATTTTAGTTGCATTAAACCGACTTAGCAACCCATTCAATTCCTCGCATGTTTAGGAAAACAATGTTTGCATATCATTCATCGTATTACTAACGCGCGTATTCAAAAATCAAACGATATCCTAGTAGAGGCCGCTAATGTGCGGGCGGGGTTGGGTGTTCTTGGTGAACTTCCCAACACGTACCCTCACCCCTTACTCAGAACCGTGGTTTCCGGATGTCCGAAACCATTGGCAACGAGAGTCAGTCAATATACGATTAACCGCCCAAGTCGGCATCTATATCGATATGCAAAGGGACGAGCCCAATAAACTCTGACATCGGAAATGGGCCGTATTTTGTATACGGCCCACTACGACATAGAGTGGGCTCGAACGGTTCCGAATAACCATAAAATTCGGTGGCGACTCCGACTTCGATTTAAATTTCCATTTGACCATCTCATGGAGATTCATTCGCCTCCCCAAACCCGCGCGTGGCCGCGTCGGGGTGGACCTATGTCATGTCCACAATATGGATGAATGAACGACTATGACTTTAAAAAAATGAAAATATCTAAACATTCATTAAATATTCAACATCCATTCATCCATATTCAACCTTCATTTTTTTTTGGATAATGAAGATGAATAATTTTACGGAAATTTCCCATGGTACCCTCGAATTATGTCACATTACACATGGTACCCCTGCTTTTAAGTTTGTTCACATGGTAACCTTGAGTTTTATAGTTTAGTTCTCGATTTGCCCTTATCCAAATTTCTGTCATGACGCCGTTAAATTATGACCAAAATTAACAACTACTTTTCTTCAAAAAGAGAGGCGTTCTCATGGTACCCTTAAGTTTTCATAGTTGTTCCCATGTTACCCTTAAGTTTTCATAGTTGTTCCCATGGTACCCTTAAGTTTTCGTAGTTGTTCCCATGGTACCCTTAGGTTTTCATAGTTGTTCTCATGGTACCCCTGAAAGAAAAGCAACGACTCATTCAAGCAAAGCAACGATTAGTTTATTGAACTAGTTGTTACACAAGTGCTTATAAAGTCAATCTCCTTTCTTTTTTGGCAGAAGAAGATCAAACAATCTACACTTACTCACTCAACCTTTTCACCTCCTTCTTCACTTGTACAAAAAAATGGAAAAACTTCATCACCATAACCTTGAAGATCGATCATCCGGAAACATCAATTTTTTCCATTTTTTTGTACAAGTGAGAAAAGAGGTGAAAAGGTTGAGTGACTATGGATTATTTGTTCTTTTTCTGCCAAAATAGAAAGTAAAGTGAATTTATAAGCACTTGTGTAACTGTTAGTTCAATAAACTAGTCGTTGCTTTGCTTTAATGAGTCGTTGCTTTCCTTTCAGGGTACCATGGGAACAACTATGAAAAACTTAAGGGTACCATGAGAACAACTATGAAAACTTAAGGGTACCATGGGAACAACTATAATTAATTTTGATCATAATTTAACGGCGTCATGACAGAAATTTAGGTAAGGTCAAATCGGGAACTAAACTATAAAACTCAAGGTTACCATAGGAACAAACTTAAAAGCAGGGGTACCATGTGTAATGTGACATAGTTCTAGGATAGCATGGGACTTTTCCCATAATTTTATAAATACAAAAAAAAAGTATGAAAAACAAAACAAGCATGAAGATGAAGATGATTCAACGAATGATACCTTAATCCCAAGGTATTCTACAGCTGCGTGATTCTACAACATAGCGAGTGTGACTATACAGCATAATGAGTATGACTATACAACTGAATATGTGACTACAATGAGTGTACAGCTGCGTGATTCTACAACATAATGAGTGTGACTTTGCAATTCTGCAAAAACATTACACACTAAATGACTTGTTCATCTTCATCTTCATCTTCAAGCTCCATTCATCCCACAAAAAAAGAACAACTTCATCTTCAAACTTCATCTTAACGATGAAGTTGTTCTTTTTTTTAGATAATGAAGATGAATAATTTTATAAATACCAAAAAAATGAAGATATGAAAAATAAAAAGAAGTTTGAAGAAGATGAATGTAACACCCGCAATTTTCCTAACTTTGCTATCTGTTCCGTTACGATTATATCGTAACTCTGTAATATTTCGTCTAACTACATTTTTCCCATTTTGAGGTCTCTTTCATTATCGAGCCTAAAATTATTTATTTTCGTAAATGGCTATTTAATTATTTTACTACGCGATTTCATAAATAATTATTTTCTAACGCGTTTTAATCCGATTTCTTCGTAAACGTTTATATTATTTTTATCCTATCTATTTTAATTCTTATCTTCGTATTTATTTTAATCGGAAACTTATCACATCAATTCGTTGCTTGTTCTTTCCATCTCAACCATCTCGTCTCCTAGTTGAGTTAAGAGTCCTTGTGACCCGATTATTCCTATATTTTAACTTCCTAATTTCTCTATATATTCTCTTTCATTCTAGTCTATTTTATTCACAACACAAAGTTTCCTCTTCTTCTGTTTCACATTAAATTTCCTTCTTTTTGTTCATCAATCCGATAATAATTCGTCTCCAATTCTTTCTGATCTCGAGGGTAATTTAATTACTCTTATTCATTCTTCATCTCTATTTATCTTTTCTATTCGCTTGATGTGGTTTTAATACTATATGTTTAATTATTTCGTAGGCTATCGTGCTAGATCCGACAAAGACGATTATTTAATTGATTCGGATCTCGATTAAGGTAACATTGACACGTTACTCGGTATTATGTGATATTATTGTTGTAGTTGCATGTATAGAAACTAGATTTCTGTTAGACAATATATGCATGTCTCGTTTTTAATAACAAAGACTTTAGAACGTAAATTTTCACATGTTTCGTTATTTTAAATCGTTTTTACGAGATTTGCGAATAAGTCTTTCTTTTAATTATTAAAAAGAATTATAAGGCAGAGACTAAAGCATACATATATTAATTTATTTAACAAATTTCGTGATTTTTAAAGTATGAATTATCAAATTGAAAGTTTTATTATTTTTAATAAAGTTACAGCATGTTTCAGAATCTGTTAGTGTTTTTGTGTGAATTAATACTTTATTTTAAAGACTTTATTTCCGAAAACATTGAAAAGAGACAACTATTTATTTTAAGTCTAATTTATGTCTATTTAGTTTTGTAAATTAATTCCAAGTATTTTGGTTAAAATAAATTGTTTATGAACAGGTGTCAAATTAATCCGCGATTCTGTCAGTTGTGATAAGATCTAAATTGAAACATATGTTAAAAATTTTATTTAATCTTGGTAATTTACGTACAGAAACTATGAAGATTCTAGTTAATATTTCCAATTGAATTTTATTTAAAATCAATTTATAAACGTGTTTTATTAAATAAATACAATCGGGTGTCTAGTTCTGACAGTTTTTAAATATACGAATAAAAACCCATGTTTTATTTGGAATTTGGAGTTCCTCCAGAAATAAAAGTTGTAACGAAGTTTTTAAAGTTTTCAACCCCACTGGTTTTATGCTGTTTTGATTTTTAATGATTTAATTACGAATTTCATACTAAGACAATGCAATTCTGAAAAATCTGTCAATTTGTTATTTAAATACTTTTAATTACTTAAACTTCAACCTTTTTAGAAATAATTATGATTTTGACTTTACTTGAATTTTAATCATGAATTATACATTTATATGATAAATATAATGTTTACGTCTCGAGGCCAATATTAACTATTTTATATAACTTCTATTTTAATCGATTTCTATTTATATAATATTACCTACTTTTGGAAGTTATTATTTTAAGAAAGTTTGTATTTTTATAAAGTTTTTCTCTTTTGAAGAACAAACTATATTTTTATTGAATTTCGATAATGGCTTTGTTTTGGAGTTATGGAATAAGAAAAGTGTACGGGTAGAGTAATACAGTCTAGAGTATACGTTTTGCCATCATCTATAAGGCTAGTGTATCTGAGCGGGATGCATTGGTTGTTGAACTGGGCATGTTCTTGTCCAGGAGTGTATGTTCATTTTGACCTTAAGCTCGTACCTCGCATGTAAGACGCCGTCGGGTTGAACTGGGCACATTTGGTGTTCCAGGAGGGGTGTGCATATTTACTTAAGCTAGGACCTCGCATTGATAAGTCGTCGTCCTATTATGGTTGAGTAGCCTAGATTAGAGATCGAAGTTTGATTTGTTTGAACTAAGTTCTCGAAGCTAGTTTAGTATTCTTCTAGTGAAAGTCTATTCTGTTGCACTGATTCATATCCATAATGCCGTTATTACTATTGGTCGATATTGACTTGCAGGTTGGCAATCATTTTATTTGAATTATTTTACTATATCGTTTTAAACGTTTTCCATTTTGAACTATTTTGATATAATAGTAATTATGCTTTAATGTCATGTAATATGGCTGGGAGAACGTCGTCGTTACTCCCCACTGAATTGTGGCTGTTATGTTTATAACATGACATGTATTTTGCTGCTGGGTTTGGGTGTGAGCTAGCGAGTAGCATGGATCCTACTCTACTTCATTTATATTAATTTTTGGATTGTTAAAACCCATTTGGAGAATTTTTATTTTTAGTCCTTTTGTGAAAAGTGACATTTGTATTAACTGACCGTTCTTTTTGTAAAATATAGAACATCAGTGTGTTTTAATCCCAAATCTACAGTGTTTCCGCCACTGTATTGCGTTAGAATTTATAGGGGATTACATGAAGATGAAGATGAAGATGAAGAAGAAGCTAAAAAAAATGAAGATGATCAAAGTTTATGCATAAACATACCTTGGTATAATTATCCGTCATGTTGTGTTAAAAATGGAGTATGATCGGAGTTGTTGACGAAGTATGGTCGGAGTTATTAATGGAGCTTATTTGATGGAGTTTTGTTAGGGAGAGATGGATTGAATTAGGGAAATGAATTGAAAAGGAGAGGAGGGAAGTAATGAAGAAGGGAGAGTTTGATTGAGGAGAGGATGCTCCCCTCTCTCCACTGCTGCGAAGTGTGATTGAGGAGGGTTGCTTCCCTCTCTCCACTGCTACTTGTCAGTTTGCTGTCTCCTTTTCCTTTTTTTTTACACATCATCCATCTAAGCCATCCATTCAACCCAAGATCAAGGGCCAAAAACACAACTTCCCACTTTTCCCCAAACTCCCTTGATCCCTTATATATATATATATATATATATATATATATATATATATATATATATATATATATATATATCGAATTGCTAATAGGTTAAAATTAAAGTTTTAACAAAATCTAGACATAGGAATAGATTGGTTGGAATTGTGCTTTTACACTAAAGCTTTGTAGTCTCTTCTTTCCAATGGGTTGAACGGGGCGAGCCATGTCATGTTCCCAAATTAACAGATAATTTATGATTTGGGTCAAAAAAATGGGTTCCTTACCCAAAAAACAACAGGTTGGGTGAAACAGGTTTGCGGGTCAGGTCGAATTTAAAGCGAGATGATTGCATATATATTAGATGTAGTAGAGTCAAATGGTTAGCGAGTAAAAGACATAGATAAACTCAATGTTCGCAGATGAGTTGTCATGGTCTCATGAACATATTAATATTGCTCACATGCGCAAGATGGTATTTTGATAAGTGTCATTTGTTTCACCCAGGTAACTGTAGACACCCAGATTTGGACCTGGTGGCTGCAGAAGTGCCTAGCAAACACCCGATGACGATAGAACTTCAACGCGACACGGGTTCGCGGTGTTCTAGATATTTTTTCTATAGAACTGATCAAATAAATTACTCGGGAAATTAAACTAACATGATGGCAGCCTTAGTCGTGTCGTTACGATCACATAGACACTAATTAGAGTCAATTCTGGCACCGGGACCCCGAATCGGTCTCGAAACTCGAACCGAGTCAACACCGTGCCAAGCGAGCCTCGGGATGAACCCCTGAGGCCCACTAAACCCGAGGCCCACTAAACCCGGGGTAAACTTAATCCCCAAGAATCATATCACACTCCGCCCTCTCGGTTTTGGAAAGTATCAAAACCGTATTCTCAGAACTCCAACCGCACCACCTGACGCGCCCGGGTCTCCCCGCGCCCGGTCCCAGGCACCTGAGTCTCAGTACGCCCCATCTCGGGCGCCTATATGGAAGACGAGGACCCCCCCCCCCCCCCTCACGCCCTCATTTCAGGACACAACATTCAATCTTCTCTTCTCCCTCTAAACTCTCAGTAAGGGCTTGCACTCCAACACCCGAGGCAAACGATCCACTAGATCGTAGTTCCGATAAAAAAAGCGACATCGACGCTACTCCTCACCTTCGAGCACTCCACTCGATACCGAGGTGCCTGTGATCGACTAGCTCAAAACTACTACACAGGTTCTGTCGGATTAGCCGCAGAACTAGCAAATAGTAACGAAGCTCTGCCGGAATAGCCGCGGGAAGGTCAAACGGTAACGGAACTCTGCCGGAATAACTGGTCAAGCTAGGAGGATCCGTCTGTCGAAGTCGTATCGTCACTAGGTTGCCATCTAAACAAAACTTTCCATATTTGCACTTTCTATTATTATGCACTACGACAACACTAGATGTGGGCACTAGGCCCACAAACATCTACTAAAATACCTAACGTCCCAACTTCAACCGCAAACACTAAAACACACTAAATAGACCCGAGTAATTCCAAGATTCATTTTCAAACTATCTATGCATCGAGTCCCATTTAGTGTATACTCCGAGGGTGTAACTCCTCACTACGTGATTTACTTACATTCGCATTTACAGTTCTTCGTATGATTTATTGCTTTTATGACCTTATAATCGCATGCTAAATCACCTAACACGGAATTCAAAACGTAAAACAACTAAAATTGAACAAAGTGATGGTCGAGTTCCGTATTAGTCCCGGTGCTCGCCTTATTGGGTTCAACGCATCTCTATTAATACCGAGCCGACGCATCTTAAGCAGAATACCAGGTAAGGTATACCACGAAAATTACTAATATCCGTATTATCACGTTAAAACTGATTTGCTAATATGTATAATACTAGTACTCTCTACTCTCCTACGTGCATCTTTTCATGGCCTGCTTGTCACGTGAAATCGCATGCAAATAATGTAAACACAACTATTTGGACGACAAAACTTACTTGTTCTTAAACAACCGACATAGCAAAAGGTTTATGGTTAAAACAACGGATGTTACAGTACTTCCACCACAACAAAAGAACTAGGATATCAACCACCGATTGATTAGTAGAGGCCGCTATAGTGCGGGCGGGATTTGGTGTTGACATCTATCGGATGTTGGCTTCCCAATACGTACCCTCACCCCTTACTCAGAATCGAGGTTTCCGGATGTCTGAAACCATTGGCAATGAAAGTCATTCCAGGCATGGAGTGCTTAAGGGTACAAGTCTTTATCTTTAGGTCCCGTGCCACTTAACTTTGAGCCGGCAAGGGATCAAAGTTGACTTGAACGGTTTCCGAGTCCCCATAATTGACTCGGTGGTGACTCCACAAATCAACGACAACTTCAGTTCGCTAAAAAGGTCGCCTTACCAAAGAAAACGACCTTTAAACATTTACAACCACGACTCGATCGATTCCCAAAACGGAAACACGGGTGCCCCCACCCGTCTAGTACAAGTCCAGATCTTCATCCAAATCGAGGTCCGACACTTCGCCCCGTACGCGAGATCGGACCGGCCCCCGGCAGGGAGGGGGCCACGTGGGTGGCCGCCGCCACACGTTGAAAACCGGGCCGATCCCGCACGGGGCGCCAGGCGGTGCAGACGGACGTCCACAGTTTGGCGACTCCGCTGGGGATTTGGAAACAAGTTTCCAGTGATGGTGTAACTTGAACGAGGTCGGTGAAGCTCATCTCTTAGTTCCTAGTTGTTGTCACTACAGGTTTTGGCCCTAAAAAGCCCACCCAAACTGATATCAGGACCAATCGACTTCTTCGCGGTAAAATCTTTAGGGACACGCGGAGAGATCCTCGATTGACGCTCCGACCGCCTAACGCGTACCCCGCGGGATTAATAAGCGGATAGTTTTGAACGGACGGTATGACACTCGTCTCCCCAGATCATTGTCAATGCCTAAGTAAAGACTATTCGTGGGGGGTAGCCTACCCTAAACCTACCCGAGTCTGCATCCTGCATGAGTGTATGCATTCCTAGTTATGTGTAGCGTGTTTGAACAATCCAACCCAAATAAAACACTAAAACCCGAATTCAAACACGCAAACATATTCAACTGCACCCAATTCCGTTTTCGAAAATATCGCATCTTTCCAAAACGATTTCTGGAACACCGGTACTCCGGTCGAGTCATGATTTCTAAAAAAAAACCCTTTCGAGACGCCGTTGTCATGGCAAATTTTACACTCGACGTTTTCAAAAAAAAGAAATACATTTTCGAACGACGTCACATGGCTAAAATAAAACCCGTCAAAACAACAAGTGTCGTTATTACTACCGAGACTCCCAATTAATGGGATCAAGGCACACCAAACGGTTACATTTTATTTTCAAAAAAAGAAAAAGTTTTTTTTACACACATACCGTTAACACAACTGAAGCTTCAATTAATGAAGTCAAGGAACCCAAAACGGGGAAACGGTTACATTCTCAAAACACTTTTCACAACACACCACCATCCATTGTCGAATGGTATTACAACCGACAAACGTGGACCACCCGTTTTAAAGAAAAAAAACAACTTTTCAAAAAATTATTCACTACCCTTGACAAGGATTTAGTCACACCTTTAAAACACCGTCACTAGACTTCACTCTACCATGAGCATCACTTGCACCACACACATCCACTAGCGAACTAGATAATTAATAGTAGTCTCGATAAAAGCGTCACTTCGTCATTTTCAAAACCAGTCCACCTAAGGACCATGTTCCTTTCAAAAAAAAAAACATTTACACTTGTGCTATCGTCGGATTCTCGACGCACACATAGTAACGCACATTTCACATCACTAACGATGTTACCACACCATCGTCACCCTAATTTTACAAAATCATTTATTTTCAAAAAAAAAAAAGATGACTTTCCTCCGCGAGTATCGGTCGATTTCAAAAACAAAATATCAAAATTCTTTGATCCTGAGCCGGGATCACAATCAATTCCTTAAATCGTACAACCGTGTGATTAACTGTCCGTGTTACTTACTAGGATCGCCTCTACTCGAGGTCTTACGTTTTGGGTCGTCTCCTTTTGAGAAGTCCTCTTTAAACCTCACCTATGAGGTTTGTGTCGAATGATAAGTGTATTTTGTAGTGCCTATTTTGTTGTGTTTGGTCCCTTTACCTTGTGAAATCGCTCTTTAGAGCGGTTTCTAGGCTACTCATGCTTCCTTTAGCTCGTTTTAGGTTCCCGAGACCGTTCATGGAGAATTGGAACGATTCCGACTCGTTTCATACACTTTTGGAGCCAACGAAGAGAAGGAACGATCGCTCGGTGCCTTGGATTCGATCCCGAGATCTTGGGACCCGTTCCCGAACCCCTTAGACTCGATCCCGAGCCCCGAGAATCGATGAGAGGCCCATGAGAAGCAAGAAGGGACCAAAAAGATCATAATGGAGGCCGACAAGGCCCTTCCCGGGCGGGATAGTAGCCTTTCCGACCGGGACGGGGTGTACAATTAAGGGGGTTGCTTTCTTGAGCCGTCTCGGCCGAGATGACTTTCGTCCCGGTCGGGACCGTCTCGTCCCGGGCAATTAGTCTTGTATTAAGAAGATTCTTGAAGACTTATCCAAGATTGACAACGTTAGAGATTATTTGGGTTTCTTATTTATACAAGTTCTCATCTTTTTCATCCTTTGTTAGTTGGTATAAACTCTATTCTCTTGTTCTTTGTTTATTTATCAAGTTTGAATCTTTACATATTGTTTATTGTTATTGTTTCTTCATTATGGATGTTTGGATGTTTATATTGATTTCTCTTGTTTATGTTAGTTTTAGTTTGAAAATGAGTGAGTAGATTTCTTGTGGGGTTAGTAGGGGGATTAAGTGTGGATTATGGGTGATTAGGGTTTGATTATGGGTAAAGGTTGCATCTTTGTTGCTAGTCACATATTGGGCACTCTATGTGTTTGTTGAATTGCTTGTGTGGGTAGTAGTGGCCAATGCTCCTCATACTTGTTCTCATCTTCTCATTGTTTGGATAGTGTGTGATTGTGTTCGGGTTTAGTCTTAGACACGAGAGTGCGGACTTAGGTTTAGACATGAGAGCGCAAACCGACCTTGACTTAGGATTTGACGCGAGAGCGCAAACCGACTCTAGTAACTAAGAGACACCTAAACCCTTGATCACCCTATTATCCTTCTACATTTAAGAACCCGACCTAACCCTACTCCCTTTCATATTTGATTTCTCTATCTCTTTAGACATCTTCTCTAGTTTGTTTGCTTAGTTAATCATTAGTTGTTTCATTTAGCCTATATTACACCTAGTTCATTGTTAGTCCACTTTCTTCATCTCGAACCACCATAGTTTATCAATTATCATCTTCTTTGTGTTTGTGTGTGACTTAGCCTTGTTATTAGGCCGACCTAGTCTAGACATTACATAACCGTCTCCGTGGACATGACCCGACTTACCCTAGATACCGTTAGGGTTAGTTGGTTAAATATTGATGGTGGGGGACGCTGCAAAAATTCTACCATCAATTTGGCGCCGTTGCCGGGGACGGTGCATTGTTTAGACTTAGTTTGCTTATAGCTAGACTTAGTTACCCCTCTTTGTGCTCTTCTTCTATATCTTGTGCATATTTCGTAGTCTTTTTCTTTGTTTTTATCATTTGCTTTTCTCTTTGTCTTTCGTTGTGTTCGTTTATTGTCTTTGCCTAGTGCCCATAAAGTACTAGGTGTTCTCACGTTTGTTCGAGTGTGTAGTGTATGCCTAGGAGGAGAGGCGATTTCTTTCTCTTCAATCCAGAGCCGGAAAGACTCTTTAGAGCCTTTCGCCAACAGACGATTGACCGGGTTAGAATCTCTCAACCAAGTGCTAGCAATACCAATCAAGAACAAGCTCAAGGATCCGACTTAGACGAAACACCGCGAGAGACCGCCGGAGGGACCTTCATCAATCCCTTCGGTACTTCTAGTCCTAGTTCTCCTTCTACATCTTCTTCAACACCGTCTACACCATCATCTCTCTTATATCCAATTATGCCGAAGTTCTCATCTCACTCCACTTTTACCGAGGATGTTTTGCCAGGACCTAGTACTTTACCGGATACATATACCGGAAATTCCGTGGCAAAGACACAATTCATCCAACTTGTGGAGAGAAATCAATTTAGTGGTTTGCACCACCGAAGACCCGCACCAACACATGGAGACCTTCTCCGATTATTGCAATGCTATCTCCCAAACCGGGGTTACTCAAGATCAAATCCGTTGGGTACTTTTCCCGTTCTCTCTCATTGGAAAAGCGAAGCAATGGATCAAGAGTCTCGATAGGGCAACCATGGGTATCGATACTTGGAAGAAACTTGCATTGGCATTCTACCAAAAATTTTACCTTCCGGAGAAGACAAATTTGCTAAGGGCCTCCATCACCGGTTTCCAACAACGGGATGAGGAGAGCCTTTATGAAGCTTGGGAACGGTTCAAATCTTTGGTTAGATCATGCCCCCACCACGGACTTTCACAATGGTTCTTAGTCCAATAGTTTTGGAACGGTCTATATGAGGACTCAAGAGCTATACTCAATATGGGCTCCAATGGTAGGTTTACCGAGGTCGATGACGATCAAACTTGGGCAAGAATCAAGGAGATGGCGGTGCACAACTCCCAATACTCAAGGCCTAGAAAGGCAAATCGAGGAGGTAGGCACGAGGTCGATGCCATTACACAACTAAGCATTGATCTTGGAGCTCAATTAAAAACTCACATGGTGACTATTGACAAGAAGCTCCAAAGCCACCTCAATCAAGCGCAAAGCACTAGTTCTTCCAACCAACACTCGATTCATGAAGTTAATGCTTTGGGAGTTGTATCTCCTACACCTTATTATGGGATGTGCGATACTTGTGGGATAGTTGGACATGAGCCTCTATATTGTCGGGGAAGTATTGAGCATGTGAACGCCTTCCAAGCGTTCAAGCAAGGTGCCCCTTATCCTCATATGTTCCAAACTTTCCATCAAACTTCCCAACAACAATCTCTACAACCCCGTCCATATGTGCCACCTCCCTTAAGGGACAACAACCAAGGTTACCAAGGTTATATGGGTAACCCAAGGCCATTCAACAATTTCAAGCAACATAACCAAGGTAAGTTCAACAACAATCAAGGGTTCCAACAAGGGAACTTCAATCAAGGTGGTTTTCAAGGAAACCAACACAATCAAGGATATCAAAACAACCAAGGTAACACTCAAGGCCTTAATCAAGGCAACTCTCATAGGTTCCAAGGGAACCGTCAACAACAACAAGCAACTCAAGGCACCCAACAACAAAGCAAGCAAAGGAGTCGGTCTCCTACTTATGACTATGGTATTCCTCTAGCCATCACCGATACTCCGCACAATCCACAATCTCCACCTCGGGATTTCAACATGCAAAAATCAATGATGGATGTGCAAAAGAGTAACCAAGAAATGCAAAGAAGCCAAATGGAGATGCTAAGAAACCAACAAGAATTCTTTGCTCATCTTCAAAGGGAGAACATAGCAAGAGATGCTCATATGAAGATGCTCGAAACCCAAATAGCTCAAGTTGCTTCGGGTAGTTCTTCAAGGAAAAAGGGACAACTTTCTCCTCAAGGTGAAACGGCGAAATTTGAACATGTGAATGCTATCACCACGAGGAGTGGTGCATCTTACGATTCCCCCGTGTTTCCTAGTGAGCAAGAACATGCCATGGAAGAAGTTGTATCTCCATCTCAAGATAAAGCAAGTTTAGGAAATCCAATGGAGGAGCAAGTTTTGTGGGAGATTGAGAAACCCCATGAAGACAAGCTTCCCCCACTTCAAGGAAAAGACAAGGGTAAAGGGAAAGTGTCATTTGAGAAGTCCAACCTTAATGAGCAAGAGAAAGTGCATATCAAGTTGCCTTTCCCAACAAGGCAAATGAAGACCAAGGTGGATGCTTAATATGACAAATTCCTTAACATTGTGAAGAAATTGGATGTGAGTGTCCCATTTACCGAGCGATACCCGAATCCCGGCATATGGAAGATTCAAGAAAGAAATCTTGGCTAGGAAGAGATCCAATGACAAGGAAGAGACCATAGCGTTCACAAGAGTGGTGAGCGAGCTTATTCAAGGTTCTACGCTTCCCAAGTTGAAGGATTCGGGTAGTTTCTCGATCCCGTGCACCATAGGCGACTTCAAGATTGAAAGAGCACTATGTGATTTGGGTGCGAGTGTAAGCATCATTCCCTATTCCATTTGTGAGCGACTTGGGATGAAGGAGCTCAAGTGTACTTCCATTACACTCCGAATGACCGATAGTTCACTCAACCGACCATTGGGGATGTTAGAAGATGTGCCAATAAGAGTCGGGAAGTTCTTCGTTCCGGTCGACTTTCTTGTACTTGACATGCCGGAAGATGCTATCACTCCCATTATCCTTGGGCGCCCATTTCAACATACCGCAGGTGCTATGATTGATGTGAAGAATGGTAGGATCACATTTGAGTTAGGCGACGAGATGCTCGTGTTTGACCTCCAAGGCAACACCTCGCCTACTAATGATGAGTCTTGTAAAATGATCCACGCCATGAAAGACATTGATCGAGGGGATGAGTCAGGAGAAAGCTTGAAGAACAACTTCTATGAGCTTGAGGATGATGATTCCGAGCTTGGGGCGGATGAGTGCCCATATCATGAGTTGAAGACAAGTTCCAAGACAAGAAGAAAGATGAGCCTCCCTTGGGGCCACATGAAGATAGGTGGACGTTTGGGTATATACCGAAGGATCGAAAGTACAAGTTCAAGCCATTGAACTTAGTAGATCGGGATGCCCCGGGAACGTCAAGACAAGGTTGTGAAGAGCCTTATAGTGTGGATGGTTACACCACAAGCTTGATTGAAGACTTCGCAAGAGCCTTCGATTTGTTTCTTCGTGCCCTTGATGGCGATGGAATTGGTTATAGTGTTGTTGAAAAAGAATTGAAGAATGCACCATCCTTGGTTTGACGGAGTTCCAAAAGAACCGTCCTATTGTATATATCTCTTTCTTGTAGTTCCTTTGAGTTTTGTGAATTCTTGTAATTTGGTATTTTTGATGAGAGATGTGAGGGAGGGATTTTGATGAATATGTTTCGAGCTTATTTGATAGGTGTTAAGTGAATATGAGCCAAAGAGAAGAATGGTTGTGGATAGAGCTTGGATTGTGAGCAAGGGAATCGGTTTTTGAAGCTTTGGATAAGCTTTTGGGGTTATGAAAAGTTAGATGACTCTTCCCGGCCGAGAGGAGAGCATCCCGTCCGGGAAGGATGAGGCATCCCGACCGGGAAGAAGCCATCCCGATCGGGATGAGGGTACCAAAATTCGAACTTTCTGTTGAGCCATCTCGACCGGGATGAGGGCTTCCCGACCAGGACGGGTGTGTCATCCCGACCGGGATGGTCCCCTGCTCCTCCTTTTGCCTCTTCTTGGTCATGAAGCCCACCCAACCACTTTATACCCCCTCCCAACCTCCCTACCTATCCTTGCACATATCATATGTCCCTACACTTCATATACACACCCTCACCTCATCTTATTTTCACTACATACCGAGCCTCACATCAAATCTCGCCTCCTCACACCATTGCAAGCCTTTGTACTTCAACCATGGAACCGTATCAAGAATGAAGAGGAATAACAATGACGAAGACTAGCTACGTGCCGATATCGAACTATGAGACGATGGAGCGAGTGAGTTGCTAACCGATTGGTACGACAACTATCCTTTCTTTTCCGTCTTTTATTGCTTGTCTTCCCTTGTTTATTCCCTTCCACTTTTGTGTCATGGTGGCCCTCGGGGCCTTGGTAGGCATTGCTCCCGACTCTCGATGACGTGACTACATCGAGAGTCATTTCAAAATCCAAATTTATAAGAATTTTCTTTTTTTCCTTTGATTTTACTTTCTTTTTAGGATTTAGTCGGATTCGGGCGGAATCCGGGCTAGGTGACTTGATTACACCTAGTCCTCCCCTCCCATTTCCTTTTACTTCCTTCTTTTTATTTCTTCCGCCATCCATATCTTTTCTCGTCTCGGCCCACGGTGACTTGACTACACCCCGGCCGAACACATTCTACCCTTTTCTCCGCTTTATTTTTGATTTTTTTCAGCTTTATTTTCGTAGTTTCTTTTCTTTTCTTTAGTGTCTCCATACACTACGATCAAGCATGAGGACATTTCTCGGTTTAAGTGTGGGGGAGCGATATCCTATCGTAGTTAGTTTTATTTTCATAGTTTATTTGAAAAATCTTTAAAAACCCTAAAAATTTGAAATTTTTCACAAAAATCAAAAAGATTTTCTTTTGTGTATTTTCTTTTGTGTCGTTATGTCATATATTTGTTTTGTTGTGCGTGTTTTGCCTCCCTTTTTCCTTGTAGGTCGCTTAATCACCGTTAACTTTGGAAGGCTTTCAAGACAACCGGTAACGCCTTTTATCCCTTTTTCCTCTTTACCTCTTGTGATATTCGGGGGAGATTTGTGATGATGTGTGCTCGGGTGGAGCTTTGTAAAGTTTGATGATGATTCGGTTGCTTATTTGGAAATTCGGGGTGGTGTTTGTTCTCTTTATGTGTTTGTTTTGTTTTGTCTTGTTTTGTTGCTCTTGTCTCTTTTTCTTTCGTTTTTTTCGAGTCTTCGTTTTGTGATGTGTAGTTGTTTGTAGTGTGTAAAAAGGTTTTCGAAAACCCGGTTTTGAGGCTAGTGTGCAAGTTTTTACTATCCCTTTCTAGTAGTATGAATCGAGTTTTGGACTTTAGTCTAGTAGAATGACCCTAAATCAATAGTTTCGTTGGTCCTTTACCTTGAGTCCACCTAGCCTACTAGGGATTTACTACGGGATTTTCATTTTGACCACTATGACCACCCACGGTGTGAAAAGGCCTTGGTTGCCGAGTCCCGTCCCTTAGGTGACCATGTCCGGAATTGTTTAATTAGTCCAAGTTCTCCCCTTTTTGTGGGTTTGAAGGGAAAGCGCGCTCCCGACTTACCCATTTCCCTACCTCCTACACATTATCCACAAAATAAAGTTGCAAATTGTTGAAGTCTCTTTCTCAGTTGCAAAGAAATGCCTACAACTCAAATCTAGCCAAAAGGGCAAAGAAAAGAAAAAGAGAGAAAATGAAAGAAAGAAAAGATTGAAGAAAAAGAAAAGGCACAAAAAGCCAAAAAGAAAATACAAAAGATGAAAAAGAAATGGCATAACGACACACAAAGCAAAAATGCAAATGAAAGAAAAATGCCAAAAGAAAACTGTCTCACAAAAAGAATCCCCACATCTAAAAAATAAGCCTTTTGCCGACTATTGCCGTGAAGAGCCTACCAAAGAACCGAGTCCCTAGGAAGGATGATAGCGGTAATGGTCAGTCTTCCCTCATTTTGCAATAATGTCCACCTTTTTACTTGGATTAGTTGAGTGGTTTAGAACATGGGACGACCCTCTTGGCTCATCGCTAAAGGGGGCGGGGTCTCACTTACCTACAGTGTCGACTAACGCCGTGGTTTATCCTTTTTCCATCCCGCCGATCGTCCCGTAGTACGTTCTTAGAAGGTTAGGAGGACCTAGGTAAGTTACCAACGTTTTTATAGCTTTGTTGTCATGATATTAGGGTTTAGTTCATCTCGATTTGTGTTATTAGCTTGGGAACGTGTCACTTGCCTCGAGTCCTAAACCGGTACTTCTTTCACCGCTTTTTAGAGGAAAGCGGTATTTGTTTTTCTTTGGGTGCAACCTTGTGTTTGTTTGTTTGTATGCTTGTTTGTTTTTGTGTTTTGTGTCCGGTTGCATCCACAGTTTTGTCGCAAGACCTTACTTGCCTTTCGGAGCACACTTTTCCTATAAGTGTACTCGCGTGAGTTGAAAGGGCGTAGGGTGCGCTAATACCCACTCGGTTAGTAGTCTAGTTTCTTTTAGTTTTTAGTTAGTTGGTGCTTACTCGAGGGCGAGTAAGGGTTAAGTGTGGGGGAGTTGATAAGTGTATTTTGAAGTGCCTATTTTGTTGTGTTTGGTCCCTTTTACCTTGTGAAATTGCTCTTTGGAGCGGTTTCTGGGCTACTCATGCTTCCTTTAGCTCGTTTTAGGTTCCCGAGACCGTTCATGGAGAATTGGAACGATTCCGACTCGTTTCATACACTTTTGGAGCCAACGAAGAGAATGAACGATCGCTCGGTGCCTTGGATTCGATCCCGAGATCTTGGGACCCGTTCCCAAACCCCTTAGACTCGATCTCGAGTCCCGAGAATCGATGAGAGGCCCATGAGAAGCAAGGAGAGACCAAAAAGATCATAATGGAGGCCTACAAGGCCTTTCCCGGGCGGGATAGTAGCCTTCCCGACCGGGAAGGGGGTGTACAATTAAGGGGGCTGCTGTTTTGAGCCATCTCGGCCGAGATGACTTTCGTCCCGGGCGGGACCGCTTCGTCCCGGGCGGGACGGCTGAGCTGCTGCACGAAGCTTCTTTTTTCCTCTCCTTCATTCTTGTAACCTTATAAATAGTTCTCCCTTGTATTGTTTAAGCAGAAGCACATGACCCTAGACCCGCTTAGGCCTCTCTACAACATTCAAACCCTAGATTTAGTGTTCCTCTCATTAGTTTAATCTTCCTTTAAACTTTTGTTAATCTTAGTTTAATCTAGCAATTAGTCTTGTATTAAGAAGATTCTTGAAGACTCATCCAAGATTGACAACGTTGGAGATTATTTGGGTTTCTTATTTATAAAAGTTCTCATCTTTTTCATCCTTTGTTAGTTGGTATAACTCTATTCTCTTGTTCTTTGTTTATTTATCAAGTTTGAATCTTTACATATTCTTTATTGTTATTGTTTCTTCATTATGGATGTTTGGATGTATATATTGGTTTCTCTTGTTTATGTTAGTTTTAGTTTGATAATGAGTGAGTAGATTTCTTGTGGGGTTAGTAGGGGGATTAAGTGTGGATTATGGGTGATTAGGGTTTGATTATGGGTAAGGGTTGCATCATTGTTGCTAGTCACATATTGTTCACTCTATGTGTTTGTTGAATTGCTTGTGTGGGTAGTAGTGGCCAATGCTTCTCATACTTGTTCTCATCTTCTCATTGTTTGGATAGTGTGTGATTGTGTTCGGGTTTAGTCTTAGACACGAGTGTGCGGACTTAGGTTTAGACGCGAGAGCGCAAACCGACCTTGACTTAGGATTTGACGCGAGAGCGCAAACCGACTCTAGTAACTAAGAGACACCTACACCCTTGATCACCCTATTATCATTCTACATTTAAGAACCCGACCTAACCCTACTCCCTTTCATATTTGATTTCTCTATCTCTTTAGCCATCTTCTCTAGTTTGTTTGCTTAGTTAATCTTTAGTTGTTTCATTTAGCCTATATTACACCTAGTTCATTGTTAGTCCACTTTCTTCATCTCCAACCACCATAGTTTATCAGTTATCATCTTCTTTGTGTTTGTGTGTGACTTAGCCTTGTTATTAGGCCGACCTAGTCTAGACATTACATAACCGTCTCCGTGGACACGACCCGACTTACCCTAGATACCGTTAGGATTAGTTGGTTAAATATTGACGGTGGGGGACGCGGCAAAAATTCTACCATCAATTTGGCGCCGTTGCCGGGGACGGTGCATTGTTTAGACTTCAAAATAACCTGGCCCAGATAAACGACACCCATAACAGCATCCTACTACAGCTCGGCAGGCTGGAGGACACGGTCAATGGGACCCGAAACACCCCTGGGGAGGAGGAGGAAGAGAAACCTGTCATCTCTAAGGAAAAGATGAGACTAGGGCCGGCTAGGTTCGTCCCAGCCCTTGGGGGTCGTCCCTTTAGAAGCCTTACAGACCTAGGCATGACATATGCCGAGGCCCTCAGAATTGCCAACGAAGACTGGCAGTTATCCCAGCTCGTCCCTACCCCAGATCCACCTCGTGGAGCCCGAGGGGCGGATTGGGATCCCAGTGCCTATTGCCTCTATCATCAGGAGAGGGGACACGATACTGAGGACTGTGACCGCCTCAAACACGATATCCAGGACCTGGTAGATGCCGGAACCTTCCCCCTGGTAACGAAGCAAACGCCACAGCCCGTTAACAATGGGGCTACCAGCGTCTGTGGTAGTGAAGACCAGCGACACCATCAAGGTGTTATTTCCTGGGGGAAGCCTTGATGCCTAGAGGCATGATCGGTCTTATTTAGAGTCTAGTTCATCCTAGGGCCTAGACTAAAATAATAATAAATGTCCTTTTTTCTTTTTCGAGTCTAGGGAGGCGCGAGGGACATGTCCTCCGCCTCCCCCAAAACAAAATCACGGGCATCTAGCCCTAGCCCGTCTATTATTATCAATAAAACAATCTTCCTTTTTTTTTACAAGTATGCCTCGACAATCGCTTAATTTTTTTATTTAAAACGCTTAAGAACTCAACTTTGTGCCAATTATCGATAACAACTAACTAAAATACAAGGGCTACAACGAGCGGCCCACTCAGAATCGGAAACAACAACCTGGACTTAACCCATCGTTGACCCCATCACCCAAACAACAATAAACCTGCGGCGACCGAACCTTCATTCAACTGAACTTCCCCCAACGCAACCCTGTACAAGGCCTGCATGATAAGTCTAAAAGCGGCCGTGTCTCTAGGAGTCAAAAACCTTAGGGTACACGGAGATTCATCTTTAGTAGTCAACCAAGCCACGGGAAACTGGAAGGTCTATAGCGAAAGCCTAACCCCATACCAAACCAGGGTGGAGACAATATCCTGGGAATTTACCGAAATCGACTTCATACACATACCCGCGAGGAAAACCAATACGCTGACGCATTATCCAAACTAGCCTCACTAGTAAACATGCCCGATCACCTCTTCTCTATGCCCATTTGCGTAGAAAGAAGCGAACAACCGGCCTACATCCATAGCCTCGAAATCGATGACACCCCCGAAGAACCTTGGTATAAAGCAATCCTAGACTTTAAAACCCACGGGTCATATCCACCCAACACTAACGCCAAGAACAAAAGAGCCCTACGAATGCAAGCCACCCATTACGTCCTGAATCAAGGATTACTATACAAACGAACCCCACAAGGAGTCCTCCTTAGGTGCATAAACAAAAACCAGTCCGAGAAAGTCATGGAAGAGGTACATGACGGAGAGTGCGGACCCCACATGAGTGCATACCTACTAGCCCGAAAAATAATGAGACTGGGCTATTATTGGGTTACCTTAGAGGTAGACTATCGATGTCATGTCCGACACTGCCACAATTGCCAAACCTTTGCCAACGTCCAACACCTACCCCCATATCCTCTACACACCATAGCCACACCCTAGCCTTTCTCTACTTGAGGAATAGACATCATAGGAAAAGTGCACCCATCCGGGACCGGTAGACACTGTTTTATACTAGTGGTCGTCGATTATTTCACCAAATGGGTAGAAGCCGCCTCTTACACCATGCTAACCTCAAAACAAGTAGTCAAATTCTTACAAAACAACTTCGTCTGCCGCTACGGCATACCTCACAAGATCATCAGCGACCAGGGGGCTCACTTCAGGGTCAACACCCAGAAACTCCTCGACAAATACAAAATCCAAAGACATAAGTCATCACCCTATAGACCACAAACAAACGGGGCCGTAGAAGCAACCAACAAAACTATAACCACAATCCTTAAGAAAATGATAGACAATTACCGGGATTGGCCAAACAAGATCCCCTTCGCCTTATGGGGATACCGAACATCCTATAGAACACCCATTGGAGCCACACCATATTACCTAACCTACGGTGCCGAAGCCGTACAACCCGTAGAGCTAGAAATACCGTAACTGAGGATATTAGCCGACAGCGGTATTCCCTAAGAGGAATGGAACCAAAAACGGTATGACGAGCTAGTACTCCTAGACGAGCATAGGATACATGCCTTATCCAACGTACAAGCCTACCAACAACGCATCCAACGAGCCTTTAATAAACGAGTGAAATCCCGAAACATACACGAGGGAGATTTAGTAATCAAGTCCATTAGAGCACCCCTTCCCATTGACCCTAGAGGGAAATTCAAACCAAACTGGGCGGACCCTTACCTCGCCAAGAAAATACCCTCCGGTAGCGAAGTGATCCTTACCGACCTAGACGGGCAAGAATTCTGAACCCCAACCAACATGGATCAACTCAAACGGTATTACCCATAGACACCCTGCCAACCACATCCCAACCTCCGACTAAGGGGAAGCAAAAGAAAAACAAAAAAAAATGATGATCAATCAAGTTCGCATCGATAATTGGCATAGACGAGTCTAAAGCAAATTCACTCATATTTTTTTTTTAAAGAAAAGAACTACGAACATGGTTTGATTCCGCCCACAAGCGGATACGTAGACAACCCTTCTCCGGGTACAACCAAACAACTAAACAAAACAGTCAATTAATCGATTCATGAGTAAACCGAGATTCCTCCCACGACCTGGTCAATGAGTGAGTTAAAATGACGAAGCACAAACGACGATCCGAGGACGGGGTGAAAACCCGAAAGGGCGCCCCGGGCAAAATGAAGAAACGAGTTGCGAGGCGTCGTTAAAAAAAATGACGAGCCGAGGACAGGGTGAAAACCCGAAAGGACGGAGTGAAAACCCGAAAGGGCGCTCCGGGTAAAACGAAGAATCGAGTTGCGAGCCACCACAAACAAAAAAAAAGAAAAAAGAACAATAAATGTGCTTCTCATTAAAAACAAAACTGGTTAAATCGAGCCTTTGTCGAGGCATCAACATCAAGCATCCAAAATCCGGACGTCCCGGAAAATTAACAACGTGTCTAAACTCCACAAAAACTAGTACTAATACGTCACGTAATATCAAGTAATACAACATAGTACTAAACGGCTGGGCTCTACCGGTCCAACCTTTCCTTACCCTTACCACTCGGGTGTGACTGCTTGCATTCTTCCTCTTCGATTTTCCGAAAGCAAGCTTCTAACGCCCTATCCAAACGTGAGTCCAGCAAATCCCACTTTCTTTGCTCTTTCGCAGCTTTAATATGGGTCTCGTCAGTCTTGGCCCGTTCGGATGAACTGACTAAACTAGGATCGGTCCCACTGTCTTTGGTTAGGCACTTGGTCTCTCGAGTCTCCTCTTCGCCTCTTAACGGCGTTGTCTTCCTAACTTTTGAGTCGGTCTGTCCTGAAGGGTGTCCACAAACTCTCTTCCGGACGGAAGTATTGTCGGTCGGTCGAGCAACGGGGTGCAAAAACTTCTGCTCCCAAGACACCCTGAACCCCATAAGCATATCCTCGGTCCATGGATCAAACCTAGAAACGACCTTAGCATCATCTGGAATAGGAGGTCGGACACCCTTTTGATTTGACAGCATGCTCGGGTAAATATAAACTTGGTCCCGCATGAATAGTAGTAACAAAGCCCAGGTCGAAGACGAAAATGGAAACTCGACACGCCCACTAATATTCCACCACGGGATGGACCACCTGATGACAACCTCTCCCCTAACCAAGTAGGAAAGTCAGTCCTCCTCTTCGGGACTTTTGCTCCACACTAACACCATCTTCCGGCCCGTGAAATCCCTATAGTTGTAATCTTTGAAGCATCGGATAGGATCGATTAAACCGAGCCGCTCTTGCAACCAAACCTGCACAAAACACGACGAAGCATGGCACCCTCAAAGTCAAAGCAACCACAAAACAAATAAAACCAAGCTACAAAAACATAGCAAAAAAAAGAAACAAAGCAACACACCTGTAGAATAACCCTAGAACCCCGAGAAGGTGTCCTTCATACCAGAACACTAGCGTCAAGACCCAGAACAAGTTCACCTAGAATGAGCAAAGAGGGTGATCGTCCATGTTCCATAGCAGCTACCACATCCAACACTCGAGGATTACCCCAACCCTCACGTAACCGCGCATTCTCAAAAAGATAGTAGCAAGCAATAGCAATGTTAAAAGCACGCCTACATGCTAGGGCCGAAACATGACGAGAGCCAACCTGCGAGAATGTCCTCGAGAGCAACTCTAAATTAAGACCGTCCATACCAAAATAGCCATTAGCCTCCTCTAATGAAGATATGTCCAAAAAGTGGTAAAGTCGCTCCACGTAAGAATCATCTCCACAAGGCACACAAGGTCGAACCGAGCTCCACCCGCCTATAGCATCTATTTCTTCGGGCAAAGGGCAAACTTTACCCCCGGGGAGAGAAAAACATGATATTTCGGGTCCCAAAATCTAGAGCATGCCCGTAGAAAATCATCCTGTATATTGACTCGACTTAGTGCAACAACCGTTGACAAACCATCGTTTGAACTAACCTCGGAATGACATTTCTTAAACAAACCCGCCCACTCGGTCAGGACATTCCCGAATCCCGACATAACACTAGATATGGTTCTATATCTTACGGATATCCTAGTACGTCTAGAACATGCACCCACAACCCGTATATGTAGCACTAATCCCACGAGAATTAGAAAACAACGAACATTTCCATAACCCGGGGTTCAAACCGCACCGGCCCACGTGCCTGGGCATCCGGTCGCCCAAGCCTAAGCGGTCCAGGACCCGATTGCATCTGTCCGAGCGCCTGAAGCCAGGTATGACTCAACCCGAGCAACTCAAGGATAGATATTTGAACCTCCGTGATCACCATCCTATACCTCAGACACCGAGAATAACCTCACGAAGTCACTACAACCCACCCCGAAAATCGGGATACCCATGCAAGAGCTATAGAAACGCGAGTTCACTCGTCGGACGCACGAGACTTAGACATTTTTTTCTTTTTTTTGGGGGATAAGCTACCCCACCTAGGCGTGTCGTAGTCTTTTAACGGTCATCGTCAAGTCGCGTCTGTAGCCCGACAAGGGGATTTTATGAATGTATAAAAAGTGGTCTAACTTTTTTTCAAAAGTCGCCTGAACTTTAAACGTCGGCCTCGTTATGAATGTCCACGCTCATCTCTTAACGCATCCGGTCAAAGCACGTTAATATTTTACATCTCGAGTCAAAACATTTTAATCGACGTACTACCTGATCCAATTCCCGGCTCAAACTAACGCATTTCAAAAACGTCTGAAACAAACGATTTTCATACTCTCATGTGACATTAATGCACCCTAAACTAGGTCGAATCGCAAGCAAATGAACGCAAAGGTGATTACTTGTCAATCTGACTGCACGATCAACCAAACAAAAAGCACAAGACTAATCCTACTAATTCGAGCACTAAAATTTAAAGAGAATATACAAGATGTACAAATCCTTATACAAATCGAGGCTAGGGAGGACCCCTAGAAGCCGCGCCGATGGCTATCACAAGTTCACCTAAGTTGTCGTCCAGACCTAGGTCTTCTAAGTCGAAGGTAGGTAACTCACTACCATCCATCCCCGACAGCATGTCTAGAGTAGCCGTCTCGGGGACTCCTCCAACTTCCTCGTTAGCACCCGTAGCCTCAACCTCAGCCTCTCTCTCGATCCTATGCCTGGCCTCACTCTGTGTGTAGAGGTCTCACCCCGAGACCGAGCCAGCTGCTCCTTAAGGAAGGCGATCTCGTCAGCCCGAGATAGCAGGAGCCGTTGCGACTCAACACCTCTCGCCTCAAGCTAGGTCACCCGAGTCTCCAACTGTCCCACCATATCCGAGACATCCTGCAGATACACTCAAACATTAGGAAAATACACGAGCAACCTAGAAAACCACCCTAGTCACACAAACTCACCGATCGAGGCCCCGAAGTGTCACGGGAAACCCTCGAGGCATAGGCCCGGAAGCAGTTGGCAGCCTGCTACAACTGCTGATGGCAAGCCGACGAAACCTGAAAGGTAAAACCATGAAAGTTAGACAAACCGACCCTTCACTCTTAGAACCCAAATCGAAAACAAAAGTCAAGACTTACCCTGTATACCCGGTCACGCCACTCTATCCCAGCATCCATCTCCTCAGTAGAACACGAGGGGAGGGGCTCAGTAAAGGGTATCCCAGCCGCATCCACCCTAAGCAGAGTCAGGGGAAAATCTGGGGGCTGGATTTCACCAGCCGGATCGGCCAGCTGAAGAGACAACAGATTGGTCAATCAAAACGCAAAAAGTAATAATAATAATAATAATAATAATAATAATAATAATAATAATAATAATAATAATAATAATAATAATAAACCGCAACACGAATCTTAGAACCAAAGTTAGGACATTACCACGAGGCGATACCAACCTAACCGCCGGGTGACGTGAGATAGGTAGGAGGCACCAGACACCAAGAGTGTATCGCCCCCTTCTCCGTCCTGGTCATCGAGGATCTCTGTGGCGGTCGGTGGTCTGAACAAGGTCTGGGGAGGATCAACCGGCACCCTGAAATCGTCATATTGGCACTGACGCACCAACCGCTCGCCCAGATACCAAACTGGACGAATCAACGCAGGAAGGAGCATCCTCCTATAACTCTGCGGCCTCAGCTCCTTGGCCACATACTCCAGCACGGCCTCATAATTAGCCCAAGGGTGGGCCACAAACTACAAAAATAAAACCGACATCCTAATGAAATCCCAAGCCTTGGGGGCTATTGGGCAAATAAACTATAGAAGAAACTTACATCGTCAAGGCCTAGCTTGTTAACCAGCGCATTCTCCACCGGGTAATGGCTGATTGTGCTCTTAGGCTAAGCCAGCCTCCACTCGATTCCCGCCGGGAATCTCATCGGGTGCACCTGCACCGTCTTAGGTGCCAAGCACGGGAAGTAGAAATAGATCCAAGCCTGCAAAATCCCAAAACAACTTTAATAATTCAAGCCAAAAACCAAGTAAAACTTAAAACACAAGAGCGAGAAAAACAACTAACCTCCAGTATAAGGCCCGGACCCACAATGGGCACAGCTGAGGCCGACCCTATCACCAGCGGTCTCACCATGACTTGCAAGCAGCGAGTCATCTCCGCAAAAGCCGCGGTCACCCAATCGAAGCGCCTTAACTGAGTCAGGTCGGCTAGGAAGGGCAAAATCCTAGTACTAAACCTCTCGCCCTTATCGGAGAAGTGAGTCAACCCTAGGAAATACCACAACCGAGCATCCTGCTCCGGCGTGTTAGCCTCTCGACCCTCTAACACCGCCACTCGCTCGAAGTGGTCGGTGATGTACGAGCTCACTATAGCATGAGGCGTACTGTATGCCTCAAGCGGTAAACAATCCCCGATAAGGCCCCGCACCTCGTCACTATCTAGACTGGGGCCTTCGGCGGCCCACCTAATGCTATCCGGACCCTAGGGCAGACCACTAATCATCCCAAAGTCCTCTAGGGTCATCCCGACCTCCCCAAAAGCCATGTGGAAGGTCGAGGCAGTATCAAGAAAGCGATCTATCATCGTCCCGATCACCATAAGGTTGCATTTAGTCTGGCAACCCACCAACCTAACCCACTGTCCAACCACGGGACCTAGAGCGGTCCTCGAGATAATCTCCTTTACCGCAGGGGTTAACTTCTGGAAGTAGACATCGAGGCACGTAGTAAAGCCCGAGAAAGTCCTCATCGGACCTGGGGGCCGCAAACCGAAAACAATGCTAGGATGAACAAAACAAATCTAGCGTAACCCGAGCAAAAACAATAACAATAGCAAAGTCTGAGTCATAACTAAATGTGCACGAATAGGACACTCACCAGGCCCCGCACAATGCGGCTAGAAATATGACAGTCAAGATGAAACATCAGTTGATGACCATCCCAGTCCCGAGCCCACTTGGGATCCTCGTAAACGGTCTCCTCGTTCTTTGGTACCGAAGCCGAAGCATAAGCCCTCCTAGCCACCGTTTCTGAAAGCTTGCGCTTCTTCACTCTATCGAACTCAGCCTCGTTAATAGTCTCAGGGTCGCGCCGCTGAGACAAGACGCTCCGTCTCCTCCTGCGAATTCCTCGAGGAGTCTGTGAACTTGCCCCGAAAACCTCCTCACTAGCACCAACCGAGGAAGTTCCCTCGGGACGCTCGATACTATCTCTAGCTGTAAGACAAAAAAAAACCGAAAACATAACCCTAGTCAGGCTAGAACAGCTTAAACAGGTCAAAATAGGGTCAAAATTTTGAGTAAGGATATTGAAATTCCAAAAAGGCCACTAGCACGCATTTTTGATCCCGATCACAATGGAAGTTGTTTCGGGAAAATCCGGCATCGTTTCGACACATTTTGGTCCGTCTTAAGACACACAAAATTTCACGGAAT
Source organism: Agrostemma githago (assembly GCA_958450325.1). NCBI lineage: Eukaryota > Viridiplantae > Streptophyta > Magnoliopsida > Caryophyllales > Caryophyllaceae > Agrostemma > Agrostemma githago. Next base: position 16,413,478 of record OY288254.1, on the reverse strand, counting down.
GTCCTAAAATTCATCCTAGCCCATAAGAATCGACATAAGAGCTACCCACATCCTCATAAACACAATTTGAGCAAAGTTATGTAAAATAAACACGGGAATAATCGGAAAACGGTCCTTAACCCTAACTTTCCAAACACATTCCATAAAAGAGCCATTGTCGCACCTCGAACATCCTTATCAAGCTTACAACTACTTCAACAAGCTCTAATCGACCCTAATTTAACAATGAAATCAAGCACAAGTATCGAAACTTAGCAAATAAAAAATACCCAAATCGATTTTCTAAGGATTTCAACAAACCAACTCATAATCAATCCAATCAAGTAAAACTGACAATAAACAAGTAAGGAACACTTACCCGAAGTCGACATTGTCGTGAATAATGGAAATCGAGACGAAAATTTGCGAGAAAATTCGAAAAATCGATCTTGAGGCGAAAGGGGCGACGCATTTGATTTTTGAGAAATAAAACGATCGCCCCAATCTTCGTTTACTTAAGCAGACCCGGGCCACGAAAATCCAACCGCCCCAGCTAACGCTTGAGTTCTAGCACGCTGGGGGCTGGGCGCCTGAGTCTTGGAGTGCTGAAGGATGCACGCCGAAGCAATCCGACCCAGACTAAAACAAAGCAAAACAAACGCGACTCAAAGACAATACATGCACCTACTAAGACAAGCAAAGCAACAATAATCGGACAACTACTAATTAACATCAATAACACACTCTCGACTAATAAAACAAGCACTTAATGCTACATCCGGACGCGTAAACCAAGACTAATATAAGCAAACTCTGAGCAGACTCAACAAACCCAAGATCGAAACAAAAGCAAGAACAAACCCCAACAATATAAGATAAGCCTGCAAAATAAGATTGACTAAGACAAACTCATAACACCAGCATTTTTCTAAAACAAATAAACAAACAACATATCTGGAATGACTCTCGTTACCAATGGTTTCGGATGTCCGAAAACTGTAGATTCTGAGTAAGGGGTGAGAGTAAGTATGTATTGGGAAGATAATTATCGTTTGACTATCGACACCCAATCCCGCCCGCACGTTGCGGCCTCTACTAATCAATCGATGCTGGATGTATGTATCTTGTTCTAATGTGGTGTAAAACTATAACAACCAATCGTTTTAACCCTATGCCTTTGCTATGTCGGTTGGTTCAAGAGGAAGTATATTGCTTTTGAAATAAGTGTTTTTACATTCTTTGCATGCGATTTCACGTGACAGGTAAGCCATGTTAAGGTGCATGTAGATGAGTAGAGAGTACTAGTTACTATACGTATTAGTAAATCATTTTTAACGTGATAATACGGATATTAGTCTGATCTCGTGATATACCTTACCTGGTATTCTGCTTAAAGTGCGTCTGTACAACATTAGTGGAGATGCGTCAAGCCGTGCGGTTCAGTAATCAGGCGCACGCCACTGTGCGGTCTGATAATGAGGCGCGATAATATGTGAGCGTCTGGACTAATACGGGACTAGACCACTGCTCGTTTTGATTAGTGTTAGTTGTTTACGTTTTATCTTTCGGTTAGGTGTTTTAGCATGCGATTATGGTCATAAAAGTGGTAAATCATACAAGGAAAGCTGTAAATGTGCGAGAACATAAGTACATCATGTTAGGAGGTTTGCACCCTCAGAATGTACAATAAACGAAATGCAATGTGTAGACGCTCAAGAACGGATCTATAACGACTACTTGGATTTAGTTGTTTTAGTATTTTAGGGTTGAAATTGTAGACATTACGTATTTTGGATGGTTTGGTCTAGAGGGTCTACCGGACATGCACTGCGACGGGAACTGAACAGGAGCTCGGGTGTACACCATACCTGGAATTGGAATTGCATGTGTACATGTCGATTGGGCGGATTATGAATCCTCATCGGGCGACATGTTTGAGCTAATTGTATGGAGTCAACCCGCCTAGCTCGACCCTTATGTAAAAGAAAGCAATAAGGCGTGTATAGTGAGACAATCTAGTGACGACCGTATCGGCGTAGCAGGCGATCTCGCTTGAATTATCTCCGATAGGAACCATATTTATTCGACCCTCTCGTCTTGAATACTGAGGTTTGCGGTAATGCAACTTCAAGTAGTATGCTCGAGAATGATTAAACTACAAAGAACAAGGGTTCTTTTTTTTGTTCGAAGCCCTTTTTAATCTCGTACGGATTATGAACCCGAGAGAAATCCAAGGGAGCGATTTTGTTTGCGGACCAAGGAGTTAATAAACTCGGAAGATCCTTGAATGTTGTGTCCTCTTCTTTGCTTTCGTCAAGTAGGAACTCGAGAAAACTTGGAAGAGTTGTTCGTTCGTTGTTGTCTGAATTATGAGCGGAGGGAGAGGGTATATATAGTTGTTTCGAGGCTGGGTTCGAGCATATAGGCGCGAAGCCTCATGAAACTCGATGTTGAGGTGTGATACCTCGTGCGACTCAATTCTGAGGCACAACACCTGTTGCGGCTAAATTCAAGGTCACGATTTGGAAACTTTCCAAAGCGGGGAGATACGAGATCTAAGGATATCCCACGCGGCGCCTTGCTCCCTAAGAAACCTAGAACCGCGCGCATGGACCTGGTTTGGGTTCGGTTCGTGTTTCGAGGTTCGAATTGGTTGTGACTTGCTGGCTCGGGTTTAACTTTGCATTTCTGGACCGATTTGGGGTCCCGGAGTCGGAATTGACTCTAATTTTTGTTGACGCGACCGAAACGACTTGAATAAGACCATCTAGATGTTGAATTGATTTTTTCAAGTAATTAATTGATCCATTCTATAGAAAAATCATCTGAAACATCGTAAAATCGTGTCGGGTTGCTATCCGATCATCATCAAGTGTTTCTCGAACACTCCAGTAGCCACCAGGTACATATACGGGTATCTACAAAAGCTCCCACTTTGATTGAGGCTAGGAGAAGGCGAAAGTCAAAGTATAGCTGCCCAGGTCAATCGAGGATTACAACCTGGTGGCTATCCGCTCGGGTCGTTTTAAGTCCATTAGACTACGTGTTATGGCTCATCAAGAAATGCTAGAAATCATAACTGAGCCTTTGTGCTTGCGATTATTGTTGTAGTTTTGACTTGGGTTTGCTTACTTTTGATTTGATTTGAGGAGTTATCGTGGTTACCTTGTATCTTGATCTTCGGGATAGACCACATGATTGAGTCTTCCCTGGCCTTTGCATAATCGGTTAAATCTTTGAGATAGACCCCATGCTTGAGTCTGTCTTTAGTCTTGTATTCCTTGGAATGGATCCCATCCATCCCTGACCTTTGCTTAGTTGTACTCTTTAGAATAGATTTCGTCTATTCCTGGACTTTGCATGTTGTATTCTTTGGAATAGGTTCCGTTCATTCCTAGACTTTTGTTTTTGCTTTCTTTGGAATAGATTCTGACCATTCCTGACCGTCACTAGGTTGTCATCTAAACAAAACTTTACCTTTCTGTACTTTTATTATTACGCACTACGATAATGTCAAACGTGGACATTAGGTCCATGGCACGCTATAAACCTACGTAATGTCCCAACTTCAACCATAAACACTAAAACACCCTAAATAGATCGGAGTAGTTCCGAAATTTGTTCTCAACTATCTACACATCGTGTCCTGTTTAGCGTATACTCCGATGGTGCAACTCCTCACTATGTGATTTACTTACATTCGCATTTACCGCTTTCGTATGATTTATTGCCTTTATGACCTTATAATCGCATGCTAAATCACCCAACACAGAATTCAAAATGTGAACAAGCTAAAACTGAACAAAGCAATAGTCGGGTTCCGTATTAGTCTCGATGCTCACCATACACGGTTCGACGCATCCCTATTAATACCGAAGCCGACGCATCTTAAGCAGAATACCAGATAAGGTATACCACGAGAACGACTAATATCCGTATTATCATGTTAAAATTGACTTGCTAATACGTATAATACTTAGTACTCTTTACTCTCCTGTGTGCATCTTTTCATGGTCTGCTTGTCATGTGAAATCGCATGCAAAGATGGTCTGCTTGTCATCTGAAATCGCATGCAAAGAATCTAAACACACCTACTTCGACAACAAGGCTTACTTGTCCTTAAACAACCGACATAGCTAAGACATAGGGTTAAAACAATGGATGTTACAGTACTTGCGCCAAAACAAAGGAAAAAAGTTATCAACCCACCGATTGATTTGTAGAGGCCGCTATGTGCAGGCGGGAATGGATGTCGATATCTAGCAGACGTTGGCTTCCCAATACGTACCATCACCCCTTACTCAAAACCGACGGTTTCCGGATGTCCAAAACCATTGGCAATGAGAGTTATTCCAGGCATGGAATGCTCAAGGGTACAAGTCTTTATCTTTAGGTCCCGTGCCACTCAACTTTGAGTCGGCCAAGGATCAAAGTTGACTTGAATGGTTTCCGAGTCCCCATAATTGACTCGGTGGCGACTCCCCAAATCCGCAACGAATTCGGTTCACTAAAAAGGTCGCCTTACCAAACATATCGGCCGTTAAACATTTACAACCACGGCTCGATCGATTCCAACGGAAACACGGGTGCCCGCACCAGTCTAGTACAACTGCGAATTGGCATCCGAATCGAGGTCCGAAACATTGCCCCGAATGCTAGATCAGACCGGCCCCCGACTGGGAGGGGGCCGCGTGGGTGGCCGCCGCGATGAAACCGGGTCGGTCCCGCGCGGGCGCACGCGGGGCACTGGGCGATGCGGACAGACGTCCACAAGAGCATCATTATCAATCAAATACAATGGAGCATCATGCACAATACATGTATTCAAAGGGAGTGGGGGAAAATGTTGGAATTGAAGAATATGCACATCATCTTCTTCGTCTTTTTCATCACAAATCATATTCAAATAAGAAATGGGCGGAGATGTATAATAAGAGGAAGCATTGGACTCATGTTTCACATTACCACAAATGGCATAAGGTGAAGAATCATGCAAATCATTCACAAAAAATGGAGAAGAGTTAACAAGAGAGGATTGAACATTGCAAACAAGAGAGGAAGATTCAACTCTCGGTTCTCTCAAAGGTGTCACTCTCCCATATTCCTCACGGGCATCGGTTTTAGCCACTTTCTCAAGAAACAATCTTGCCTTATCATCACCTAATTCATAAAAGTCACCACTGGCAGAAATATGAATCAAGTCTCTAAGTGTTAGCCAAACCGGAATCCCATGATGTGGGCAATATCTCAACAAATCTCTAAATCTCTCCCAAGCATCATTTAAACACTCAAACTCACCTTGTTCAAAGATAAAGATCTCTCTTCTAATTTTATTGGTCTTGTGATGTGGGAAGAAGTGGTCTAGAAAGGCTTGAACGAGTTCATCCCTAGTGCAAAATGTGTTAGGAGGATTAGAACGTAGCCATTTCTTGGCTTCACCTCTAGGGGTGAATGGAAATAGTAAGAGCTTAAAGGTGTTGATTGGTAAGCCATTATTCCTTGAAACCAAACAATTTGTATGAAATTCCGAAAGGTGCTCAAGCACAATTTCATTAGGCAATCCCAAAAACATATCTCCTTGAAGCATCGTGATAAACACTTGATCCACCACAAAGTTCGCTCTATCTTCATCTCTAATAGTAATAGGTGAGGTAACCATGTGATCATAGTGTCTACTATGGTCGGCTAAGGCCATCATGAGAGACATATAAGGGATTGATAAACAAATAAGATGAGAACAAGATGCAAGCAATAGGATCACCAAGAAGCAAACAAAAAAACTAACTAATTTTTTCTTTGTTTTTTTTAGAGTGAAAGAGAGAAGGGTATCACCCGCGTTGAGTGTCCGGAACCTTAGGGCATACAATATCCTCTCGGGCTCAGGATTGAAGAGAAATGATGAAGAACCTATCTTGTGAACAACTCAAGAAGCAAGTGAGACTCCTAGTACCAAGTGGTACTAGGGAGGAGAAAATAAAATGAAAGCAAAATAACCAAGCAATCACCTAAACTAAAACTCAACTAATTCGCCGTCCCCGGCGACGGCGCCATTTTGATGTGGGTCAGATTGTCGCCTATCTAACGCGATCAAACAAAATTTAAAACTCCAACTAACTACTACGTATTAGTGGTAAGTCGGGATCGATCCACAGGGACAGAACACATGGGAAATCGAATCTAGGTCTAGTCTATTGATTGGGATCTAAGGGGGGTTTTTGAGGTTGGTCACGGACTACACTAATGAGGACAGAACTAAAGTAATTAAAGGAAATCAAGTAAAGGAAAAGTGTTAGGGGGAGTCGGGGAATTAGAAACGGGATACGTAAACAAGGAATCAAGCAAACAAGACACAATCGATAAGGAGCGAGTTACCCTTTTCGGTCCTCACCTATCACGCGAATGACCCGGATTTCCTAACTCAAACACACTAAAATTCGCTTTCGCGGCGATTAAGCCAGGTCACTAATCGGAATTACCCAAACCCCGAGTTTTCCCATATTGATAAGGGTGAATACGAGTCAACGATATTGATCAAGTAAGGTCGAGACGAATACAACAATTCCCAATTAGTCAAATCGATCCTAGTGTATCAATCACCCAACATACCCAAATTCATGACACCAAATTCTTCCTCCCCTAACCCCCAAACTACAAATCTACTCACTAATCATGCTAGAAATCAAGTAAACTAATCAATTCACTAATAATAATGAAATACTAAACATAATGAAAACTCACTAACCAAGGAATTAAACATAAAACTATTCTACCCACAAATCGATAATCATAGAAATAAACATAAGATTAACAATAACATTAAAACAATGAAATAAATAAGAAATAAATCAATAAAGTAGAAACATGAGATAAAAACAATAAATGAGAAGAAGAGAGTACCAAGCATCTCGACACCAATAAACCAACCTACCTAAACTAAGTAGTATGGGCAAGTCGGGTCGAACCACAAGGACGACAAAGGGGATTTAGACTAGAGTTTACCTAATCACAAGACAAAGTCACAAGGAAACAAAGGAGAGGAATTGTTGATAATGGATTAGACTAAGACGATTACTAGATAGACAAGAACAAACTAAAACAATGATAAGAACTAAAGCTATAACGATGAGAATGGAGAATTCAATAAGGAAAAGGAGTGGGGTTAGGTCGGGTTCATAGACGTAAAAGGCTAGTGGGAAAAACGAGGATAAGGGTATCACCTAATCACTAAGGCAAGCTTGTGCTCTCGCAACGAAAACAAACCCGAGAATTCATGCAAGTTATTACTCCAAACATGAAGAATCAATCACAAGTCAAGCAAACATCAAGGGAGAAGAAACAAGTAAGTTAGCATGGCCACTACCACCCTAATAAGCAATTCATCAAACACTTAACATGCAAAACAAGTGACAAGCAATAAAGAATCAACCTTTATCCACACTTAACCCTAATCACCCATAATTAACGTCTAATCCCCCTACTAACCCCAAAAAAAGTCTACTCACTCATGACTAAACTAAAACTAACATGAACAAAGGAAAGTAACATAAAAACCAACACATTCATAATGCAAGATTAACAATGGAAAACAATAATCTAGAGAAAAGATTGAAACTTTAATAAAAAAAACTAAGATTAAAAGAGAAGAGACTAGAGAAATTATACCAACACAAATAGGAAATGGAGAGATTGAAACTTGTATATATGATAACCCAAGAACATCCACCAATGTGTCAATAATGATGAAATCTTCAAGAGCTTCCCAAATTACACAAGTGTTCTAAGATTAAGCTAAGATTAGAGAAAGATTAAGGAGAGATTAATGTAAGATTAAGCTAAAAGTAGAGTGCTTCTATCTAGGGTTTTTGTGCCTTCAAAAATTACAAGAGCAAGGTATATATAGGGTTCCATATGTGAGAGAAATAAAACAATGAAGCGGGGCAGGAGCAGGGGCTGTCCCGGCCGTGATGGTGATGGTCACGGTCGGGATGACCTCCCGTCCCGGCCGTGATGACCTCCTGTCCCTACCGTGATGATGATGGTCACGGTCGGGATGGCTTCACAGTAGCCTCTGACTTTTGGCTCATTTCGTCCCGGCCGTGATGGTAATGGTCACGGCCATGACAACCTCAATCTTCTTCATTTCTCTCGTCTCTCCTTCACGGCTTGCTACACGGTCGTGTAGCCTCCCAGGATGGTTCATTCTTGCTTTTTCCTTGGCTTTAAGGATGCCTCGTGACTCAGAATAGGCGCTTACGACGTAGAAATCAACTCCAAAAGCCGCGTTCTTGTCATAGAAACCTCGAAACACAAGATAACTCAAAAGAAGACATTAGTAGCCCAAAAATCGCTTCTAAAAGCGATTAAACTAAGGAAAAAACAAGTAAAGCAAGAAGGAAACACGTTATAAATTAGGCATATCACGTGCCCAACCGGAGCTCGACGGTGGACGAAGCCTGATGAGGGTTGGTTCAAAATGAATGTTGATGCTGCTCTTTTCGGGAATGACGAGGTCGGGCTGGGTTTTGTGTGCAGAAACTCCAGAGGAAGGGTAACATTGGCGGGTAGTAAGCGGGTACGGGCTCGATGGACGATTGAAGATGCTGAAACCCAAGCCATAATCTTTGGGCTACAACAGTTGGCAGAGGAGAGGGAAGGGAGAATTATACTGGAGAGTGATGCGCTTACAGTCACCACTGCGATCAACCGTAATTCTGTCTTTAGAAGTCCGATTGGGTTGTGTTTTTCCCGAGTCTGTTACTTATTGAGTTTATTTTCGCGTAGTAAATGTTTGCATGTCAAACGTGAGGGTAATACGGTAGCCCACTTCATGACTAGATTTTCCCCTTCAGTGGGAGATGAGGTTGTATTTGGGTCGAATTTCCCACCGGTTGTTCTTCACCTGGCGGAGATTTATTTAATATAACTACTCACGTTTTCCTCCAAAAAAAAATTTATATTGACGTTTAAGCACACAAAATCGAGTCTAAATTAAGAGTAAAAGAGTCCAAATTTGCGTGTTATCATTGGTGTCTTGCACCTACCATTGCAACTGATTGCTTTTCCCTGCCTCCATTACTGAAGCTTTGTTTTCTCAGCCCATCACTAGTTGTGGACATGATATAGGTCCACCCCGACGCGGCCACGCGCGGGTTTGTGGAGGCAAATGAATCTCGTGGTAAGATTGATCTCGGGTTAAATTTTAAATCGTAGTTGGAGTCGCCACCGAATTTTGTGGGATTTCGGACCCGTTCGAACTCACTCGACACTTAGGTGTTTCGTGTACAAAACACGGCCCGCTTTTACTGCTAGAACTTATGAGTTCGTCTCTTTGCATTACGATACCGACGCCGAGTTATCGGATATCGTGCATCGAATAACTCTCGTATAACAACGGTTTCGGACATCCGGAAACCATGGTTCTGAGTAAGGGGTGAGGGTACGTGTTGAGAAGCCCACGAAGGACACCCAACCCCGCCCGCTCTTAGCGGCCTCTACTAAGACACTGTTCGATTTTCGTGTACGCGCGTTAGTTTGACGATGAAATGTTATGCAAACGACATTTTGACTAAGCATATGAATTACGTGTGAACTATGTCATTTAATGCATCTAAATTATCGTTGGAGTTGTTTAGCATGCGATGTTCATTTAAGGCAATAAATGACAAACATCGAAAATAGAAAACTCGTAAATAAATTACAAATTACACGGGCGGAATACAACCCGGAATTTACAATACAATGAGCGAAAAAATAGAATAATCGAATTAAAAATGAATAGAATAAAAATGCAATGCATGATTTTGAAAAGGGTAGGCACGTGATAGACTTGACACGTGATGACTAAAAGTCGCAGAAAAAGATTTGACGAGGCTTGAGGTATTTAGAAGGCTCACGGTTTAGGCATGATACAGGACACTCGATCGAGTCATGGGTGAGACTCGATCGAGTGCCCCTCGTGAAGACCCTCGGCCTGTTATTTGAGGGGTCACTCGATCGAGTGAGACAAGGCACTCGATCGAGTGCCCTCTATTTGAGGTGCTACTTGATTCGGAAAAGGTGGCGGTTCTGATTTTTATTGTTTAAATTAATAACAAGCCGAGTTACGTGAAAATATTACACAATCTTAACGTGACTCGGTTTACGACGCTCGAAACATATATTTTATGATTGCAAGATCGGTTATCGATTATTTTAAAATAAGTTTTATGAAGTTGATTAAATTTTGACTAGGACAAAATTGATTCCCTCCACGTTACGACATCGTTTGTAATCCTTACGGATTATGTGATGTTCGGTTTAGCGTCAACGAGTTTCGTACCAATCTTGAAAATGGTATCGGGCACGTTTAACTACGTGTTTTCGCGATCGCGTTATACCCTTAAGTGTTTAGGGCGGCGCTCCTCAAAAGGTTTCCACCTCTGTTACGACTTGTAAAGGGGTTAAACGGACTTGAAACAGAAACCGCAATTAAACGTGTTCGATCCGAAAATGGTTAATATATTATATAATTATACGCGGTATTAGAAGTTAGTAACGAAATAAAAAAAAAGAACAAAAATAAAAAAAGAAACGATAATAAAAAAAAGTTAGTGTTAGCGGTTAGTAATATTAATAATAATAGTGTAGAATCGAAAAAAAGAGAAAAGAGAAAAAGATGTCGGGATTTGAATTACACCTCAACCTACATGCTTAATTGGTCTCGGAAACGGACTCGTAGTAGCGGCGTGTGCGCGGGAGTGTCGAGATATGTAGGGTGAGTTAGGGTGTATATAGTTAGGGAGAGGATGCTCTCGGGTCTTTGACGAGTTTTGATCTCGGGATTGTGTATGTATGTGTGTATTGAGATAGTGATGATTGAAGGTTGGAATATGTGTTTCTTAAGGGTTGCTTAGGGTTTGCAAATGTTGTGTAAAGTTCTAAATGTGAAGAGCATGGGGGAGTATTTATAGTGAATGTCCCCCGACCTAGGGTCACTCGATCGAGTGGCCTTAGTGCGCCACTCGTTCGAGTGGGTCAGGCGGGTGAGCCATTTTAGGGAAGGTTTGACTTTTTTGAATTTTTGAATTTGTTGATTTGGCGCTTGTTTCTAGAAGCGCACTTGGCTGGTTTTTGCGTCGGATTCATCTTTGACCGGGTTTTGACCCGGTCGCTAAAAGATGGTTTTAATTCCGGTGTCGGTTTTGGCTCAAATTAGTCTCATTTTATTGGAAACGACCCACTGGCCCTGGATTTGAGGTCAATTTTGAGAGATTCGCACTCCGCTTAATGCCCATGTCGGATACTATTGATTCCGAGTCCATATTCGATCGTATTAAGTCACGTTTACGTCCGATCATCATCGGGTGTTTTGTCGGGAACTGCTATAGATACTAGCAGGCAAAATCCGGGTGTCTACAGAGCCCCCACTCTGACTGAGGCTTGGACAAGGCAAAAGCCAGAGTAGCTACCAGGCCAATCGAGGATTACGACCTGGCAGCCTTCCGGTCGGGTCGTTTATAGTCCATTACACTCGCATGAAGGGCTCTCTAGCCATAAGAAAAGGGTCATACCTGTCTTGATGATGATAGCTTCGTGGGGAGTCGAACTGGCCTTTGAAGTCCTAGGTGTACCTGTATTTGCATGTATATTTAGGTGAAACACCGACTCACGCTGGGGAGTAAAGTAGCTGCCCGGGACTTGCTTCTGAAGTCTTGGGTGTACCCGTATGCCGACACATCACATCTAGGATGTAGCATTCCAGGAGAAACACCGCCTTTGTCGTTCCGTTGGGAAGCACTAGTTGGCACCTGAAATGTTAGATACATAGCAAGAAATAGCAAGCATAGCAAGATAGCACATAGGAAATGCAGTTAGCATCTATAGACTGGCTTGCGCTGGAGAAAATGATTTTTGTTTCATTTTGAAATCGAAGTCCTGAAAGCAACGCACGTGCTAGGAGATAGGTTTTCAAGATTGAAAGGGGTAGAAAAGAAATTTGCAGTTTAAATAGACCGAAATTTGACCTTGTCGAAAAGGATTTTCTCAAATGGCTAAGTTTTGCAAATTTCTAAGCAAGAATTTGAAGAGAGAGGCCTACCGACAGACTCGACTCTGGACGCGACAAGATGAGTTGACAGACACGAATTGAACTCCCGAAGGGTTGGACCGCGACTCGGAAGGGGGGTGGGCCACCTAAGATGACAAGACTCTTAAGTTGCGATATTCCATAGCCTAGGCGAGTGGCAACACGGTCGAACATTGAAATGGGAAGAATGTGTTATAGGAGAATTGCAGTAGTCTGTAATGAGACTTTTTCTGCAGAACTCAGCAATAGCAGTGCTGCTTTGTGAATTTTTTTTGGTTTTGGGGTATATTCCCAAAGTAGGTGTTGTTTCGAGTTCCTGACAGATTCTCGTCTTCGACTGAGCCGAGTACTAGGACATACTATAGAAAGGTGGATAGATTTTTGAAAGTCTTTTGGATTTTGCAAGTGGATGGAGGTCTTCTGCGTAAGAGAAGCCCCCAGAACGACAAGGCTAGCTGTTGAGAACATGACAGTGTCGTGATAGGAATGACGCTGCTTTTTGAATTTGTGTCAAGGTGAGTGGTTGTGCCCTCGTTGAAAGGCTGCCTACGTATTCACGTGTAGTGAAATCAAACCAAGCCGTAGTTCAGTGATTGGAAGATATGTTATGGTGCCTAGCCATAGCGATGGTGTAGCCTAGGTGTGTTCCCAATGATGTCTTGATCAAAGGGCTAGAACAGTTAGGATGTTGATCCCGTGACTGTGAGCGTTCTCTGGGGTAGCCCCCTGAGGTGGTGTGAACTATTTGGGCATGTTCTATGCCGACCGCAGGTTGAGTTCCCGTGTTTGGGGCTGGTAACTGGTTTGGATATTTTTGGAAAGGTGGAACCAGGTCGTAAGTTGCTTTGATGCTTCGAAATCTAGAGCTCGATTTTGTGGAGCTAAGGCTTCGAGGGTAAGGTATTGTAATGTGGTAGGAAAAGGGAATTCGAATAATTATGACTCGGACTTCGATTGGGCAGGTTTGATAATGCGGGATATGATTTCCATGTCTGGCCCTAATGGTTAGGGTGTATCCTATGGAGCTTGAATCCTCAAAATTCCGGGCTATCTCTTAGCCTAGGTCTCGGGAAGGTCTTGAAGGTTGGAATGTGGGAAGGCTAGATTGGGCGTTAGCTGACCAACCTGATTGTCTCTCCTTTATTTGATGGTATGGGCATCGATAATTTTTGAATTGACCGTACCTCGGTCAAGGGATTTTCACTTGAGCTGACCGTTGACCACGGTCATGGGAATTTGATTTTTTTTCTCTTTTTTTTGGGTTGACCTCTTAGCCCAGGTCGTGGGATTCTTCATTTGAGTTGACCGTGCCCCGGTCAAGGGATTAACCGTATCTGGTCGAGGAATGTTGATCGTGGCCAGCTCTTTTGTTTTGGCCTCTTGCTTATTCCTTGGACTTTTGATTTTTTTTTTGTCCAGCTTTTTTCTTTTTCTTTTTTTTGTTAGTCAGACTAACACCTAAGGTAGGGATTGGTCGGTTTTATTGGATGGGTGTTTATTGTGGGAAATGGGCTTGCCTCCCGTCTTGAACCCAAACTAGGAGACTACCTAGATTTGTCATAGGATTCGATACTGCTCTGTAGACACCCAGATTTGGACCAGGTGGCTGCAGAAGTGCCCAACAAACACCCGATGACGATAGGACTGCAACGCGACGCGGGTTCGCGGTGTATTAAATAGTTTTTCTATAGAAAGGATCAATTAAATTACTCGGGTAAATTAAACTAACATGATGGCAGCCTTAGTCGTGTCGTTACGATCGCATAGACACTAATTAGAGTCAATTCTGACACCAGGACCCCGAGTCGGTCCCGAAACTCGAACCGAGTCAACACCGCTAGGTCAGGCCAGGGAAGTCTTAACACCCAAGCTAAGTATCACGTTACTCCCTCTCGGTTTTGGAAAGTATCAAAATCATATCTTCAAAACTCCAACCGCACCACCTCACGCGCTTGGGTCTCCCCACACCCGGACCTAGGCGCCTGAGTCTTAGTCCGCCCCAGCTCAGGCGCCTATGTAGGCTACGAGGGCCGAAAACACCTATAAATACCCCCCTTCACGCCCTCATTTCGACACACAATTCAATTCTCTCTTCTCCCTCAAAACTCTCGCTAAGGGCTCGCACTCCGACACCCGAGGCAAACGATCCACTTGATCGTAGTTCCGATAATAAAAAGCGACATCGATCCTACTCCTCACCTTCGAGCACCCCACTCGATACCGAGGTGCACGTGATCGACTAGCACAAAACTAGTACCCAGGTTCTGCCGGATTAGCCGTAGAACTAGTCCTTAGGAACGAAACTCTGCCGGAGTAGCCGCGGGAAGGTCAAACGGTAACAGAACTCTGCCGGAGTCACTGGTCAAGCTAGGAGGATCCGCCTGTTGATCGAGTCGTCAGTAGGTTACCATCTAAACAAAACTTTCCATACTTGTACTTTCTATTATTATGCACTACGACTACACTAGATGTTGTCGCTAATCTCACAAACATCTACTAAAATACATAACGTCCCAACTTTAACCGCAAACACTAAAACACACTAAACAGACCCGATTAATTCCGAGATCCGTTCTCAAAACTATCTATGCATCGAGTCCCGTTTAGTGTATACTCCGAGGGTGCAACTCCTTACTATGTGATTTACTTACATTCGCATTTACAGTTTTTCGTATGATTTATTGCTTTTATGACCTTATAATCGCATGCTAAATCACCTAACACGGAATTCAAAACGTAAAACAACTAAAACTGAACAAAGTGATGGTCGGGTTCCGTATTAGTTCCGGCGCTCGCCTCGTTAGGTTCGACGCATCTTAAGCAGAATACCAGGTAAGGTATACCACAAGAATCACTAATATCCGTATTATCGCGTTAAAACTGATTTGCTAATACGTATAATACTAGTACACTCTACTCTCCTATGTGCATCTTTTCATGGCCTTCCTGTCACGTGAAATCGCATGCAAAGAATGTAAACACATTTACTTTGACGACAAAGCTTACTTGTCCTTAAACAATCGACATAGCAAAAGGTATAGGGTTAAAAATAATGGATGTTACAGCACTTCCACCACAACACAAGAACTAGGATATCAGCCCACCGATTGATTAGTAGAGGCCGCTATAGTGCGGGCGGGATTGGGCGTTGGCATCTATCGGATGTTGGATTTCCAATACGTAACCTCACCCCTTACTCAGAATCAAAGGTTTCCGGATGTCCGAAACCATTGGCAACGAGAGTCATTCGAGGCATGGAGTGCTTAAGGGTACAAGTCTTTATCTTTAGGTCCCGTGCCACCCCGCTTTGAGCCGGCAAGGAATCAAACTTGACTTGAACGGTTTCCGAGTCCCCATAATTTGACTCAGTGGTGACTCCAAAAATCGGCAACAACTTCAGTTCACTAAAAAGGTCGCCTTACCAAACAAAACGGCCTTTAAACATTTACAACCACGACTCGATCGATTCCCAAACAGAAACGGAAACGGCCGTCTAGTACAAGTCCGGATCGTCATCCAAATCGAGGTCCGACACTTCGCCCCGTATGCGAGATCGGACCGGCCCCCGGCAGGGAGGGGGCCGCATGGGTGGCCGCCGCCACACGTTGAAAACCGGGTCAGTTCCGCGCGGGGAGCCGGGCGGTGGGGACGGACGTCCACAGTTTGGCGACTCCGCTGAGGATTTGAAAACAAGTTTCCAGTGGTGGTGTAACTTGAACGAGGTCGGTGAAGCTCATGTCTTAGTTCCTAGTTGTGGTCACTACAGGTTTTGGCCCTAAAAAGCCCACCCTAACAAATATCAGGACCAATCGACCTCTTCGCGGTAAGATCTCTAGGGACACGCGGAGAGATCCACGATTGACGCTTCGACCGCCTAACGCGTACCCCGCGGGATTAATAAGCGGATAGTTCCGAACGGACGGTATGACACTCGTCTCTCCAGACCATTGTCAATGCCTAAGTAAAGACTATTCGTGGGCGGTAGCATACCCTAAACCTTCCCGAGTCTGCATCCTGCATGAGTGTATGCATTCCTAGTTATGTGTAGCGTGTTTGAACAATCCAACCCAAATAAAACACTAAAATCCGGATTCAACCACGCCAACATATTCAACCGCACCCAACTCCGTTTTCGAAAATATCTCATCTTTACAAAATGACTTCCTAAACACCGATACTCCGGTCGAGTCATGATTTCTAAAAAAAAAAACATTTTGAGACGCCGTTGCCATGGCAAATTTTACACTCAACATTTTCAAAAAAAAAGTGCCTTTTCGAACGCCGTCACATGGCCAAAATAAAACCCGTCAAAAACAACAAATACCGTTAATAATACCGAGGCTCCCAATTAATGGGATCAAGGCACACCAAACGGTCACATTTTGTTTTCAAAAAAATAATATGTTTCTTTTTTACACACTGTGGACATGACATAGGTCCACACCGACGCGGCAACACACGGGTTTAGGGAGGCGAATGAATCTTCATACGAGAATGAATCGAATTGAAATTTAAATCGGAGTGGAGTCGCCACCGAACATTGTGGGAGTTCGGGCCCATTCGAACCCACTCTATGTCGTAGTGGGCCGTATACAAAATACGGCCCATTTCCGATGTCAGAGTTTATTGGGCTTGTCCCTTTGCATTGCGATACCGATACCGTCACTACCGGTTATCGTGTATTGAATGACTCTCGTGCGCCAACGGTTTTGGGCATCCGGAAACCGAGGTTCTGAGTAAGGGGTGAGGGTACGTGTTGGGAAGCCCACAAAGGACACCCAACCCCGCCCGCACATTAGCGGCCTCTACTAAGATATCGAATGATTTTTGAATACGCGCGTTAGTTGAACGATGAAAATGCTTATGCAAACATTGTTTTCCCTAAGCATGTGAGGAGGTTTCTATGTTTATCGGTCGAGTGCCCCCTGTACGAACTAGGGTTCGTGTGCAATTTATTATTGATTTCGAAATTGCTTTTGATTTTGATGATTCGATTAATTGGGCATAAATATTGTATAATTTATGTCCAATTTATATCTATGATTCTCGTCTTGCCCGATATCCTCTTATTGAAGCGGTATCGAATACTAGAGTGAAATTTGAAGAAAAAGCTATAAGTCGTTTTAAGTTAACTAGCATGATATAAATTTTCTCCGCGTTTATTAATATCATAATTAATTCAATTGAATTAGAGGACATTTATATTAGCATCAACGAAAATCGCGCTAGTTAATTTATTTGACTAGATCGTTAGATTCAACATCCAATTACGAAATTGGTATCGAATCTAAAAGATCGACACTTGAATTAAATAAACTCGACTTGATTCCCTCCGCATCCCGACATCATAATTAATTCTCACGAATTATTTGATGTCTGATCCGCATCAACGGGTTTCGACCCTTAATAAAAAAAAGTAATTGAAAAGTTTTAGAATTGACGAAATATGCGATTTGAATGATGATGAAAACGAAAATAAAAAAATATTATTTAGGTTGACTTGTTTCAATAATCAAGTGATCGGGGTGATGGGATAAGCGACCGACAACGCTGAGTGCAGTACTCTTGTATATTCGGGTTTCCTTATCCCACCATCACTCACACTCGACACAAATTCACAAGTATTTTAGTATGTTAATACTAACGATATTATGACGCGAAAAAAAACGATGACAGTGACGACGAATGACGCGAGGAGGACAAGAAAGGAGAAGAAAATGGGTTTTTGCACCCTCAACCTACATGTTTCTTATGCTCGGACGGAACTCGTAGTTGTGACTTGCACGGGAGTATCGAGTATGTAGGCTAAGTTGTGGTGGTTAGGGCTTTGAATTCCTAAAGCTAGGTTTAGGGTTTGCTAGTGTAGTATTAGGGTTTGATAGGGTAGAATTAGGGTTTTGAAAAAGATGTGTTGAAGTGTGTGCATGGGGGTGTACATATATAGGCATTGCCCATGTACCCCATCTAGGGTTACTCGACCGAGTACCCCTTGACTCGGTCGAGTGGCCCAAGCGCATGCAGCCGAGCTTGAATAAGGGCCCACTCGATCGAGTGGGTTGAGCACTCGATCGAGTGGCTCAACTGGGTCGCGCGGGTCCATTGTTTTGGACCCTGAGTTGGATTTTTTGTGGGTTTTGAGTTTGACTTGGACTTTTGATGCCTATATGGCTGTTTTGTATGTTTCGGAGACGACTTTGACCGTGGTTGACCCAATCGTTAAAAGTTGGTTTTATTTCCGGTGTCGGTTTTGACCCAAATTAGTCTTGTTTGACTGGAAACGACCAACTGGGCCTGAATTTGAGGTCAGCTTTGTGAGATTTGTACTGCGTAAGTGTATTACCCAGCAACTAATGGTTTTGAGCCCATATCCGAGCGCGTAGAAACACGTTAGCGTCTGATCGTCATCGGGTGTTTTTTTGGAAACTACCATAGACACCTGACAGTCAAAATGTGGGTGTCTACACACACATACCGTTAACACAACCGAAGCTTCAATTAATGAAGTCAAGAAATCCAAAACGGTTACATTCTCGAAACACTTTTCGCAACACACCACTGTCCATTGTCGAATGCTATTTATTACAACCGACAAACGTGGATCATTCATTTTAAAGAAAAAAAAAACAACTTTTTTTTCAAAAACTATTCACTACCTAAAACCTCGACAAGGATTTAGTCACACCTTTAAAGCACCACACACATCCGATATCGAACTAGCTAATTAATAGTAGTCTCGATGAAGGAAAAAATCATGTCCTCACATTTTAAAACCAGTCCACCAAGGGACCGTGTTCCTATAAAAAAAAACACGTTTAAAACCAGTCCACCAAAACTAACGATGATACCACACCATCGTCACCCTAATTTTACGAAACCATCTTTCGAAGAAAAATACTTTCCTCGCGAGTATCGGTCGCTTTCAAAAAAATATATCAAAGTTTTTTTATCCTGAGCCGGGATCGCAATCAATTCCTTACATTGTACAACTGCGTGTTTAACTGTTCGTGTTAGCTACTAGGATCGCCTCTACTCGAGGTCTTTCATTTTGGGTCATCTCATTTTGAGGAGTCATCTTCGATCCTCACCTACGAGGATTGTGTCACATCGTCTCATTACAGAGATTTAAAACTCATTAGGCGTCTCATCGAATACACCAAGAGTCCAAAGCACCTGAGTCCCTAAACCAATGACCGCACACACACGCGGGTCGAGGGCCTCATTTCCGCGTCGCTCAGTTACGAGCATTCCTCGAGTCTCTAATTCGTCCGATAGATCCGATCTGACCTTTTAATTCTTTCCCACTAGAATCACTCCCCAACATGTCGGTAGATTCAAGCGCTATCGAAAGTATCCGCCACAATGTCAGTACCCTAACCAAGTTGGTCCACAACATCCATACTTCGGTAACCCGTTTGACTTTCTCCGTCCGTTACTTCGATAGCCGCCTCAATTTCATTGAGAGTAGAGACACAGAAAGCGAGACAAACGCTAACCCGAGTGATTACCATACCCAAAAGCCTACCCAGGATAGATTATCTCAATGCTCCGCCCGATCAAAGCTTCCTAAAGTCGATACGGAAGGAACACCAAGACCTTACGAGACCACACCCCAGAAAGTAGGAAGGTCACCGAGAAATTTTACCCCAATCAAACCATCTTACGCCGAAGTTCTTAAGTGCCTAGTCAATCAAGGGTTACTCTCACCTTTGGGTCCCACTCCGGACCCACCAGTCGGCAAACGAAGCAAAAGTTGGACTCCTAATGCTTATTGCCTATATCACCAAGGTAACGAGCACGATACCGAGTCCTGCTACCGACTCAAACATGCCATACAAGATATGATCAAAAATAGGACCATCCCTCTCCCTCCACCCGAGAAACCAAACAACATCACGAACCCTTTTAGCATTCACGCAGTCTACGGCAATGCCATTGATTGCTCCCACCTTGACCCTATAGAGGAGAATGTCCGGAATATTAAGGAAGATCCTGACAACCCAAAGGCATCCGCCGAGACGAGTAAATTTGTGTCCGAGTCAGAGTCTAGTTCGTCTTAGGGCCTAGACCTAATAGTATAACAAATATCTTTGGTTTTTAGATCGATTCAGGAGGTGCGAGGGGACCTGTTCTCCACCTCACCAAAAAACAATGTCTCGGGCATGTAGCCCGCTTATTACTATCAATAAAAAGAAACAAGCTTTTCTTCCTTTATAATGCGCCTCGACAATCGCTTGATTTAATAACACACTTTCTCCCTTAGGACTCGATACTATGCCATTTATCGATAATAATCAAACAAGCCTCAAAACAACGAGGAATTACAAGAAACGAGATCCCATGTTCTCTTTTTACCTATCCCATGTCCGG
Organism: Agrostemma githago; assembly: GCA_958450325.1. Classification (NCBI taxonomy): domain Eukaryota; kingdom Viridiplantae; phylum Streptophyta; class Magnoliopsida; order Caryophyllales; family Caryophyllaceae; genus Agrostemma; species Agrostemma githago. The sequence continues at coordinate 16,393,068 of OY288254.1, read as the reverse complement.
TGTAGAAAGCCACATAACCATCCCTTAGAACGAGCACTCCCGAATCCTACGACGAATCTAGATAGTCCCTTAGCTAGTAATCAAGGACGGATGGCAAGCCCATTTCCCACAATGAACATCCCTCCAACAATGACCGACCAACTCATCATAGGCGCTAGCAAAACCAAAAGTCTGAAATGGCCAAAAGGGGCCAAAGAAAAAAATAATAAGTGAAACCGAGGCCAAGCCAAGCCGGCCCAATTCAATGATCAAAACCGAACTCAATGATCAAAATCAAATCCCAATCATCCAATTCGATTTCAAATACAAGTCCAAATAAGGAGTAAAATGAACAGACCGGTCAGCTAGCACCAAATATTAGCCTCTCTACGTTACAACCCCTTATGACCTTCCCGAGACACTTGTTAGGAGACAGTCCGGAATTTCGAGGATTCAATCTCAATAGGATATTCCCAACCGTTAGGGCCGGACATGGAAATCAGATCCCACATAATTTACAACCCGCCCGATTGAACTCTGAGTCATTTTTACTCAGCTTCCCCTTTCCTACCACATCATATAACCGTAGTCCATAGCCCTAACTCCACAAAAATCAAGCTCCAGATTTTGATCTATCGAAACCACTTACTACCTAGCTCCACATTCCAAAACCATCCAAGCCAATCAACCTGACCCTAACACGGTAACTCGGTAGTTGTCACTTTCAAGAGGTCACACCCAATCACTCCGCCTCAGTTATTTAACTAAGTAAAATACACTCTAAACACCTCACATCGATAATTGGATAACGAATCTAAAGCAAAATCACTCTCATCTATAAAATAACTACGAACATGGTTTGATTCCGTCCAAAAGCGGATACGTAGGCAACCCTTCTCCGGGTACAACAAAACAACTAAACAAAACAGTCGATTAATCGATTCATGAATAAACCGGGATTCCTCCCACGACCCGGTCAATGAGCGAGTTAAAATGACGAAGCACAAACGACGAGCCGAGGACGGGGTGAAAACCCGAAAGAGCGCCCCGGGCAAAATGAAGAAACGAGTTGCGAGCCGTCGTCAAAAAAAACAAAAAACAAAAAAAAGCAAAAAAAAGGGACAACAAAAAAAAAGAAAAAAAAACAAAACAAAAAGGTGAGCCGAGGACGGAGTGAAAACCTGAAAGGGCGTTCCGGGTAAAATGAAGAATCGAGTTGCGAGCCACCGCAAAAGAAAGAAAATATAAATGTGCTTCTCATTAAAAAAAAAAAGAAAAAAAAAAACAAAACTGGTTAAATCGAGCCTTTGTCGAGGCATTTGCATCAAGAATCCAAAATCCGGACATCCCGGAAATTAACAACGTGTCTAAACTCCACAAAAACTAGTACTAATACGCCACATAATATCGATTAATATAACATAGTACTAAACAGATGGGCTCTATCGGTCCAACTTTTCCTTACCCTCACTATTCGTGTGTGACTGCTTGCATTCGTCCTCCTCTATTTTTCGAAAGATGGCTTCTAACGCCATGTCCAAACGCGAGTCCAACAAATCCCACTCTATTTTCTCTTTCAAAGCTTTAATATGGGTCTCATTAGTCTTGACCCGTTCAGATGAACTGATGAAACTAGGATCGGTCCCATTGTCTTTGGATAGGCACTTAACGGTCTCTCGAGTCTCCTCCTCGCCTCTTAGTAGGGTTGTTTTCCTAAATTTTGAGTCGGTCTGTCCTAACGGGTGTTCACAAACCCTCTTCTGCATGAAAGTATTGTCGGTCATTCGAGCATCGGGATGCAAGAACTTCCGCTCCCAAGATACCCTGAAACCCCTAAGCAAATCCCCAGTCCATGGATCGAAACTAGAAATGACTTCAGCATCGTCTGAAATAGGAGGTCGGACACCCATCTGATTAGACAACAAGCTCGGGTAAATACAGACTTGATCCCTCATGGATAGTAGTAGAAAAGCCCGGGTCGAAGACGAAAAAGGGAACCCGACATGCCCACTAATATTCCACCTCGGGATAAACCACCTGATGACAATACCTCCCCCAACCAAATAGGAAAGCCAATCATCCTCTTCGGGATTTTTACTCCACACCAACGCCATCTTACGGCCCGTGAAACCCCTGTAGTTTTAATCTTTGAAGCACCGGGGAGGGTCAATCAAACCAAGCCGCTCTTGTAACCAAACATGTACAAAAACACGACGAAGCATCGCACCTCAAAAGTCAAAGCAACCACAAAATAAATAAAACCAAGCCACAAAAATACAGCAAAAAGAAAAAAAAAAGCAGAAACAAACCTGTAAGATGATCCTAGAACCCCGAGAAAGTGTCCCCCGTGACCGGGCACTAGCATCAAGACCAAGAACAAGCTCACCCAAAATAAGCAAAGAGGGTGATCGTCCATGTTCCATAGCCGCTACCACATCCATGACACAAGGATTACCCCAACCTCCACACGACCGCGTGTCCTCAAAAAGATAGTAGCAAGCAATAGCAATATTGAAAGCACGCTTACATGCCAAGGCCGAAATATAACGAGAGTCAGTCCGAGAGAATGTCCTAGAAAGTAACTCTAGGTTAAGACCATCCACACCAAAATAACCCTTAGCTTCCTCCAATGAAGAAAGGTCCAAGAAATGGTAAAACCGCTCCACATAAGCATCATCCCCATAGGGCACACAAGGTCGAACCGAACTCCACCCTCCTATAGCATCTACCTCTTCGGGCAAAGGACAAATTTTACCCCCGGGGAAAGAAGAAACATGGTATTTCAGGTCCCAGAACTTAGAACATGCACTCAAGAAGCTATCCTGTACCTTGACTCGACTCAGCGCGACAACCATCGATAAACCATCGTTTGAACTAAACTCGGGGTAGCATTTCTTAAATAAAGCCGCCCACTCAGCAAGGACATTCCCAAAACCCGACATGACCCTAGATATGGTTCTACACCTTACGGATATTCTACTATGTCTAGAACATGCACCCGCAACCCGTATATATAGCCCTAATCCCACGAGAATTAGGAAACAACGAAAATTTCCAAAACCCGAACCGCACCGGCCCACGCACCCGGGTCTCCGGCCGCCCAAGCCACAGCGACTCGGAACTCGATAGCCTCAGCCCGAGCGCCTGATGCCAGGCATGACTCAACCTGAACAACCCAAGGATAGAAACTTGAACCCCCCGAGATCACCCTAGCTATCATCTTGCGTCGGGAACGACCTCCCAAAGTCACAAGAACCCACCCGAAAAACGAAACACTAACACATGAGCTAGAGACGCCAGTTCACTCGTTGGACGCACGAGACTTAGGCATTTTTTTTATTTTTTTAGGGGGATAAGCTACCCCACGTAGGCGTGTCGTAGCCTTGCAACGGTTATTGTCGAGTCGCGTCTGTAGCCTTAGTGCAAGGCAATTTTACGAATATATAAAAAGTGGTCTAACTTTTTTTTCAAAAGTCTCCCGAATTTAAACTTCGATCTTATTCTGAATAGCTACGCTTCTCAACACATCCGGTCAAAGCACGTTAATGTTTCGCATCTCGAGTCAAAACATTTTAATCGACGTATTACCTAATCCGATTCCCGGCTCAAACTAACGCATTTCAAAACATCCGAAAGGAACTATTTTCACTCTCGTACAACGCTAATATGCCCTAAACTAGGTCGAATCGCAAATAAACAAACGCAAATAGTGATTACTTGTCAATCTAACTAAACGATTAACCAAATAAAAGCGCAAGGCTAATCCAACTAATTCAAACACTAAGAATTTAAAGCAAATATACAAAATATACAAATTCATACACAAAATCGAGGCTAGGAAGGACCCCTAGAAGCTGCACCAATGGCCATCACGACCTCACAAATGTTCTCATCAAAGCCTAGGTCCTCCAAGTCTATGAGAGGAGATTTACTAGCATCCATTCCCGACAGCATGTCTAGGGTAGCTATCTCGGGAATTCCTCCCATCTCCTCAACCTCAGCCTCAGCCTCAGCCTCCCTCTCGATCCAATGCCTGGCCTCACCCTGGTGTGGAAGTCTCTCCCCGAGACTGAGCCAGCTGCTCCTTTAGGAAGGCAATCTCGTCAGCCCGAGATTGCAGGAGCCGCTGCGACTCGACATCTTTCTCCTCGAGCTCGGTCACACGAGTCTCCAACTGTCCCACCATATCCGAGACATCCTGCGAGTACACTCAAGCATTAGGAAAACACACGAGCAACCTAGAAAACCACTTAGTCACACAGACTCACCGATCGAGGCCCCGAAGTGTCACGGGAAACCTTCGAGGCATAGGCCCGGAAGCAGTTGGCAGCCTGCCACAACCGCTGATGGCAAGCCGACAAAACCTAAGAGTAAAACCACAAATTTAGGCGAACCGACCCTACACTCTTAGAACCCAAATCGAAAACAAAAGTCAAAACTTACCCGGTATACCCGGTCTCGCCACTCTATCCCGAAATCCATCTCCTCAGCAGAACACGGGGGGAAGGGCTCATTAAAGGGTATCCCAGCCGCATCCACCCTAAGCAGAGTCAGGGGAAAATCTGGGGGCTCGATTTCGTCAGTCGGGTCGGCCAACTGAAAAGACAACAGATTGGTCAGTCAATAGGCAAAGAGATAACAAACCACAACACAAACCTTAGAGCCAAAGATTAGAATATTACCACGATGCTATACCAAGCTAACCGCCGGGTGACGTGAGATAAGTAAGAGGAACCAGGCACCAAGAGTGTATCGCCTCCTTCTCCGTCCTTGTCCTCGAGGATTTCTGCGGCGGTCGGTGGTCTGAACATGGTCTGGGGAGGATCAACCGGCACCCTGAAATCGTCATATAGCCACTGACGCACCAACCGCTCGCCCAGATACCAAACTGGACGAATCAACACAGGAAGAAGCATCCTCCTATAACTCCACCGGATAATGACTGATTGTGCTCTTAGGCTGAGCCAGCCTCCACTCGATCCCCGCCGGGAACCTCTTCGGGTGCGCTCGTACCGTCTTGGGCGCCAACCACGGGAAATAAGAATAAATCCAGGCCCGTAGGATTCCAAAGAAACTTTTGCAATTCAAGCCAAAAAGCTAAGTAGAACTCAAAGGACAAGAGAGAAAAAGACAAAAAAACAACTGACCTCCAGTATGAGGCCAGGACCCACAATGGGCACTGCTGAACCCGATCCTATCACCAGCGGCCTCACCATGACTTGCAAGCAGCGAGTCATCTCCGCAAAAGCCGCGGTCACCCAATCGTAGCGCCGCAGCTGAGTCAGGTCGGCTAGGAAGGGCAAAATCCTGGTACTAAACCTCTCGCCCTTGTCCGAGAAGTGAGTCGACCCTAGGAAATACCACAGCCACAGCCGAGCGTCCTCCTCCAGCGTGTTAGCCTCCCGACCCTCTAACACCGCCACCCACTCAAAGTGGTCGGTGATGTACGAACACACTATTGCGTGAAGCGTATTATATGCCTCACGCGGCATACAATCCCTGATGAGTCCCCGCACCTCATCACTATCTAGACTAGGGCCCTCGGCGGCCCACCTAATCCTATCCATACCCCAGGGCAGACCACTAATCATCCCAAAATCCTCTAGGGTCATCCCGACCTCCCCAAAAGACATGTGGAAGGTCGAGGTAGTATCGTGAAAGCGATCTATCATCGCCCGGATCACCATGAGTTTGCACTTAGTTTGGCAACCCACTAACCTAACCCATTGCCCGACCACGAGACCTAGGGCGGTCCTCTCGATAATCCCCTTTACCGTGGGGGTCAATTTCTGATGGTAGACATCGAGGCACGTAGTAAAGCCCGAGAAATTCCTCATCGGACCTGGGGGGCTGCAAACTGAAACAATGCAAAGATAAACAAAAACATATCTAGCCTAATCCGAGCAAAAATAATGAAAATAGCAAAATCTGAGTCATAACCAAATGAACACGAATAGGACACTCACCAGGCCCCGCACAATGCGGCTAGAAATGTGACAGTCAAGATGAAACATCAGCTGATGACCATCCCAGTCACGAGCCCACTCGGGATCCTCGTAAACGATTTCCTCGTTCTCCGGTACAGGAACCGGGACATGAGCTCTCCTAGCTACGGTCTCCGGAAGCTTGCGCTTCTTAACTCTATCGAACTCAGCCTCATTAATAGTCTCAGGGTCACGCCGCTGAGACGAGATGCTCCGTCTCCTCCTACGAACCCCTCGAGGAGTCTGTGAACTCGCCCCGGCCACCTCCACTCTAGCTCTAGCACTAGCACTAGCACCAACCAAGAAAGTTCCCTCGGAACGCTCGGTATCACCTCTAGCTGTGAAACCCAAAACAAAAAAACACAACAAAACATAACCCTAGTCAGGCTAAATCAGCTTAAACAGGTCAAAATAGGGTCAAAATTTCGGATAAGAATATCAAAATTCCGAGAAGGCCGCTAGCACGCATTTTCGATCCCGGTCACTATGGAAGTGGTTTCGGGAAAATCCGGCATCATTACGGCACCTTTTGGTCCGTCTTAAGACACACAAAATCTCACGGAAAGTCCTATAGGTCACCCTAGCCCTAGCAATCGACAATAGAGCTACCCATATCCTCATAAACACTATTTGAGCAAAATTATGCAAAATAAACACGGGAATAACCGGAAAACGGTCTTTAACCCTAGCTTTCCTAACACGTTTCCCTACGGAACCATTTATCACACCTCGAACATCCTTATCAAGCTTATAACTACTTTAACAAGCTCTAATCAACCTCAATTTAACGACAAAATCAAGCACAAACATCGAAACTTAACAAATAAAAAACACCAAAATCGATCTTCTAGGGTTTTCAACAAAACCAACTCATAATCAATTCGATCAAGCAAAACCGACATTAAACAAGTATAGAACACTAACCAGGAGTCGACATTGTCGTAAAAAGCGGAATCGAGACGAAATTCGGCAAGAAAAATTGAAGAAGTCGAGTTTGGGGCGAAGAGGATGACGCGTTTGATTTTCGATAAATAAAACGATCGCCCCAAATCTTCGTTTACTTAAACAGACCCAGACCACAAAAATCTGACCGCCCCAGCTGACGCGTTCGAGTCCTGGCACGCTGGGGGCTGAGCGCCCGAGTCTTGGAGCGCTGACGAATGCACGCCTAAGCGGCCTACCCCAGGCTAAAACAAAGAAAAACAAATGCAACTCAAAGACAATACACATGCACCTACTAAGACAAGCCAAACAACAATAACAAGACAACTACTAATTAACGTCAATAATACACTCTCGACTAATAAAACAAGCATTCAACACTGTATCCGGACACGTAACAAAAAATAACCAAGATCAACATAAGCAAACTCAAAGCAAACTCGACAAACTCAAGACCAAAACAAAAGCAAGAACAAACTCGAACAAAATAAGACAAGCCTACAAAACAAAATTGACTAAGACAAACTCACGACACCAACATTTTTCTAAAACAAATAAACGAACAGCAATTTTGCCCGAGGGATCTGAGTTATCCCGGAGGCACAACAATTTGCCCGAGGGATCTGAGTTATCCTGGAGGCACAGCAATTTGCCCGAGGGGTCTGAGTTATCCCAGAGGCACAGCAGTTTGCCCGAGGGGTCTGAGTTATCCCAGAGGCACAGCAATTTGCCCGAGGGATCTTAGTGATCCCGGAGGCACAGCAACAACAATTTTGTCCTAGGGGTCAGAGGCGTCCCGAAAGACAGCTACTCGAGTGGAGACTAACGCCCTCGAGGAGTTTTGCCCAAGGGATATTAGTGATCCCTGAGGCACAGCAACAGCAATTTTGTTCTAGGGGTCAGAGGCATCCCGAAAGACAGCTACTCGAGTAGAGACTGACGCCCTCGAGGAGTGTTGCCCAAGGGATCTTAGTGATCCCGGAGGCACAGCAACAGCAATTTTGTCCTAGGGGTCAGAGGCATCCCGAAAGACAACTATTCGAGTGGAGACCGACGCCCTCGAGGAGTTTTGCCCAAGGGATCTTAGTGATCTCGGAGGCACAGCAACAACAATTTTGTCCTAGGAGTCAGAGGCATCCCGAAAGACAGCTACTCGAGTGGAGACTGACGCCCTCGAGGAGTTTTGCCCAAGGGATCTTAGAAATCTCGGAGGCACAGCAACAACAATTTTGTCTTAGGGGTCAGAGGCATCCCGAAAGACAGCTATTCGAGTGGAGACTGACGCCCTCGAATAGTTTTATATCAAGTTATTTTGTCCTAGGGGTTAGATGCATCCCGAGAGACAGCTATTCGAGTTGAGACTAACGCCCTCGAAAAGTTTTACATCACTTTACCTTGTCCTAAGGGTCATAAGCATCCCAAAGACGACCGCTAGAGTGGAGACTCACGCCCTCGAACGTTTTATGGGTTCATAAGCATCGCAAGTAAAAGCAAATACATTTACACCTAACACATAAAAGCGCTTTAAATTTAAAAAAACCTTAAATAAATCGAAGAAGACAAAGCGCGCGCGCACAAAGAATCAAGAACGAGACAACAAGCAATGGCCCGGGCCCAAGTAAGCAACCACAAGCGAAGACGTCAGTTATGACTCCTAAACCTTGGCTGGCGAGCCCCAATGCACAGTCTAACGGACTAAAAATGACCCGGTCGGACAGCCACCAGGTCGTAATCTTCGATTGACCTGGGCGGCTATACTTTGACTTTCGCCTTGTCCAACAAACACCCGATGACGATAGGACCTGGTGGCTGCAGAAGTGCCCAACAAACACCCGATGACGATAGGACTGCAACGCGACGCGGGTTCGCGGTGTATTAAATAATTTTTCTATAGGACGGATCAATTAAATTACTCGGGTAAATTAAACTAACATGATGGCAGCCTTAGTCGTGTCGTTACGATCGCATATACACTAATTAGAGTCAATTCTGACACCGGGACCCCAAGTCGGTCCCGAAACTCGAACCGAGTCAACACTGCGCCAAGCGAACCTTGGGATGAACACCCGAGGCCCACTAAACCCACGGCGCTAGGTCAGGCCGCGGAAGTCTTAACACCCAAGCTAAGTATCACGCTCCTCCCTCTCGGTTTTGGAAAATATCAAAATCATATCTTCAAAACTCCAACCGCACCACCTCACGCGCCTGGGTCTCCCCACGCCCGGACCCAGGCGCCTGAGTCTTAGTCCGCCCTAGCTTAGGCGCCTATGTAGGCGACGAGGGCCGAAAACACCTATAAATACCCCCCTTCACGCCCTCATTTCGACACACAATTCAATTCTCTCTTCTCCCTCAAAACTCTCGCTAAGGGCTCGCACTCCGACACCCGAAGCAAACGATCCACTCGATCGTAGTTCCAATAATAAAAATCAAAATCGACGCTACTCCTCACCTTCGAGCACTCCACTCGATACCGAGGTGCCTGTGATCGACTAGCACAAAACTAGTACCCAGGTTCTGCCGGATTAGCCGCAGAACTAGTCCTTAGCAACGAAACTCTGCCGGAGTAGCCGAGGGAAGGTAAAACAGTAACAGAACTCTGCCGGAGTCACTGGTCAAGCTAGGAGGATCCGCCTGTTGATCGAGTCGTCACTAGGTTGCCATCTAAATAAAACTTTCCATACTTGCAGTTTCTATTATTATGCACTACGACTACACTAGATGTGGGCGCTAGGCCCACAAACATCTACTAAAATACATAACGTCCCAAGTTCAACCGCAAACACTAAAACACACTAAATAGACCCGAGTAATTCCGAGATCCGTTCTCAAAACTATCTATGCATCGAGTCCCGTTTAGTGTATACTCCGAGGGTGCAACTCCTCACTATGTGATTTACTTACATTCGCATTTACAGTTTTCGTATGATTTATTGCTTTTATGACCTTATAATCACATGCTAAATCACCTAACGCGAAATTCAAAACGTAAAACAACTAAAACTGAACAAAGTGATGGTCGGGTTCCGTATTAGTTCCGGTGCTCGCCTCGTTAGGTTCGACGCGTCTCTATTAATACCGAGCCGACGCATCTTAAGCAGAATACCAGGTAAGGTATACCACAAGAATCACTAATATCCTATTATCGCGTTAAAACTGATTTCCTAATATGTATAATACTAGTACTCTCTACTCTCCCATGTGCATCTTTTCATGGTCTGCCTGTCACGTGAAATCGCATGCAAAGAATGTAAACACATTTACTTTGACGACAAAGCTTACTTGTCCTTAAACAACCGACATAGCAAAAGGTATAGGGTTAAAAATAATGGATGTTACAGCACTTCCACCACAACAAAAGAACTAGGATATCAGCCCACCGATTGATTAGTAGAGGCCGCTATAGTGCGGGCGGGATTGGGCGTTGGCATCTATCGGATGTTGGCTTCCCAATACGTACCCTCACCCCTTACTCAGAATCAAAGGTTTCCGGATGTCCGAAACCATTGGCAACGAGAGTCATTCCAGGCATGAAGTGCTTAAGGGTACAAGTCTTTATCTTTAGGTCCTGTGCCACTCAGCTTTGAGCTGGCAAGGAATCAAAGTTGACCTGAACGGTTTCCGAGTCCCCATAATTTGACTCGGTGGCGACTCCACAAATCGGCAACAACTTCAGTTCACTAAAAAGGTCGCCTTACCAAACAAAACGGTCTTTAAACATTTACAACCACGACTCGATCGATTCCCAACCGGAAACACGAGTGCCCGCACCCGTCTAGTACAAGTCCGGATCGTCATCCAAATCGAGGTCCGACATTTCGCCCCGTATGCGAGATCGAACCGGCCCTCGGCAGGGAGGGGGCCGCGTTGGCGGCCGCCGCCACACGTTGAAAACCAGGTCGGTCCCGCACGGGCACGCGCGGGGCGCTGGGCGGTGCGGACGGACGTCCACATGCTCCTGCTAAGGGTAGTTATGTGGCTTTCTATGGCAGACATGGAACAGGTAAAGGAAAGCACAAGCCTCAATTCTTGCAGTCATTATAGATGTGTAATCCCCTAGAAAATTTAACACAATACAGTGGCGGAAACTCTGTAGAGTTGGGATTAAAACACACTGACAAACTATATCTTATTAAAAGAAATGGTAAGTCCATACAAAGGCCACTTTTTACAAAAGGGCTAAATAGAAAATTCTCCAAACGGGTTATACAAATCCATAAATTTCATGAATAGAGAAAGAGTAGGATCCACGCTACTGTAACAGCCCTAAATTTTCGCGACCAAAATAAAAGAATAAAACAGGAAAATTTAAAGTCGTTACTCCGCGTTTAGCTCACAAGGCCAAATGCAAGGCAAAAGAATGTTATAAGAACTAAAAAGAAATATAAATCCGATGAATAATTAAAGCAAAACGTTGCAGCGGAAGACTTAAGTCCCACAAAATCCAAAACGGTTTAAAATAACTTCAACCCAAAAATTCAACATAAATATAAGTAGTTTGGAGGTAAACGTTAAATAATAAAATCCTTCCTCGCTCAGCATCCCGAACCAAATGCACCCATGCAGCATATTAATTGTACCTATCAACTGTACCCAAAACACAAATAGGTACAGGTTCCCGCGGGGGAACGACCCAAAACAAAAGGACGTCAGCAAAGCTGAGTAAAATATATTATATTGAAAACGTAAAACAATAATTATATTTATGTCAAATTACTATATAGAATAAGATTCCCTTACCTAGGAATGATGACTTGTTTGACCAGTTGAAGGGAGCTTTTATTTTCCCTAAAGTTGATTTGCAATTTGAGTAACATCAATTAATGATAGCGCTTGAGGATTTACCTAAAACTATATTTTATACTAGATAATGTCATTGTGAGTTTACTGTGACGCTTTTTGGGTTGACTAGTGCACCTGATGTTTTTATGGACTTAGCAAACCGAACTTTGAGGACTTACTTAGATAAATTTGTTGTGATATTCATTGATGACATAGTATTTATTCAAAGAATGAAGAACAGCATGAGGAACATTTACGTATTGTCTTAGGCATCTTGAGAGGAAATTAGAATTTGCTAAATTTTTGAGGTGTGATTTTTGGCTGGTACGGGTAATTTTGGGGAATATTATATCTAAGGATGGAGTATCAGTAGATCCTGCTAAGATTGAGGTTGTTAAGAAGTGACCTAAACCAGAATCTGTGACTGGAATTCGTAACTTTTGGGCTTAGCTGGTTACTACAAGAGATTTGTGAAGGATTTTTTTTAGATAGATTAATGACTGCACTGATGTAGAAAGCCATAAATTTCATTGGGATGAGAGGTGTGAGGAATCATTTCGAATTATAAGGAAAAATTGACCACTACTTTAGGATTGACCTTCTCGGATGGAAATGAAGTTTCTGAAGTTTATTCATATGCATTTTAAGAATGAATTAGTTAGTGTTTTCAACCGAATAAGAAGTGATTGCTTATGCATTTAGGCAGTGAACCTTTATGAAGAAAACTATCCTACTTATGATTTAGACTAAGCAGCCGTATTAGTTTCTTTAGAAATTTGGAGACATTATCTGTTTGATGTACCCTTTAAGGTTTTTATGATCGTAAATTTTAAGATATATATTTACCCATTAGGAGCTAATCGTGAGATAAAGATGCTGGTTGGATTTGATTGAGGACTATAAGATCGAGATTCAGTATCAGGTAAGAAAAGACAATGTGGTGGCTGATGCTTGGAGTATGAGTTAGATCCTTTAGGAGTTTCCAAGTGGAAGTGGAGTTTAATCTTTATGGATTTTATAATTGGGTTGCAAAGGTCAGAGAAAGATAATAATATGATTTGGGTTATAATTAATAGATTAACTAAGTAGCGAACACATGTGTTCCAATATTTTGGGAGAAATTTGAGCCAACCATGAGAGACAAATACCTCATCTTTTGTCTAAGGTAAATTTTTCGTGCTTCGAGGACGAAGCTTTATTTTAAGGTGGGTAGAAATATGCATGACTACTTATTTTTTTGGTAAACTAAGCATGTTCTTGTGTGATTCCATGCTAATATCTATTTATTGGTCACAAATATGAATATTTTGGCTATTATCGATGCTTAATAAGCACAATGTCATTGGTTATTGGTTATTACTTGAAATTGACTTGTTTACACTTGTTTGTGGTTTGTTTGTGCTCAACGCACATATTTGTGGTTTGTTTATGCTCAACGCACATATTGGTGATATTGTGCTCAACGCACTTATTTGATTGACTGTTGATTTGGTGCACTACGCACTTGTAAAATGGTTGAACTTGTGAAATTTTGAAATAATTTAAATATTTTTGTCCGACATGCTCTTAACTTGGCAAGTGATACTTTACCTTAGAGTAGTATGAGAATTGTGGTGGTTTCGAATTTTGGTATTATCTTATGAAATTAGGTGATCTTACCTCGTGGATTTAGGTGGTGGTGAAATTGTATACTTTGAAATTTGAGGAATTACGTGGTTATGGATTTTGAGGATTTAGAAATGTGAGATATCTTTAAGGTTGTGTTTAATTTGACGGATTTTGGATATATGGAGTAAATGATTTATTTTGGAGATATATGAAGAATCTTGGTGGATTTTGGATATATGGAGTGAGCCGGTCAGTTTGGACATTCGTGAGTAATGTGAGACTTTATTTTCGAGGATAAGTTTAAACTTCGAGGACGAAGTTTTGTTTTAAGGAGGGAAGTCTGTAACACCCCGTTATTTTCCGATCAATTATAAGCTTGACTTTCCTACTTTTATTTAAATCGGGTTTTTAAGTTGGAAAAATATTTTTATATTTTTATAAAATATTAAAGTATTTTGGGTCGTCTTATAATAAATCGATTTTGATTTTCTTGAAGTGGAACATTATTTTATAAACCGACTTTGTATCATATTCGATTTCGAGTCAAACACAATTAGGAAAAAAAACAAAAAACAAAACCTAAACTATATATATGCAAACCCTGTATCCCCTCTTTATTCAACCATTCATTCAGCATACTTTCATTCAACTCTCTCTGCCGCACACTCTTTTACCCCTTTGCTTCTGTCCCTTCCGATTGTTTCTTGCTCCTCTTTCGACATCGTATTAATTGTAAGTATTTCAATTTTACCTATTTCGAGTTATTGAATATGGTTTCGTACAATTTTATAAATCGATTTTTGTTTTAAATATCATGAGTCGGGGTTAATAGACATTGTGTCAAATAATTTGTTGGTACCGGGTTATTCCGATTCTAGTATTGTTTCTCATGGATTAGTGATTTCGTCTTTGTGAAAATTTTCAATTAGTATCAAACTTTTTCGGGATAGAAATTTGGGGTGATTAGTATATCGGCTGATTGGGTTTTATTAAATTAGGGTTAATAGTGATTTGGGGCATGTCCGTAGCAATTAAAATTGTTAAGCTTGAGGATGACGCAGCAATGATGCAGGGCTGATGCAGGGGTGTGAATTATTTCATTCTTTCCGTGAGTTTTGGTTTAATTCATTATTCAACTAGTCTATAATGATTTGGGATTTTAATCGGGTTGTGTCCGAAATCGTAACTCTAGAGTTTGGGTGGTGAGTAAATTAGTTTTGAGGTGAAAATTCAACGACTTGGTAATTGGTATGATAGAAGATTGATATATTAAGTTAGGTTCAGGTCTACTTTAGCTATAGATCATTGAATCAGTTTATATTATTTGTAGCTTGTGGATTCGAGAAGAAAGAATTTTTGAATTAATATTAGCTCGGATTGACCGTCTTGAGAGGTAAGGACGTTTTGACCTTTTCACCTTTAAGTAAAGAGCATGTTCGGTTTAAATTATATTTTTGAAACGGTTTTATAATTATTTTGTCAATGATGAATTTTTACACTCTTGTGATATTTTGGATATTGAAACTTTGTGACACAAGTCACATATTGGTATTATTTTGGAACAATTTTTTTGGTGGTTTTAACGGACTCTGGGAGCTCTGTTGGTCTATGAGGTTAAGGTGCGTCTGAGACGTCCCTGGGATTTCGTCCCGAAACTAAACTCCTGGTCCGAGTTGTGTTAAGTGGGGTTTTTCCGGCCCCCCACTTGCTAGGTAGTTAGACTTCCTCCTTTGGAAGCCTCATCCTACTGACTGCCCAAATGTGAGTAGTGCGCACTATAGTAAGTCTAGCTAAGCATAGGTGGTACCTCTAGATCGTGCAAAAGGGTAGGACCTTGGCACACAGGTGGAAACAATATATTTTGGTTTTGGTTTTGACTACTGTTTTCAAAGTCCTTTTGGTTTGTTATCAAGACAATGATATTTAACTCTGATTTCAGTTTACTACAAATTATAATTATTGTGTTACGTTTTCAATATAATATGTTTTACTCAGCTTTGCTGATGTTCTTTTGTTTTGGGTCGTTCCCTCGCTGGAACCTGTGCCTATTTGTGTTTTGGGTACAGTTGATAGGTACAATTAATATGCTGCATGGGTGCATTTGGTTCGGGATGCTGAGCGAGGAAGGATTTTATTATTTAACATTTACCTACGAACTATTTATATTTATGTTGGATTTTGGTTGAAGTTGTTTTAAGCCGTTTTGGATTTTGTGGGACTTAAGTCTTCCGCTGCAACGTTTTCATTTAATTATTCATCGCATTTATATTTCTTTTTAATTCTTATAATATTCTTTTGCCTTGCATTTGGCCTTGTGAGCTAAATGCGGAGTAACGGCTTTAAATTTTTCTATTTTATTCTTTATTTTTTTGGTCGCGAAAATTTAGGGCTGTTACAGCTACTCGCTAGCTCACACCCAAAACCCATCAGCAAATACCTGTCATGTTATAAACATAACCGCCACGTCAGTGGGGAGTAACTCGGACGTTCTCCCAACCATATTATACCATATGGAAAAATAATAGTATTATTATATCAAAATAATTAAAATGGAAAACGTTAAATGATATAATAAAAATAAGCTTTCGGAGAAAACTTAAAATATTGGAACAATAAAATCAGAACAAGTTTTCAGAAGAAAACTTCGAATATTTGCCAACCTGCAAACCAAAAGTATCGATAATAATAAAAATATTCAAAATGGCGTTATGGATAGTATTAGTGTCGACGGTTAGACTTTCACTAGGAGAATACTAAAACTAGCTTCGAGAACTTAGTTCAAACAAATCAAACTTCGATATCTAATTAGGCTACTCAACCATAATAGGACGGCGACTTATAAATGTGTGGCCCTAGTTTAAGATAATATGCACACCCCTCCCGAGCACCATAAATACTCAGTTCAACCCGACGGCGTCTTACACTACGAGGCACGAGTTTAAGGTCAAAACGTACACACACTCCCGAACACCATATATGCTCGGTTCAACAACCAGTGTGCCCCATAAAGACACACCAGCCTTATAGTTGATGGCAAAAACGTAAACCCCAGAATATATTACTCTAACCCCACTGTAGACACCCACATTTTGACTGTCAGGTGTCTATAGCAGTTTCCAAAAAAATATCCGATGATGATCAGACGTAAACATGACTAAATACACTCGATTTGGACTCGGAATCAATGGTAATTGGCGCGAGCTTTTAGCGGACTAAAAATCTCACCAAACCGGCCTCAAATTCAGGCCCAGTGGGTCGTTTCTAGTCAAATGGGAGTAATTTGGGTCAAAACCAAGACCAAGGGCAAAACCGTCTTTTAGCGACCGGGTCAAACCCCGGTCAAAGCTTATTCCCGAGCCAAAATATCTGACGCGATGTTCGAGAAGTCAAATCGAAGTCGGATTCCTCACAAAAATCAGCTACAAAAATAATAAACAATTCCGTAAGAGATAAAATTTTATCTTTTAAAAGAGCCATTCACCCGTCCAGCTCCACTCGGTCGAGTGGGCTCATCAAAAGCAGTCTGATCCGAGTTTAGACCAGGCACTCGATCGAGTGCCATGAACCACTCGATCGAGTGGCCTCTTGTTTCACCCAAAACCGGGAGTTTCTTACTCTTTAAGCTATCCACAAACGGAGTTATACTTCCTCTCAACCGTTGTTTTCTTCCTTGACAAGAAACTACTTCTCCTATCCAAACACTAGGAATCTCTTATCCCAAGTCGGTATTTTTCCTATAAATACCTCCCACATGTGACACATTCATGGGCATCTACAATAATTCCCGACATCCATCACACATACATCCCAACTCTCTAGCCAACCTTAGGAAAACTCTACCGAAATACCGTCCGATTTTTCTAGGAATTCTATAGCAAAATCATACCAAAATACAACACCTTAACTATCCCTAGATTCTCGTTACTCCTACGCATGCAACGTTACTACGAGTTCCTAATCGAGACCAGTATTAGCATGTAGGTTGAGGGTGTTCCAAATCCCGTTCTCTCTTTTCTTCTCCTTCCTCTTCACGTTTTTTTTTCTTCCGTCGTCTTCGTCCGTCATCTTCTTCGTCATCTTTTTTATCGTATCTAGTATCGTTATTACTATCTTCGTACTATTTTCAATATAACGAGTCGTACCTAAGGATTCGATATCGACTCTATAGTCGAATATCGGATCTAAAGGTGTCAATCATCAAAGTATGTTAAGGGTAAAACCATTGAAACCGAGTAACTTTTATATTACAATGTGGAGGAATTATCGCATCTTAACAACATTCAAAACAACTTTTCAAATAACTTTTCAAAAATCCACTCTAAATATCTGACACCGATTCTATAACCGAATGTCGAGTATCACGAGTATCAAAATTCAAGTCGAGTATAAATTGCATCGTATTTCTACGTGACTTAATCAATTTTCAAAAACGAAAACAATTTTTTAGAGTCAAAATCAAACCGGACAGCAGTCCGTACAGGGAGCACTCGATCGAGTGGCATCCCAAAAACCGAACCAGGAGCCTTTTTCGAGGACCACTCGAGCGAGTCCCGTCATGACTCGATCGAGTGGCTCCTGTTACAGCAAAACAGCGAGGTTCTAATCCTGTCTCGTGTCCCAATAAAGTTATTTTAATGACTCCGATCGTCACGTGCTAAGTCTATCACGTGATCCAACTTCTGAAAACCATGTTCATATCATTTTTTTTTGGTAAAAGGTAAGTATATATATATGTGTGAGATTCAATTTACAATCTAATGACTACAACAAATTTTGTAGCCATCTAGCATCTTTGGCATGAATGGGATATTTGATCTTACACATTATTCGATTTTTCATCTCTAACTTAATCAAATTAGCCGTGTACTGAGGCTGAGATACAATTCCATCAACTCTGCATGCATTCCGCTGTCTCCAGATATGACATATCAACGCATTAACCACAGCTCTAATAATGTTGCATTGCAGCTTCGACCCCCTAATATTCTTAGCCCAATTCAGGCTCCCGTTCACCGGTATCCTCTTTTGCAACCAATGGCCCACGAGCGCCACAACTCTCGAGCTCCAGACACACCCAAAAAATAAGTGATCCAAGCTCTCCGATTGCATCTCACACAAAAAGCATCGATCAGAATCAGCAATTCCAATTCTGTGGAGCTTCAGTCTCGTGTTTGAAGCACCCCTAAAAATTTTGTCTTGTTTATTAAAAAAATACTAATAATAATTACATATTTTTTTCACCATATAAATATTTTTCTTGATTTGTCTAATACGTTTGTTTATGTTTTTTGAATCCTAATTTATTAAAACACATCGGTGCAAAAAAACGTAAATTTTAATAATTATATATAGGCTCGAGTTAGGCTCGAACTCGGCTCGAACTCGCATTTTAGCTCGCGAGCTTGGTTCTGTGCTCAATTTTTTCAAGCTCGGGTAAGCTCGAGATCGGCTCGAGTTCGAATTTCGCTTAACGAGCACGAGCCGAGCAAGGCCAAGCTCGTGCTCGGTTCGGCTCGTTTACACCCTTACACGTGACATCTGCATGAGGCTGATACTCACTCCACGGAGAGCCTTTCAAATATACATTATTAACCCACCGAACCCACAACCTGTCCGGCTGATCAAAGACCCACGATGCCAGTTTAGCCACCGCGGCCTCATTCCATAAGGTCAGGTCATGAATTTCCAGTCCTCCCTCATTCTTGGGGTAACAGATTTTCTCCCAGCTCACGAGCGCTCTGTTATTGCCTTCCACCCCGCCATCCCATAAAAAATTCCGGCAAAGGGATCCAATACGAGCTATAACAAATTTCGGAATAATGAAGACCATAGCCCAGTAATTATGTAATTGTGATAATATAGACTGAACCAAAGTCAACCTACCCGCATAAGATAATTTCCGAGCTCCAATTCCTGCAATTCTCGCCATAATACGCGCCAATAATTTCTCACAATCATTCTTTCCCAGTCTGGTACTCTGAATAGGAAGCCCAAGATACCGAAAAGGTAAGGACCCCTCCACGCATCCCGAGAAACGCAGAATGGCAGCCTTCCTGTCCTCGTCAACTCCTGCAAAAAAAGGCATGGGACTTCCCAACACTAATGCATAAGCCCGAGGCCTTACTAAAAGTCGCAAAAGCCCTCCATAAAATCTTCATCGACTCCGAATCCCCTTTACAAAAAAGAAGAAGGTCATCGGCGAAAAGTAAATGATAGAGCTTTAAGCCTCCACATTTCGGATGAAACCTAAACTTATTCTCCTCAACCACAAAGTCCATAATCCGAGTAAAATACTCCATACAAATCGTGAAAAGCAACGGCGACATAGGATCCCCTTGCCTCAACCCCCTTTTCCCATGAAAAAACCCGAAATTATCCCCATTAACGCATAAAGAATATGAAACAGTCTGCACACATTCCATAATCAGCATACGGAAATGGTCCGGGAAATCTAGCGCTCTCAACATTTGGTCCACAAAACCCCATTCCACACTGTCATACGCCTTATGGATATCAACCTTAAAAAGGCACCGAGGAGAAATTCGTCCCCGATTATACATTTTAACTAGATCCTGGCATATCAGAATGTTCTCCACTATGCTTCTGCCCTCAATAAAGCCCCCTTGAATAGGACTAATCAACTTAGGCAGAACCCGAGACAGCCTTACACAAATGATTTTAGCAATGCATTTGTATATGTTGCAACAAGCAATCGGGCAAAAATCTTTGACATTAGTGGGTCGATTAACTTTCGGGATTAAAACAATATTAGCACAATTGATTTGTTTAAGCAACTTACCCGACACAAAGAAGTCACGAATAGCCTCCGAAAAATCTTCACCGATCATATCCCACGAATCAATGAAAAACTGACTCGAAAATCCATCCCGACCTGGGGCTTTGTCTCGAGGAATGCTAAATAACGCATTCTTAATTTCATCCGACGAAACCGGTTCAAGTAGCGAGTTCTTCATGTCTTCGCTGCATATAGAGCCCCGTCGAACTAAACTGATATTCACCAGTTCAGTAGCATTCGATTCCCCAAGCAGCTTCATGTAGAAATTCAGGAATGCATCCTAAATCTCAGCAGCAGATACGCAGTCCACACCTTGCTCATCCTTCAGCCGGACAACAGCATTCCTTCATATCAATTGTTGTATATTTAGTTGCATTGTAATCCCGGGTGGTATGCCGCTCGTATTTTGTAAACTGTTATCGTTTTTTGTTCGTTTTATGGTACTAAAATGAACATCGCATGCTAAAGCAACTTTGACGTTGACTTAGATGCATTTAAACGACGTAGTTAAATCATAATTCACATGCTTAGTCAAAACGCTCTTTGCATATCATTCAACCGTCAAACTAACGCACGTACACGAACAACGAACGATATCTTAGTAAAGGCCGCTAAGTGCGGGCGGGGTTGGGTTTTCTCAGTGAGCTTCCCAACACGTACCCTCACCCCTTACTCAGAACCATGGTTTCTCGATGTCCGAAACTGTTGGCATACGAGAGTCATTCAATACACGGTATCCGATAATGTCGGTATCGGTATCAAATGCAAAGGGACGAACCCAATAAACTCTGACATCGAAAATGGGCCGTACTTTGTGCGCGGCCCACTACAACATAGAGTGGGTTCGAACGGGCCCGAACTCCCACAAAGTTCGGTGGCGACTCCAACTTCGATTTAAATTTAAACTCGACCCATCTCATATGGAGATTCATTCGCCGCCCCAAACCCGCGCGTGGCCGCGTCGGGGTGGACCTATGTCATGTCCACAATTTGGCGACTCCGCTGGGGATACCTGATGTACCACTTGTCATCGGGATTCTCAGGGTGAGACTCGAAAAGATATCGTTCGATTACTAATGTACGTGTTTCAGTTCGATGGTTCACGCATAACCCAATTCTTTCCCCGGCCGGTTACTTGTGGCCGACGTCCCACTATACCGCGGTACGTTCCTAAATGGGCGCACTAAAGACTTCGATGGCGGAACTCGCATGGGTTTTACGGCATATTCTAAGACCAACCCGGCTTAGGAGGTCCGTCCTGATTTGCGAGAAAGCTATCGCCGTTGGTATAGACCCTATTCCGACCGACCGAGACTTAGATTAAGAGCATACATGGTGTCATCATACTGTTTCCATGACTACGTGCTACTTGATTTACTTGTCATCTTTTTCAAAAAACCGTCATTTCGAAAAATGCATCTTTTCAAAGTCATCCATTTTTCAAAACCCGGGAAGCTACCGAATTTAGGACTTATAATTTTGACTCAAAATAGCCTTTTATAGCTGGTATGTTGCCCGAACCTTTTCGATAATTTCCAAAATTCGGCCCGATCACGTTTTCCGGTTTTCACGAAAAAAATCGGGCCGTCCGATCCCACTTTGTCGGGTCCAAACCTTTTATCTCAAAACCCTCCTCTTTAGGACTGCCCATATTTAGTAGTGTCGGGTCCTGTCTTGACTTGTCAAAGCCTCTAGCGTCGAAACTCCGTCGATCTTACATCACGGGTTTCCCCCCTATCCCAGTCCGCCTTATTTGTCAAGGCACAGCCCATCTGCGTAGGACGAACTCCTACGCAGGGAAGCCCGTTTACACATTCGAGTCCAAAGTCTGGAGAATTCTCACATGGATCTTCCTTCGAACGTGACTAGGCCCACTTTGCCAAATCCTAAGGAGAGTCCACCGTCCACGAGTCACCCGTCTAGGAGTCGGTTTTCAGTCTTCTTCTAGTCTAGTCCTTTTCTTTGCTCGGGATGTACTATTTGATTCTGGGATCTGGATCCGCTTCTGATTACACGGTGTTCTTACAGACAGGCCACCCTTCACCCGAACCATGACGCAACAAGCTATAGATGAGTTGAAGGCCTCATTGACCAAGTTGGAGACTATGATCACGACAATGAGGGGGGATCAGATCGCCATCCTTACCCGAGTAAGTGCTATGGAGCAAGGGACTCCCAGCGGTGGGGTCGAGAAAGACGGACCATTAGCTGAATTGGCCAGCGCAGTCCACAAGCTGCAAGAATAGGTCCATCTGTCGACTCACAACTCAATCCATACGGAGAATGCTCGAGCCTATGCACCCCTGACTGACGAGCTGCCTGCCAATCTCAATCTGACGGACCTCCCAATGTTCGACGGAACTGAAGACCCGGTATTACATATCCGGGCTTTCAAGGAATTCATGGCTCTTAAGGGGGTCAAGTCAAACATGTTCAAGCATCTGTTTGCTTCTTCCCTCGAGAAGCACCCAAGAGCCTGGTACTACAGGCTCGATTCCAAGAAATACAAAACTTGGGATTATGTGGCGACGGAATTCGCTCGGAACTACGCCGACAACACGGAAATCCAGACCACAATGCGCACCCTGGAGGTAATGTCCCAGGAACCAAAGGAAGGATTTACGAAATACCTTCAGCGCTGGAGGGCCGAAAGCGTCAAACTGGTCGACAAGCCCAGGGAGAAAGTGCTGGTAGAAGCCTTCGTAAAGAACCTCCTTCCCGCTTACCGGATCCATCTCCGATACGCCATCATACCCAACTTTGCTGCCCTAACTGAAATGGGGAAAAGAATTAAAGATGATCTGAGATTGGAGAGCCTCACTAAGGCCTCTGCCAAGGGTTACCAAGGGGCCAGCTCATCCACAAGCAAGCCCACATCTGCTGCTACCACTCGTAGTATTTTTGACGAGGTTAATCTACTTGATACCCCGTCCAAGAAGAATGCCCCACCTCGGGTATTCACCGACATAGGTACCACCTATGCAAATGCCTTACAAAGGCTCTCATCAAAAGGCCTGATCAACCCGATAGGCCCAACACCTGAAGTCCCGATCGAGTGTCGCTCCAAGGCCTACGACATCCATGCCTATTATCATTACCATCGTGGCAAGGGACATGATACCGAGAAATACTGGAAACTAAAACATCTTATCCAGGATCTCATCGAAAGTGGAAAGATCCTTTCCTGGAGGCAAGCACAGTAACAAGGATAATCCGTTAGCCACTCACGCCATTTTCTCCGGGGAAACAGTTGATTGCTCACATCTCATTTCTCCATTTATCCCGCAAATAAACGGGATCTGGAGCGACGACGAAGACGACATCTATCTCACCAAGGGGGAGGCTGTCCCCATCACTCGGGAAGAAATCCAAAAGGCTAAGTCCAAGGCCTTAGCCAGCAACCACCATAGGGACTCTCCTGCTCCAATAACCGTTACTGAACTAGCCGGAATAGAAGCCGTCCCGGAAGAGCCAACTACTGAAAGGGCTCTCGTGAAGCAGCTGAACAAAACCCGAGTTGACCTCTCTATATGGCAACTCCTGGTCAGCTCACAAGAACATCGGGAGGCACTCACTAAGCCCCTCGATCAAGTCAAGATCGACTCCATGGCTACTCCAGCTGAAATGGTGGCCACAGTCCTACCCCATCTAAAGGGCAAAGCTAAGGAAGAAGGCCCGCTGATTACCTTCTCTAACGCTGATCTACCACCGTTCGGACCTACCCTCAACATGGCCCTCTACATTATGGTGATCTGCCATGGAAAGTACCTTCTCATGACCCTGATCGATGATGGGTCCGCAGTTAATTTCCTCCCCTTGAGGACCGCCAAAGCCCTCCACATTACCGAGACTGATTACGTTCCGACAGCTCAAACTATCCAGGCTTTCGACGGAAGTCCAAAGTCAGTAGCTGGGGCCGTAAAGTTAACTATCATAACGGGCCCGATAGAAAAGGAACTGGAATTTCAAGTGATCGACGTGACTTCTTCCTTTAACCTTCTCCTAGGAAGACCTTGGATCCACGCGACCAGGGCAGTATCCTCCACTCTACATCGGAAAATCAAGCTGCCTCTGCACAATACCGTCATCACCTAGGAAGCCACACCTATGACTGTGGCTAACTGTAACACCTGAGGCCGCACAGATCTCCGGGGGTTCGACTTTGTAGGGGCAATCGAAGAGGAGTATCTTTTTCGACCCTACTTCACGGTTAGCATCGACAGGATGCTACAGAATCTGGGGTATCTACCGGGGGCTACTTCAAGGCCCAACCTCCCCGCCGGAAGGATTATCGAAGTCCTAAATAACGGGAGGTCTCAAACCGGTCTAGGATATACCATAACCCCGAAAAATATGGGCCAAAAAGGAACTAGAGTCGTCACCTTTGTCACTCCAGTGTTCGAGACCGTCCAGACATGCCTATATCAGCCCGACGCCACACGCCCTGGGACCCACTTGGCCCAGGACTATAACTTCATACCAGATGACATTTTCGCCCTTATCCAATCCGAAGATGCTAACAATGCCAAGCCCATTCTAGGACTACTCTTCGGGGAGGAAGCCGCAACCCCGATGCCAAAAGAGGATCTGGTCAATCTTATCCTTCGCAGCCATAAGTTTGACCCGACTAAGCTAATCTCGGATGTAGGATCCGAGACGGGAAAGAGAGCTTGGAGAAACACTGTCAAATGGACTGACAGTCAAGGAAGGGCTTACAAGCTGATCGCAGGAGAAGGAGAAATGCCTGAGTCTGAGTCTGAGTCCGAGTCGGAGTCCGATTCAGAGTCTGATGTCGAGTCTAGTGAGTCCGGTGCTAGAGTCACTCATGTAGCTCCTCCTCTCCCTTTAGCTATCCCTGGTGTCTCGGGGTCTGTTCCGGGCACCTTACCTATCCCGCCACTGACTAGCGATCAGATGGCAGCTCTTTTCGAGCTATTTTCTCAATTTATGAGCAATAATAACAACCGTTCTGCTTACGACTTGTCTCATTTTCAAAATTTTCTTAATTTCAAAAATGTTTTGTGCAATGACATTGAGAAACCCGACGAACAGGTATCCCTACCTCCACATCTAATCGAGCAGCTAGAGCAAAGGGAGTCCAGCAACCCGGTAATCGAAGAGACCGAGTCCATTAACGTGGGAACAACCTTAGAGCTTCAGATACTTAAGATAGGGTTATCCTTAGATCCCGAGGAGAAACAACAATTCACGGATCTCCTTCAAGAATTCAAAGACGTCTTCGCATGGTCCTACAAGGACATGCCGGGAATAGATCGCGAAATAGCCGAGCACCATATACCAATCAAGGAAGGATTCAAACCGGTTAAGCAGAAACTCCGCCGTATGAGGCCCGAATGGTCCCTTAAGGTCAAAGAAGAAGTCGACAAACAATTCAAAGCTGGTTTCATACAGGTTTCCGAGTATCCAGATTGGGTCGCAAACATCGTGCCGGTTCCTAAAAAGGACGGTAAGGTGCGTGTCTGTGTAGAGTTTCGGGATCTTAACAAGGCAAGCCCGAAAGACAATTTCCCGTTACCACACATCGACATACTAGTGGACAGCACAGCTGATCATGCTCTTCTATCATTCATGGATGGGTATGCCGGATACAACCAGATAAAAATGGCAACAGAGGATATGGATAAGACCACCTTCATTACACCTTGGGGTACTTATTGCTATACTGTTATGCCATTTGGTCTCATCAATGCCGGGGCCACCTATCAACGAACCGCCACGACTTTATTACATGACATGATGCATAAAGAAGTGGAGGTGCATGTTGATGATATGATCGTCAAATCTAAAGACAGGGACAGTCACATCACCACCTTGAGAAAGTTCTTCACCCGATTACGCAGGTACAACATGAGGTTAAACCCTCAGAAATGCAGTTTCGGGGTAACATCTGGCAAATTACTGGGTCATATCGTCAGCCAACGCGGCATCGAAGTCGATCCAGCCAAAATTAAGGCCATCACCGAGATGTAACCCCCTAAAACCGAAAAGGAGATAAGAGGGTTTCTCGTAAAAGTCCAATGCATTAGCAGGTTTATTTCAAAGCTAACCATGGTGTGTGAACCGATCTTCAAGAAACTGAAAATAGGGGAACACTTACTATGGGACGATAAGTGTCAATCGGCCTTTGATAGAATCAAAGAAATCTTATCTTCACCGCCGGTCCTTATGCCACCTCAACCTGGTTTACCTTTGTCACTATACCTAACGACGACAGAGACAACCATGGGGGCTATGCTAGCTCAGACGGTCAACTCCGAAGAACGAGCTATATACTACATCAGTAACAAGTTTCTAGAGTACGAGTGTAAGTACACTATGCTTGAGAAGACATGTTTAGTTTTGGTCTGGGCCACTAAGAAGCTCCGACATTACATGCTCAGCTACGAGGTACAAGTGCTATCTAGAATGGATCCGATCAAGTACCTTTTCGAAAAGCCCGTTCTCAACGGCAGGATATCAAGATGGACCCTAATGTTGGCAGAATTTGATCTAAAGTTCGTACCATTGAAAGCCATCAAAGGCTGGATAGTAGCCGAGTTTCTCGCCGACAGTCCCATAACCGAAGAAGGACACACCGACACTTGGTCCTTCCCGGATGAAGATATTTTCCATAATGACACCGAAACGTGGACTTGTACATTGACGGGGCATCCAATTTCCGAGGATTTGGAGTCGGGATTCTCCTAATCTCGCCAAGAGGGGAACATACTCCCGTGTCCATCAAATTAGACTTTGACGTTACTAATAATGCTGCTGAGTATGAAGCATGTATCCACGGGCTACAAGTCGCCGCCGATTTAGGGGTCACAAACCTCCGAGTGCACGACGACTCATCTCTGGTTATTAATCAAGCGCTCCAAAAATGGAAAACCCGAAATGCTAACCTTGTGGCCTACCAGGCACGAGTAAGGCATCTCGAGAAACAATTCCAGAAGGTAGAGTATATATACTTACCTCGGGAGGAAAATCAGTTCGCATATGTACTCTCAAAACTGGCATCCTTACTAAACATTCCCGACCATGTGACCAGCATGCCAATCTGTGTCGAAAGATGGTTTGAGCCAACGTATATCCACGACATCGAAGATATCGAGATACCTGATCCCGAGCCGTGGTATAAGGCTATCCAAGCATACTTGACAACCGGGGAATATCCACCCGGGGCCGACAGTCGAGCCAAAAAAGCCTTGCGTAGGCTAGCAACCCAGTTCATCCGTACCGACGACGGTCAACTTTACAAAAAGACACCGCAAGGGGCTCTCCTTTTATGTGTTGATAAAACTAACGCTGAAAAGGTCATGGCCGAAGTGCACGACGGCGAGTGCGGTACACACATAAACACCCAAATGCTAGTCCGGAAGATCATAAGGCTCGGATATTACTGGAATAGCATGGAGACCGATTGCCAGCTATATGTCAGACATTGCCATAATTGTCAAATTTTCGCTAATGTACAACATATGCCGCCATCCCTGTTGTATACCATGACATCACCTTGGCCGTTTTCAACATAGGGAATCGATATAATTGGAAAGATAAACCCCTCGGGAACCGGAGGACACTGCTTCATTTTGGTAGCAATCGACTATTTCACCAAATGGGTCGAAGCTGAGTCTTACCGCATTCTCAACGCAAGGCATGTCGCCAAATTTATCCAAAATAAGATAATATGCCGGTATGGGATCCCCCATGAATTCATCAGTGACCACGGGACCCATTTTCAAGCCGAGACGGCAGCCCTGTTGGCTAAATATAGGATTCAAAGGCATACATCTTCACCCTACCGACCCCAAACCAATAGGGCAGTAGAAGCGGCTAATAAGACAATTGTCACCATACTCAAAAAGATGGCTGATAATTACCGGGACTGGCCCGATAAAATACCATATGCACTTTGGGGATATCGGACGTCAATCTGTACTGCAACCGGGGCAACACCGTATTACCTTACATACGGGATGGAAGCAGTCCAACCTGTCGAGTTAGAAGTACCGTCACTCAGAATCTTACTCGAAAGTCAAGTACCCGAAGCTAATTGGATTCGAGCACGATATGACTCGCTAGTCCTGTTAGACGAACGACGATCTCGTGCCCTCAATAATATACAAATATATCAGAAGAGGATCCAACGGGCCTTCAACAAAAGGGTAAGGCCCAGGAACATCAAAGTAGAGGATTTGGTTCTCAAGTCTGTTCGGGCTTTATTACCAGTAGACCCAAGGGGAAAGTTCAAACCTAACTGGGTCGGGCCATATTTGGTAAAGAAGATTCTATCAGGCGGAGCAGTAATGCTAACGGACCTAGACGGGAATGAGTTTGTCAACCCAACTAACCTGGACCAGCTGAAGCGTTACTACCCTTAAACCATTTCTCTCAATGTCATTAGCAAAGTTTATAAAAATCATTTCCAAATAAACTTTCAAAGAGCAAGTCAAAAGCTAGAATTATTTATTCTACTGTTATAAACATTTTGAACCAATAGTCTTGGTGTGTTGCAAGATTGCAATTTAGCCTGAACTACGTTTGGTTTGATTCCGCTAATTGTGGATACGTAGGCAGCCCCTCAAAAGGGCACAACCACTGCAATCGAGAAAAAACAGGAGCGATTTAAATAATAAACTTCCTTTATTTATTTCAAAAAAAAATCCGATAAACTCGGGAAAATTACAAAAATTCAAAAAAAATCAAAAAACCACACCACACTAAAATAAATAATAGTAATACTTAAATAATAAAAACTAGGGCCTAGGCATCTAGGGCATCTTGCCCTTTCCCTTGTCCTTAATTTCGTTTTCCGTCCACTGGCGACGACGAGGAGGTGAACGCTCCAGGATCACCACGGGAACTTCTTTAGCACGAACTCGCTTCTTTGACTTCGGATCCTCGGCCACCTCAGTCGGCCCAAGTCGGGCCCGTACCCTTCCTGGCAACCTGTCTCGTGGGCCCAGTCGGTCTCGAGCCGCCAATCTCGGTCCCAGTCGCCTTTCTAAGTCTGTTCGGGGGCTTAATGGTCCCTGAGAGCCGCTAGCACCGGTTTCCTTGGCTCGAGTATTCGTCTTTGATTTGGAAGCCGACTCCAGTCGGACAAGGGTAGCAGGAGTCTCTCCTTCGTCAAAGAAACCCCTATTATCTTTTACCGTTTCCCGGCGAACCAGGTCAAAAGCCTCATTGGTCTTCAAAGCCTTACGGGCCTCCTCGGATTCTTCGGAAGTCCATTTGCGATACGATTCCGAAACCCAAATGGATTGACAAGGGCGGGGAATAGTCTGCATGGCACGGGTAAACCAGCGTTGTAGCCACGTGTCACACATAGCATCCGTCAATTGGAGCGGAACGCTGATAATTGCTTCAGTCTCGGGGATCTGCTGAAACGAACCGAACTGCCTCAAGATGCAATCCGGATAGATATGGACGGTCCAGTCCAGGGATAAAATCACTTGATAACGGGCTTTGTCTCTCTTAGATAGGCCCGTCAATTTCGAAAGAAACCACGAGACGACAGTCCATCTAATCATCGGCCCACCGTGGAATCTTAGCTCCTCATCCCAATAGGTGCGGTTTATGTGATGGCTCGAGCTTATCCGCCTTTTTCTTGAGCTAATCTGGCAGCTACGATAGTTGAATATGCTCACCGGGGGCTCTATGATCGACAAGCGCTCAGATAACCAGATCTAACAAAAAGAGAACAAATTTCAATAAGTAAACGTCTGTCCGCTAGCATGCACTCGATCGAGTCTCACGACTGACTCGATCGAGTGACTCGTTTGGACGCGAACAGAAGGTTTTTTTACGAGGTCACTCGATCGAGTGACAGGTCCACTCGATCGAGTGGCCCCTGTATGTCAGGTTTTGGCGTGATTCAAAAAAAAAGACAAAGAAAAAGACAAGATAAAAACCTGCAAAAGACGGGTACTTCTCGTCAGTTGTCGGTCCGGGTCAAGTCTCCTAGCATCGAGGCCCGTGATAATCTCACCGGTTACCAACCAAGCCAGGCTGTGTTCCGTCTCCATCTAGTCAACTATGCCGATCAGCCTAATCTGGCCCAAGCACGAGTCAGCATCCATTCTTCCTTCGAAGGCGTATCGATGTAGCATACAAAAAGCAAAGGCTCTACGCCTATGAGCAGGAGTAATTCGAACACCGCCAGGATTCATGAATTTATCAGCCAGGTCGAACAAAGAAACTGAATCTCCTTTCACCATACGGGCCGTCTCGGCATGGGACAAGCCAAGAAAGTCTCTCAATCTCCTCCTCGGATCAGGATAAAACGGAGGAATAGCGGGACGAGCATTAGAGCACCAACCTCCAATTGCTGCAATTTCTTCGGGGAGAGGGCATAATTCTCCACGGGGGAATGCAAAGACATGGTGGGTAGTATCCCAAAAGGATAAGCAGGCATCCAGAAAATGTGAATCTACCCTGAGTCGTTGAAGTGGAAACAAAGCCACAATTCCCATCTGACTCAGCAGGACCTTGTCTTCATCTCGAAAATATTGGGCCCACGTCTGAAGCATTGCGGTCAGATAATTGGTACCCATAGCAGGAGTTTTCTTTCTTGAAAGTCTAAAGGATTTTGAGAAAAGAAGAGAAGATTTGATTTGAGATATGAAAATCAAACCCAAGAATCCTCCATTTATAGTGAAAAAAAAATCCTCCCCTAATCACCTTAGGAATAGAAGTTTTCATCATAGTCCCTAATTCGCATAGGCATACAGGCCTAACCCAAGAATTTTAGAAATCCTTTTCAGAGTCTGATTCAGGAAGAAGGTCATCCCGAGTATTCCTATCAAAAAAAAACCCAAAAAGTCCTTGACGTTCTAAAAAAATTGTTTTTTCGAAATTTTCAATTTTTAAAAAAAAAATCATCATCATTTCTTCCCCAGCATGAGTCGGTGTTTCGCCAAAATGTTACATACGAATTGCTATGTGTCAGCATACAGGTACACCCAAGACTCCAGAGGAAACCTCATTACAAGAATGACTCCCCAGCGCGAAACATGGATGTGGCTGCAAACGGACACACCCACGACTTCCTAGGCAAGTCCCCACGGATTATTGAGCATTAGCTCAGGTATGATTTCTATCCTATAGCTGGCGAGCCCTTTACGCAAGTCCAAGGGACTCTAAGCGACCCGATCGGAAGTCTATCAGGTCTTAATCTGCGATTGGCCTGGTAGCTACTCTGACCTTCGCCTTGTCCAAGCCTCAGTCAGAGTGAGGGCTCTGTAGACACCCACATTTTGACCGCCAGGTGTCTATAGCAGTTTCCAAAAAAACACCCGATGATGATAGGACGTAAACATGACTAAATACACTCGATTTGGACTCGGAATCAATGGTAATTGGCGCGAGCTTTTAGCGGAGTAAAAATCTCACTAAACCGGCCTCAAATTCAGGCCCAGTGGGTCGTTTCTAGTCAAATGGGAGTAATTTGGGTCAAAACCGAGACCAAGGGCAAAACCGTGTTTTAGCGACCGGGTCAAACCCCGGTCAAAGCTTATTCCCGAGCCAAAATATATGACGCGATGTTCGAGAAGTCAAATCGAAGTCGGATTCCTCACAAAAATCAGCTACAAAAATAATAAACAATTCCGTAAGAGATAAAATTTCATCTTTTAAAAGAGCCATTCACCCGTCCAGCTCCACTCGGTCGAGTAGGCTCATCAAAAGCAGTCTGATCCGAGTTTAGACCAGGCACTCGATCGAGTGCCCTGAACCACTCGATCGAGTGGCCTCTTGTTTCAGCCAAAACCGGGAGTTTCTTACTCTTTAAGCTATCCACAAACGGAGTTATACTTCCTCTCAACCGTTGTTTTCTTCCTTGGCAAGAAACTACTTCTCCTATCCAAACACTAGGAATCTCTTATCCCAAGTCGGTATTTTTCCTATAAATACCTCCCACATGCGACACATTCATGGGCATTGATAAGTGTGGTTTGTAGTGCCTATTTTGTTGTGTTTTGGTCCCATTTTCCTTGTAGAATCGCTCCTTGGGAGCGGTTTAGGGGCTTCTTATGCTTCCTTTAGTTCGCTTCAGGTTCCCGAGACCGATTTGGAAGAGTTGGAGCGATTCCGACTCGATACATACACATTTTGGAGCCAACGGAGTAGAGGAACGATGACTCGATGCCTTGGAATCGACCCCGAGACCTCGGGATCCAATCCCGAGCCTCCGAGACCCGATCCCGAGTCCCGAGAATCAACGGGAAGCCCATGAGAGGCAAGGAGGGACCAAAGAGCTGTTAAGGGAGGCCTACAAAGACCCATCCCGTTCGGGATGGCCTCATCCCGTTCGGGATGGCCTCATCCCGTTCGGGATGAAGGGTACATGAAGCACGGCTACTGTGAGCCCATCCCGATCCGGAAGGTCCTTCCCAGCCGGGAAGGATGGCCCATCCCGATCGGGACCAAGCCTTCCAGACCGGGAAGGGTCAGTTACAGCCCGCATTTTTTCCTTTCTTCTCCTTTCCACTTGTAACCCTATATATACCCCCCACTTGTATTAAGACACCATCTTATCTTATCTTATGTTAGGAACTTCATATTAGACTAAACCCTAGATAGATTAGTGTAGATTAGTCTTTAGATTATCGTTTATCTTAGATTAGTGCTTGTAATTTGGGAATTCCTCAAGATCTCCACCAAGCTTGACAAACTTGGATGTTTGTTTTGGGTTCTTCAATTTATGCAAGTTTCATTCTTCCTTTCATCTCTAGTTTGGTATAATCTTCTTTTCCTTTCTCTTAATCCTTGTCCTTTCATTAAAGTTTGATTCTTTGTTGAATGTATGGTTCATAGTTCATAGTTCTTGTTAGTTTCTTCATGTTTGTTTTGATTGTTATGTTGTTTCATCTTATTAGTGTTAGTTTTCCTTTAGATATGTTAGAGTAGTATCTTGCTAGGGTTAGTAAGGTGATTAGGGTGTTAATTGGATGATTGAGGGATTGTTGGAGATGTTGGTGGAAGATTTGGGTTTCCCCTTGGTTTGATGCATATCACATGTTTGTTGAAATGCTTGAATGACTAGTATGTGCATATGCTTGTTTTTCTTGCTTTTCTCTTGTGGGTGATAGTTTGTTTGTGGGTTCGGTTCCCTCACTAAGTTGCGAGAGCCCGGTGAGGACGACCCCTAGGCCGGTCTAAGTTGCGAGAGCCCGGATGCGACCTAGGCATATAGCATGCTAGTACTCCGTTTGTCGTGTGTGTCGCCAAGGTGGGTTTTAGGATGAACCTCTAGGTGAGTCTAAGTTGCGAGAGCCCGGGCATTACCTAGATTACCCTACTACCTCCTTCACTCTAGTTCTCCTTCGACCATTCCATTACCCCTTTGACCCCGACCTAACCCTAGCCCGTTTCCGTTGATTTTTTTCTTGTTTTAGACCTAGCCTAGTCCTAGTCTCCCCCTTAGAATAGCTCGTCTCGAACCTAGTCTAGAACCGTAGCATACCTTAGTCCGACCTCCCGTCCCTGTGGATTCGACCCGACTTACCCTAGCTACCCACTAGGTATAGTTGCTTTCATTTGACGGTTGGGATTCACGACAAATCCCTTCCATCAAATTGGCGTCGTTGCCGGGGACGGCGTAGTTTAGACTTTTGTTTGCTTAGTTTTGGACTTTGTTCTTGATTTTTGTGTTCTCTTCTCCTTGTGTATCTCCGTTTCTCTTCTTGTGTGTTACTCTCCCTTCCTAGTGCCTCACAAGCACTAGGCTACTAACGTTTGCTCAAGTGCTTCTAGCTCATCCTAGGTACCAAAGCAACGTTATGGACATGGCGCGTCCAAGCTACCATCAATCATCACGGGACAACTATGGGGCGAATTACCAAAACCCACAACTTTACCAACCATATCAACCTCATCAACAATCTTATGAACCCTCTTCTTATGGTTATCAAGAAAGTTGTCAAGGATCATTCCAACATCCTAACAACTACCAAACACCCTCACATAACCCACAACCGCAAAATCCCAACTTTGAGACTTGTCAAATGATGATTCAATTGCTTAAGAGCCAACAAGAGTCGATGACTCTATTGCAAAAGAATCAACAAGCGATGGTGGCTCAAATAATAGGGGTTAGGGAGGAGCTCAAGGCTCAAATAGAGGTGCAAGATGCTCGCATCAATGCACTCATGGCTCATATCACGATGATGGCCACTCGAGCTCCGCTACATGTTGAGGAAGGTTCATTTGGGCACGAAGGTCGGGTGTCTCCGCAAGAAAGTCAACCCGATTGTGAAGCTACAAATGAAGAAGAGGGGGTCAATCACGAGGTCATTGTTGAGTGTTGCGTGGGCGGTCAAGATATGGGAAGAATAGAGGGAGTTGAGGCTTCAAGGGCCAACAATGAGGAGGGGAGTGAACATGATTCCCGAGATAACTCTTGGGGAGCCGATGTATTGGCGATCAAATTGGATTTGTTCGATTTTCTTCGTGATGAACCGGATGTTGACAATCCAAGGCCAAGTGAAGACATACCTCCTCTAGGCCATATTGACAAGGTGAGTGAAAAGGAGCGCAATACTTGAGAGAAAGAAGTAGATGCCTTGGAACTTGCCTTGTATGGGAAATTGGAGGATCCTAAAGCCTCCAATGAAGAAAACTTGATGCCTTCTCCTCCTCTACCGCACTCGATGTCTAGCCCTTTGTCTTGTGAGACGGTTGGTGAAGAGGATCCTTGTCGGGCGGTGGAAAAGAGTTCCACTCTCGACCCCGTAGAAGAAGCGACACCCTTAGGGTGTGATCTCCCACATCATGACACCGAGCACGACTCTAGACCACTATACCTACCGGATGGTCATAAGGGTCGTAGCTATATTGGTTCCGAAGACCCGGAAGATCACGAGAACCCCGAGCATAATGAAGATGATCGCTTCTTCCCTCCGACTTGGAAACTTTTGGGAGTGGCTAGACTCGACCATGTGAGCTTAATTGAAGATGTTGCTAGGGCATTTGACTTACTCCTTCGAGCTCTTGATGGCTATGGAGGCGTTGTTGGTGAGAGAAATTATTGTAAATATCTTTTCCCTTTTCTTTTGTGCTTGTATTTGTGTTCATGTTTGTATAGTTCGGTTTCTAAGATTTGTTAGCCTTTGTGGAACTCTTGTTCATTTGGATTTTTGATGAGCGATGTGAGGGAGGGAATTTGATGTTGTAATTGAGTTTATTGTGATAGGTGTGAAGGAAAATTGATTCCTAGAGGAGAGTAGATAATGATAGAACTTGGATCGTGAGTAATGGAAGTCGGTTTTTGAAGCTTCGGTGAAGCTTTTGAGGTTTTGGGAGTCATGAAGACCCTTCCCGACCGAGAAAGAGGTTTCCCGACCGGGAAGGGTATGCCATCCCGACCGGGAAGGAGCCGTCCCGACCGGGAAGGAGCCGTCCCGATCGGGATGGAGGTGCAAAAATTGGAGCTTGCTGGAGTGCCGTCTCGACCGGGAAGGTGGCTTCCCGACCGGGACGAGTGTGTCATCCCGATCGGGACCATCCATCCCGAACGGGATGGTCTCTTTTCTCCTCTTTTGGCCTCTTCTTTGACATTTGAGCCCACCCAACCATCACACATACATCCCGACTCTCTAGCCAACCTTAGGAAAACTCTACCGAAATACCGTCCGATTTTTCTAGGAATTCTATAGCAAAATCATACCAAAATACAACACCTTAACTCTCCCTAGATTCTCGTTACTTCTACGCAAGCGCCGTTACTACGAGTTCCTAATCGAGACCAGTATTAGCATGTAGGTTGAGGGTGTTCCAAATCCCGTTCTCTCTTTTCTTCTCCTTCCTCTTCACGTTTTTTTTTCTTCCGTCGTCTTCGTCCGTCATCTTCTTCGTCATCTTTTTTATCGTATCTAGTATCGTTATTACTATCTTCGTACTATTTTCAATATAACGAGTCGTACCTAAGGATTCGATATCGACTCTATAGTCGAATATCGGATCTAAAGGTGTCAATCATCAAAGTATGTTAAGGGTAAAACCATTGAAACCGAGTAACTTTTATATTACAACGTGGAGGAATTATCGCATCTTAACAACATTCAAAACAACTTTTCAAATAACTTTTCAAAAATCCACTCTAAATATCCGACACCGATTCTATAACCGAATGTCGAGTATCACGAGTATCAAAATTCAAGTCGAGTATAAATTGCATCGTATTTCTACGCGACTTAATCAATTTTCAAAAACGAAAACAATTTTTTAGAATCAAAATCAAACCGGACAGCAGTCCGTACAGGGAGCACTCGATCGAGTGGCATCCCAAAAACCGAACCAGGAGCCTTTTCGAGGACCACTAGAGCGAGTCCCGTCATGACTCGATCGAGTGGCTCCTGTTACAGCAAAACAGTGAGGTTCTAATCCTGTCTCGAGTCCCAATAAAGTTATTTTAACGACTCCGATCGTCACGTGCTAAGTCTATCACGTGATCCAACTTCTGAAAAACAATGTTCATATCATATTTACATCTTTTAGTACGTTCGCTACTTTATTATCGCAATTGTTATATAGTTAGTTGCATTGTAATCCCGGGTGGTATGCCGCTCGTATTTTGTAAACTGTTATCATGTTATGTTCGTTTTATGGTACTAAAATGAACATCGCATGCTAAAGAAACTTTGACGTTAACTTAGATGCATTTAAACGACGTAGTTAAACCATAATTCACATGCTTAGTCAAAACGCTCTTTGCATATCATTCAACCGTCAAACTAACGCACGTACACGAACAACGAACAATATCTTAGTAAAGGCCGCTAAGTGCGGGCGGGGTTGGGTGTTCTCAGTGAGCTTCCCAACACGTACCCTCACCCCTTACTCAGAACCATGGTTTCCGGATGTCCGAAACCATTGTCATACGAGAGTCATTCAATACACGGTATCCGATAATGTCGGTATCGGTATCAAATGCAAAGGGACGAACCCAATAAACTCTGACATCGGAAATGGGCCGTACTTTGTGCACGGCCCACTACGACATAGAGTGGGTTCGAACGGGCCCGAACTCCCACAAAGTTCGGTGGCGACTCGAACTTTGATTTAAATTTAAACTCGACCTATCTCATATGGAGATTCATTCGCCGCCCCAAACCCGCGCGTGGCCGCTTAGGGGTGGACCTATGTCATGTCCACACCCACACTTGTCTTTATTCCATAACTTCTAAACAAGCCATTATTGATAATCAAAAGATATAATCATTATGAGGATAAAAGAAATAACATTTTATACTAAAAGGGAAACTTTCTATAAATAGAAACTTACTAATTTTAGAAGCTAACTAAAAATAGAAATATTGTTATAGAAAATACGTAAGTTATTGAAATAGGTGAAATGTATAAAAATAGCATTTCTAACGAATCTAACATTTTATTATTATCGTCGTTATCGTAACTTTATTATATTTCTAAATTCGTTACTCCAAATATAAATAAAATATAATAAATCATTTTATAGTATTTTACAAATAATTAGGAAATCGAGTTAAAATTATAAATTTTAGAAAAGAGATGTTTTACGAAAACGATATCAAAATAAATTGAGTCAACGAGTTTTAAAAAATAAATTTACACAGATTTCAAATTATTTTTAACAATTAGTTTTTTTTATTAATAAATATTTCGGATTTTACTAAAAATAGTCAATTGTAAACAAATAAGAAATTATTAGTGAAAATAGTCTCGACTAAAAATATATTTAAAACAAAATCGACTATTTTCTCATTTATTAGCATAATTCGTAAAACAAAATTAATTTATTAACAAATATAAAAATTTCGATTAAAATATAAAAATACGATTTTGAGTGAAAATTATAAATTAACGAAATATGACGAAAATATGAAATCGACATTTTTTAGTTACTAGTGTCACGATAACCAACAAAATATTACAACGATCGTAAATAATTAAATTACTAACGATTTATAAAACGATATCGAAAATCGTAAAACATTTATAAGGCGTACGATTTATAATAATATTATTAGCAAATAATAAATAGCTAAAATTTAGAAAACCGAAGTAAAAAATATTTACTACATACTACTACTCAAACATACGATATAAAATCGAGTAACGTCCTAAAGTTACCTTGAGATCACAATCGATTTGATCACATACTTGTCCTCGGTTGGGTCTTCACGAAATCCTACGAAACACAATTATACGATATAAAATACCATATAAAATGAGTTGGACACATTGGAGAATATCGGTAATCAAATTACCTAGCAAAATTAGGAGATGAACGGAAAGATTAATTGAGAACG
Organism: Agrostemma githago; assembly: GCA_958450325.1. NCBI lineage: Eukaryota > Viridiplantae > Streptophyta > Magnoliopsida > Caryophyllales > Caryophyllaceae > Agrostemma > Agrostemma githago. Next base: position 16,354,684 of record OY288254.1, on the reverse strand, counting down.
GAGTATGACAATCGAGAGTTCAAGTATGACAAAAGTCAAAGAAAGTCACTGTAAGAGGGAACGATTTGTGAAATATTCGACAGAAGTAGCAAATGAAGGACACAAACAGGGGAGAAGAACGATCATAAGACAGATACGATACAAACAGCAGCCACGAGCAAATCGATATAGACAATAACTGAGATCGACATTAACGAGCAGGAGCACAATCAGTGAGAACAGGACGATCTAATGAAAGAAACCACGATGCATAGAACACTACGGTGAGCAGCAGAAAAAATAGAGCAACAACTGCAACACACGCGGACAGCATCAATGCGACAGAAACAGCAAAGATGACAACGCACGAATCCTATGTAACGATACATGAACGTACCGAAACAAGACAAAAAGACTGAGAATAAAGCATCAACAAAAGAAGAAGAAAAGAGGAAGATTAAGGAGGAGAAGGAGAAGGGGAAAGAGGTCAATTAAGCATGACAACAGCAGCGTAGCAGCAACACAAAACAACATCAACACGCACAACCGCACAAGAACCGAAAAGACAAAACAACAGAGCACATCAGCGGGACAGAAATAGCGGCAGCGTGAAACAGCAGACAGAACGCAGAAAAGGACAAAATTAGAGAAGGGAACGAAGAAGAGAAGGAAAATTACCTTTACAAAGATTGAACCGAAACCGAAACCGAGCGAAGGGTGAAAGTATATCGAGCAGCAGTAAGACAATAGCGACAGCAACAGATGCCGAACCCGGAGAGTAATCATAGCAAACTTACGGCAGAAACAAAACGCAGCAGCGGCGGCAATTAGGACAGAGGAAAACAGAGATGAGCGGCAGCAACGTAGCAGCAATAGCAGGACAGCGGCAACAACAACAAACCGCGGCAGCAACACGACCGACAACAGCAGCAACAGTAACGGCGGAACAGGGGAAAGACAGAGGACAACAGAGGGGTCGTCGATTGCGAACCGGTAAGACGGATTGAATATGATTAGAAATAGCGAACTGCAACAGCAGACAGTGGCAAACAGCGTGGCAGCAGGACAGACTCAAAGAAGAATAAGGGCGATGATGAAGAGGAAGAGAGAGGGTAAGCAGGGGAGAAGAAATAAAATGAAAGGAGAGTGAAACGGTGGAGGAGTATGAAGCGGTGTACAACTGGCCAAAAAAAAGGGGATGTATGTAATAAGTGGATTAAGATGGTGAGTTGAATCAAAGAGTGCAAGGGAGGGTGTACGTTAATTAGTGGGAAGAGAAATGAATTAAGGAGTCCAAAAATTTATGAAACGAAAACGGCTTAATTAAATGAATCGGGTATGAACCGAATTCCGAAATGATAAGTTGACTGACCCAAGAATCGAATAAAAATCGAGTCAAAAAGAAAATTAATAAATAATTGGACCGTCTAATAAAATGAGTAAATAAAGTACTCGAGAAGAAAACGAAGTTGATAGAAATAAATAATTAGACGATGAAATAGTAGTTCCCGAAAAATTAAATTGATTTCTCGAGGAAATAAAATAAATATTTTGCCGAAATTTAAAATAAATGAACTTCGAACCGAAAATAGAAATTCGAGCTTAAATATAAATAATTAAAAAGAATTTAGAATTTAAATCGTCAGAATAAACTTTCGATAAAATTTAAATTAAATGAATAAAACGAATCGAAACGGAAATAAAAATATGTTTAAATATAAGAAGACTTTCTGAGTCAAATAGAATTTAGGAGTTTGAAACGATTAAACGATAAATTCATTTTATAATAATTTTAAGAATTACGAGTTAAATCGTAAAAATAAAAATACGAACATAATTTTAATTTAATTTAATTTATAAAATTAGGGGTGTTACAGATGTGCCTATAATAGTCACGTGCATGTGCTCACAGTGTATGATGGTGTTCATCATGTTCTCGGAAAGACATAAGGAAAGCGTATATGAAAATAGATTAGCTGATTTTATTGAATTTTGAAAAGAGACAGAATACAGTTGACTCTGCCTCTGACTTTGAAATTGAAAGGGATAGTACATCCAGACTCGGACTCAGACTCAAACTTAAATCAAATCTGGACTCTTGGATGGGGTTGTCAGTAGTCTTCGACTTCTAAGGACTCAAGTGGATGTCCAGTATAGCCTTCAGTAGAACCTTCACCCAGATCTTCGTTATGTCGAAGATCGTCTTCAATCCTAGTGCCCATTTTGGTAAGCACAACAAAGTTTGAAATGTCGGCATACCTAAGATGGATGCGGTAGGAGGGTAGGAGATTATTGATGAATGCCTTCACTAGTGTGTTCTCGCTGGGCTTGTCTACCAGCTTAACACTCTCAGCCCACCAACGTTGAAGGTATTTGGTGAAACCCTTTGTTGGATCTTGGGCCATGACTTCTAAAGTCGGCATGGTAGTCTGAAGTTCAGTATTATCAGAATAGTTTTTAGCGAACTCGGTAGCCACATCTTCCGAAGTTGGGAATCTTTTTGCATTAAGCCTATAGAACCAGGCTTTTGGGTATTTCCCGAGGGATGCGCCGAACAAATTGATGAACATGTCGGCTTTGACCCCCTTGATTGCCATGAATTGTTTGAAAGCTCAAAGGTGTAACAATGGATCCTCCGTCCCTTCAAATATGGGTAACTCTTCTAGATTGAGATCTGTTGGTAGTTTCTCACTGATGGGTGTATAGTCTCAAGAGTTTTCAGCACGGATGTTATTCCCATGAAGGGCGTGGAACTGTTGTTCGAGCTCACGCACCGTGCTGATCAGTTTGGCAAATGGCCCAGTATTTACCGACCCAGAGTTGAGGTATTGTCGTTCAATGACAGTTAAACGAGCATTCGTGGCCTCTAGGTCGGATCTTATGAATCCTATTAGGGTTTCAACCATGTCCTGCCTACTAACCAATGTCTCCAGCAAGGCCTTCATTTCATTAATGGTGTTTTCCATGTCCCTATTCCCGGTTGTGGATGCCATACTCTGCGAGATTACCCACGTAATCAGAAATATTGCTTCGGAACTCGAACACGCAAAGGCATAGGAAATAGAGCAGGAGGAAAGACGACTCCGGCTTGACTCGGGTTAGACTCTCCTAAGACAAATATGTAGGGTGTGATTCTCGGAGTGACTGTGATTAATTGCTCCGTCGGAGAATAGCCCCCAAGTGAGACTAAGGACTCTGATATAGGACTCAGATGGTGTGGCATCTAAATGACTCGAAAGTGGGGTACGTGAGACAACGCATGTAAGACATGACCCTTAGAGCAACCGTGATTGATCGCTCTGCTGAAGGGTAGCCCCCCGAGTGAGATTGAAGGTTTTGCTAAGACTCGAGTGTCGGACGAGTGACCCTTAGATATAAGGATCACGAACCTTTAGCTACAGGGCTATGCTTTGTAAATGGTTGACTCGGCCTCGAGGAAAGGCAGACGGGGTAAAGGAAGAAACTTGCGATGTAAGATCGACAGAGTTTCGACGCTAGAGACCCTCGACTTGACTTGAATAAGGATGACCCTGTAATTAGGGTAGACCCTTAAGTTAAAGGACTCTTGAATTGGGGTGACTCGACTAACGGATTGAAAGATTGGCGAAATTCCCTTAGGAAAGGTCGTGGGGACCATCCTACTAGAGGGAAAGATCGCTTGGGACTTTCTAGTTAGGACTCGAGTGTAGACGAACCTACCATTTACGAGTGTATGCCTCGTGTTGGTCGGTTATGCCTTTGGGATAAGGCGGACTAGGATGGGGAAGAAACCCGTGATGTAAGATTGACGGAGTTTCGACACTATAGACCTTCGAGAAATTATGAAAAGACCCGACACACGGATTACGGTAGGTCCTATAATAAGGAAGGTTTTTGAAAAATGATTGAATTTTGAAAATTGAGAGAACTATCCTGAAATTGGTAGTGGGCCAATAGAATCGGGCATTTTGAATTGTTAGAATGGTTGCGAGTAATTTCTCGTTTTGAAAAAAAAAAATTGGGAGACGGTCCAGTATTTTGAAATTGTGATGTGTGCCGTTCCTATTCGATTTTTCACCTATTTCGGCACGCATTTCCGTGTCATTTTATTAATTTTAGGATTCGGATTACGCTATTTTCTCCCGTATGTGCTACTCGGGTATTCTTTTGTTGTTTTGCAGATAATCGAGACTGAGTTGTTAAAAGAGCTAAAAATTGCATCAAAAATCTTAAAGCTCTGAAACCGATTCGTTGTAGACCAAGAAGAAGGAAGCAAGTCTATAGACTAGACTGTGAGTCTGTAGACTGAGAAGAAGGAAGTAAGAAAGTTGTAGACTAAAACACAAATCTATAGAATGGGAAACAAGTCTATAGACTGAGAAAGTGCAGCAAGCAGTCCGTAGACTGAGGAGAAGTCCGTTGGAGGCCTAGACTGAAGAACTTAATAGGCAGACTTGGATCTCAAGTCTACCAACACAAAAATCAAGTCTGTAGAATAGGATACTGCCACCAATTCAGGACAAATATTTTTTGAAGCTACCCACCATTCCCCCTCTTACGCTCTTCAGTTCTCCCCACTACCTAGTTAATGGGATTGAAGATAGCATGAAATTAAGGAGCAGTTATGGAGGGCTTAAGCAGTTTAAATACAACTGTAATTTTAGGATCTCGGCTATCTTTTCATCTATCTTTTTTCTCAGTAATCATTCACACATCAACTTTAGATTAATTTAGTTTATAGTTACTGTAAATATTTAGTATTGTTCCAGTATTTATTCATTCAGTCAAGACTCGGTTTTCATTATTATTATTATTTTTCGTCTCCGTCTAATTAGCTATTCAATTTCGGTAATTCCTTTTCTCCCCTGATCTTCTTCTCGATTACTGTTACTATTTTTATTTAATTTTTTCTTAATTTTTCTATTTCCTGTAACTTTTCTTCTCTTTTCTATTTCTCTTTATTCATCCTCGTTCATCCTGCTAGTTTCCTTTTTTCTTCATGTTTAATTTTAATAACATCATCATTATCGTAAATATGTTTAGCTAATCTTCCGTCACTAGAGTTTAGGTGAATTGCGAATTGAATCGAGTTTATATGTGATAACTGAATAATTGACCTTTACGAGTTAATTCGCTCTTGCAACATTATAGCGAAGAATAATTAATTATAGGCCGTAATTGATTGTTTGTATCTTGTAAATCCCGACCTAAGACCGAAAGCTTGGAACGGATTAGACTCGTTGTAATCGATAGAATTCCCTAATAAGTAGCGAGAGCCCGCTAGGTGATTTCTAGGATGACTAGTGATCCGAGAGGACCGTGTCGATATTCTTTAACTCGTCTTAACTGATTATTTGGAAATTGTTTATATGCTTGTTTTAAATCGTAGTGATCCGATGACTTTGGTGATTTTTTTTCTTTGATATTTTCTTAACTATTTTCTTTAGATTTTATTAGACCGTTAATTCACCAAAACCCATTATATTCGTGATCGTGACGACAGCATGTATGCTTTAAACTAAGTCTCGGTCGGTCGAAATCGGGTCTATACCAACAACGACGGCTTTCTCGTAAATCATGACGGACTTCCTAAGCCGAATTGGTCTTAGAACATGCCGCGAAACCCATACGAGTTCGGCCGTAGATGTCTTTAGCGCACCCATTTAGGAATGCACCGCGGTATAGTGGGACGTCGGTCACAAGTAACCGGCCCGGGTAAAAATGGGTCGTGCATGAATCATCGAACTAAAACGTGTACATTAGTAATTGAACGATTTCTTTTCGAGTCTCACCCTAGGAACCCCGATGACTAGTGGTGCATCAGGTATCCCTAGCGGAGTCGACAAATTGTGGACATGACATAGGTCCACCCCGACGCGGCCACACGCGGGTTTTGGGAGGCGAATGAATCTCGTGGTAAGATTGATCTCGGGTTGAAATTTAAATCGTAGTTGGAGTCGCCACCGAATTTTGTGGGAATTCGGACCCGTTCGAACTCACTCTACACTTAGGCGTTTCGTGTACAAAACACAACCCGCTTTTAGTGCTAGAGCTTATGAGTTCGTCCCTTTGCATTACGATACCGACGCCGAGTTATCGGATATCGTGCATCGAATGACTCTCGTATGCCAACAATTTCGGACATCCGGAAACCACGGTTTTGAGTAAGGGGTGAGGGTACGTGTTGGGAAGCCCACGAAGGACACCCAACCCCGCCTGCTCTTAGCGGCCTCTACTAAGATACCGCTCGATTTTCGTGTACGCGCGTTAGTTTGACGATGAAATGTTATGTAAACGACATTTTGACTAATCATGTGAATTACGTGTGAACTACGTCATTTAATGCATCTAAATTATCGTCGGAGTTGTTTAGCATGCGATGTTCATTTAAGGCAATAAATGGAAAACATCGGAAATAGAAAACTCGTAAATAAATTACAAATTACACGGGTGGAATACAACCTGGAATTTACAATACAACGAGCGAAAAAATAGAATAATCGAATTAAAAAAGATTAGAATAAAAATGCAATGCATAATTTTGAAAAGGGTAGGCACATGATAGACTTGACACGTGATGACTAAAAGTCGTAGAAAAAGATTTGACGAGGCTTGAGGTATTTAGAAGGCTCACGGTTTAGGCATGATACAGGACACTCGATCGAGTCATGGGTGAGACTCGATCGAGTGCCCCTCGTGAAGACCCTCTGCCTGTTATTTGAGGGGTCACTCGATCAAGTGAGCCAAGGCACTCGATCGAGTACCCTCTGTTCGAGGTGCTACTCGATTCGGAAAAGGTGGCGGTTCCGATTTTTATTGTTTAAATTGATAACAAGCCGAGTTACGTGAAAATATTACACAATCTAAACGCGACTCGGTTTACGACGCTCGGAAAAATTATTGTATGATTGCAAGATCGGTTATCGTTTATTTTAAAATAAGTTTTATGAAGTTGATTAAAATTTGACTATGACGAAATTGACTCCCTCCGTGTTACGACATCGTTACTAATCCTTACAAATTATGTGATGTTCGGTTTAGCGTCAACGGGTTTCGTACCAATCTTGAAAATGGTATCGGGCACGTTTAACTGCGTGTTTCCATGATCGCGTTATACCCTTAAGTGTTTAGGACGGCGCTCCTCGAAAGGGTGTCACCTCTGTTACGACTTGTAAAGAGGTTAAACGGACTTGAAACGGAAACCGCAATTAAACGTGTTCGATCCGAAAATGGTTACTATATTATATAATTATACGCGGTATTAAAAGTTAGTAACGAAATAAAAAAAAGAACGAAAATAAAAAAAAGAGTTAGTGTTAGCGGTTAGTAATATTAATAATAATAGTGTAGAATCGAAAAAAAGAGAAAAGAGAAAAAGATGTCGGTATTTGAATTACACCCTCAACCTACATGCTTAATTGGTCTCGGAAACGGACTCGTAGTAGCGGCGTGTGCGCGGGAGTGTCGAGATATGTAGGGTGAGTTAGGGTGTATATGGTTAGGGAGAGGATGCTCTTGGGTCTTTAACGAGTTTTGATCTCGGGATTGTGTATGTATGTGTGTATTGAGATGGTGATGATTGAAGGTTGGAATATGTGTTGCTTAAGGGTTGCTTAGGGTTTGCAAATGTTGTGTAAAGTTCGGAAATGTGAAGAGCATGAGGGAGTATTTATAGAGAATGTCCCCCGACCTAGGGTCACTCGATCGAGTGGCCCTAGTGCACTCGACCGGATGAGGTCAAGCCACTCGATCGAGTGGGTCAGGCGGGTGAGCCATTTTAGGGAAGGTTTGACTTTTTTGAATTTTTGAATTTGTTGATTTGGCGCTTGTTTCTAGAAGCGCACTTGGCTGGTTTTTGCGTCGGATTCATCTTTAACCGGGTTTTGACCCGGTCGCTAAAGACGGTTTTAATTCCGGTTTTGGTTTTGGCTCAAATTAGTCTCATTTTATTGGAAACGACCCACTGGGCCTGGATTTGATGTCGGTTTTGAGAGATTTGCACTCCGCTAAATGTCCATGTCGGATACTATTGATTCTGAGTCCATATTCGAGCGTATTAAGTCACGTTTACGTCCGATCATCATCGGGTGTTTTGTCGGGAACTACTATAGACACTAGCAGGCAAAATGCGGGTGTCTACACTACTGTATATACCACCCCTCTCAACCAATTCACCACAACAATTCTCTTCTCATCTATATTTCTGTGAAAATATTCTATATCTATATTTGTGGACATGGCAAAGTCCACCCCGACGCGGTAACGCGCGGGTTTGGATAGGCGAATGAATCTCGTGGTGAGATTGTTCTCGGATTGAAATTTGTTCCTTAAATTTTTTTATGACCCGACACGTAATTAACGGCTTGAGTTGAGACTTAATAACTCGCCAGTATAAACATGTGCATATTTGCACAATATATTTTAGTTATTACTTTTACATATGTTCAATAATCCATTTCAGCATGAAGTGAATGAGTAAATAAATAAATTTGCTCAATATTTTTTTTTTTTGCCTAGATAAATTATAGACCCGATTTCGCTCACCCCTAGTTGCAGGTAGAGGTCACAATCGGGTCACTCGGGTCGGGTTTGGGTTGAGTCATATCGGGTCACATCAGATTTAGGTCGGCTTATTATCGGGTTTAGTTAATACAGTTCATCATATTAATTGATGGTGATAGAGCGGTGGCGTCGAATTTGGGCGCCACCATAAAAAAGAATATATATTGAAATTGAGTTTTCTTTTTGGTATTAAAGAATTAACGATAGTTATGTAATTTTAGACCATATCTATCAATTAAATAAAATTTAAATAAGTTCGTGTCACATACTCTGCGATATGAGTCTAAACAGAACTGAATGTGTAGAAATTGAACTGAACTGAATTGAATGGTTTGAACCGAATTGAACTAAACTAAATTGAATTAGAAAGGGCCATTAAAAATGGAATCACATACGACTATACGACTAGTACGAGCAGTAATGTTTCCTCTACAATTACTAGTTACTACTACCTCCCATTCACTGGAAACCTACCAAAGATTGAATATATGTGAGGTATATTTTAATCAAATGGTAGAATTCCAGTAAATGGAAGGGAGTACATGGGAGGCAAGACTGAAGATGTCTTAGCTTATTGGGTGTTTTGGGACAATAAATCTCAGATTTGAACCTATAATATAATGCGACTAAGTGTGTTTTTGGTTGAACCAAAAAAACATTGGAAGGCAGGAAAATTTGTTTTGGAAGTTGTACTAACAGCAACAACTCAACGTAAGCGTAACAGAGAAAGAGGGAAATGAAATGCGGAGAAGATGAGGGAAGCACGTATAGAAATAGACAAAAGACATTGACCAAGTATTTCAACTTGACAAATAACGCGATTCTCATCCCTCACTTTCTCTATCAATCTTAAAAAAAAATGCCACCTAAATTAATTAATTAATCCAAATCCAAATCTTGGTCATCCCTCTCACATGAATGAATCAATCATTCATTCATTCATTGTTATTATAAAAGACTATTTTTATAGTAATTATTATCCTTTCTTGGAATTGATCCATTATTAAGCAAGCAACCCTGTTTTTTTGTTGTTGTTGTTCTTGTTGTTGTGGTTGTGTGTTTGTGAAAGAAAAAAATAAATAAATAAAATGATGATGACAATGGAAGGAACGATGGATGTGAATGTATTGGATGATATAATAAGAAGATTGTTAGAAGGGAAAGGTGGGAAACAGGTGCAATTATCAGAAGGAGAGATCAGGCAGTTATGTGTCAACGCTCGTAATATCTTCCTTTCTCAGCCTAATCTTTTGAAGCTTCATGCCCCCATTAGGATCTGTGGTACTATTATTCTCTTTTCTTTTTTATATTTCATTTCTTGCTTCCATTCTATCACCTCACCTCAAATGGGTTTCAATCAATTTCATTTCATCGCAGGATGGATGTCCGATTATTATTATTATTATTATTATTATTATTATTATTATTATTATTATTATTATTATTATTATTATTATTATTATTATTATTATTATTATTATTATTATTATTATTATTATTATTATTATTATTATTATTATTATTATTATTATTATTATTATTATTATTATTATTATTATTATTATTATTATTATTATTATTATTATTATTATTATTATTATTATTATTATTATTATTATTATTATTATTATTATTATTATTATTATTATTATTATTATTATTATTATTATTATTATTATTATTATTATTATTATTATTATTATTATTATTATTATTATTATTATTATTATTATTATTATTATTATTGTTATGTTATTTTTTGGGTCCAATTTCGGCTATTGGAATGTTTCTGCTGATCCTTTTGGAAATTTTGAATTTGGGGAGATGATCATGTGGAATTTGAGAATGGGTCATCCCTGGAAATATTATCGTCTTTAGGTTATGGCCTTTGATTTGTGGCCAATTCGCCCGTGAAAATTCGTCTCTTTTGTAGACATAATTCATAATTGAATCCTTGATAATCTGCATGCTTGTTTATGTGTTATTATAGATTCATCATGCATTCTTACCAAAAATAAAAAATTAGATTCATCATGCATGCGACGTCCCCTAAGGATGTAAAGTTGATGAATGTTTCATACACCATCGATCTCTTCATCTACTTTAATTTCTTCCGGCATGGAGAAGTTTCCGATGCTAAGCCTTCGATGTTGCCTTATCAAGGGTCGGATTCAGGGAGATACCTATTACATTCTCCTTTGATGTTGGCTTATGAAGAGCAGAAAGCAGACTGTTTGAGTGAGTGTGTGTGTGTGTGTGTGTGACGAAGTAGGTAAAACTTGGAGTAGGTATGAGATTGTAGAGCAATGTAGCTCATTCTTGCTGAATGATATTGTAGTATACGGAGTAGTATGGAAAATGACTGAGTATATTCTTTCAAACTAAGCTTAATGTGAATACCCCCTTTACACAGGTGATATCCACGGTCAATACCAGGATCTTCTGGGACTTTTCGAGTATGGGGGCTATCCCCCATCTTCAAATTACCTCTTCCTCGGAGATTATGTGGACCGTGGCAAGAAAAGCTTGGAGACCATATGTCTTCTTCTAGCATATAAAATAAGATACCCAAAAAAGATTCATCTTTTGCGAGGAAACCATGAAGATGCAAAAATCAACCGTGTCTATGGATTCTATGATGAATGTAAAAGAAGATTTAACGTCCGTCTATGGAAGATTTTCACTGACTGCTTTAATTGTTTGCCCGTCGCTGCACTTATAGATGAAAAGATATTTTGTATGCATGGTGGCCTCTCTCCAGATCTTCAGAACTTGAACCAAATAGATGAGGTTCAAAGACCGACTGATATACCAGATAACGGTCTCCTTTGTGATCTTCTTTGGTCAGATCCAAATCATAATGTTGAGGGCTGGGCAGACAGTGATAGAGGTGTTTCTTGTACATTTGGGGCTGATGTGGTTGCTGACTTCTTAGAAAAGAATGATCTCGATCTGATTTGCCGTGCTCATCAAGTAAGAATATCTGTGCAGAGAATGATTGTCTTTATCTCAAAGCTTCACTTTAATACTTCTATTCGGTTTGGTTAAATCACGTATTACTCACAGAGCTATTACCTATATGTTTTTCCCACTCGGCCTCAAGTGTCGAAGGTCAGACTGTTAGATACTCATACTCTGTATCTGACATGTAACCGAATTGAAGTACTGAAGTAATACAATTTGTAACTTGTGCTTTATGAGATGAAAACCGATAAACTCAAGATCTTGAATTATGAGGAATATCCAATTTGTGCTTGATAAGTAATGCAATAAAATGGGGCTTGATCGGAGTATATTTTTTCCTCCAGGTTGTAGAAGATGGCTATGAATTTTTTGCCAACCGAAGATTGGTAACAATATTTTCAGCTCCGAACTATGGCGGGGAATTTGACAACGATGGAGCCCTTTTGAGTGTTGACAAAGCCCTAGTCTGCTCTTTCCAAATAATGAAGCGACTTGACCTTGGAAGTAGTTCCAAAGTTCAACTTAAAAAGGTACGTACTGACATCTCTACTGGCTAATACTGTATGTTAGATCATAAAAACAGCTCTTTTACATTTGGCTATCCTGTAGACATCCACCTAGCGTAACAACCGAGTATTGCATGAGAAGGTTCCACTCTCGTTGAGAGTGTGAGATCCTCCCAAATCCTTATATCATCTGATTAAAATGCCAATGTGTCATTATCTGAAAATTTATTGACTACAAATAATACTTTTGAACAGGTACCAAAGCCGGAGAAACCCGATGAAAATTGATTAGGTATATGAAAGATGTAATCACCTTCATGAGTTCAGAAAGTCAGTACGTGAAGGAGTCATGGCTTGAGAAAGTTAATACGTCGAAACCTGTAAATGAATACCATACTGTTTAATTCCTTTTTGGGTTGCTGTAGGTCTCATTTGTTTTTACTTGCATCACTTGCTTTGCATTTTGTATGCAAATCTCTTGAGTAGAGGTCGCCCTCCCTTTGGTTTCTGAATTTTTAGTGGTTTTTTTTTTGTATGAAGCTGTCTCTTAAGTTTGTTTGCAGGATTGTGACATTGGATATACATTCTGCAGTTTTATTAGTATGAATGTATGATTGTGTATTTAAATCTGAAATTTTTGTGAACACAATTTCGTCATTCTTGACGCCTCCACTTAACCGAGTTCAAGCGGAGAACATTTATAAGTTCGTTGTGATATCGTTTAAGGCTTGAAGACCATCATTACTACATACTCCGTAGGTTTTAAGTTTTAACACACGACAAACATAAAGCCTTGCAAGGCCTTCATGAGTGAAAAGGATGTTACCAGGCCATCTCGGTGAACCGAGCAACCGACATCATTACAAGCCATACTAGACAACAACCCATACTAGATAACCCAGAACATGATTATTCAATCATCTGTATACGGTACCACCTTTACTGACGATGGTATATATGTTAGGGACCTTAGGGTTATTTCATGACAATAATACTAACTATAAGGGCGCTTCTTAGAATAATCCGAACTATACGTAGTACTCTCGTTTTAATATGAACTATGCTTTCATTAATCTCATTTCGCTATGGACAAAATTATGACCTGTTATTACCGGTAATAGTGACCGGTTGTGACTTCCTAGGGTCCTTGAGTGTTCCGTCGTCGTTCATGAAAGCCAAAACAACAAGAAAATTAAAGCATTTTTTTCATGGCTTCTATAATACTAATCGGAAAGAAAAAATGCAAGATGAATTTTGGGAAGATTCAATTTTTTTTTTACAAATAGCAGAAACTGAAGAGAAAAATTCAACCGGTTTTCTAGGTAACTGGTCACCTATATCAATGAGAGATTAATGAAGGCATAGTTCTTTCTAGAATATAAATACAAACACAGACCCATATTTATAGTATCATAAAGATATCGTATCTAACTCAAATTAGGAAATCAAAATATTTTTCAGTGGATTTCCTAAACCATTCACACAATGTTCTATCGTGTGTTTTCTAAATCATTCACACAATATTGTCATATTGTGTGTTTCCTAAACCAACTTGGATACCGTACTATTATCCCTCTCAAACTCATGGTAATTATTAAAAATTCCATGAGTTTGCACAATTATAAAAATCCAATATCTTCGATCTTTGATATCTTCGAAGGTGATATCATGAGAATGGTCTTTGGACCGTTCCCGTTTCCCATCAATTTTTCGTCACCATTTGTCTATGGCACGATAATACAATATTCTCTTATTGTAAATTAAAAAATACTAATATCTTCGATCTTGGATCTTTATCGCTCTCTCCTCCAAGGTGGCATATAGACTCTTCCGGCTAAAATTCGAACGAGGTTTCCAACTCGTCGATGAACGTCAAATTTTCTGACTTTGACAATTTCAGACGGTAAATTAAACTTTCCGCCAATTTAAATTGCTTGAGAAACTTCTCGAACTCATAGCGAATTCACAAACGCCATAGAAGAATCGTCAGCCTCACATCTACGGGAGAGCGAGGTATTGTTGTGGATTTATTGTTTGCAACACAAGATGAAGGAACTAAATGGCTTGCTTGCTTGATTAAAGAAGTGGAAATTACAATGCTTATAAAGGGAAATCTAGCTAGACCACTAAGGCCATTAGTACGACTAACCTCCCATGATCACTACATGCCTAGGATCATGGGCTGGACTCCTAAACTCTAGGACAACCTTAACTGCATACAAAACAACTAGAAATAAACCGACTCCTTGTTTGTAGGTGATGATCATGATGCTTTGAATTATACTTCAACACCTCCCCTTAATTCAAACATCCTAATTCCGATCTTGTTCATGAAGTGCTGATGCTTCCCTGGACCTAAGCTCTTAGTGAAAAGATCAGCGTTCTGCTCTCTTGTACCACAAAATTTCAGCTCAACCTTGCCTTCATTGACTAGCTTTCTTATGTAGTGATGTTGGATCTCAATGTGTTTCGTTCTAGCATGAAACACTGGGTTCTTGGTCATAGCAATTGTGGATTTGTTGTCATACCAGATTGTTGTTGCTTCTCCTTGTACATAGCCTAGGTCCCCAAGCAGTTTCCTAAGCCACATGACCTGCCTACTTGCTGCACTTGCTGCTATGTATTCAGCTTCAGTTGATGAGAGTGCGACTGTTTCTTGCTTCTTTGAACTCCACGTAATAGCTCCTGACCCCAGGCCGAACACAGACCCTGATGTGCTTTCTCTGCCATCAATACACCCTGCCCAATCACTATCAGTAAAGCCTGTTAACTTCAGATTATCTGTCTTCTCATACCAGATTCCATAGGACTTTGTTCCTGCTACATATTTCAGAATCCTCTTTGCTGTTCCTAGATGATGTGCAGTAGGATTCTGCAGATATCTTGACACCATGCTTACACTATATGACAGATCTGGCCTTGTGTGGGTGAGGTAATTAAGACCACCCACCAGGCTCCTGTAGAATGTTTCATTTGCCTAACCAGATTCATCATTCTTCTGAAGCTTCTCCCCTTTGTTCATCGGTGTAGATACTGCATCCTCCTCTTCTATTGCAAATTTCTTCAATAAATCTTGTGCATATTTCTGTTGATTCAGAAATATTCCAGATTTGCTCTGCTGCACCTCCAATCCCAGAAAATATTGCAGCAGACCTAAGTCTGTCATCTCAAACTCCTTCATCATTGATTTCCTGAACTCATCTAGCAATTTTTGTGAGGAACTGAAATATATAATATCATCCACATAGAGACATATAACTAAGAAACCTAAACCATCTTGCTTCTTAGTGTAGAGTGTTGGTTCATTTTCACTCCTGGCAAAACCATTTGTCGTGAAAAAACCATCAATTCGACTGTACCAGGCTTTAGGAGTCTGTTTCAGTCCATAAAGTGCTTTGTGTAACTTGTACACTTTTCCTTCAGCTGCTTTTTCCACAAAACCTTGAGGCTGTTCCACAAATACCTCCTCTTGCAAGTCACCATTTAAAAAAGCTGACTTAACATCAAATTGATATACATCTTGACCCAAATATGCTGCCAAAGCCAGAGTTATCCTCATTGTTTCAAACCTTGCAACAGGTGAGTAAGTCTCATCAAAGTCGACTCCTTCACGCTGAGCATAGCCTTTTGCAACCAACCTGGCTTCATGCTTCTGGACACTCCCATCTGTGTTGTACTTGGTCCTGAAAACCCATTTCAGACCAATTGCTTTCTTCCCTTTGGGCAAATCAACCAATTTCCAAGTTCTATTTTTCTCAATAGACTTGATTTCTTCTTTCATTGCTACTTTCCATTCAGCCACTTTGATTGCATCTTCAAAATTGGTTGGTTCTGCAGAGAATAAAGCAAACCCACAAGTCTCATATATATCAGCTAGTGACCTTACTCTTCTTGGAGGACAGTCAGTTTCAGACTCAAATTCTGATTCTGAACTGTTTTCTGTAAATGAGTTTCCATGTTGATTAACTTCCTCTACTGGTGGATTTTCTTCTGGATTCTCAAATGTATAGACTCTTTGATCAGCTCCAGCTTCTTCAGACTTCCAATCCCACGCCCCTTGTTCATCAAACACCACATCTCTGCTGATTATAACTCTGCCAGTCACAGGATTAAATAGCCTGTATGCTTTCGATTGTGTTGCATAGCCAATGCACACACACTTCACGGATTTCTCATCAAGCTTAGTTCTAATTTTCACCAGGGAATAGGCAATGCACCCAAAGACTTTAAGATGACTCATTATAGGCCTCTTTCCTCTCCATGCCTCATAGGGAGTCATATCCATTACTGCCCTAGTAGGTGAAATGTTGAGAATGTATACAGCTGTAGCAACAGCTTCACTCCATAACTCAGTAGGCAAATTTTTTGCTGTTAACATACTCCTCGCCATCTCAACTATGGTTCTATTCTTCCTCTCTGCCACCCCATTTTGTTCTGAGGTGTAAGGTGCAGTAAGTTGCCTCCTTATTCCTTGATTTTCACAGAATTCATTGAATTCCGTTGAGGTAAACTCTCCCCCTCTATCAGTTCTCAGCCCCTTAACTATCTTTCCACTCTGGTTTTCTACTAATGCTTTAAACTTCTTAAAATTCTCAAATGTTCCAGCCTTAGTGTTCTGAAAATAGACCCAGTTCATCCTACTATAGTCATCAACTAATAGAAGGAAGTATCTACTGCCACCTAAGGACTCAGTTTGCATTGGACCACATAAATTAGCATGGATCAGTTGAAGACATTCACTTGCTTTCCAAGCCTGATCATGTGGAAAAGATCCCCTAGTTTGTTTCCCATACACACAACCCTCGGATACTTCGATTTCACTCAGTTTTGGTAATCCAAATACCATGGTTTTGGTACTTAGCAGCCTTAGACTCTTCATGTTTAAGTGGCCGAACCTTAAATGCCATAAAGTGGACTCAACATTGCTTTTTGCTGCTAGTGCTTTATCACTATTTTTAACCAAGTCTAAGCAAAACATCCTATTTCTACCCATATAGGTTGTTGCTACACTTTCTCCAGATTTCTTATCCTTGATAACACAAGACTCATTATCAAAGATCACAGAAAAACCACAATTTAAGAGTTGCCCTACACTCAACAAATTGTAAGCTAATTGAGGCACATATTGCACATTGCACAGAAGTTTTGTGTTACCTTGCTCAGATTTTATCACGACATTTCCAATACCTTCCACAGTTAGTTGCTTGTCATCCCCTAGACGCACCTTACTCTTTCTTGACTCATCCAACTCTTTGAACATGGATTTGGTACTTGACATATGGTTTGAGCACCCACTGTCAATGTACCATACTCCTTGTGTGTCTATATGAGATGCACCACTTGTTATGAACAACTTTTCTTCATTTTCAGCAAAGTTCAGAGTCTGATCGCCCCTTTGCTGCTGCTGTTGATCCTTTTGCTTAATCCAACAGTCTGCTGCCTTGTGGCCTGGCTTGGTGCAGTAGTAACATTTGAACACAGGTTTCTGCTGCTGTGATCCCTTGTCCTGATTGTCAAATGACTGATCATGTGACTGATTGAAGGATTGGCTTCCTCATCCACTCCTGCCACCTCTTCCCCGACCTCTGTTGGCTCCTCTTCCACCTCTTCCTCTATTGTTTTGAGAAGTACCTCTTGCTTGTTCTCCTTTTGCTTGGAATGCCTTCTCCTCTTTCTTTTCTGTTGACCGATTCAATCTCTCCTCATGAGCCTGCAAGGAT
The DNA here is from genome assembly GCA_958450325.1 of Agrostemma githago. Taxonomy (NCBI): domain Eukaryota; kingdom Viridiplantae; phylum Streptophyta; class Magnoliopsida; order Caryophyllales; family Caryophyllaceae; genus Agrostemma; species Agrostemma githago. The sequence goes on along the minus strand of OY288254.1, from coordinate 16,336,974 downwards.
CCCATGAGCTCATCAAAAGTGTATGTCTCCATGTCTTTTGATTCTTCTATGGCAGCCACCACGTGATCGAACTTACTTGTAAGACTTCTTAACACCTTTCCGACCACATGTTGGTTGGACATTTTTTCTCCATATGCTTTCATTTGTTGCACAACTCCAGTAACCTTTGATAAGTACTCTTGCATGGTTTCCTTTTCATTCATAAGAGAGGTTTCAAATTCCCTCCTCAAGGACTGTAACCTTACCGTTATCACCTTCTTGTCACCCAAGTATTCAGACTTGAGTACGTCCCAAGCTTGCTTTGAGGTTGTAGCAGAGGCAATGCGAGGGAATATCTCGTCATCCAAAGCTTGCTGAATTATGAACAGCGCCTTTGAATCCTTCTTCCTCTTCTCCTTGAGTTGTTGATCGGGTTCTGTTGGATTAGCATCAGTGAACCCGTCTTCAACCAACTCCCACAATTCTTGAGACTTGAAGAGAGTTTTCATCTTCAATTCCCAAAATTGATACTTGACACCCTTGTAGACTGGTAAAGCCCGTTTGAGCTACTGCCATTGTTGCTCATCTTAAACCTTACCCTGAATTCGACCTGGAATTTGCTCTGATACCAAATGTTGTGGATTTATTGTTTGCAACACAAGATGAAGGAACTAAATGGCTTGCTTGCTTGATTAAAGAAGTGGAAATTACAATGCTTATAAAGGGAAATCTAGCTAGACCACTAAGGCCATTAGTACGACTAACCTCCCATGATCACTACATGCCTAGGATCATGGGCTTGACTCCTAAACTCTAGGACAACCTTAACTGCATACAAAACAACTAGAAATAAACCGACTCCTTGTTTGTAGGTGATGATGATCATGATGCTTTGAATTATACTTCAATAGGTATTGTGGAATTCAAATTCAGAGGGGAAACATGATTTTTTATTTTAACAAAACTACGTAAAAAAAGAGTTTTTTGTCAATATCAATGAACAAATCCCGTCGGTGCGTGCCGTATTTTCAACTCACCGGCGTTGACAAAAAACTCTTACTCATATTTTTTAACTAGAATATTTTTTACCCCACTTAACGCGTAAAAAGTGCAACTCACTGTACAACTAAATACAGTAGTAAAAGTAAAAATACAGCCCCTCCAAAAAAAGAGTCAAAATACAGTACCACATATCTGTTAAATATAAATAACTTTTATGTGGGTCTACATGTATGGTCATATGATTGTATTTAGTCATCTTATTAGTAGCCTACTTAAGTGATCAACTATTGTATATAAGGCTTATGATATCTAAATTATAATATGGGTTAATATGTGTAGAAGACCTTATATTATTCTACCTTATTATTTGATGGGCCTAATAGGGTAGAACTTCTATACATAGGAGGTTGGTCCCCAACTCATTCCTCTCACCACCTCACTAAGAAAACCCATCAACTAAGTGAGAAAATAATAGTGACAGGTTTAGAGTAGGAAGATCCTCCCTTCCACCTTAAGAAATCAATCATGGATCAAGGTAAAAATTTTCATATCCATTATCTTCAATTCTTGATAATACACATGATAATTTAATAACTACAAAAGACTTATAATTGGTATCAGAGCCAATCATGTAAGTATTATCGAGAATTGTTGAGTTTATCTCATTTTGGGGTCTTCGATCATGCCATTTTTTATCATGCATGTCAAGTTAATTGATCACACTAATTAGAACATGATCAAGATTGTGCATGCATGTTGTGTTGGCATGTCTACCGATTTTGTAGAGATTCTTCATTACATGTTTTTCATTGCTTCATTTTATATTATTGTATGAAATGGTTAATTATGACATGGATCAAATTAATAAGTATTAAAATTACTCATGCATGTCATTTTTTTGTTGATTTTTCAACTTTCCTATGCATGCATGTGTTTGATGAGCTCTTGATGATCCATGTGTATATTTGCATGCAACAAGTTTTATGATATTTTGTATTTGATGATCAAGATTTTGCATGCATTATGTTGAACATTATTTTTGGCATACATGCATGCTAGTTTCATTGTTTAATCATACGGTAAATCGTTGTTGCTTGTATTGCGCATGAACTGATCATAAAATGTGAAGTTCTGGGTTGAGCTTCACAATTTTGGGATAGATTGTTAATATATAAGTTCAGACAATTATAGTATATATGTCTAATATTTGATACGATTTAATTGAAGTAAGTAAAGTTCGCCAAAGCGGATTCTCTTACATAGATTTTATTGTAATGAATATTGGATGATTGTGTATATATATTTCATGCGAATATTAGCCATCCCAAAGGACGATCAATATTTGGCCGAATTATGTATACATGGGTGGTAACAAATATGTGACGATTTTTGAGTTTTCCATGTGAATAATAAATTAGTCCAAAGATTATTTTATTATTTGACAGGATTTTATTGTCAATATTTGATTATCTACCACTAAAGGAAGTACTAACTTACAAGTTGATATTTTGTCCAAAGACTAAATATTAATGTTGTACTCGGTACTTTGTGATGGGCCTTAACATTGTCTGAATCTTTATAATAAAGATCTAATATGAGCTTGTTTTGTTTTCAGTTACTAATGCCGCATCATTAATATCTGCTAGCATCAACTCCATTCCGTTACTGAATGACACTAATTTTAAGGAATGGAAAGAAAATGTAAGCATTGTTCTCGGCTGCATGGATCTAGACCTCGCGTTAAGAACAACAAAACCTGCTTCTCCTACGGATGCGAGTACCGCGGAGCAAAAGCGGGAATATGAGAAGTGGGAACGTTCTAATCGCATGTGCCTTATGATTATAAAGCGAGGAATTCCAGAATTATTTAGGGCTTCTGTGTCTGATCAGGTCGATGCTAAGGAGTTTCTTGAGGAAATTGAGAAACGTTTTGCTAAAAATGATAAGGCGGAAATAAGTACAACTTTATTGAACCTAATTTGCCTGAGGTATAAGGGTAATAAAGCAAATATAAGGGAGTACATAATGACCATGTCTCATCTTGCCTCAAAACTAAAGGCACTAAAGTTAGAGCTATCTGATGATTTGCTTGTGCATTTGGTCTTAATTTCTCTTCTCGGGCAGTTTAGTCAATTCAAAATAAGTTATAACTGTCAGAAGGAGAAGTGGACTCTGAATGAGCTCATTTCTCATTGTGTACAAGAGGAAGAGAGGTTGAGGCAAGAAAAGACAGAAAGTGCTCACTTAGTCGGTACATCAAAGGACAGACACAGAAAGAGGAAAAATAATGAGGTTGCTGCAGTTGGTCCCTCACAAAAGAAACAACAACCTGATAAAGTTGAGGAGGTTACTAAATGTTTCTTTTGTAAGAAGGATGGACATGTAAAGAAAGATTGCTCCAATTATCATAATTCGTGTGCAACGAAAGGTACACTTCTCAGTTTAATTAGTTTGTTCTGAGGTTAACTTAGCTTCAGTGCCTATTCATACTTGGTGGGTAGACTCCGGTGCTACTACTCACATAAGTGTGTCTATGCAGGGTTGCCTGCACTACCGAATGCCAAGTGATGATGAAAGACACATCTTTGTGGGCGATGGGAAGTCAGTTGAAGTTGAAGCAATAGGGACTTTTAGATTACTACTAAAGACCGGTTCCTTTTTGGATTTAGATGAAACTTTTGTTGTACCGTCTTTCAGACGAAATCTAGTTTCGGTTTCTGTTTTGGACAAATCAGGGTACTCTTGTTTATTCGAAAATAATATGTTTAGTCTTTCTCTAAATACAAATGTAATAGGAACCGGTACTTTGTCGTATTTTGATAAGCTTTATATGCTAGATACTATTGCTTCATATAATGAAACCCTACATACGATTACTAGAGGTACAAAGCGAAAGTTAACAGATGAGAATTCTGCTTCGTTATGGCATAAGCGCTTAGGACATATTTCGAGACAAAGAATTGAAAAGCTTGTGTCAAATGGAATTCTCGACTCTCTTGATATTTCGGATTTTCAACTTTGTGTTGATTGTATCAAGGGAAAACAGATAAACAAAAGAAGATTAGATGCCAATAGAGCCACAGACGTCTTATAACTAATTCATACGGATATTTGTGGACCATTTTCTAATCCTGCTTGGAATGGTCAACATTATTTTATCACGTTCATAGACGATTTTTCTCGGTATGGCTATCTATTTCTTATTCATGAGAAGTCTCAAGCATTAGACGTTTTCAAATCATTTAAAGCTGAAGTTGAAAACCAACTTGAGAAAAAGATTAAAGTCGTTACGTCTGATCGTGGTGGGGAATACTATGGTAGATACGACGGATCAGTTGAACAACGTCCAGGTCCATTTGCCAAATTCCTAGATGAGTGTGGAATTGTCCCGCAATACACTATGCCAGGGTCACCTAGCATGAATGGTGTAGCTGAAAGGCGTAATAGGACACTTAAGGATATGGTAAGAAGTATGATTAGTCATACTAATTTACCAGAATCACTCTGGGGAGAGGCAATTAAAACTGCAACATATATCCTTAACAGAGTTCCAACTAAAGCTACTAATAAAACCCCATATGAGTTATGGACGGGAAAGAAACCCAGTATAAGGCATTTGCACATTTGGGGTTGTCCAGCGGAAGCAAGGTCTTATAAGCCGAGTGAAAAGAAGTTGGAATCCAGAACAATTAGTAGCTATTTTGTTGGATATTCTGAAAAATCTCGGAGGTATAAGTTTTACAATCCCACTAACAAGACATTTTTTGAGACGGGTAATGCCCGGTTCTTTGAGGATATTGAGTTTAGGGGAGAAGATAAGATTAGAGACATTGTCTTTGAAGAGGAATCAATTTCCCTTCCTGCGGTTATCATGAATAATGATGAAGTCGAAGACATTGTTGTGAATCTCCCTATTCAGGATCAGTCGGTCATTCAGGAAGACCAAACTCAATTACAAACTCAAACACCTCAAGAACCTACGCCATTAAGAAGATCCACTAGAGAAAAGAAAAGTGCAATTCCAGATGATTACGTTTTGTATCTTCTGGAGCACGAGGATTACGATGGAATATTAGAAGATAATGATCCTATCAACTTCCATCATGCCATGGAAAGTCCTAATTTTCAAAAGTGGATTGATGCCATGAACGAGGAAATTAAGTCCATAAAAGACAATGATGTTTGGGATCTTGTTACACTACCCGAAGGTGCAAAAATCTATTGGCTCTAAATGGGTATTTAGAATCAAACGGGACACAAAGGGAAATGTAGAAAGATATAAGGCACGTCTTGTCGCAAAGGGCTTTACTCAAAAGGAAGGCATTGACTATAAAGAGACTTTCTCTCCGGTTTCTTCGAAAGACTCTTTTAAAATCATAATGGCATTAGTGGCATATTTTGATCTTGAACTTCATCAAATAGATGTTAAGACTGCGTTTCTTAATGGTGACATTAATGAGACAATTTATATGGTGCAACCAGAAAACTTTGTATTAGGGGATTCAAAGAGAATGGTTTGCAAATTAAAGAAATCCATTTATGGTCTCAAGCAAGCGTCTCGACGGTGGTATTTCAAATTCCACGAAATTATACTCTCATTTGGTTTTGAGATGAGTAAAGTGGAAGATTGTATTTACCATAAGTTCAGTGGGAGTAAGCATATCTTTCTGGTTTTATATGTGGATGACATCTTGCTTGCCAGCAACGATATAGGTTTGTTATGCGAAACCAAGAGATTTCTATCAACCAAGTTTGAGATGAAAGATCTTGGTGAAGCATCCTTTAGGAATTGAGATCCACCGAGATTGTTCTTAGTGTATCCTTGGGTTATCACAAAGGAACTATATCGATATGGTCCTAAATAGGTTTGGCATGCAGAATTGTAAACCAGGAGATAGCCCGTTTCGAAAGGAGATAAATTTTGTCTCCACCAGTGCCTGATATGGGTTAAGTCGTCTCACCCAATCAAGATAATCCTAATGCTAATAACAAAAAGATAGCGTCAAGTAAGGTATCGTATCCACAGGGAAGCGGTTAAATTCGTCTATAGCTATGGCGATTCTAAAATGCTCTAAATGGTTGATTGATGGAAAATGCATAAAAGACTACTAAAATACGATAATGAATAAAGGATTCTAACAATGAGATGAAAACTAAGGTCACTGGTTCACGATAGATGTTCGACAATTATGCGACAATGATAATAAACACATAAACATGCTAGTCGGCTATAACACGTTCTCTCGAATCCTATCAACCTAGGAAGGATCTAACAGGCTCTCGCAACTTATTAGACTCCCTACCAAATCGCGCGTGATCTAATCCTAATTTGGCTTTCGCACAGGAACTAGAATTTCCCAAACAGATTAAAATGTTGTGGCCTTTAACAAATTAATCGACAAATAAAGCATGCGAAAATGGTACTAGCGTAATTATAAATTTAGTATCGAAGCAACATAATCGTATAATAATCCATCGATCCCCCCCGACTCTAGCGAGAAAACTAGCTACTCATGATAATTACGGAAAAACAAATCGTATACATAAAATTCATGATAAATAGTGAAGCAAATAAAATTCACGATAATCAAACGAAAATCTAGCGAACTAAACGGAGCAACGAATTGAAAATAGAGAAAATTACGACTAAGTAATTTACGAAGAAGATTGAAACATAAAACTGAAAATTGCATAAACGAATTTACCGGAATCGAGTACGAGTTAAAACCGAGTGCTAGAATGCTAAGAGTCACGTAGCTTTTCTAAGGTAATCTATTTCTAAGTTATGAGAAAGTGATGATAATAATAAAAATCCTCTCTTAGTTAAACAAAATAGGCGGAAAAATCTGAGTGTGCACGCCGGCCGGCCGGCAGGCGGCCGATCACATGCAGGGGCCGAAGCACAACTTAAAACTAAGCTTAAATTGTCTATGTGTCGCTCAGGCCGGCCCACAGGGGGCTTGTCAAGGCAGGGTGGCGCGCACATTGCCTATGAAACAAGTATTGGGCCGCTCTCCATAGCCCAATGAATCGACTCTTCTCAGATTCTTCTTCGCCTAGACGTCCTAAAGCATGGGTTTTGTCTCGAGATCGTTCTTCTAACCAGATGTGAGTGTGATTGCACAAAAAGACCTGAAATCGTGTAGAATCTACAAAAACACTCACTCAAAGGAAAATGTTAGAAGAGACGGCTCTAAAGAGCGCGTTCCGACCGGAAAAGACAACGGAATCGAGGGAATGAAGCTATATAAACACGATACATCAAACTCCCCCGAACCGAACCCTTGCTTGTCCTCAAGCAAGACCCGTAAGAAAACAACTAATATGATACCGAAAATGCTCAAAGCAAAGAATAGGCAACCAAAATACTCAACTCCATCACAGCAAACATCTAACCAAGTCTAAGAAACGAATTCCAAGACGGTGAAATAGGAAAAACAAAACCATCAACAAATGCACAACTTCACCAAGCATAATATGTAGAAACTACATTTTGAACCAAAACCTTGCATAGGCTACTCACGGAGCCACTCATCACTCAATTAGGAAGGGTGTGTAAATGTGAAATATATATATATATATATATATATATATATATATATATGAAAACGCTCAACTACTCCAACTCATGGAAATATGACCGCAATCTAGTATGGTATCGACCTCTAAATTTTTACAAAACATGCTAAGATCACATAGGGAGGCAAAGATGGTGATACAAGGTAGAAGGTGGAAATCGATATGGTCATGTGAGGTTAAGGCCAAGCTAGCGAACTAACTAGTGCGATAATGCTCAACTCAAAAATTCTTCCACTTCCATAAACAAAACATACAAGTCACCAATCAACGAGAATGAGTCCGGGGTCAAAAGAGAGCGCTCAAATTTCATCAAGTAAACGGAAAACAAAAGTAATGAGAATAACATATTTTTGTTGTTTTGATTTTTTTTCTCTTTTTCTATTTTTTCCGATTCTTTTTTTTTTGATTTGTTTTTTTTTTTTTTTCAACGCTTGATGAAATTAGAAGCAAATATACAAAGACTCAAATTGACCCGGCCAGGATCTACATACTCCCTTGAAACAGATTCAACCACATCCAAACATCCATCAGAAATCTCCATATTCACACAATAACGAGCATAGAACGCACTAGGTGACCTACTTCATCAAGCTCGGCTAGGTAGGCAAATTTGATTTTGTAGTTCATTTTGTGAATTCTTACAATTTTAGCCAAGGAGAAAATGGATAGCAGTGGATGAAAATGAAAATGTCCCAAAAATGATCACTAGGCAAGTTAGTCAAAATAAAGGGGCAAACACCATACTTATGCGTATTGACATAACATATTCCACGAGGAGACCTACACACAATCCTAAGTGGTAGCCAGGTATGAATGTACTGGCAACAGAAGGCTCTAAATCTCACCAATTTTGTAGCTAAAGCCTAGATGCAGGGTCGGTCTAAATAGGAATCACAAATTACAGCTTAGTTGGTTGAATACTTATCGATTAGTTATTATTCCACATAACAAAGGTCAAATGAATGCCAATTAAGAATGAGTAGGTAGCCTAAAGAGTGCAAATTATCATCAGTGCTGCATAATCGGTATCATAGACAAACACTAAGACTCATGGAAATAAAACCAGAAATACATAAAACTCCCCCACGCTAGACTCGACATTGTCCTCAATGTCCATATCATACAGACTCAAAATTGGTGGGGGGACACGAATAAAAACCGAGGATAGAGAAAAGACATATCAATTATGTACACGGAGAGGTAGCGCAGTCAGCAATCCGCTACTGATCATCATCATCATCATCACCAAAATTATCATCCTCCATATCATCATCTATAGCAATCCCGGAACCAGACGCACCACCTGTATACAAACCACCCTCCTGATACTCACTAGCGGCTCCAAAAGTAGGGCCCGTCGGGGCACTGAAATAGTCAGTGTGAAGGTGAAAGCCGCCATGAATCGAAGGGTCAGTATAACCACCCACAAGCCAAGTTTGAAGGATAAGGGCCCTGTGGTGGAACAACAGCACGCCGAGAATAATCATCATAGACTGGATACATCCCTAGACACTGATCCGCATACAAGCAGTCTAGACGAGCATTAGTGACCGCGGTGTCAGCACGAGTCTCCGTGCGAAGAGTATCCAAGTCTGACTGGGAAGAACCGGCGCCCGGCTCCATACGCTCCATCCATGCAATAAGATCGGGATGGAGGGGAGCGTACTGGGGTGGAGGAGGGGGCTGCTCATAAGTAGTGATGGTGGGGTCGGAAGCAGGCTGAGATGGACCGGGCTCAGAGGCAGGCTGGGAGGTACTAGGCTCGCTCGTGGGACGACGAGTATAGGCAACATCATGTGAGGATGGAAGAGAGCTAGGGGCAGCAACGGGTAATAAATATTTAGGCTGATCAGCCTCAAGTGACAACACTGACCCGGCTTGCAAAATGATAGTCGCTTGCTCATGAATAAGCCAAGCCCAACGATTCTGATGCCTAGAAGAAATCCAGTAAAGAGAAGCCAAATATCGGAGGCTAAGGGTAATCTCGCTCGGGACTGGATCATGATCCGCTTCGCGAAAAGTGGTCAACCGAAGAGCTAAGTGCGTGACTAACCCGCCTATATAAATAGGAACATCGGCAACAGCCGTAGCAATTCTCCTAAATTGGAGGACGAGGTGATAGGCAATATTAATATGCCACACCTTCGGCTTACGCTGCAAATACGAGCCCAAAATAAACATCTCCTCGGTGCGTACATTATGTGGCTCCTTTCTAGCAGGAATCGCCCACCCCGTAAACCGCTGCAACACCTTTATGACCGGATTATGAATATTGTTTGAACTCATATGCCTCGCCGTAGTATACGGGGCATCAGCAATACATTCCCAAAAATCACCCACCCTAAAAATTAGCATGCTCGGGTGGTGTACGGTCCTCATAATCCTTAAAATCAAAACAATCCGCAAACTGCTTCAAACTTATCTCAAAACTAGTATTCACTAGACGGAAACCAACCGAAATCGCACCTGACGTCTATTCTTAATCATTTCAAATGAACTCAGAAATTCCAATGTAAGTTGAGTATACGTATTACGACGCATCGTAAATTAATGTACCCATACTAACACCTTTAAACAAGAGCTCCAAAGCAGAATCTAAGCCTAAAGTTCGCATAGCATCATGATTGATAAAACGAGTAGGAACAATAGACCGTTTTCACAAATTCTGAAATCGTACCTTTTGGTCAATAGTGGTAAAAATTACGCCCAGAAAAACTGGATCAGAAGGAATGTCGGGTTGAGCATGGTCGTTCCTGGTGCGCTTGTTCCGAGAACCGATTACAAGTTGGCTGAAAGTAACAGTATTTAGGGAAAATATGGAGAAATTGAGGAGAGAGACTGAGGTAGAAGGGTAAGGAAGATGAGTTGAAGAGAGAGGCGAGAGAGGGCAGAATGAATGAATGAACTGACGACAAAAATTGGTTTGGAGGCCTTATGTACAGTCCAGCCGGTATGGACCGGCAGCCTGCTAGCCAGCTTGACGCGCTTTTGATTTTTTTAATATTAAACCTTGTCTCACAGCCGGCCGGTCTAGACCGGCGGCCTGCTAGCCGGCCTGACTGCACAAATCCCTTAAATCTTGACATTTTGCCCAAATTTCTCTCTCTTTTTCCTTGTGCCTCGGCCCCTGAAGTCGAAAGGGGGCCTGGGCACAGGCTAAGGTGCACAGATCCTTCTTTTCGAGTTTAAATTCAACTCGTACCTCGGCCTCTAGAGTCGATAGGCCCCCTAGGCCTAGACTGAGGTGACCTGCTATAAAATCAAGAGCATGATGAAATTTTGGCTTCTTATTTCACTAATATCTTCAATTCAAATCATTTCCGATGATTCTGCGCATCTCCAAAAACATTAGTCCCTCCTCTCATCCTCACTAAGATAACTAAAAGAAAAATAAAAATAAAACGTGAATGAGGGAAATTATTTACATACCCAGGCTGCCTCCCGGTAGCGCTGGTTTAGAGTCCCGCACGACTTGATGATCAAAAGTTTTTAGTGGGATGAGGGAACGGGATGAAGTTGTATAACTTCAATCGCTCCAACTTGAGCACCTTCATGATATAATTTCAATCGATGACCATTCACCTTGAAACTTTCACCCGAATCACTCTCGAGTTCAATCGAGCCAAACCTACCAACATGGGTGACGGAAAAAGGTCCGGACCAACGAGATTTCAATTTTCCGGGAAACAACCGGAGTCTAGAATTGAACAATAATACCTTATCCCCCACGTTGAACTCACGGTGAAGGATATGCTTATTATGCCAACGCTTGGTGCGCTCCTTATAAACCTGAGCACTATCATAGGCTCCAAGACGAAATTCCTCTAACTCATTCAATTGCATGAGTCTATTCTCCTCACTCAAATGCGGATCCAAGTTAAGCTCCTTGATCGCCCACCAAGCCTTAAACTCAAGCTCAACGGGTAAATGGCATGACTTGCCATAAACCAATCGGTAAGGCGAAGTACCAATAGGCGTTTTAAAGGTGGTGCGATAGGCCCATAGTGTATCATCTAGCTTAGAGCTCCATCCTTTCGAGCTTTCGACACAACCTTCTGGAGAATAGACTTGATTTTCCTATTAGACACCTCAACTTGCCTACTCGTTTGAGGGTGGTAGGCAAGACCGGTTCGGTGAGAGACACCGTACTTAGCAAGTAAAGCATCAAGCCGCTTCTCATGAAAATGGCTTCCACCATCGCTAATAATCGCCCTTGGAACACCAAAGCGGGGGAAAATGATCTGTTTAAACAGAGATATCACCGTTCTAGCATCATTAGCAGGAGATGCTACCGCCTCCACCCACTTGGAGACATAATCAACCGCAACCAAAATATATCGGTTGCCCTTGGATGACGGGAACGGGCCTTGATAATCTATACCCCAGACATAAAAAATTTATACCTCGAGAATCCCGTTTTGAGGCATCTCATGCCTCCTAGAAATATTACCGGTCCTTTGACATGCGTCGCAAGACATAATAAAGGCTTGAGCATCCCGAAATAAGGTTGGCCAATAAAAACCCGACTGGAGGACCTTAGCCGTGGTTCAGCTCGATCCATGATGGCCACCATATGGTGATGAATGACAACTCTCTAGAACTCCTTGAACTTCCCATTGAGGGACACATCGACGGAAAATACCATCAGCACACTCCTTAAATAAATAAGGATCATCCCAGAAATATTGTCGGATATCATGTAGAAATTTTTTCTTTTGCTGATAAGAAAGATCAGAAGGTAGTACCTTGGCAACTAAGTAGTTAGCGTAATCCACATACTTAGGTCCTTCGCTTTCACCGGTAGTTAAGGCCATAAGAGAATCATCGGGAAAAAAGTCATCTATAGGGATGACAACTACTTCCTCCTCAACTCTTAGCCTCGATAGATGGTCCGCCACGGCATTTTCCGCTCCTTTCTTATCCCGGATCGATAAATCAAACTCTTGGAGGAGTAAGATCCATCGAAGTAATCGGGGCATCGCTTCTTTCTTAGCAATGAGGTACTTAAGAGCCGCATGATCGGTGAAAACAATGACTTCCGATCCAACCAAGTAGGTTCTGAATTTTTCCAAAGCATACACTATAGCTAGCAATTCCTTCTTGGTGGTTGTTGTGTGCTAAATTTAGACCATTTTTCCCTCCATTTAGACCCTTTTTTCCCTCGTTTTGCGAGTTTTGAGTGCGATTATCGCCATATTTTGTGTATTTCTCGCATTAGCGTCCCTCTTGTGCGTTTTACGTGTTTTTGGTAGTTTTTCTATCAATTTTGATAGGTTTTGCTACAAAAATCATGATTGAGCTTCCTCGAGCACAAGAGAAAGGAAAACCGTCCAAAGAGCAAAGCACACAACTTAAAGTTTAAAGCCATCCGATCGAACAAACGAAGAATGAGACAAGACTCGAGGCCAGAAAAAATGACCGGGCGAAATTTCACCCGGTGAGACACCACCGGGCGAAATTTCACCCGACGGTAAAAATTGCCTCCCGAAGATTTTCCGAGCTTACCTACCGGGCGAAACTGACCGGGCGAAATTTCGCCCACCGGGTGAAATTTTGCCCGATGGTGAAGACGTGCCGAAAACGCGAAAAAAGGAGAAAATCTCACCGGGCGAAATTTTCACCCGATGGGAATTACTGACGAGTCCGCAGGGCGAAGTTTCACCCCATGGAGATGCAAAGGGAGATTGTCTCACTAATGGAGCATAAAGATGGATTTGGGCTTTAGGTTAAGGATCCATTAAGAGATTACTATATATATGTTACCCTAATTCATTGCCTAAACTCACCTCTCCATTGTGCTAAGGAGGGAAGACATTACACCACTTCACTATCCTATTACACCATCAATTAGTAGTAGTAGTAGTAAAAATCCTAAAAAAATTCCTAGTAGTTTATATAGTAATTAGTAGTAGATCTACACAATTCTCATCAACAATTGTTTAGATCTCAAGCTTGTAGAAGATTATCCAAGTTTTGTTTGAAGATTCGTTGGGTTTATTGGAGGATTAGTGACAAGTTCTCCATTTTATTCATCAAAGATTCAATCTTTATCTAATCTTTCCTATGAAGTACCCCAAAGCTTTCCTATTTTTCTTCAAAACAACTAACTAATCAGAAAGTTGTTGCTCAGTTAAATCATCACTTACAATCACGGGGAAGCTCTCGGTATCGTCTAAAAAGGCATATTTTAGGTGAGACGGAAGTGTCTTACGCTCCGGAACGGTTATATCTATTGCAAATGAGGTGTGTACGATGTTGGTTACATCGACACCTTGCTCCTCCATGAGCATCCTGCACACGCTTCCAAACATATCTAAGCCTCTAAGGGATCCCATATAAGAGACGCCTCCATAGAATCATGAACTACAACATCAACAACATCTATCATGCAACAAGAATCCGTCAACATCGGTTTCTTAAGTGTACTATCCAAACAGAAAACAATGGTGTCTCCACCCACTTCCAAAGTCAATTTACCGTTCTTTACATCGATCACCGCGCCGACGGTGTGCAAAAATGGCCTACCCAAAATTATGGGAATTTAGTTGTCCTCGGCCATGTCAAGGTCGATAAAATCAACCAGGATAAAAAAATTTCAACTCTAACGAGGACGTCTTCTAAAACTCCCAAAGGGCGTTTTATGGAACGATCCGCCATCTGCAAAGTGACACTAGTACACTTAAGAGGACCCATATCAAGTTTTTCACAAACGGAATAAGGCATAACACTTACACTAGCACCTAAATCACATAAAGCCTTATCAATCGATAACGTGCCTATAGTGCAAGGAATCAAGAAACTACCGGGGTCCTTTAGCTTTGGCGGGGCTTTGTTTTGTAAAAATGCACTACACTCTACAGTAAGAGCGACGGTTTCTACCTCATCAATGCTTCTCTTCTGAGTCAAAATGTCCTTCATAAACTTGGTATAAGATGGGACCTTCATAATGAGTTGGGTAAATGGGACCGTAACCTGCAAATTCTTCACAACCTCCATGAACTTGCCAAATTGGGTAGTCTCCTTCCGATTCTTCAATCGACCCGGGAATGGTACTTGGATTGTTGGACTAGTCGGAGTGGGAACGGGAGTAGTGGGTGGTGGAACTCGCTCATCACTTGGAGTTTCCACAATAACATCCTCATTGACATCTTCCACTAAAACCTCCTCCTTCTCGGCCGTTTTATCATCTTTAGGCATCGACGGACCCTCATAGTGTGTGCCACTATGAAGAGTGATCGCATTAGCCGTATCATGTTGTTGATCACCTTGAGAAAAGAGTTTACCTTGTTGACGCGTTGCTTGTGACGCCGCAAGGTGTCCCACTTGATTCTCTAAATTTTTGATGGCATTATCCTTAGCTTGATCATTCTTTTGCATTTGAGCCATCATAGAGTCCTGGGTCTTAGCCATCATCTGCAACATATTACGAAGCTCAGCCATTTCATTAGAACTCGAAGAAGAAGAAGAATTACCTTGAGCTTGTGCGGAGGATTGGCCAAAATTCTGCTGACTAGTACCGAAATTCTGATGAGAATTCCCGAAGTTCTGATTAGTGTTGTCAAAATTTTGTTGACGACCCGAGTGAGGTCGCTGCTGATAATTTCCTTGATTTTGGAAATTCCTTTGATTACCGAAATTTTGTTGGTTTTGAAAATTCCCTTGATTCTGGAATTGCTGCTTGTGCGGGGGCACATAGGCTGGTGTAATAGGCGGGTTCAAGACATTAGTACTCTTGTAAGAAAAAAGAGATGCATCATAACCCGGTTGATTCATATATGGATAATGCGGGCGCATGGAATGGAAAACATTCACTTGTTCTATGGAGCCTAGACAATCTTGAGCTCGGTGGTCCGCGGCACCACAACGAACGCATGCATAATCCTGCATGGCATGTACTTGATGCATGCCCCCTCCCCCTTGAGAATTTGACACTTCAAATGCATCAAACCTCTTAGCTAAAGCGGCTAATTGAATAGCCACGACATTAGAGGACCCACTTTCACCGGAATTTGATCGAGTATTACCACGTGGGTTACCTATCGGGAGTGATGAGATGTCATTTCTTCAATTGTTTGTCAAGCCTTATCATCATCCACGTTACATTGGAAACGCCCATTACATGCCGAATCAAGTGTACTCCTGCAATCATCATACAACCCATTATAAAATTGGCTACAAAGAAACCAAACCTGAAAACCATGGTGCGGGCATTCCTTCACAAGCTTCTTGAACCGCTCCCACGCTTCATGAATATTTTCGTTCAGAGTTTGACGAAAATTGGTGATTTGACGCCGGAGCATGTTCGCCTTTTGTGGAGGATAATAGTGCTTGTACAAGGCAAGGGCAAGAGAATTCCAATCGGTGATCCCCTCGGTGACTTTATCAAGATCAGTTATCCACTCCCTAGCGGAATCCCGTAACGAGAACATGAAGAGCATCTCCATGACTTATTCTTGAGTTACCCCGGCCGGAAGTGGAATCGTGGAACAATAGTCGGTAAAAATCTTCATATGCTTGTGAGGATTCTCCTTAGGGTCACCACTAAATTGATTCTTCTCCACCAAAGTAATAAAGGCGGGTCGAATCTCAAATATGCCTTGAGTGGCAGTTGGTCCTTTAACCAACTTAGGAAGAGCAGTTTGCTCGATCTCCGAATGACTAGAAAGCTTCGGCATTTTTATAATCGGAGGTGGCAAAATGATCTCGGACTGAGATTGATTTCCCTCTTCAAAGGACTGATTCTCAGCTACAAATTTGGTATGAATAGCTTCCAAAGTCTTGAGATCAGGAGCTGCGGAAATCTCTCTCCAAAATTGTCGTCGCTTACGAAAGGTTTTTCTCGGGTTCAGGATCGAACAGAGTAAGCTCTGATGACCGAAAAGACCTGGACATAAGCAAAACTATAATAGGAAAATTTGATATGGGTTAACCGTTTCCCCGGCAACGGCGCCAAATTAGATATGGGTTAAGTCGTCTCACCCAATCAAGATAATCCTAATGCTAGTAACAAGAAGATAGCGGCAAGTAAGGTATCGTATCCACAGGGAAGCGATTAAATTCGTCTAATAGCTATGGCGATTCTAAAATGCTCTAAACGGTTGATTGATGGAAAATGCATAAAAGACTACTAAAATACGATAATAAATAAAGGATTCTAACAATAAGATGAAAACTAAGGTCACGGATTCACGATAGATCTTTGACAATTATGCGACAATGATAATAAACACATAAACATGCTAGTCGGCTATAACACGTTCTCTCAAATCGTATCAACCTAGGAAGGATCTAACGGGCTCTCGCAACTTATTAGACTCCCTACCAAATCGCGCGTGATCTAATTCTAATTCGGCTTTCGCACAGGAACTAGAATTTCCCAAAAAGATTAAAATGTTGTGGCCTTTAACAAATTAATCGACAAATAAAGCACGCGAAAATGGTACTAGCATAATTATAAATTTAGTATCGAAGCAACATAATCGTATAATAATCCATCGATCCCCCTCGACCCTAACAAGAAAATTAGCTACTCATGATAATTACGGAATAACAAATCGTATACATAAAATTCATGATAAATAGTGAAGCAAATAAAATTCACGATAATCAAACGAAAATCTAGCGAACTAAACGGAGCAACGAATGGAAAATAAAGAAAATTACGATGAACTAAGTAATTTACGAAGAAGATTGAAACATAAAACTGAAAATTGCATAAACGAATTTACCGGAATCGAGTACGAGTTGAAACCAAGTGCTAGAATGCTAAGAGTCACGTAGCTTTTCTAAGGTAATCTATTTCTAAGTTATGAGAAAGTGATGATAATAATAAAAATCCTCTCTTAGTTAAACAAAATAGGCGGAAAAATCTGAGTGTGCACGCCGGCCGGCCGGTCACATGCATGGGCCGAAGCACAACTTAAAACTAAGCTTAAATCGTCTATGTGTCGCTCAGGCCGGCCCCAGAGGGCCTGTCAGGGCAGGGTGGCACGCACATTGCCTATGAAACAAGTATTGGGCCGCTCTCCATGGCCCAATGAATCGACTCTTCTCATGTTCTTCTTCGCCTAGACGTCCTAAAGCACGAGTTTTGTCTCGAGATCGTTCTTCTAACCAGATGTAAGTGTAATTGCACATAAAGACCTGAAATCGTGTAGAATCTACAAAAACACTCACTCAAAGCAAAATGTTAGAAGAAACGGCTCTAAAGAGCGCGTTCCGACCGGAAAAGACAACGGAATCGAGGGAATAAAGCTATATAAACACGACACATCAGTGCCCTAAAAATGATTTTGAGACGAAGGAAATGCTTAGTATTCCATATGCCTCGGCAGTTGAAAGTCTCATGTATGCCCAAGTTTGTACGCGTCCAGATATAGCGTTCATTGTTGGAATGTTAGGGTCTTAAAGTATCTACAAAGAAAAAAACATTATATGCTCACATATAAAAGGTCGGATCATTTAGAGATCATTGGGTACTCCGACACTAATCACAACGGATGCATAGATAGCAGTCGATCCACTTCGGGCTATATTTATCTGCTAACAGGAGAGGCAATTTTATGGAGAAGTGCCAAACAAGAAATTTTTGTCACTTCTACTATGGAGGCAGAACTCATAGCATGTTTTGAAGCATCCAATCATGCCATATGGTTATGAAACTTTGTCACAGGGTTACGAGTTGTGGATATAATTCAAAGACCACTAAAGATATTTTGTGACAATAGAGCAACGGTGTTGTATTCCAATAACAACACTAGTGCGACAAAGTCCAAGCATATTTTGCTCAAGTTTCGTGCAATAAAAGAAAGAATTCAAAGTGGAGAAGTGTGTGTAGAACATATTGGAACAAACTCCATGATTGCGGATCCGCTCACTAAAGAATTACCACCCAAAATGTTTCATGAGCATGTTGCTCACATTGGTGTTATTTTGTTTAAGGATATAAAGAATTAGTGGGCGTTTGTAATATGATTTTCTACAAAGTAGACACAAAATTACAGCTCAGGATGACGTCAACTTTTGTTTCAGGTATTTTCGGAAAGGTTTTAAGTTTTTCCCTATATATATATATATATATATATATATATATATATATATATATATATATATATATATATATATATATATATATATATATATATAGAGAGAGAGAGAGAGAGAGAGAGAGAGAGAGAGAGAGAGAGAGAGATCAGGTGAGTCCACTTATATATGTTGAGTCCGTGAGTCCCCATCTTAGCCTTTGATTCAAGGTTAAATTAATGGACAAGATTTGATCTCATAATTAAGGAAATAACTAACAAATCTTGTAAATATATCATTTCTCTCTCTCCTCCTTAATTATCACAATGCAAATCTTTTCTCTCTCTTATCAATCCTTTTAAATGTCTTTTTCTCTCACACAACAAGTTTTTTCAAAATTAATTTTTTTCATTTTCACCCAAAACTCATCATTTTCCAACTGCCATTGTACGTATGTTACTATGTTACTGTCATAATCCATAAACTATGTTACTTTAACTCATATAACATGTTACTTTAATTCATGAACTGTGTTACTTTAACTCATAAAATTTGTTACGTTGTTTAATATATTATCTTGCAAAAATTATTATTCTAATTCATACAATGTGTTACTCTAATTCATGAACTGTGTTACTTTAACTCATAAAATCAGTTACGTTGCAAAGTAGTCTCTTGCAAAAACAGGAGTTCCAATTAACAAAAAGAACAATGTTTGTTTTTATTAAGATACTCCAAAACAAAAAGTGGTACAAGATTCCAACTAAATCAACTCCATTACAATTCCAATGTTTCACACTTGTTACTCATAATGTCTTACTTATAATTCTGCTTCTTCTTCATCCTTCTCGTTCTCTCCGTCTTCTTCTTTTTCATCTTTTTCATCATCATCTCAGAAGCTTTGATTTAATCTCACCACCGCACAATGGAGGAAACTCTCACCCACATCCCTACATTATTATATTCATGTGGATTAAAGTAACAGATAACAAGTGTTAAAGTAACAGATGAAGTGCATTGAAGTAACATTGAATTAAATTAACATAGTATGCTTATACACCAGGTATAAAGTAACAGATGTCAGACATTAAAGTAACAGATAGTATGAATTAAAGTAACAGATAATGTTCATTAAAATAACACCAGATATAAGTTAGTGCAAATAATTCATATAATGATAAAAATTGAGAGTATGACGCAGTATCTTACTCTTTGATATTGTTTTCTATTTTGAAGTCATCACGTCCCATAATTATAGGAAGTAGTATTTTTTTTTCTTTTTTTATATGACGTTACTCTTTGATATTGTTTCCTATTTTGGTGGCAATCACGTCCCATTATTATAGGAAACAATATCTTTTTTCTATTATTTTTTTAATATGGCAGTTTCCTAAATTCTTAGAACACTACAATGCACTACAATAACAGATGAAAAACACTAAAGTAACAACTGGAGTGTATTAAAGTAACACGACATATAAAGTAATAGATGGTAGACATTAAAGTAACAGATGCTCTACACTAAAGTAACGCAGTATATGAACTAAAGTAACGCAATATATTGTAAATGTAAAAACTAGTAATTGAATAGCATCTTAACGACTTCCATGACGATTCCAGTATAAATTACAAAACATATATACTCACCGTTTGTGTGTTCTACGATTTGCATATGAATCTATGATGAATAACACGACCATGAAAACAATATCAACATGAAAATTGACGCAAAACATGAATGACACGACCATGAAAGCAATATCAACATGAAAATTGACGCAAAACATGAACACAAATTGACACAAATTAATCAAGATAATGAATAAAAATTGACGCAAAACATGAAAGCAATATCGAAACTCACCATTGTTATACTCGATGAATTGCTTATCAACGGTTAATGAAGATGTCGCGATCATTGAATTCATAGTAACGGAATTTCGAGCACAGATTTGATTGAATGAATGAATGAACGTGATGATCGATGGGAGCGTTTTTTTTAAGGTTTTGATGAACCTGTAACGTGAATGAATGAATGAGGAATGATTGTGATTATGGGAGTTATTGTTTCCTAAAATCGTGGGAGTTATTTAGTATCATCTTTAATGGCTCCCACTATTATAGGAAACATATCTTTTTTAATATCATCTTTAATGGCTTCCACTATTATAGGAAACAATATCTTTTTTTATTATTATTTAGCAATGGCGGTTTCAATTATCCCCATGACTCACTAACGCGTTACAATAACAGACTTTAAGAACTAAAGTAACATCTTCGATAAATTAAAGTAACATATCATAAAAGTAATAAAAGTTTGTCATTAAAATAACGGACATTCTACACTACAGTAACACAGTATCTGAACTAAAATAACCCAATACCTTTTCTGTGCGCAGACATCATGTGATTAATATGCAGCATTACTATAGTTCAACGTAGAAAAGTAGAAACTAAAAATTTAGTATCATCTTAATGACTCCCATATCGTTTCAAGTATAAACTACAATATATACTCACAGTTTGTTTTTTCCACGATTTGCATATCAGCCATTAAATGAAAAGTAGAAGCCGGATTGAATGAAAAGCAGCGCGATGAAGACGATTATTGACTGAATGTGTTATTGATTGTGTCGTATTGAAATAAATGGCAGCGGCGCGTTGAAGATGATGAATGACTGAATGTGATTTTGAAGAATGAATGATTGAATGAGCGAGAGAACGATGAAGAAGAAGGTGGCGGAAACGGAATTGATGAAAGAGAGAATGAATGAGAATGTTACTTTACTGAAATATTCACCTTCCTATTTTGGTGGATGCAATATCTTTTTTTTTTATTATTAAAACAGTGATTTTATCTCGTCCCTTGATCCATCTCCCATCCAACGGATGGGATGAGGACTCAAGGACTCAACACATATATAGGGACTCATTAGAACCCATCTATATATATATATATATATATATAGTATGATCTCGCTAAAAATTAAAGTTAGACCAAGTTGGAATAGGACACACATTTCATGAAATTTCCATGCTACACATCCGTATTGATCTATGTCATTTGATTTTGTTTAATGTATGTAATCATTGAGGATTTAGTCATTATTTATGACAAAAGTCGCTTTGGTTCTACGTTGACAAGGTCAATGGACGAGATTGTTAAGAGATATCATTTGAAAAGATGACAAATTTTTGGAGCTCATAAGGTTTTACATATCATATGTGATGCACATGTGACCAAAGTGGGAGATTGTTAAATACAAATAACTATTATGTGGGTCTACATGTATGGTCATATGATTGTATTTAGTCATCTTATTAGTAGCCTACTTAAGTGATCAACTATTGTATATAAGGCTTATGATATCTAAATTATAATATGGGTTAATATGGGTAGAAGACCTTATATTATTCTACCTTATTATTTGATGGGCCTAATAGGGTAGAACTTCTATAAATAGGAGGTTGGTCCCCAATTCATTACTTTCACCACCTCACTAAGAAAACTCATCAACTAAGGAGTTTGTTACTTTAGATATCTAATTTTCAAAATAACTATGGTAATTTAATAACTACGGAGTATAAAGACTAACAATATCTTATTTTCAAAATTTTACTGTAGATTTTAGATAGAGAGGGCGTTTGGTAAACGGCGGATCTGCCAAAAAACAACATAATGAAAGAAAATAGCATGGTTGACCATGAAATATGTCAATGATGGTGTTTGGTATTGGGGTCCAATATGTTGTTTTCCAATATGCTGCTAGAGCAACATATTGAGTTAGCGGATTGAAATATTTTTTATTTTTTTTTACCTTTTTACCCATTTCCAAATCAAAACTTACTTTCATTATTTTCAACTATTTCATGAATTTATTCTTCTAAGATCAGTCTTCATCTTTCCTTTAATTTATTTTATGCATGAATTTGATATGCAATGAGTTCTTAACTTGCACTAATTAATTCATGGTTATTTCAATTAAATCAATTTTCAGTCTTGTATACAATTTCATGGAACATTACTTTCAATTTAATGTTATCTATGTTTGATGAATGGAATTGCTTTGTCTCCGGTTGATTCTTAAAAAATTCTAGAAATATAACTCTTTGTGATAATATTTGTTCAACTTTAATAGCTAAGGTAAAAAATATTCTGCTAATTAAATCTGCTGGTCAAAATTATCAATTGATTCAACTAGTCAAATCTGCTTTCTAAATCTGTTTCTGCTAATATCAATCCGTTGTTTACCACAGGACCAGATTCTCAACCCAACCAACCCATTTAGGACCTATTTACAAAATACTCAAACCCTAACCTAAACCCAATCCAATTCAAAATTAAATTTTGTGTCATGTTTGGGTTCATTTCAACTCAATTACTAAAATGGGTCACATTGTCCCAATCCTGACCAACTAATTTTTGGTCAACCCATTAACTTTGGGTCAGATTCGTGTCGTACTTACGTGTTGGATCTGTGTCATCCTAACATGCTAACTTTGAATCAGATTTGTGCCGTATTTACCGTGTTGTGTCATTGATTGCCACCTATAAAGATTGTTTTCGAAAGTAGCCGGCTAGACTCCACGTTTGTATATTACTTGTATAGGATTAAAAAAACACAAATTATAGTGTTCAACCGTTTTACCGTGCAATAGAATTAAAAATTAGCAATTAACCGTAAAAAAATGATCCCTTCATGTTAGTGAACACGGTTTATCTAAAAGTAATCACTCGCCTAAAATGATCACTTTCACCGTAAATTACAAATTTTTATCCATGTCGCACGACAAACGATTTACCTAAAAAAAGTATGGGTGAGCATATTAAAATGAACTTTCTAATCACCTTGGTCAACTCTAGGATTAAAAAATTATGGGTTGACTAGGGGTGTAAATGAGCCGAGACGGCTTGCGAGCAGCTCGAGATCGGCTCGATCAAAGCTCGGTCAAAGCTCGACTCGTATGAGCTCGGCTCGGGCTCGAGTTCGGCTCGGATCATTTATGAGTCGAGCCGAGCAAGACCTAAATCAAATATACCTTAAAAAAGAAAGTAAGTCGTATATTGTTCAAGAAAAATAAACTAAATTGTAATTTACTCATATTACCTTAAATATTTGCCCGTATATTGTTAGTTGTTACCATAATTTACTCATATTACTAAACCAAATTAATCCTAAAGGCCTAAATATTTGCCCATATATTGTTGGTTGTTTCATTAGTCAAAATCTCAAATAAATTGAGCACTTAAGCTCCAGCCCAACCCATCATGCGAGTCGAGCTCAACTCGAGCCCGCGAGTCGAGCTCAACTCGAGCCCGGAGTCGAGCCTTTTCCCGAGCTACGAGTCGAGTTAATGAGCTCGAGCTCGAGCCTTTGTTTTTGAAGCTCGACGAGCTTGAGCTCGAGCCGAGACTCCCCGTTTTGTTTTCGAGCTCGAGCCGAGCAGCCCCAGGCTCGCGCTCAACTCAGCTCGTTTACACCCCTAGGGTTGACCTTGTGTTGATAGTTAGAGAGTAGTTGGTTACATACAACTGAGTGATAGACTAATAGCGGCCCAAGGCTTCAGAGTTCAGACGCCTACCAACCATGGTTTTAAATCTCGTTATCGGTCGCGATTTCGGTTTCGGTCGCGGTTTCTTGGAATCGCCTTAAACTCGCTTGTCGCGGAGTAGTATCGGATATATCGGTCAACTTTTATTTAAGAAGGTTTTATTGCAATGTTTTTTGTTTTTATAGATATTTACATTAAACTATGTTCAAATATATCTACCACAACTTTTTTATTTACTATATATAATATCTCGATAATTTCTCGGTCATTTTATCGATCATATCGACCAATTTTGATTTAAGTGGATGAATTAACCATATTTTGAGTATATTAGTGTAAAAATAAAAGTTGATTTCAAATACGCCTTGGCCCACTCTCACCTTTCCCCATGCAAACAAATTAATTATTTCCCATATCCCACTCTCTCCCTTCCCTCATTAAAATAATTATTCATCTTTCCCCATAAATCTACCGCCTTCTACCATATTCTTCTAACAGCTTCATCTTCCTCCCCCTGCAACTTCATCTTCCTCCCCCTGCAATCTCCATCTTCATCAAACATATTCATTTTTTAAAAAACTCCATTATCAAACCAACGGAGCTTCCAAACCAGCCCATCAAATCATCACAGATCTCGGTCAAATCGCGTCAAATCGGACCGACATGAGCGATACCCGATTCAACTCGGGAATCTCGGCCGAGTTATGGACCTTTTATTTCACCCCGATACAACTCGCTGTTTCGCGTATCGGCAGGCGCCGATACCGAGATATCTCGGCCGAGACGAGACAACTCGGCCGAGATTCAATACCCTGCTACCAACTGCTTTACAAACTTAGATTGTGAATCCTTGACTATTCTCTTCTTCAATGCCAGTCGTCTCCCAATTTCCTCCGTTTCTGATTTCAGAGACGCGTCGATGAGCTGAATACGATGGATGATTTCCTCGGGAGTTTTCTCATAAATTGAAGGACGGAAAATTCTTGGCCCCTCCATTATCTTCTTTTCTTCACATGATCGCAATTTCCGCTTCTTCTGCTTATCCCGAGTAATAGACATCCTTTTGAAAAGCATGAGGTTCTTCCATAAAGATGGTTTTCTTTCCGTTTCAGCGCATGTGGCGTTTCCTACCTCGGTTTTCACATCAGTATCAGCAAATAAGGAAAGGCTCTCCAGTTGTTTGACAATCTCATTAGCTGTAGGGCGGCTTAAGAGATAATCCACTCCCAGACAGTCCATAGCGAGAGCAAACAGTTTGTGCTCATCGTCGCTATTGAAGAATGGATGACTTGAGAAACTCTCGTGAACAGAGGACTTTGATTTAAATGCTTCTTCGACATGTTTATAAAGGAAACATCTAACCACTAGGTACATGTCCCGTTTGCATATGAGTGACAGTAGCAGAACACCAAAAGCAAAGATATCAGACTGTGGAACCACGGAACCTGGCAAATTTTAATGTAGCAAAATTACAAGGAAGAAAAGTTCCACCCAATTTCACACGACACCTTCTACATCGGCGTTTGAACTTCGAAGTACAACAATTACTTTTTTTCAGGCAACGCCAGATAACAAGAGAGACCCCTACTATATTTGCTTGCTAGCAAGTTCCACAACAACGACAACAACATCAGAGCTTTAGTCCCAAAAAGATTTGGGGTGAAACATGAATCATTAAATGAAATTGTCAAGTCGTCTCCTTAAAATAGAATTTTAAAAAAAATCCAAATTGCAATATAAATATATAATACAGTCATACACATACTCTTTCCTTTCATTTGGGCTTTGCTACATTTTTCAAAATACGGAAGCGGATTTTGGAAGATGCTGTAAAGCATTGGCAATAAATTTCAACTTGAACTCGCCTATATTCAACAAAAAAAATTAAACCTACTATAATAGTCATCGTTCTTTAAAACTCAGTTATTTATGAAATTTCCATAATAATAATATTATTATTACCATTATTTATAATAATGATATAGAAACAACACATACCTACTGTCTGTATAAGATATGGGTCAGTGTAGTCTATTGAGCCAATTTGTCGCTGATTCCAAGCAGATATCTATCCAGACAGAACTTGGCCATGGAGCATTGAAAAATCATATAGAACTAGTCGCCATACCCGTGCACCGCACGGGAATATATTGTTTTATGTCCTTTGTGAATCGCAATTTTGTTTTTTTGCTTCATTGTCCAATATTTATTTTATTATTAATTTATGCATTTTTTGTTTTGATTTCATGTCTTTGTAATTTTAGTTACTTCCACAGACATTCCTAAATTCTGAATAAGAAGAAGGTTAGAAAGATTGAACGATTCAAGTTACAGAAATATATATGATATGTATGTTAAATGGATGGTGGGAAAAAAAGGGGAGTAAAAGTGTCGAAACATACATCAAACATGTCACCGCAAGTGATTATTGGCGAAAATGAGATATAACGCTATAAGATATAATGCATAACTAATAATACATTTTTTAACTTTTATTGCAGAACATAATCCTCTTGAATTATGACTTTGATCTTTCTTAGTTTTTCCTCGCGTCTTTAGTTGAGATTTTCAAATCTAATATTGGCCTCTTTTCTTCTATGGTTTCTATTGTTACAGATACTTCTTTTACTGCCCCTTCAGGCTTATAACACATTGGGTGTGTTAGTTTTGTTCTTAAAATATAAGCAATGTATTATGAAGTGCTCGTAGTTGATGTACATAATAATTGTTCGCTTACTTCTTGTCTAGCCTTCTCTTCTCCTTTTTAATTGGTGTGTTTACCGCGAAACTCTAATTCTATTTGGGTGGTACACTGAGGTTCATATTGAGGTTTGGTGTAGGTCTAATCGGGTCGCTTTGGTTGTACACTTGGGTGACATATTGAGGTTCATGCTCTATAATAACTTTTATCCATTGTTGTAGTTGATAATACAATTATGAACTATGGAAGAGGAAGATGAATGGAAGAGGATGATGAAGCAAGGTGGAGTTGATAAGTTTTTTCCTCTTTTCTCTCTTCTTTCTTAATTGATTGAGTTTTTTTAATTAAAAATTTTGTTAATTGATTGTCTTTGTTTTTTAACAGACTCCCTCGTTTCTTAATTTTATTTGTCGGTTGGTTTAGTTGTTTGGCCTAAACAGAGCAGAACACATGACTTTATTACTCCCTCCTTTCACTATCTTTTGTCCCGTTTCATTAAAATACTCTTACAAATAATGATGAAATGGAGCAAAAGATTATGAACAAAGGGAGTATAAGATAGTATTAGGGCAATAACAATGATAACATATAAAGAGTTTCGTGTCATTGAGTTAGAGAATAAAGTTCCTTATATGAAATCGGTTTCTAAAGTATGGAATCGATTTCATACATGTAAATTGAGAGAAAAAAAGAGATTCACAATAAATATATGAAACTTTTACCATTGATCGGTGAAATAGAAAGTTTCAAACATGGCTAGATGTACCTTCATGACAATGAAAATATGGTGTATGGAACTACAACTATTGCTGCTATTGCCCTTAGATAAATGATGGATGATGATGGTTTGTTTCAATTTTAATAAATTAATAAATAGATAAGATTGTGCTCTAACATCCCCCCTCTCTCTACATTTTTCTTTTCTCCTATTTTATATTTTTTGCTTTCTCAACTTTTGTACGTGATTTTTTTTGTACGTGAAATTATACAAATAGTGAGATATCGTATTTTATTGTTCGATCTTGTGCTAGTTTCTACTTTGTTTTCTCTCGTCTACATTGTTGAGTTTGTTGCTCTTGCCCTTTTTTTGGAAAAATGTGAGGTATTATTATATCATAGACAAAAGTTGACATATACATGGGATAACAATTTTAGCGCTTTAATACATAGTACCACTATATAGCAAGCTGGAAACAAAGTCCAACACACATAACAATCTATTACTGCTCTTACCCTTTGTTGTGCTTGTTTCTAATTTTGATGTTTCACATTTGTTGTTGTCTGTGTTAGTGTTCTTCTATTATTTTCCATTATTAGTTGTGTATTAGATTATGATTGATGTAGAGATGCCTCTAAATCTATGATCGACGTGTTGATATGATACTACATCAACTCATCGATTAACTTATTATTACAATAACAATACTATGTCAATTATGTTAGAATGGGGTTGTATCGATTGACTCCTACTAATAATGAGTAGCATTAAGATGAGTCTAATGCAAGCATGAACCCAATGAAGCAAGAAAAAATTGATAGCCACGCACATACCGAGTTAGTCTGGGCGGTGGAAAAAATTGGGGTCGTCTGCATCCAACGACAACAGTAAGACGATGTTTGGCGGCGGGAATCAGCTCGATTTCGTTGTACACTTGGATGGTGTAATGGGAAAGGCAAGCACCCATTGTTATAGGTGGTGGATTATAAGGGAGGAAGATGAAGAGGATGGGAGGTGATTGAAATTTATTGGTTTACTTTGGATTCTACATAATCAATGAGGAAAAAGTTGATGGGTTCTTCACTTTGGATTCTCCCTAATCAATGAGGAAGAAGTTGAAGGGTTCTAATGAGGAAGAAGTTGATGGGTTCTTCACTTTGGATTCTACATAATCAATGAGGAAGAAGTTGAAGGGTTCTAACTAATAATAACCGACTTTGGCATTGATTATGTATTCAACTCTCACCTTTTCAATTTCTACCCAATCACATCATGTCAAGTGTGTTATCTTAGAATTGATTATTGGTTGTATAGAGCATGTAGAATGCTTTGTTTTCTATTTAATATAATATATAGATATAAATTAGTATATTAACGTGTGTCCAGTAGAAACATGTTAGAAAAGTCGTTAGCGTATATAGCCATCTGATGTTTCAATTAAGCTCCAAACTTGCAGTTACAAATGCTTAACTATCTTTAGTCAAAATCAAGAGATTCATCATTCATACTGTCATACTGGTGAGGTGAGAAGTGAGATACAGTAGATACTACTGAAGTAAGCCAAATTCCAACTTTAAGCGAGTAATTGAAATTGAATGAATATAACTCAACCCAACTAAAGATTTGTTAATAATTAGCAAGACAATCTGGCTTAACTAATTGCCTAACCTTGTGTATCAGGAAGAATAATCTTAATTGAGCCAATGTAATAATGGTACGGTTCCTTCAATTACTCTATTTTTTTTTGTTAGGGGGTAAGTATTTGGTAGTCCCACTTGAGAAAAATTCCACGTGCAAAGGTTTGTAACTTAACAGGAGGAGCCTACCTATGTCCGTTCGACTTTGTATAGTTGTACTAAACCACGGGGTTATAAACCATCGAGACGAATGGAGAAGTACTATTTAGTGTTAAGACGGAATGCCGAGAAATCATATGTGACAAACTTGAGCATGTAAATTTACATATATTCAAAGAGATGAACGATAAAAGTTGATAAAGAAAAGTTTATTACCTTCATAATTTATGACCCTTACAGATGTGACAACTACGACCATGTTGTGTCCATTTTGTCGGCTAATTTCCTCTATAATGTAGTCGGACGCGTCACCCCATAAAGTCACGTTCACTACTACACCCGAGTATCGTCGATGTGGAAGACGTATCAAATAGAACGTAGGTGAGTGGAGGTTGTTTTGGATTATTGTCTCAACGACTACACATCTTCGGATCATGCGATTTAATTTCTCAACGGTAATAGGGTGGGAATTGATCATGCTCGTTGCAGGAAACACTTGGATGGTGTAATGGGAAGGGAAGCATCCATTGATATAGGTGGTGAATTATACTCCCTCCGTCTCAATGAATTGTTTGCCTATTCCATATTGGGGCGTCTCAATGAATTGTTTGTCTTTCTATTTTAGGAATGTTTTTTATATGTTATTTGATCCTTGGCTCCACATGTCACATCCTAATTGGATCTCTTTCCCTTAGTGTCAAAACCAAAGGCAAATAATTCATTGGAACGGAGGGAGTAAGTGTTAAGCTTTCAACCATAACTTCTTCCTTCTTTTTATCTTCCACTTCATACTTTTCATCTTCTTCATAACTCCCTCTTTTTCATCTTCCACTTAATAACTCCTACCTTTTCATCTTCCACTTCATAACTTCCTCCATAACTCCTTCCTCATTTTCATCTGCCACTTCCTACCTTTTCATCTTCCATCCAATAGTATCGCGACACGTGGCTTGCTTTAGCTTCATACATTTTCATCTTCCATCCAATAGTATCGCGACACGTGGCTTGCTTTAGCTTTGAAATTTGAGGAAATGGAGTATAGAGAATGCTTTGTTTTTCTTTTAATATAATATATAGATTGGATTCTTTTCCTAGGATTAGCAAAAGAAAAACACAATAACCTCCAATGAAAAAAGAAAAAGAAAAAAAAGGTCCCACAAATCCGATTGCTTTCGTAAACAATATGCAAAAGGGAATCAATGCTGCCTATAACGAATAGGCACAATACACGTAGAGAACAAACCTGATCAATCATTATATGAGCTCCAGATAAGTTAGATAGGACATAGTGTTGTTCCTTCCCATGCAATAGAGCAATAGTGCGTGCCAAATCCAGCGCAACAACTATTCTATCTTTCCACTCCAACCATTCTACATAGAAAAATAGAGTAGGCAATGACTAAAGAGTCCATCTGAGATTGTGAGTACGAAACAATACCAAAAGTTACATAGAATACTTTATGAACCTGCTTTTGCATACCAGAAAATCTCATGGGACATTAAATACAACAATGACAGCATCACCAAGTACCTCAAGGGATCCCCACTAATTGCGAGGTAGCCTTACCCATGTAGCCACATGTTAGTAACACAGAGGTTGTTTCCAAATAACCCCACAACATGGGAAATTAAATGCCAAAATAATTATAAATTCTTTTAGTGTAAGCTACTCTCACATAAAAGAAAAGAAAGGGAGAAGAAATAAAGGAAAAGGGCTGGGGGAAAAGGGCTAACCAGCCATTCAAGATACAGCGGAGCATCTTTTCCTCACATAAAACTAGGGTTACCGAATACGCGATTCGCTCGATTCGAATTCATAATACGAATTCGCGATTCGCTAAAAATAGAGTATAATTCGGTATAATTGTAACCAAACATCATAATTCGCTCTAATACGGATTCGAAATTCGATCGAATCAATACGCGATTCGTAGGGTGATAGACAGAATTAGGTAACCCTGATAAAACGACATCTAGGAAATAAATAACAATCTCAGGACAATCAAATTGTGATGCAGAATGATATGTAGAGCTTTTTTCACGGTCTTTGTAGTGATTACTTTCTACAATCGTGCTCTGTGTTCAGAAAATTGAGCTTTAAAAGAGATTATTGCTTTACAGAAAACTGAACTTGTAACAGTGAAGATTGCTCTCACCATCATCAAAGAGGCTTTCCAACGTATAGAAGGGCTTAACACTGTAAACAGCTCCCACTGTCTTTTCCTCAAAACAATAACCCAGCAACTTCACTACATTAGGGTTGTCAAGCATCCATTGCTGAGTTAGCAGGAAGACCTCATCCTGTAAATTAAAGAAAGTAAGCACGTTTAAAGGTACAAAAAGAAATGAAAAAATGAACAAAAAATCACATCCACCACAAGTCCAGAGCACATACTCTTAGCCTACATATATTATCCTTAAGATAGCTCACTTTACTCCTTCGGCCAAATGTACTAAATTTTAATTGTCCCCACACCTTGACTATGATGTCTTGATCACCCATTTCTTTCCAGCCATGCTGAATCCTTCCCCTATATGCCTCTCCAAACTGGGTTATTGCAAACAAATTTTCATCCGAAAAATTGTTTGTCAATTCACATAGGTCACTATATGTGAAATATATCATCGTCTGCGCACCAACCACCACTTTGCTAATAGACTTTCGGACTGGGAGTGAAAAGAACAGCAAATTTTCGAAGGTTTTCACCACTTCACTTATAGTAGGACACTTTTCATCATCTTCAAGACACTGACGCACCAAACTACATACTGAGGAATAATCACATGCATAATAAAAGTAGTGACTCTCCAACGGATCACAAATCAAGTTCGGCAAAGTACATGGGCTTGGAACACCAGGATAAGGCAGTTTTCTCTTAGGATCCTTGAGATCATAGGCCTTGGGTTTGACACTTGTGAGTCGCATTGGAAGAACACCAAGTGCAAATATACCATTTGGTTTCATCTCTCCAGCATTCACCTCTGCAATTTGTCATTTTGACCAGCCTTAGTTATTTGTAAAGAGTAGCAGAAAGCAAGCCACAAAACTATGATAAAAAGCGCATAAAGATACACCCAGAGGATCCAAGCTTAAAACCTGATATAATGATAGTACATCAGAATAGCTATTGATGCACATGTCAGCACAAATGCTCCAACACAGGAAGTACAATATACAGATAAGCGAGCACAAAACTATAAACTACTTGAAATATTATTTCTTGAGGGATCTACAAGGTTGGTTCCAGAATATTTACTAAAAGAAGAAAAGCTCCTCAGTAAAGCGGAAGTGAGACAATAAGAACATAACTAAAGGTAGCTTCTTGGAAGGGAATAGTGCAAAGCAAAGTACCTAAGTGGCTCAGACATTTTTTTGATAGGATAATATATACCAGCCAAATCTTTCAAGCATGTCTATCAGTGTAAATCTCTACTTCTTAGTTTAAAAAAGGTGCTTGAGGTGCACCTAGGCGCACGAGATCCAAAAGGGGCCAGCCAAGTCGCCTGGGGCATATGGTATCCAAAAGGCGCACCTACGGCCGAAAGGCACAACTAGTGAGGCATACAAAAATCGCATTACTAAGCATGCCTGTACTTTCTTTTAATTTATCCTTTTTCTCCCCCCTCTTATTCTCAATTTTCACTTATAACATGTTAGTCTTAAAACAAAACAAAATTTTAACCTAAAATATATATATTCTTTTTAAAAAATTAGTGTGCCTTGTGTCCATAAGCTGTGCACCTTCACCTTGTGCCTCGTCGCCATGAGACACTTCTAACACTTGCAACAGATTTGTGAGCTGAGTAGCTAATCATTCTAACAATGTTAAAGACACTGCTAATAATAGAACTTCTATTAGAAACGAATACTCCCGCCATATCATAGTGCTCCTCCCCATATTACAGTAAAATTACCTGTACATCCCAGAAATAAACCAAAGTAAATCCAAATGAATGAAGGAAATACCATTGAATAGAGAGCCATTTTGCACTATTCCACAAATTAAACATGTTGAACTCTAAGAAGCCAAGGAGATTATACATGAAACCAATTCAGTATTCAGAAACCTGTAAACTGCTTCCTTTGAACATATTACTGCAAATAAGAACTTCCGCAATTTCATGTGTATTTAAAAATCATAGGACTAAGTATGCATTGATGCCATGACTAGTATTGTAAATTTGTAATCGAAAAAATAAACCACGTGAGCTGAAGTAAAGCTCTCATTACCACTAACTGATTCTCCAAAACATCATGTCCACATATCCATCCAAACTCATATGCAGATTCTTTCGTACTATTGAAGTGAAAAAAGGTGTATTTTATCTTGCTAAATGCCATATAGAAGACTAACCTTCACCGCAAACGCATGGATCAGTCCCTACGAACGAATCTTCAATGACTTCATCGAGCAATCCAGCTCGATCCATCAGCACTCGAACATCACACAATACTGGGTTGTTTTCCTACAAGTCAGCAATATATACTTGGGAGTTATAACTATTAGTAGAAGAAAATTTCATTCAAAATTTCCCAGATGAAAATCAAGTAGAAGTCCACTGTTTTTTGCCTTTTTTACAGCTAGTGTCAAGTGCTCAGTTCTGGTGGTGCTTAGATTATCCTACTCTTGATAATAAGATTGATCATGATTAGGGATGAGTAAAACCGGGGATATCCGATACAGTTTTATTACATATCCAGTTTTTAAAACCTCTTTTTTATTATGCTTATCTAATAAGGATTTTTTGCATATACGGGTTTTGTATATGCATATACGGTATCCGGTTTTATTCACTTTTGTTTTCAATTCAGTTTTCAACCATTTTTCATTTTCTAAAAGAATTGAACAAATACAGCAAGTTGTGAATTTTCACTTTTATATTAAGGTCATCGAAGTAAGAGAACGTGAGGGAAGTAGCCGCGGTACAAGACGGGGAGGTCGAGGTAGCCCACTTAAGAGGTGGTGATATAGAAACTACGGCGGTCGAGCATGGCACAATGTAAATCGTTGGAATGTTATTGCTTATGATCTAGGGTAAATCTTTAGTGTTACTTGCCACAATATTAGTAATTTCTTAGAGTAAAACGTAGCAACATGAAAGTCCCCTTAAACAAACATGTAACCCACTGGGAAAAAACTACTTGGTTTGATCTTAAAGTCATCCATCACAAGTGTTCAATTATTCATTCATTGTCCAAAAGCAAATATTTAGCTGCCAAGCAGCCTTTATGATTTCAAATAAAAAAAAGGATTAGAAAGTGATCGGCCTAATAGAATTGAACTAGTTTTTTATGTATCCGTTAGGTTATGGGAGCCAAAAAAGTGATCACTTAGGGTGTGTTTGGATAGAAAGATTTGGAGGGAAAGGGAGGGGAGGGATTTGGAAGGAAGCAAGTTCCTTTGTTTGGTTAGCAAAATGGGGGTGGAAGGATTGGAGGGTCTTCAAAAGCAAAAAAATTCCCCATCGACATAATCAAGATTTGGAGGGAAAATCCACCACCTCCATCCTCCCCCTCGTTCCTTCTTTCCCTTTCCCTTCCCTCCTTTCCCCTCCCCTCTCCTTCCCTCTCATTTTGTTATCCAAATACACCCTTAAACTGAAGCGGAAACAAGCTACTAAAAGGTACCCAAAGGCTCAATAAGAAGTGTTGGGCTGAAGCCTCTCTAGAGCTAGGCAAGCTACCAGTTACACTAGATCAGCAATAATTTTTCAAGCTAACAAGAGTAAATGTGCTTAATAAATCACATGAATTAGCACCATGTACGACGTTACATAGACAGGGCGGGTGAGAAAATACCTGGTTAAGCACAATATAGGTAGGAAGAGTGACACGGATCGAGCGACTAGTCCTCTTTACATTAATGAAACGAAAAATATGTACAATTCCAAGGGCTGCAATCAGTCTATCACCCCATTCAAACTCATCTGCAAAGTGCAACACTGTGAGTAGTAAGCTAATCACGGAGTTAACTCCATCGTGTAAGCTGTATCTCTTATAACTGTGGAGCAACATCTCCTAAGTTCATCAAGTTTGCAAGCATTGAACAGTTTTTCCATTTTGCTTAACTGCTTGCACCATGTTCAACAGTTGCCAGATTACTCAAAAGTCAAAACTAAGAGACTTGAATTACTCCGTATAAAAAAAAAGACGAAAACGAGGAACGTCTGAGAATAATAGCAATAGCCCCAACCTTTATGAAAGAAATTTTGTAGAGTATCGACAGATTGCAGCTTGAAAACTGTAGCAACTTGCTCACCCTCACAACAATACCCCATTACCTTGGCGATGTTGGGACAATTGATCAACTTTGGATGACTAAATATGCTCATCTCCTCCTGCCATTTTATAATATCAACATTTGTAGTTTTGTACTATCATACAATCTTCAACATAAGTGCTTTCAATTAGGGTTCCAATGTCCGAACAATTAACAGACGAATTCAATCAATGAAAAGTGGAAGACGAACTTTAAATCGTGAATGTTTATCAGAAGAATTCCAAAGTTTAATAGTAACTTGTTGCGTCTCCGCGGCTTCAGATTGTGGCGCAATCGCTGCTCGATATAGATCAAAATCCTGAGTTTTAACGAGATTATTATCGTCGCTAAATTCGTGAGTCATAGACCTCAATTCGTTCAAGGAAAACCTAATTGGCGCCCCCTTCATCTCCCCCTCCCCCTCCCCCTCCCCCATGCTTTGCAAGATTTGATGCTCGACGGTACTGAATGCGAGTTGTACTTTGTAGAGACACAGATACCATACCGATTCTTCCGTACAACACTACCGTATATTTTTACTTTTTGCTGGAGCCATGGGTCGTACCGTCCGAATAGTCTGACTCGTCCCACTCATTATTTAGCGGGTTTGGACAATAAAGTTTGGCCTGAATTACTAAATGGGCTGGACAAGCTCGGTCCGATCTGCTAAATGGACCGTGCATGGACACTAATATTTTTAAACGGGTCAACCCGTCCGACCCGTTAAAAATTCAATATATGTACTACAGCTTACGGAGTAGATATATATATATATATATATAGAGAGAGAGAGAGAGAGAGTGAGGATCCTGTGAGTCTCTCATCTTAAATGAGTCCGTCCCGCGATCTTAGACCATTGGATCTAAGAGATCCAAGGGCTGTCATTCAACCACGTCCCCAACTAATTTGATGGATTAAAAAATATTCATATACGTTTCTCCTCTCCTAGTCTTCTACCACCTTGACTCTCATTCATTATACTATTAGAAAAAAAAAATCTTCCTACAATCTTCACTAATATTCAGAAAAGGCAACTAAAGATCTTCAGCTACGATTTTTTTGCTTCCCTATGTCAAAGAATGAAAACTAATAAATCGACGAAATTTAATTTGCACCATATTTTTTTACAAGTTTTTGGTGTGATTGATATTGCTACATAATTTTAAATTATTATTTTTAAGTTGTTGATTTTCGATTAATTAGTCTTCGTCGCTATTTATTTTGTTGTTCTTCCTGTTTGTATATCCATCCATTGTTGTTTGTCGAAATCTTGCAATTGTTCTTTCATAGTTTACCACTTAAACAAAATTGTTAATTGACAATTGTCGTCATGGTGAAGTATGTACTTTGTCTTTGATTTTACTAGTACAATGAACTAGATAATGTTTCGAATGGTTTTTGTAAAGTAACAATGTTACAGTAACTCTGTTATGGTAAACTGTAACAGTGTTGAAGTGTTACAGTAACAATATTATAATAACTTACTGTAAATTACGGTAAACTGTAACAGTGTTGAAGTGTTACAGTAACAATATTATTATAACTTACTGTAAATTGTAACAGTGTTGAAGTGTTACAGTAACAATATTACTATAACCTGTAACTGTGTTACGGTAACAATTTTAATGTAATAGTATTATGGTAAAAATATTACTGTAACAGTGTTAGGGTAACATACGAACTTCTTACAGTAACAATCAACGAGGTAACGATAAACTCATTAATGTAAGTGACCCATTTAATGAATTCACCACTGATCTCACTTGAAAATTAAATCTTCATATATGCTGCAATTTTGAAATATTAATTAATGGATGACATGAACAATGAGATTTCAGTGGAAATTCGGTTAAATT
This sequence comes from Agrostemma githago, assembly GCA_958450325.1. Lineage (NCBI taxonomy): Eukaryota > Viridiplantae > Streptophyta > Magnoliopsida > Caryophyllales > Caryophyllaceae > Agrostemma > Agrostemma githago. The sequence goes on along the minus strand of OY288254.1, from coordinate 16,299,508 downwards.
AAAGCAATATGTAATTAGAAAGCTAATACGGACGTGTTTATTATTTGAAGAGAGAAAGTGGTCTTTAAGTAGGGTAATGGCTGCTGATAGGGATGAAGGTTTAAATAAAGTGAGTTAGGAGTAATCTCCGTCCTTCATTTGAGTCAGATCCATTGGTGGAGAATTGCGGAACAGACTCACCTAATATAGGGGAGCTCACGAGATGCAATTCATATATATATATATATATATATATATATATATATATATATATATAGAGAGAGAGAGAGAGAGAGAGAGAGAGAGAGAGAGAGAGAGAGAGAGAGAGAGAGAGAGAGAGAGAGAGAGAGAGAGAGAGAGGATCAAATGGGTCCTCCTATATATATTGAGTCCATGAGTCCAATCTTGAACCATTGATCAAGTGGAAGATGAATGGTGGTGATTGCTTGAGGTGAAATAAGAAAATAACTAACAAATCTTGGTAAATATATTATTTCTCTCCCTTTCTTAATTATCCCAATGCAAATCTTCTCTCTCTCATATCAATCTTTTAATTGTCTCTTTCTCTCACACAACAAGTTTCTTCAAAATTAAGTTTTTTTCATCTTCACCAAAAAATCATCATTTTTCTACTGTCATTGTACGTATGTTACTATGTTACTGCCATAATCCATAAACTATGTTACTTTAACTCATACAATGTGTTATTTTAATTCATGAACTGTGTTACTTTAACTCATAAAACTATGTTACTTTAACTCATAAAATCTGTTACGTTGTATAATAGTCTCTTGCAAAAACTGTTACTTTAACTCATATAATGTGTTACTCTAATTCATGAACTGTGTTACTTTAACTCATAAAATCTGTTATGTTGCATAATAGTCTTTTGCAAAAATATGACTTCCAATAAACCAAAAAAATAATGTATGTTTCTATTAAGGATACTCCAAAACAAAAATTATAAAACTTCATTATAATTTCAATGTTTCACACCTGTTACTCTAAGAACTGGATATTGGAAATCAAATTACACTCATAAACTGTGTTACTGTAACTCATTAAGTATGTTACTCTAACGCATAATGTGTGTTATTCTAACTCATTTTACTCCAATAAAGGATGTTACTCTAAGGACTAGATATTGGAAAATCAATCAAACTCATAAATTGTATTACTGTAACTCATTAAGTATATATGTTACTCTAACGCATAATGTGTGTTATTCTAACTCATTTTATTCCAATAAAGGATGTTACTCTAAGGACTAGATATTGGAAAATCAATCAAACTCATAAACTGTATTACTGTAACTTATTCAGTATGTTACTCTAATGAATAATGTATGTTACTCTAACAATATATTGTCCTACTCAGAATCGTGCTTCTTCTTCTTCTTCTTCTTCTTCTTCTTCTTCTTATTCTCCTTCATCGTCAAACGATGACTTACATGACGTTTCCTAATGATTCTTTCTTCTTCTTCTTATCATCTACATCTTTGAAGATCTTCTCTATGCATGGAGTGAAACTGTCACCCACATCCTTGCACCATTCCTCTGCTTTTACGTCTACTACAAAAACAAGAACAATGTCAATAAACGTGGCGACAAACAAACAATTAGAACTTGAAATATGGCGGTATTCTAACCAAAACATTAATAACTAAATCCGATGACTTGTTACTCTAATGCTTCAAACGTGTTACTGTAATACATTAGGTATGAATGAGAGTATGAATGACAGTATAAACATGTATATTGATATGAATAAGAGTATGAATGAGAACGTTATACTTTGATATTGTTTCCTATTTTGATGGCAATCACGTTCCATCATTATATAGGAAGCAATATTTTTTAATATGGCAGTATTCTAAATCCTTTGTTACTCCAATGCATTACAGTAATAGATGACAAGAATTAACGTAACAGATGAAGTGCATTAAAGTAACACGAGATTCAATTAACAGAAGATGTCTATACACAGGGTTAGACATTAAAATAACAGATGGTCTATATTAAAGTAACACATTATGTGCATTACAATAACTCCATATATATGTTTGTGCGAAAAAATCATATAATGATCAGATCTTTAAAAAATCATACTATGAACGTAAATTCTAATAATATGGAGCATCTTAATGACTTCCATGGCAATGAAAGCATAACAATTGATGAAGATTATGAAAAACCTAAATAATAATCAGTGAAGATTATGAAAAAAAACCTAAATAATAAACCTAACAATCTGCAATCTATACTAACGCAAGAGCAATGAATCGTTTATATGAATATATGATGAATGAAATGAATAAAATTGTTGCAAAACATGAAAGTAATAACGAAACTCACCATTGTTGTACTCCACGAATTTGTTTATCAACAGTTGATGATGATCTCGCGATCATTGAATCCATAATAACGTGATGTTGAGCACAGATTTTGAATGAATGAATGGATGAACGTGATGTTGGAAGCATTTTTTTAGGTTTGATGAACGTGGTAATGTGAATGAATGAATGGGTGAATGAATGTGATATTATTGTTTCCTAAAATTGTGAGAGTTATTTTAGGAAGCAGTATCTCCTTTTTTTTTTTAATGCAAATTGTAGAATAAATCATGTCCATCTATCCTCATCTCATCCAATGAATGGGAAGAGGACTTATGGACTCATATATAGAGAAGGACACGTAAGAGTCTCTCTCTCTCTCTCTCTCTATATATATATATATATATATATAAATAGAGTAAGGCTCTTATGAGTCCTTATCTATATATGAGTCCATGAGTCCTCATCTCATCCATTGGATGAGATGAGGATGGATGGACAAGATGCGTTAAATTAAAAAAAAAAAGGAAGATTTACGTTCCTAAAATAACTCACAAGAATTTAGGAAACAATAACTTCCTATCATTCACGTTCATTCACACCCAAAAAAAAAAAAAAAAACTCTGATTCATTCACGCTCATTCATCGATTTTGAACTCGAAATTCTGCTACAATGGATTCAATGACCGCATCATCGTCTTCAACGGTTGATATGCAACTAATCGAGTATAACAATGGTGAGTTTCAGTATTTCATTCACCTTTTTATTCGTTTTTTCTTCATGGATTTCAATAGTCATATGGCTTTCAATTTGCGTTTTCATATCAATGTTTTATCGCGTCGAATTGCGTTTTTTTTACGTCGATCTTCATGTTTATAGTGCTTTCATTGTCATTCCGTATCACAGTTCGTATCAATTTGCGTTGTTTTGATGTCATTGCGTTTTGATATCACAGTTTCGTATCAATGGTATTTTGATATCTCGATCTCTATAGATTACATGTCTTTATGCTTTTTATTAAGATTTTCCCTCATATCCATTGATTCTATTTTTTTGATTTCAGTTAACGCAGATTCGTCGTTGAAGTAACATGCCTTCTGAGTTAAAGTAACACTCAATAAAAACGTATTGTACACGTTAGGGTAACACCACTTATGAATTACAGTAACACATTATTTGCATTGATGTAACGTTGTTTGATGATATGCAGAAACGTCATTGAAGTAACATACCTTCTGAGTTACAGTAACACTTAATTGCAATTACAGTAACACACTGAACGTTTAGAAAAAAGGGTTTGATGATGATGATGTTAAAGTAACATAGTGTAATAGTTAGAGTAACACAACTTATGAATTGATATAACCGTCAATTTTAATGTTGATATTGCTTTCATTGTTATTTCATTCATCATAGTTTCCTATCAATGGTTAGTTGCTCTATCGATCTTTATAGATTCCAGGGTTTTATGTTTCTTATTTAGGTTTTCCATAATATACACTGATACTATTGTTTTGTTTTATATTAACGCAGAAACGTCATTGAAGTAACATACCTTCTGAGTTACAGTAACGTAAGCTTCACTGATATTATTGTTTTGTTTTTTGTTGAAGCAGACACGGCACTGAAGCTTCATTGATACAGACTTCTAAGGGCAAAAGACAAGGCAAATGTGAAAAGATTGTGCGGATTAATTTTCATGTTGAAAAGCTTGTGCGGATTAATTCGGGAGTTCAGGTTGCAGAGACAGTCCGTTTCTGAGGGGAGGGGGGGGGGGGGGGGGGGGGGGGTTGGCAAAACACAGGAACTGGATTTTGTACACATTTTTTTACACATAGCGCTGTGCTACGTTGCAATTAACTATATATATTTATTTAATACATGTGTATTTGGTTAGAGTAACATCTCATGTCTATTGGAGTAACACCATTCGTTAGTTACAGTAACAGACATAATGCATGAAGGTAACTGAGGACAGCAACGTTGTTTAAACAATTCATTACCAAAGTAACTGAGGATAACTTGGATTAGAACCATTCATTACCAAAGTAACAACATTCACTTTTTAAAGAACCATATATAATGCATCATTGATAATAGCATTGTTTAACTATGAGACAAAGAATAACATCATTAATGACTTAGAGTAACATCATTTGTTCATTAAGTAACAGTTATAATGCTTCAATGTAACACAATGATTATGAGACCACATTTGTATATTGGATAAACTTCATTCATTCCCATAGTAACACCGGTCGTTAATTAGAGTGACAGGAACAATTAGTCAGGGTAACAGAGTTTAACAGCGTTGTTCCATTGGTGATAATCAAAATACTAATGTACATAACAAGTTTCGAAAACGATACAAAGCATTATTCGTAATTAGAAAAAGATGACATAATTCGTTAGACACGTTATTTTTTTCGACCCTTTGTTGGCTTGCTCTTGGGACCATCGATGATCTTTTGCCTAGCATCCACATACTTATCTACGTTATCCAACAACCGCGATCGCACCTTGATTTGTCTCCTCCTTTTGCCATCTGAAAAGTACAATAATTATGTACAACTATTGTTACAGTTTAATCTGGTATATAAAATTAAAGTACAACTGATACGAGTGAAAGAAATACCATATGTAAAGCTGATACGCGTTAAAGTAACACAAAGAAAGTGTTAGAGTAACATAGAGTGCAAATTAGAGTAACACGTCTACACAATTAAATGTACCAGATTACTAGCATTCAAAGTAACGCAAAGATGGGATTAAAAGTAACATGTCTTGTACATTACAGTAACACATGGTCGTCTTTAAAATAACATCATACATGTGTAACACTAACTGAACAACCCCTTACAGTAACACCTCAAGTTTATTACAGTAACTGAATATGCGCATTAGAGTAACATTCAATATATGTTAGACTAAGTATGAAGAGTAGAAGCATAGTAGAAGCATAATATGAAGTAGGTGAATTCAATTAAACTCTACAGATTCATACCCAGATACCGCAACAATCTTTAGTGAAACCAATTAATTATAGGGCACAAACGCAACAAAGTAAATCAATCAATAATTAGCGAGAAAATTAATGAAATCAGATACGAATATAAACTAAACCTAGTTCTTTAGTACAACAATCGAGTATTAATTAGCGAGTTACCTTGTATTATGCCGCCTGAAGATTATCTTTGCTGAAGTTAGAGAGTTGCTTCAATGTAGCCTTGCTTGAGTTGAAGACGGGAGGATGCGCGGGTGTGTTTTGAAAAGAAACAGAAGGGAGGAAAAAATTGAATGTGAGGATGTGATGAAGACGAAGGTGAAGGTGAAGGTGAAGGGTTTCAAGACGGGAGGATGCGCTTCAGTTAGGATGTGAATGAAAAAATTGAATGTGAGGAAAAAATTGAATGTGAGGAAGTTGGAGATAATTAAGGGAGGAGAGAGGATTTTATTTTATTTTTACCAAAATATGTTATTTATTGCCTTAATTACTAGAATCAATCACCACCATCCATCCCACTCTAGATCAATGGTTGTAGATAGGACTCATGGACTCAAAAAAAATAAAAGAACTCACTTGATCCTTCCTCTCTCTCTCTCTCTCTCTCTCTCTCTCTCTCTCTCTCTCTCTCTCTCTCTCTCTCTCTCTCTCTCTCTCTCTCTCTCTCTCTCTCTCTCTCTATATATATATATATATATATATATATATATATATATATATATATATATATATATAGAGAGAGAGAGAGAGAGAGAGAGAGAGAGATAGGTTCACATAAGGCCAACAACTCTTATAAGTTCATAAGTTCCAGTGTTAAAGTTACACAAAAAGTGCTTAAAGTTACACGAGATGAATGTTAAAGTTGCACTTTATCACTTGAAGTGATAACAGTGCTGAATGTTATAGTTACATATCAATCTTGAACAAATGCAACTTCAACGTATGTCAACTGTAACTTTAAAATAGACTTAATTGCATGTGGTGAACTTATTTGATCCCTTCTCTCTCTCTCTCTCTCTCTCTCTCTATATATATATATATATATATATATATATATATATATATATATATATATATATATATATTTTAGGTTTTTTTCGAGCGATCTCATTGGTCCGTTTCATCAAACCTCAAATTAGGGAAGTATCATAAATAAATAAAAATCAATTAGAGAATCTTTTAATTATTATAATATATATTTAATTTATTATATTAATGTGATGTTTACAATTTTGAGATAAAACCTTTAGAGTTCATTTTAAAAAAATATTATCGTAAAATAAATTATAAAAATGAAATAATTAAATTCGTCGCGTGGTAAAAAATGTTTTCATTAGAGTATAAATTTCATATTATTTGTTCCACATTATGTGATGAATTTATTACATATAACACTTGTAAATTTATCCCACATCGACAAATTTTAATATGATGATGAAATTCTATATTATAAATAAGAGTAATCATTCGTTCTTCGATATCTATCAAAAGTCTTTTGAACCTAAAAAAGAGTTCTTAAGACTATTGTAGACACCCACATTTGGCCGTTAGATGTCTATAGCGGTATCCAAAGAACACCCAATGATGATCGGACGCAAACATGCTTTAACGTACTCGAATATGGGCTCGAAATAATTAGCATTTGGCTTGGGCTTTTTACGGAGTACAAATCTCACAGAACCAACCTCAAATTCAGGCCTAGTGGGTCATTTCGAGTCGAATAAGACTAATTTGGGTCGAATCCGACACCAAGGGTAAAACCGTCTTTTAGCGATCGAGTCAAACTCCGGTCAAGGATATTTCCGAGGCATAAATATCTGCCGTATCACCCCACAAATTCGACTTGATGTCGAAAACAACAAGAAATCAGCTACAAAAAAAAAATCATTAAACAATTCCGTTAGAGATAGAATTCGATCTCCAGAAGGAATTGTACCCGGGCTAGACCCACTCGATCGAGTGGACCGGCCCACTCGATCGAGTGAGCTCACGAAACGTGCTGAACCGGTGTCAAAATCGGGCACTCAATCGAGTACTAGGCGTATTCGATCGAGTGGCTCCTTTTCCAGCCGAGTTGGATTTCTTTCCCACAAAGTAACGGAATCCTCATTCCTCTCGAATTGTTGCATTTCCTATCCAAAACAGTCTTTCTTCTCATCCAAGCAAGACTATCTCTCCTAGCTTCAATCGGGGAACTCTACTATAAATAGACCCCCTCGCACACACCGAAAAACACACATGAATTACAACTACAACATCTACAACTCACATACACACATAGCATCGAATAACCGATAGTACAACCCGAGATCACGCCGCCTTAGCCCCAAAATCCGGCCACCTCTACCCGACACCCTACACGACTAAAGCCACCATAACTCACCGACATTATCTCGATGCTCCCGTGCCCTAGCCACAGTTAGACGAGCCCCGTTCCGAGAATACAAAGCATGTAGGTTGAGGGTGTAAATCAAAATCCCGTTTTCTCCTTTCTCCCTCTCTTCCTCTCGTCTTTTCTTTGCGTCGTTCGTCCGTCCTCGTCATGTCATCATCGCGTCTTTTATTTTCTAATATCGATATTATTACTACAATCTAATTTCTATACAAAACAAACGTTCTTAAAATACGATATCGACTCTATAGTCGAATATCGTATCTAAGAGAACTAAATCAGTCTCGTTGATGCTAAGAAAATTGTCACATACTCTTAAAAGCAAAATATGACAATTTCAACGCGGAGAGAGTTAACATTGTTTTAGTTCGATTTACAAAACATCTTTTCTAAAAATCATTCCGAGTATTTGATATCGATTACATAATCGAATATCGAATATGACGAATATCGAAAATTTAGGTCTAGTATAAACTATGCTATGTCTATACGCGATATAACAAAATTATCGATTTTCTTTGAAAAAACAACTTCGAGAACAAAAACAAACCGGACAGCAGTCCGTACAGGGGGCACTCGATCGAGTGGCACCCCAAAACCCGAGACAGAAGCCCTTTTTCGAGACCACTCGGTCGAGTCTCGCAATGACTCGATCGAGTGGCTCCTGTTATTACAAAACAACGGGTTTTTCAGCGGGTTTCGAGTTTCGATAAATATTTTTAACGACTTCGGTTAACACGTGATTCATCTTTTCAAATTCATGCATATCATCATATTTACATCATTTATTCAATTTGCAAACCGTTACTAACACGTTTGTTCTTTGTTTTAGCAATTTATTCTCGTTGTTTGTTTTATTATACTAAAACGAACCTCGCATGCTAAATATAACTTTGACGTTAGTATTAGATGGATTAAACCGACATAGCAACCCATTCAATTATTCGCATGTTTAGTCAAAACAATGTTTGCATATCATTCATCGTATTACTAACGCGCGTATTCGAAAGTCAAACGATATCTTAGTAGAGGCCGCTAATGTGCGGGCGGGGTTGGGTGTTCTTTCTGAACTTCCCAACACGTACCCTCACCCTTTACTCAGAACCTCGGTTTTCGGATGTCCGAAATCGTTGGCGCACGAGAGTCATTCAATACACGGTATCCGATAATGTCGGTATCGGTATCAAATGCAAAGGGACGAACCTAATAAACTCTGAAATCGAAATGGGCCGTATTTTGTACACGGCCCACTAAGATATAGAGTGGGTTCGAACGGGCCCGAAATCCCACAAAGTTCGGTGGCGACTCCACAATTTGGCGACTCCGCTTGGGATTAACTGATGCGTGACTTACCATCGGCATCCTCAGGGTGAGACTCGAATAGAAATCGTTTGACTAGTACAATACACGTTTTAGTTTTACGGTTCATGCATAACCCCATCTTTTCCCGGGCCGATACTGGTGACCGACGTCCCACTATACCATTGATGTAGTCCAAATTGGATATGTCAAAAAGTGTTCATAGCAGATTCGTATGGGTTTTACGGCATGTTCTAAGTTCAACTCGACTTAGGAAGTCTGCCCCGATTCTCGGATAGGCTATGTACACTGGTATAGACCCCTTATAGATCGACCGAGACTTAGTATAGAGCGTACATGGTGTCGTTGTAATACTTGCGTGACTATATGCTACTAGGTTTCTACAGTCGTTTTTCCAAAAAACGTCCTTTTAAAAAATTGCATCCTTTTCAAAATATTCAATTTCAAAACCCCGGGACATATACCGAATTTAAAATTTACGATTTTACTCAAAATAGCCTATTTCTAGCCGGTATTCTGTCCATTTCAAAACTTAAAAAACGTTTTCGAGCTTCCAAAACCGCGACCCTGTACCCTTCCGAAAAATTGGGCCCTCCCCCGAATTTTTCGGGTTTTCTTAAAAAAAAATCCTTTTTCAAAACCTTCCTCTTCTTAGGACTTCCCGTATTTAACAGTGTCGGGTCGTGTCGTAAGTCGTCGAGGTCTTTAGCGTCGAAACTCTCTCGATCTTATATCACGGATTTCCTCCCTATCCCAGTCCGCCTTATTTAAATAAGGCAAGACCCACCTACGTAGGACATACTCTTACAAAGGATGACCCTTCTACACAATTGAGTCCAAAGTCTGGGGAATGTCTCACGTGAACCTCCCTTCAAACGGGACCCGGCCCACATAGCTGGATCCTAAAGGAGGTCCACCTTTCACAAGTCTCCCGTCTAGGTGTCTTTTTGGAGTTATTTCCTTCCTAGTCTTCTTTTCCCTTGCTTGGGATGTACTTTTGTTCCAGGGTCTGGGTTAGTTACTGATTACGCGGTATTTTTACAGACAGGCCACCCTTCACCCGAACCATGACGAAAGAAGCCATAGATGAGTTGACTGCCTCGTTGGTGAATTTAGAGGATCAATTGAGGAAAATGAGGGAAGACCAGATCGCCATCCTTACCCGGGTAAGCGCAGTAGAACAAGGAACTCCTAACAGTGGAGTTGAGACTAATGGGCCTCTAGCTGAATTGGCCAGCGCGGTCCGCAAGCTGCAGGAGCAGGTCCACTTGGCAACCAACAATACCATCCACACGGAGAATGCCCGTGCATATTCGCCCCTGACTGATGAATTGCCCGCCAACCTCAACTTGACGGGCCTGCCGATGTTTGATGGGACTGAAGACCCGTACTCCATATCCGGGCCTTCAAAGAGTTCATGGCTGTGAAGGGGGTTAAGTTGACTATGTTCAAGCATCTCTTTGCTTCTTCCCTTGAGAAGCACCCCAAAGCCTGTTACTACAGGCTTGATTCCAAGAAATACAAAACTTGGGATGACGTGGCGACGGAATTTGCTTGGAATTATGCCGACAATACTGAAATCCAGACCACGATGCGCACCCTGGAAGTGATGGCCTAGGAACTTAAGGAAGGATTTACAAAATACCTTCAGCGTTGGAGGGCCGAAAGTGTGAAGCTGGTAGATAAGCCCAACGAGAAAGTCGTAGTGGAGGCCTTTGTCAAAAACCTCCTCCTTTCTTACCGGGTCCATCTTCGGTATGCCGTCATACCCAATTTCGCCACCTTAACCGAAATGGGTACAAGAATCGAAGATGACTTGAGGCTAGAGAGCCTTACTAAGGCATCTGCCAAAGGATTTCAAGGGGCCAGTTCGTCCTCCAGCAAGCCCGCAACTACAACTGCGGCCCGTAGCATCTTTGACGAGGTCAATCTACTGGATACCTCATCCAAAAAGAATACTCCGACTCGGGTATTCACTGACATAGGGACCACCTATACTCATGCCTTACAAAGGTTATCTTCAAAGGGCCTAATCCAACCGATAGGCCCGATTCCGGAAGTCCTGGTCGAAAAACGGTCTAAAAGCTATAACATCCAGGCTTATTGCCATTATCACCGAGGCAACGAGCATGATACAGAAAAGTGTTGGAAGTTGAAACATCTCATCCAGGACTTGATCGAAAGCGGGAAAATACCGTTGCCCGGAGACAAGCCAGGCAACAAGGAAAACCCGTTCAGTACTCATGCCATCTTTTTTGGAGACGTGATCGACTGTTCTCATTTAATTTCTCCTCTCGTCCCACAAATTAACGGGATATGGAACGATGATGAAGACGACGTTTACTTACCCAAAGGGGAAGCTGTCCCTATCACCCCTGAGGAAGTTTGGAAGGCTAAATCCAAAGCCTTGGCCAGCAGTCACCATGTCACCACCGACCAGTCCATCCTGGAAGCCGTCACTGAGCCTGTCCTTGAAGAGCCGAACGCTGATACGACTCTAGTCAAACAGCTGAAAAGGGCTCGAGTTGATTTCACCATTTGGCAGCTTTTTGTCAGTTCGCAAGTACATCCAGAGGCGCTTACTAAGTCTCTCGATCAGATCAAGGTCGACTCGCTGGTTACCCCGACTGAAATGGTAGCCACCATCATGCCTCATCTTAGGGGCAAGTCCAAGGAAGAAGGCCCACTCATCACCTTCTCAGAGTCCGACTTGCCACCGTTCGGGGCGATCCACAACTTAGCCCTCTACGTTACGGTGATCTGCCGGGACAAATATCTCCCGATGACCCTGATCGATGACGGGTCCGCTGTAAACGTCCTTCCCTTAAGGACTGCTAAAGCCCTCGGCATTACTAAGGCCGATTATCTCCCGACGGCGCAAACTATCCAGGCTTTTGACGGAAGCCCAAAATCGGTTGCTGGGGCCGTCAAATTAACAATTATAACCGGCCCGATAGAGAAAGAACTAGAATTTCAGGTGATTGATGTTACCTCCTCTTTCAACCTGCTACTCGGGAGACCATGGATTCACGCGGTCAATGCCGTATCCTCCACACTCCATAGGAAATTCAAGATGTCTCTACAAGACGGTGTCATCACTCTCGAAGCCACTCCCATAACCGTGGCAAGCTGCAACACGGCAGGCCAAACCGGCCCACGAGGGTTCAATTTCGTGGGAATGATTGAAGAAGAATACCTCTTCAAACCCTATTTCACCACTAGCATCGACACGATGCTACAAAACTTGGGCTACCTGCCGGGGGCTACTTCAAGACCATATCTTCCAGCTAGGAAGATTATCGAGGTCCTAAATAACGGGGGATCTCGATTCGGTTTGGGTTACACTATGACCCCGACAAATGTGGACAAGACAAATGCAATCAAGTTTGTCACTCCAGTGTTCGGAGCTATTCAAGTGGGCCTCTATCAGCCCACCATCTCGTATCAAAGGAATGCAATTTCATCCCGGATGACATCTTTACCCTCATTTAGGTCGAATCAAAGGAAGGTGCAAGTAATACCGAGCCCATGCTGGGGCTCCTTTTCGGAGAAGACAAGGTCATCCCGACTCCCAAGGAGGAATTAGTGAACCTGATCCTCCGCAGCAGCAGGTTCGATCCGACCAAGCTAATCTCTGAAGTTGGTACTGACACCGGAAAGAGAGCCTGGAAAAAGACTATCAAGTGGACCGACAGCCAGGGTCGAGTCTACAAGCTGACTGCCGGCGAAGGAGACATGCCGGATACTATGTCCGATTCCGAGTCTGAGTCTGAGTCAGAGTCGGAGTCAGAGTCCAAATCTAGAGGGTCCAGTGTTAGAATCGAGTCTGTAACCCCCCTTCCTTTAGTCACACCACTTGGAGTCTCGGAGTCTGTCCCGAGAGCACTCTCTATCCCGCCTCTGACCAACGATCAGATGGCCGCTCTCTTTGAGCTGTTTTCAAAATTCGCTAGCAATAATAACGATAACCGTTCTGCTTACGACTTGTCTTATTTTCAAAACATATTCAAAAATCTTATTTACAATGACATTGAGAAACCCGACGAACAGGTACCACTACCTCCGCATCTAATCGAGCAACTCGAACAAAGGGAATCCCGAGATCCGGTAATTGAGGAAACCGATTCCATCAATGTAGGAACCCCTTTAGAGCCTCAGATGCTTAAGTTAGGTTTATCCTTAGATCCCGAGGAGAAACAACAATTCACGGATCTTCTCCAAGAATTCAAAGACGTCTTCGCATGGTTCTACAAGAACATGCCAGGAATAGATCGGGAAATAGCTGAACACCGTATACCCAGCAAAGACGAGTGTAAGCCGGTAAAACAGAAACTTCAAAGAATAAGGCCCAAATGGTCTCTCAAAGTCAAAGAAGAAGTCGATAAGCAATTCAAAGCGGGCTTTATTCAAGTGTCTGAATATCCAGACTGGGTTGCAAACATCGTGCCAGTACCCAAGAAGGACGGCAAGGTACGAGTATGTGTAGACTTCCGTGACCTCAATAAGGCCAGCCCAAAAGACGATTTTCCGTTACCACACATCGATATACTGGTGGATAACACGGCCAATCATGCTCTTCTATCATTTATGGACGGGTATGCCGGATACAATCAAATCAAAATGGCTGAAGAAGACATGAGTAAGACCACCTTCATTACACCTTGGGGGACTTACTGTTACACCGTCATCCCTTTTGGGCTTATCAACGCCGGAGCCACTTATCAACGGACCGCCACTACTTTATTACACGATATGATGCATAAGGAAGTGGAAGCTTATGTGGACGACATGATCATCAAATCCAAAGACCGAAGTGGGCACATTGCGGCCCTAAGGAAGTTCTTCACCCGATTACGCAAGTATAACATGAGACTAAACCCTCGGAAGTGCAGTTTCGGGGTAACATCGGACAAATTACTTGGCCATATCGTTAGCCAACGCGGCATCGAGGTCGACTCAGATAAAAAATCAAAGCCATCACCGAGATGCGGCCACCCAAAACCAAAAAAGAAATAAGAGGGTTTCTCGGGAAAGTCCAATACATCAGCCGGTTCATCTCAAAACTGACCATGGTATGCGAGCCCATTTTCAAGAAACTGAAGATAGGAGAGCAGGTGCTATGGGACGACAAATGTCAAATGACTTTCGATAAAATCAAGGAAATTCTGTCTGCAGCGCCGGTATTAATGCCACCTCAACCCGGTCTGCCTTTGTCGTTATACCTAACAACGACCGAGACAGCCATGGGGGCTATGCTGGCCCAGACAGTCGATTCAGAAGAACGTGCTATTTGTTACATTAGCAAGAAGTTCTTGGAATACGAGTGCAAGTATACAATGCTCGAAAAGACGTGCCTAGCTTTAGTTTGGGCCACTAAAAAGCTCCGACACTACATGCTTAGTCACGAGGTGCACGTATTATCCAAAATGGATCCTATCAAGTACTTATTCGAGAAGCCCATCCTTAACGGTAGAATATCCAGATGGACTTTAATACTAGCTGAGTTCGACCTTAAGTTCTTACCATTAAAAGCTATTAAAGGTCGGGTAGTAGCCGAGTTTCTTGCTGATAGTCCGGTATCTGAAGAAGGACACACCGATACTTGGGCCTTTCCAGATGAAGATATATTCCATACCGATACTGAGACATGGGATTTGTATTTTGGGTGTCCAACTTCCGAGGATTTGGAGTCGGGATTCTTTTAATCTTGATGCAAGGGGAGCACACCCCGTTATCTATTAAACTGGACTTCGACGTGACTAACAATGCAGCCGAATATGAAGCATGCTTTCACGGGTTGCAAGCCGCCGCTGATTTAGGAGTAAAAAACCTCCGAGTCCACGGTGACTCATCTCTAGTCATTAACGAAGCTCTCCAAAAATGGAAAACTCGGAACGCCAATCTCGTGGCTTATCAAGCGCGAGTAAGGGTTCTAGAGAAACAATTCCAAAAGGTATCTACCTCGGAAGGAAAATCAATTCACAAATGCACTTTCCAAATTAGCATCTTTATTGAATATCCCGGAGCACTTAACCAGCATGCCAATTTGTGTCGAGAGATGGTCCGAGCCGGCATATATCCACGCTATCCAAGACATCGAGATAACTGATCCAGAACCTTGGTACCAGGCTGTTCTGACCTACTTAACATCGGGACAATATCCTCCGGGAACTGAAAACCGGGCCAAGAAAGCCCTGCGAAGATTGGCCACCCAATTCATTCGCACGGACGATGGACAATTATACAAGAAGATGGCATAGGGGGCTTTACTCCTATGCGTTGACAAAACACAGGCGGAAAAGGTTATGGCCGAAGTACACGATGGCGAAAATGGCCCGCATATGAATGCCCATATGCTAGCCCGAAAGATCATGAGACTCGGATACTATTGGAACAGTATGGAAACCGACTGCCAGTTATACGTCAAACACTACCACAACTGTCAGATTTTCGCCAATGTACAGCATATGCCATCATCCCTGTTATATACCATGACGTCACCATGACCATTCTCGACATGGGGAATCGATATAATAGGGAAGGTGAACCCTTCCGGGACGGGAGTTCACTGTTTTATTTTGATGGCTATCGACTATTTCACCAAATGGGTAGAAGCCGAGTCGTACCAGATCTTGAACGCCAAGCATGTGGCCAAATTCATTCAAAACAAGATCATATGCCGATACGAGATCCCGCACGAGTTTATCAGTGATCACGGGACCCATTTCCAAGCTGAAACCGTTACTTTGCTAGCAAAATATAAAATTCAAAGGCATACATCTTCGCCTTACCCTCCCCAAACAAATGGAGCGGCTGAGGCAGCTAATAAAACGATTGTCACCATACTTAAAAAGATGGCTGATAATTACCGGGATTGGCCCGACAAAATTCCCTTTGCCCTATGGGGGTACCAGACATCAATTCGCACCGCAACCGGAGCAACTCCATATTATCTGACATATGGAACGGAGGCGGTCCAGCCGGTCGAGCTAGAAGTACCATCTCTCAGGATTTTACTCGAAAGTCAGGTGCCGGAAGCAGATTGGGTACAAGCCCGATATGATTCGCTAGTTCTCTTGGACGAACGACGATCCCGGGCCCTCAATAATATCCAAATATACCAGAAAAGGATACAACGGGCCTTCAACAAAAGGGTTAGGCCCAGAAACATCTAAGAGGGGGATCTAGTCCTAAAGTCCGTCCGGGCCTTACTACCAGTCGACCCAAGAGGAAAATTCAAACCCAATTGGGTTGGGCCGTATTTAGTAAAGAAGGTGTTATCAGGAGGAACGGTAATGCTGACAGACTTGGACGGGAATGAATTCGTCAACCTAACCAACTTGGACTAGTTGAAACGCTACTACCCCTAAACCTTACCTCAATGTAATTTGCAAAAGTTTATAAAAATGTTGTCTTTTTATAAATTTTCAAAAAATTACAAGCAAGTCAATAAGTTAGGATTACTTATCCTACTGTCGCACATCTCGAACTAATAGTCTTGATGTATTTCGAAAATTGCAAAAATTCTATGTTTGAACTACGTTTGGTTTGATTCCACTAATCGTGGATACGTAGGCAACCCCTCAAAAGGGTACAACCACTGCAATAACGAAAAGACAGAAACGGTATTCACTAATATGCCTTTTATAAAAAACCGATAAATTCATAAATCTCAAAAAAATACATCACACAAAAAACAAAACAAAAATCACACCACAAAAAATATTAATAATACTTAAATAATTAAAACTAAGGGGACTAGTGTTCGTGCATTTTTCCCTTTCCCTTATCCTTTGGGTCACGTGAAGCCCGAGGTCGCCGGGGCGGCGGCGAGCGTTCCCGAATCACGAGAGGAACCTCTTTAGCTCTAACCCGTTTCTTTGACAGCGGGTCTTCTGCCATTATCACTGGCCCAAGTCGAGCCCGTACGTGCTCAGGTAGTCTGTCTCGAGGACCAAGTCGGTCCTGAACCGCCAGTCTTGGACCAAGTCTCTTTTCCAGGTCTTTCTGGAAGCCCACTTTCCCTCGTGCACTTTTAGTACTGGACCCTTCAGCTTGAGTCCTAGTCTTTCCTTTCTGATTTGACATCAGTCGAACTAAGGTAGCCGGAGTATCACCCTCGTCAAAGAAGCCTCTGTTATCTTTGGTTTGTTCTCGTCGCAGCAGATCAAAAACCTCATCAGTCTTCAGGGCAGCACGGACTTTAGCAGAGTTTGCTTTTGTCCATTTCACATAAGAATCCGATACCCAGATTGAGTGAAGAGTCTTAGGAACAGACCAAGTAGCCCGGGTGTACCACCGTTGAATCCAGGTGTCACACATCACATTTGTTAGCTGAGTAGATTCACTCACGACCACCTTAATTCCGGGATTCTCTGGGCCCGACCATATTGCCTAAGTATGCGATCGGGGAAAAGGTGAATTATCTGCCTAAAAGATAAGATCACCTGATATCGTGCCCTATCTCTCGATTCCAAGCCGGTCCGAACATAAATGGGCCACCACGACACGGTCCACCGGATCAATGGGCCTCCATGGAAAGACAACACTTCATCCCAATATTTCTGAGTATTATGGCGAGAAAAGTCAATGGTCCGTCTCCTCGTCATCACTTGATTGGGGCGATATCGGCTCACGTCAAGGGGAGGATCCACGATTGATAGCCTCTCGAATAACCAAAGCTGAAAAAGAAACGAAAAATATGATTATCAAGACAAAAATTAATGTCCGCACAGGGGCACTCGATCGAGTGCTTGGAGGTCACTCGATCGAGTGATGCTCTAGAAGCCGGACATGAAGTTTTTTGAGAAGGCACTCGATCGAGTGCCAGGGTGACTCGATTGAGTGCCCGCTGTAGCAGGAAAATCGCGAAAAATCGAAAAATTGAGAAAATCGCGGAAAAATAAAAAAAAACTGAGATATCGGAAATTAGGAAACATCCGAGGCAATATACCTATAAAAGATGGGTACTTTCGGTCAGACGAGCCGACGAATCCCTCTTACGATTATCCAAACCTTGGATAATTTCCCCTGTAATCAGCCAAGCCGGACTGTGTTCCGTTTCCATCAGGTCAACCACAGTGAAAAGTCGGACATGGCCCATGCACGACAGTAAATCCATATGACCTTCGAAGGCATAAACATGGAGCATACAAAAAGTGAAGGCTCTACGGCTATGGACCGGCCTGACCCGTATGTCGTGTGGATTCATAAACTTTTCAGCTAGATCAATCAAAGAAACAATATCTTCTTCCGCCATACGGGATACCTCTATGTGAGAAAATCCAAGAAATTCCCATAGCTTCCTCCTAGGGTCGTGAACTAAGAACGGTATAGTAGGGCGAAGTATGGGGTTCCATCCTCCTACGGCCGCAATTTCCTCAGGGATAGGAAAAATTTCGCCTCGAGGGAAAACAAAAACATGATAAGTATTGTCCCAATAGGACATGCAAGCATCCAGAAATTGACGATCCACTTGCATTTGACGGATCGTGAATACTTGAGTGATACCATTCTGATTCAGAATTATTTTATCTGCGTCTCTGAAGTGTCGGGACCAATCCTGCAGCATTCCGATCAAACGGTCGATTCCCATAACTAGATTTCTTAAGAAGAATAAGGATTCTCGAGGCTGGTTCTCTTTAGAAGGAAGGGAATTATGGGAATTGTGAAAAAATTAAAAGCAAGAGATGGGTATTTATAGCATTAAGCCCAACCTCTCCTTCTTCTTTTAGGATTCCTAATCCCATAGGATTTAGCATACAGGCCCCATCTCAGAGTCTTTAGCTAAGTCATCGCGAGCATTCCTATTCCTTTTCAGAGTAAGATTTTCAAAAAAAAATCAATCAAATTTTCTTTTATTTTTTTCAAAAATTTCTATTCCCCAGCGCGATTCATTTTTGCCTAAATGTTACATGCAAAACTGTACATAACTATACACAGGTCTGACTCAAGCAAGACCATCTAACCTGCTAAAACTCCTCAGCGGAAAGCCCAAGGCGGCATTTTCTTTCACGGGATGGACCCACATATAGGCGCACCCAAGACTTACATGACAAGTCTAAATTCCCCACGGAATTATCATCATCAGCCCCGGTATGATTTCTATCTTATGGTCGGCGAGCCCTTTCAGGCAAGTCTAATGGACTATAAACGACCCGACCGGAAGTCTACTAGGTCTTAACCTTTGGTTGGTCTGGTAGCTACTCTGACTTTCGCCCTGTCCAAGCCTCAGTCAGAGTGGGGGCTCTATAGACACCCACATTTAGCCGTTAGGTGTCTATAGCGGTATCCAAAGAACACCCGATGATGATCGGACGTAATCATGCTTTAACGTACTCGAATATGGGCTCGAAATAATTAGCATTTGGCTTGGGCTTTTTACGGAGTACAAATCTCACAAAACCAACCTCAAATTCAGGCCCAGTGGGTCATTTCGAGTCGAATAAGACTAATTTGGGTCAAATCCGACACCAAGGGTAAAACCGTCTTTTAGCGACCGAGTCAAACCCCGGTCAAAGATATTTCCGAGGCATAAATATCTGCCGTATCACCCCACAAATCCGACTTGAAGTCGAAAACTACAAGAAATCAGCTACAAAAAAAATCATTAAACAATTCCGTTAGAGATAGAATTCGATCTCCAGAAGGAATTGTACCCGGGCTAGACCCACTCGATCGAGTGGACCGGCCCACTCGATCGAGTGAGCTCACGAAACGTGCTGAACCGGTGTCAAAATCGGGCACTCAATCGAGTACTAGGCGTATTCGATCGAGTGGCTCCTTTTCCAGCCGAGTTGGATTTCTTTCCCACCAAGTAACGGAATCCTCATTCCTCTCGAATTGTTGCATTTCCTATCCAAAACAGTCTTTCTTCTCATCCAAGGAAGACTATCTCTCCTAGCTTCAATCGGGGAACTCTACTATAAATAGACCCCCTCGCACACACCGAAAAACACACATGAATTACAACTACAACATCTACAACTCACATACACACATAGCATCGAATAACCGATAGTACAACCCGAGGTCACGCCGCCTTAGCCCCAAAATTCGGCCACCTCTACCCGACACCCTACACGACTAAAGCCACCATAACTCACCGACATTATCTCGATGCTCCCGTGCCCTAGCCACAGTTAGACGAGCCCCGTTCCGAGAATACAAAGCATCCCGTTTTCTCCTTTCTCCCTCTCTTCCTCTCGTCTTTTCTTTGCGTCGTTCGTCCGTCCTCGTCATGTCATCGTCACGTCTTTTATTTTCTAATATCGATATTATTACTACAATCTAATTTCTATACAAAACAAACGTTCTTAAAATACGATATCGACTCTATAGTCGAATATCGTATCTAAGAGAACTAAATCAGTCTCGTTGATGCTAAGAAAATTGTCACATAGTCATAAAAGCAAAATATGACAATTTCAACGTGGAGAGAGTTAACATTGTTTTAGTTCGATTTTCAAAATGATTTACAAAACATCGACTCTTGCATCTTCTCTTGTATGTGTGTGTTTGGTTGGTTGGTTGGTTTGGTTCCCTCATTAGTAGCGAGAGCGTGGTGAGAATGACCCCTAGGCCGATTACATAGCGAGAGCCCGATCGGCGGAACCTAGGCTACGAAAGCACGCTAGTAACCCCGTTTTCCCCCTTTTTGTCTCCTTTGCACCCATGAACCCGTCCTAGCCCTAGTTTTCCTTCTTATTGTTATCCTTGCTTCCCTTAGTCATTAGTTACTTGTTTTTTCTTCCTTTTCCATGTTTTAGACCTTAGCCTCCCTCTAGATTAGCTTGTCTCGAACCTAGTCCTAGACCGTAGCACCCATTAGTCTAAACCCATTTCCGTCCCTGTGGATCGACCCGACTTGCCCTAGCTACCCAGTTAGGAATAGTTGGTTTTATTTGTTTGGTAGGATTGACGGCAAAATCCTCCCATCAATTTGGCGCCGTTGCCGGGGACGGCGTAGTTTTGACTTTTGTGTGCTTAGTTTTAGTCTTTGTTCTTGATCTTTGTGTTTTCTTCTCCTTGTGTATCTCCGTTCTACTTCTTGTGTGCTATTCTCTCTTCCTAGTTCCTCAAAAGCACTAGGCTACTAACGTTTGCTCAAGTGCTTCTAGCTCATCCTAGGTATCAAAGCAACGTTATGGAAATGGCACGTCCTAGCTTCCACCAATCGTCACGGGACAACTATGGGGCAAATGGCCAAGTCCCAAAATTTCACCAACCATATCAACCTCATCAACAATCTTACGAACGCCCTACATATGGTTACCATGAAAGTTGTCAAGGATCATTCCGACATCCTAACAACTACCAAATACCCTCACATAACCCACAACCAAAAATCCCCAACTTTGAGACTTGTCAAATGTTGGTTCAAATGCAAAAGAGTCAACAAGAGATGATGATTCTATTGCAAAAGAGTCAACAAGAGATGATAATTCAAATACAAGGGATCCAAGAGGAGTTTAGGGCCCAAAAAGTGGTGCAAGATGCTCGGATCGATACACTCATGGCTCGCATCACGGTGTCGGCTACTCGAGCTCCACAAATTGTTGAGGAAGGTTCATTTGGGCAAGAATATCGGTTGTCTCCACATGGAAATCGATCCGATCATGAAGCCACGAATGAAGAAGAGAGGGTAAATCAAGAGATCATTATTGAGTGTTGCTTGGATGGTGAAGATATGGGAAGAATGGAGGAAGTTGAAGCTTCAAGGGTCAACAATGAGGAGGGATTTGAACATGATTATCAAGATAACTCTTGGGTAGCCAATGTATTGGCTATTAAATTGGATTTGTATGATTTTCTTCGCGATGAGCCGGATGTTGACAACCCAAACCCAAGTGAAGAGATAACACCTCAAGACCAAATTGACAAGGCGAGTGAAAAGGAACGTAATACTTGGGAGAAAGAGGTAGATGCCTTAGAACTCGCCTTGAATGGGAAATTGGAGGAGCCAATTGCCTCCAATGAAGAAAACTTGATGCCTTCTTCTCCTCTATCGCACTCGATTTCTAGTCCCTTGTCTTGTGAGACGGTTGATGAAGAGTATCCTTGTCGGGCGGTGGAAGAGAATTCTACTCTCGACCCCGTAGAAGAAGCAACCCCCTTAGGGTGTGATCTCCCAACTCATAATGCCGAGCTTGACTCTAGACCACTATACCTACCGGATGGTCATAAGCGTCGTTGCTATGTTGGTTTGGAAGACCTGTAAGATCACGAGAACCCCGAGCATAATGAAGATGATCGTTTCTTGCCTCCGACTTGGAAACTCTTGAAAGTAGCTAGGCTCGGCCATGTGAGCCTCAGTGAAGATGTTGCTAGGGCATTTGACTTACTCCTTCGAGACCTTGATGGCTATGGAGGAGTAAATGGTGAGAGTATCATGTAAATATCTTTTTTTCCTTTTCTTTTGTTTTTGTTTTTGTTTATGTTTGTTTGGGTATTTTGGTTTTTAGGATTGTTAGTTTTTGTGGAAACCTTGTAATTTGGTATTTTGATGAGTGATGTGAGGGAGGGATCTTGATGGTGCTTATTGAGTCCATTTGATAGGTTATAGTGAAGATGAAGTCTTGAGAGAGTAGTTGATTATAGAAGCTTGGATTTGGGCATGGGAGTCGGTTTTTGAAGCTTTTGACAAGCTTTTGGGGACGAGATTCTATGTCCCGATGTATTGGTGGACATGTGGGTGAAGCTACCAAGGATTGTAGGGTTAGAAGAGTCTTCCCGACCGGGAAGGATGTCATCCCGATCGGGATGAGTGTGCTGAAAATTGGATCTTCTGGTGTGTGATCCCGACCAGGACCAAGTTCGTCCCGACCGGGAAGGAGTCTTCCCGAACGGGAAGAAGTCCATCCCGACCGGGATGGTCCCTTGCTCCCCCCTTTGCCTCTTCTTGGTCATTCGAGCCCACCCAACCATTTTATACCCCCTCCCAACCTCCCTACCTACCCTTGCACCTATCATATGACCTTACACTTCATATGCATACTCTCACCTCACCTTATCTTCACTACATACCGAGCTTCCCATCAAATCCCACTCCCTTCTACCATTGCAAGCTTAATACTTCAACCATGTGGGCCTATCAAGATTGAAGAGGAATAGCAATGACGAAGACAAGCTTTGTGCCGATATTGAACTATGAGACGGTGGAGCGAGTGAGTTGCTAACCGATGGGTACGGCAACTATCCTTTCTTTTCCGTCTTTTATCGTTTGTTTTTCCTTTGTTTGTCCCCTTCCCCTTTCACACTTTTGTGTCATGGTGGCCCTCGGGGCCTTGGTAGTTATTGCTCCCGACTCTCGATGACGTGACTACGTTGAGAGTCGTTTCAAAATCCAAATTTACAAGCCTTTTCACTTTACTTTTCACTTTTTGGGATTTAGTCGGATTTAGGCGGAATCCGGGCTAGGTGACTTGATTACACCTAGTCCTCCCCTCCCATTTCCTTTTATTTCCTTCTTTTTATTTCTTCCCCCATCCATATCTTTTCTCGTCTCGGCCCATGGTGACGTGACTACACCCCGGCCGGACACTTTCACTTTTCTTCATCTTTATTTTCGTTTTTTAGCTTTATTTTCGTAGTTTCTTTTCATTTCTTTAGGGTCTCCACACACTACGATCGAGCATGAGGACATTGCTCGGTTTAAGTGTGCGGGAGCGATATTCTAGTATAGTTAGTTTTATTTTCGTAGTTTCTTCGAAAAATCTTACAAAACCCTAAAAATTTGAAATTTTTTCACAAAAATCAAAAAGATTTTCTTTTGAGTGTTTTCCTTTTGTGTCGTTATGTCGTATATTTGTTGTGTTGTGCGTGTTTTGCCTCCCTTTTTCCTTATAGGTTGCTTAATCACCGTTAGCTTTGGAGAGCTTTCAAGACATCCGGTAACATCTCTTTATCTCTTTTCCCTCCTTGTTGCTTGTGGAGTTTGGGAAGATTGGTGATGATGTGTGCTCGGGTGGAGCTTTGTGCATATTTGTGGTGATTGGTCGTTTATTCGGAATTTCGGGGTGGTGTTTGTTCTCTTGTTTGAGTTTGTTTTGTTTTGTTTTGTTTTGTTGCCTTTTTGTCTCTTTTTCTTTCGTTTTTGTCGTGTCTTTGTTTTGTGTGTGTAGTTGTGTCTTTTGTGTAAAAAGGTTTTCGAAAACCCGGTTTAGAGGCTAGTGTGCAAGCGTTTACTTTCCCTTTCTAGTAGTGTAAATCGAGTCTTGGACTTCAGTCTAGTAGAATGACCCTAAATCAATGATTTCGTTGGTCCTTTACCTTGAGTCCACCTAGCTTACTAGGGATTTACTACGAGATTTGCATTTTGACCATTATGACCACCCACGGTGTGAAAAGTCCTTGGTTGCCGAGTCCCGTCCCTTAGGTGACCGTGTTTGGGATTGCTTGACTAGTCCAAGTTCTCCCCTTTTTGTGAGTATGAAGGGAAGACGTCGTCCCGACATACCCATTACCCTACCTCCTACACATATCCACACAATAAAATTGCAATTTGTTGAAATCTCTCTTTCTTGTTGCAAAAAGAAATGCCTACAACTCAAATCAAGCCAAAAAGGGCAAAGAAAAGAAAATGAAAGAAAGAAAAGATTTAAGAAAAAAAAAAAGGCACAAAAAGCCAAAAAAAATAGAAAAGAATAAAAACAAATGGCATAGCAACACACAAAGCAAAAAATGCAAAAGAAAGAAAAATGCCAAAAGAAAACGGTCTCACAAAAAGAATCCCCACATCTCAAAAATAAGCCTTTTACCGACTATTACCGTGAAGAGCCTACCAAAGGACCGAGTCCCTAGGAAGGATGATAGCGGTAATGGTCGGTCTTCCCTCATTTTGCAATAATATCCACCTTTTTACTTGGATTAGTTGAGCGGTTTAGAACATGGGACGACCCTCTTGGCTCATCGCTAAAGGGGGTGGGTTCTCACTTACCTATAGTGTCGACTAACACCGTGGTTCATCCTTTTTCCATCCCGCCGATCGTCCCGTAGTACGTTCTTAGAAGGTTAAGAGGACCTAGGTAAGTTACCAATGTTTTTATTGCTTTGTTGTCATACTATTAGGGTTTAGTTCATTTTGATTTGTGTTATTAGCTTGGGAACGTTGTCACTTGCCTTGAGTCCTAAACCGGTGCTTCTTTCACCGCTTTTTAGAGAGAAGCGGTATTTATTTCTTTTTGGGTGCAACCTTTTACTTGTTTGTTTGTATGTTTGTTTGTTCGTGTGTTTTTGTGTCCGTTGCATCCACAGTTTTGTCGCAAGACATTACTTGCCTTGCGGAGTGCACTTCTCCTCTAAGTGTACTCGCGTGAGTTGAAAGGGTGTAGGGTGCGCTAATACCCGCTCGGCTAGTTTAGTAGTTAGTATGTGCTTACTTGAGGGCGAGTAAGTGTTAAGTGTGGGGGAGTTGATAAGTGTAGTTTGTAGTGCCTAATTTGTTGTGTTTTGGTCCCATTTTCCTTGTGGAATCTCTCCTTGGGAGCGGTTTATGGGTTACTTATGCTTCTTCTAGTTCGTTTTAGGTTCCCGAGACCATTCATGAAGAATTGGAACGATTCCGACTCGTTTCATGCACTTTTGGAGCCAACGAAGAGAAGGAACGATCACTCGATGCCTTGGATTCGATCCCGAGACCTTGGGACCAATTCCCAAGACCCTTAGACTCGATCCCGAGTCCCGAGAATCGGTGAGAAGCCCATGAGAACCAAGGAGGGACCAAAAAGATCATAATCGAGGCCTACAAGGTCCTTCCCGGGCGGGATAATGCCTTCCCGACCGGGAAGGAGTGTGCAAATGGAGACCCGTCTGTTTTGAGATCTTCCCGACCGGGAAGGGGGGCTTCCCGACCGGGACCACCTCATCCCGACCGGGATGAGCCCAGTTCAGACCCGCGCTTCATTGTTTCTTCTCCTTTCCTCTTGTAACCCTATATATACCCTTCCTCTTGTATTCCTAAGGGATATGAGACATTACCCACTAAACCCTAGACTACTTTAGCATAGATTAGCCTAGATTAGTGTTGATTAGTCTTTAATTAGTCCTTAATCTTAGATTATCCTTGTATTAAGGGAATTCTTCAAGATTCAACCAAGATTGACAACCTTGGGAGATTGTTTTTGGGTTTTCTCTTTTATACAAGTTTTCATTCTTCCTTTCATCTTCTAGTATGGTATAATCTCTTTTCCCTTCTCTTTATCTTTGTTTTATTGATCAAGTTTCAATCTTTAGCTCTTGTTTATTGTTTTGTTCTTCATTCTTGTTAGTTTTACATATGTATGCTCTTGTTCTTGAGTTAGTTTATCTTGTTCTTGTTTGTTGTAGTTTAATTATGTTTGAGTAGACTCTTGCTAGGGTTATTAGGGGGATTGGATGTGATTAGGGATGATTAGGTTGAGATGGGTGGTATTAGATGTTGTTTTTGTTGTTTCCCATCTACCTTGCACTCCACATGTTTGATGAAATGCTTATGAGACTAGAGACGATCAATCCTTGTTTTTCTTACATCTTCTCTTGTATGTGTGTGTTTGGTTGGTTGGTTGGTTGGTTGGTTTGGTTTCCTCATTAGTAGCGAGAGCGTGGTGAGGATGACCCCTAGGCCGATTACGTAGCGAGAGCCCGATCGGCGGAACCTAGGCTACGAACGCACGCTAGTAACCCCGTTTTTCCCCTTTTTGTCTCCTTTGCACCCATGAACCCGACCTAGCCCTAGTTTTCCTTCTTATTGTTATCCTTGCTTCCCTTAGTCATTAGTTACTTGTTTTGTCTTCCTTTTCCATGTTTTAGACCTTAGCCTAGTCCTTAGCCTCCCCCTAGATTAGCTTGTCTCGAACCTAGTCCGAGACCGTAGCATCCATTAGTCTAAACCCATTTCCGTCCCTGTGGATCGACCCGACTTGCCCTAGCTACCCAGTTAGGAATAGTTGGTTTTATTTGTTTGGTAGGATTGACGGCAAAATCCTCCAATCATCTAGCCTGCCAGATCCGTGTCCATAACCATCTCTCACGGACAAAGTCGGACGACCCCTGATCACCCTCCCTACAAGCCGTGAGAAGTCGATAAGCCAACTTCGCCATATAATTGCCATCTTTCTCCATATCCCAGCACCACGAATCCTTCACCTAACGATCACTCAGCCGCATATTCAAGATAATCTCTTGCTCAAAAGGCAAAAAACTTGTCCGAACCAAAGAAGCATTCCACGACCCATCACCCCGCCTCAAATCCGCCACAAGCCACCCTTCCCTACCCGCAACACAAGGAGATAACACCCGCCGCGAACTATCCCCAGGTAACCAAGGATCATACCACACCCTCGTCCCCAGCCTATTGCCAATCCGCTTCCGCCCCCCTGTAGAACCACAGTCTGTGCCTCCCAGATCCCCTTCCAAGTGTAGCTTGGATTATTTACCAACTCGGCTTGCAAAAAGGACCTATTCTTATAATACTTAGCCCGTAGCAACCTAGCAAGAAGACTACTCGTATCCGTGGTAAGTCTCCACGCCTTCTTACCCAGCAGCGCCATATTAAACCTTCAAAAATCACGAAAACCAAGACCACCAAGCGCCTTAAGGGAATAAAGTTTCTCCCAGGCCAGCCACGACATCTTCCTCTTCCCATCCTCTGACCCCCACCAGAATCGAGAGATCATGGAGCGCAGTTCTTCACAAAAACTCAAAGGTAGTATAAAAACACTCATGACATAGGTAGAGATAGATTGGGCCACAGCCTTTATCATAATTTTCCTACCTGCTTTCGACAAAAGCATCCTCTTCCAACCATTAAGTTTTTTAGTAAGCTTATCACGAAGAACTCTCGTCAACTCAAGTTTCGATTGACCAACAACAGTGGGTAAACCGAGATACATACCTGGATTCGCCATGACCCGCACCCCTAAAATACCCGCCACCTACTCACGTCTCGGTCCAGCAGTACACCGGCTAAAAGAAGCCGTAGTCTTATCAAAATTAATAAGCTGACCTGACGCAACCTCATACTTTCGCAGAATTTCTTTCAAAGCCCGCGCCTCCATCGCTTTCGCACGACAAAAAACCAAACTGTCATCTGCGAAAAATAAATGAGAAATAACCGGAGCCTCATGCGCAATTCGAATCCCATGAATCGTCTTAGCCTCAACAGCCCTCCTTATTTGACTCGAAAATACCTCAGCACAAAGAATAAAAAGATAAGGAGAAAGAGGATCACCTTGTCGTAGTCCCCTACTGGGCCAAAATTCACGACCCGGTTGGCCATTCAGCAGGATCTCAAACGTGACGGTGGTGACACAATGCATAACTCTGTCCGATCCACCCACAGCTCATCGAACCCCATACGCTGCAGGGTACGAGCCAAGAACCCCCACTCCACCCGATCATAAGCCTTCGCCATATCCAGCTTCACCGCCATGTACCGCTCGCCCACCCTCATATTCTTCATGTGATGGAACGCCTCAAACGCCACCAGAATGTTATCTGAAATCTGCCTCCCCGGTGTGAACGCGCTCTGATTCTTGGACACAATATCGCCTAAAAATGATTTCAATCGGTTCGCAAGAACCTTCGAAACCAACTTATATATCACATTACACAGGCTAATGGGCCTAAATTCCCCCATAGAACTCGGATTCTTAACCTTTGGTATAAGGACGATGAATGTCCTATTACTCCCCCTAGGCAAGGACCCACCTCGAAGAACATCAAGGGTCGTCCTAGTCACTATCGGCCCCACAACATGCCAATACGTCTGATAGAATAACACATTCATGCCATCAGGACCAGGAGCCTTAGCCGGTTGCATCTGTTCTAGCGCACTCCACACCTCACTCTCCGAATAATCTCGCCTAAGAGTCGCGTTCATCTCATCCGTCACCCTACCCTCCACACCCTCCAGAAGCCCCTCAAAGTTGCGCGGATTGCACGACTCAAAGAGATTAAGAAAGTACTCCCGAGCCACCCTCTCAACCTATCCCCTCTCCTCCCACGCCACCCCCTCTGAGTCAACTAGCCGCCTGATTTGATTGTTCTGCCTTCTAATAGAAGCTTTTTTGTGAAAAAACTTCGCATTTATATCCCCTCCCTCAACCAATTCTCCCTCGACCTCTGTCTCCAGAACATCTCCTCACTCTTCAGTAGATATGAAACCTCCCTCACCACCCGTTTCCTCTCCTCCACCTTTCGCACCGTCCACTCCTCCCTCTCCAGCCTCTCTAACACTCTTATCTTCTTCTCGATATCCCGTAAAACTTTACCTACGCTCACCCCCTTCCAAGAAAAAAGCTCCTCCCCACACACCCTAAGCTTCTTCAGAATATCGCTCTCTTCTCTGCCCCAAGCCCGCATGATAACCTCCTCACACCCCTCTTCTCCCACCCATACCTGCTTAAAGCGAAACAACTTCTTCATACCTCCCTCCTCCCGCCTATCCTCCAAGTATAGCTTAATCGGAGCATGATCCGACCATTCTCGGGTAAGATGAGAGAGTTTCGATTTCGGAAATAGATCAAACCATGCCTCGTTACCCATCGCCCGATCAATCCTACTTTGTCTGTTCATCTCATCAGCCTGACCATTATCATAAGTAAACTTATACCCATCGAACGGAACATCTCTAAGCCCACACTCATCAACCGCTTCCCTAAAATTATTCATTTACCACTGCGCTCTCGTCCCCCCCTTCATTTCTGTAGCATAGAGAATCTCATTAAAATCACCCATACAGATCCACGGTCCATCAGTTTCCTCACTTAACATTTTCAAAAGTTGCCAAGAAAGGTGTCGATCACTAACAACAGGCCACCCATAAAAACCTGTCACTCTCCACCCCCGCCCCCTCATCTGAACCTCAAAGTCCATATGGTGGACCGAAGACGGCCTAAACGTACACTGAACCTCACTCTTCCAAAGAAATGCAAGACCCCCCGACCGGCCCACACTATCCACAGCTACACCCTCGTAGTCATTAAGTTGTTGCCTCACTCCCTCAAACTCCATACTGCTAAGCTTCGTCTCGCATAAAAAAGCTACAGGAGGGGCCTCCTTCCGAAGAAGGTTTTTCAGACCGCTTACTGCAGTAGGGTTGTCCATCCCCCTGCAGTTTAGGCTAAGAAGACTCATTGGACCCGGCGGGGCTGAGCGACCTCAACCTCCGCCTCATGTGAACTTACACCCATGAATTTCAACTTCTTTCCGTCACCTAACATAGTCTCACTATCCTCATCTCGACCCCTCTTCCCCGAATTCCCACGTGTACCACTCATGTTATCATGCCCTTCCCGAATCCTTCTTTTCCATTTCCCACCTTGGCCTCGACCCGAAGTCACAACCCCCAGATTCTCCTCGTCTAACCTTGTCCCAAAATGCATAAAATCCTCTCCTGACTCCTCCATTAAATAATCATCTCCCACCAAATCATTCTCCATTCCCACGTCACCCTCCCCACTTGCCGCCAAGATTACTCCCACACTAAATCCTTCCCCTTTGCTGACCTCATCATCTACCTCTGCCCTCACATTCTACTCTTCCAAAACCTCCCCCGAAACCACCCTCCTCGATTGCTTTTTCACCCTCCTTGACTTGCTTTTTAAGGCTATATCTTGGAGTTGAACAATAATGAGCTCGATAGCTTCCTCCTCCCTCCATCTTTGCTCCTCCTCCAACACGGGAGTCAAGTTCCTACCCCGCCCTTCCTTACCCTCTATGGTATGCTTCTGTGGCCTCTAAGGTGATGCTCGAAGGTCCTCACCATACAATAATTCCCCTTCCTCAAATGGACCCTCCTCACAATCCTTCTCTTTATGCTCAAGCACACCACAACCATAACAAAATAAAGGCAATCGTTCATATTTAACGGGAAATTCGACGATATTACCTTTTGGCAGCCGTATGTCAATGGTCTTCTTCAAACTGGTACGAACGTCATGAAGGAACCGAATGGGGACAGCCTTGTCCAGGTGTGTAGTCGTCATCTCATCTATCCCCACATAACCACCCAATTGAGCACACATACTCCGTAAATTGTCGGTATTCGTCCTGCCTTTGAGGGGTAATTCATAGTTCCTTGTCCAGATAGGAACATGGAATAACGGAGTCTCCGTTAATCTGCCTTCAGCCAAAGGATTACTAAAGCACCAAATAAATTTATCGAAGTGCCATGGTTGGCCATCCACGACTTTGCCCTTGTCTTCCTCCGAAGCAAACCGGAAAAGAAAAATCCCACATCGAAAAAAGATCTATATTATTAACAAGAGTAATTATGTATTTTTTTAGTCTTAAAAAGATTTGATGGAAGACTATAAACTTAAATAAATTATCCCACATCGAAAAATTATGATAAGTTGGTGAATTCTATACTATAAATAAGTCTAATCCTTCGTTAAAATTTTATAATAAGGTGATGAAACTTTATATTATAAATAATACTTCATTGTAATCATGTGCTCTTACATATTAATCAAAAATCTTATAAGTCTTAAAATATACTCCGAATTAAGACTATAAACTTAAGTAAAATTATCCCACATTCGAAAAATTATAAAGTTTCATCAAACATAAATTTTTTGAGTCTTAAAAAAGTTGTTAAGACTATACACTTAAATAAAAAATTATAACACTTAAATAAAAAATTATAATAAGGTGATGAAATTTTATATTATAAATAAAACTAATAAAAAAAAGGGTTATTTCATAACAATAATACCAACTATGGGGGTGCTTCTTATATTAATACCAACTATACGTAATCTCATTTTAATATGAACTATCCCCACATTAATCTCTCTTTAGAACAAGTTACCGGCTACCTGATGAGCCGGTTCCCTTTTCCTTTTAATTTCTTTTTGAATTAAAGTCTCCCTCCCACCTTACTCTGTACACTTCCTCTCTCGTTACTACGTACTCTTCTCTCGCCATTGTTGAACTCGACATCTCCTATCACCATTGCTTTTCTTAAATTTTTTGAAATTGTGGTAAATAAATTAGAGCATCTGACGTTTGCAAAAAATATCTGACATTTGAAGGATACGAATTAGAGGAGGATCCAGATGAATAACCACATCTCATTGTATCAATGAGGGTTTTGAAGGTTGATAATGGAGGATGACTTTTAATTTGATGAATATAGAAGAGGCGCACGAAAACCTAGCAGGTCACAATTACCGGTTTTACAGGTAAAAAAGGCATTGGTTATAAAGAGAGATTAATGAGAGGATAGTTGATATTAAAACGGGATTACGTATAGTTTGTATTAATATAAGAAGCACCCCCATAGTTGGTATTATTGTTATGAAATAACCCTAAAAAAAATTCCTTAGACATCAACCAACTTAAGTAATTCTCCCACATCGAAAGGTCACGGTGATGATTCTATATTATAAATAAGACTAAAAGTTTTAGTTAAATTATCCCACATCGACAAATTATAATAAGGTGATTGATAAATTATAATAAGGTGATTGATTTCTATATTATAAATAAGACTATTTTTTTTTCAAGAAGATTATAACTCATATTATTCATCCAAAATGGGAACAACATGAACCTACTTACAAAGATAAAACCCCTATAAGATGAACTATATAGAAATCATCTTCCTACTTGAGTCCACATTAACCTTCCTCATCCTAATGAAAACATCAAACTTAATTTGACTTAAGATAGTCTCTATAGGCTTTACATTAGCATCAAAAAGACGACCATTCCTCTCAACCCATATATAGTAAACTGCAGCAGCAATGCGACTCCTATACCACCCATTCTTCCAATGCTTAATGCTTCTTCTTGTAGTTACCCATTTTGTTTCAGTCAACAATTGATTGCTTCGACCTCTAACCCTTATCCACTCCTTCAGACCCATCCAAATCTGAGCAGAAAAGGAGCAAGAAAAGAATAAATGCTCGCAGGATTCACATGAAGACAGAGAGAGCATCTGTTAACCATATGCAACCCTCTACTTTGCAGCAGATCCACTGATGGCAGCTTCCTTTGACAGGCAAGAGAGGATATAATACCATGTCTAGGAAGAATTTTCTGGCCCTTGAATATCTTAAGCCAATGACATTTCCTGAACTTCAATCTGAACCAATCATAAGCCAGGTGCAAACTGAATTTACCCTCCTTAGTCCAGGTATGCATCAGCTGCACCACATCATCAAGACTCCCTTCAGCAGTAATGAGGTCCTCCATAACCTGCAATAAAAATTTTAATGTGCCTGTAAATCGCTCTTGCTTATGTATCTCCCATATCCTCCGAGGCCCGATCAAATAGGCTTTAATCCAAAGAGACCACAAGTCATGACCTCCTTGTAGCACTTGCCACAACCTTCCTGCAATATGTGCATTATTCCAGGCACACATATCTCTAATATTGAAACCTCCTTCCTCCTAAGGAGAGCAAATGCTACTCCAACTCTTACTATACAGACCAGTCCCTTCCTTACCAACATACCAGTCCAAAAGAATTGTCTACAACAAGCAATAATTCTATTCAATACATTACCAAGAATCAAAGTATTAGCTGCCCAGAAACTGAAGATCCCAAAGATGACTGAGTTAATTAGTTGAACCCTTCCAGCTTAAGTTAGATTAAGAGCTGACAATCCTCCTATAATTGCCTCAATCTTACTTAACAATCCAGAATAGTGCTCCATCCTACTAATAACATCATTCAGGGGTAGACCAAGGTACCTACAAGGAAAAGCCCCCAAAGAGAAACCAGTATCGTGAATAATGAGCTCTTTAACAGCGGCATCAACCCCTCCAAAGTAAATCTCAGATTTATCTCTATTCGCATTCAACCCAGTGTCAAGGGCAAAAGCATCAAGAGCCTTTGTTACAGCCTTAACAGAAGGATAATCTCCCCTCATGAAAATCATGAGATCATCAACAAAAATCAAGTGGTTAAGTCTCAACTTGCAGCACTTAGGATGAAAAGAAACTTGTGGCTCAGACCCTATTTGCCTTAGTCGTTTGGATAATACCTCCATACTCAACACAGAGAGGTAGGGAGAGAGCGGATCTCCTTGCCTCACACCCCCCTTACCCTTAAAAAACCCATGA
This sequence comes from Agrostemma githago, assembly GCA_958450325.1. Taxonomy (NCBI): domain Eukaryota; kingdom Viridiplantae; phylum Streptophyta; class Magnoliopsida; order Caryophyllales; family Caryophyllaceae; genus Agrostemma; species Agrostemma githago. The sequence continues at coordinate 16,265,427 of OY288254.1, read as the reverse complement.
GACATACCATTAATCTTCAAAGAAAACCAAGAACCCTTAATACACTCCATAACCCAGCCAATAAATTTAGGAGGAAACTTAAACCCATCCAGCATCTGCCTCAGAAAAGACCATTGCACAGAATCAAAAGCGTTCCTCAAATCAATCTTCATTAAACACCTGGGAGATAAAAAAATTCTGCTATACCCTTTAATCAAGGATTGAGACAATGCTATGTTATCTTGAATGCTCCTTCCTTTTATGAATGCAGCCTGTTCACCCCCTATCACTTCATCCAAACAACCCTTCATTCTGTTAGCAAGTATCTTGCTGATAGATTTATACATAATAGAACAGCAGGATATAGGTTTGAAGTCAAGAACAATACTACAAGTCTTCTTCTTTGGTATCAGAGTGATCATAGTAGTATTAGCTTACTTAACCAACTTTGACTTGACAAAGAACTCCTTAACCGCAGCACATAAATCCTCTTTCACCACCTCCCAAGAGCTCTTAAAGAACCCAGCTGAAAAACCATCAGGACCTGGACTCTTATCTGAACCCATGGAAAAAACCACTGATTTTATTTCCTTCTCATCAGGGATACTAAGCATTATTTCCCAGTGATCCTCTTTGACAGTGCCCCCTTACTAAACAAAGAAGGATCAATGCTCTTAACAGCAATCTCCTGCCCCAGCAGAGTCTTGTAATACTCCAAAAAAACCCTTAGCAACCTCAGCAGGACCATTCCTAACATAGCCCTTGTGATCAGTAATGACTCCTATAACCTTTTGAAGTCTCCTTTCCTTCACCCTGGAATGAAAATAAGCAGTACCGGCGTCAGCATCAGTAATACTATCCATTTTAGATCTTTGGGAAAGGATGCTAATCTCAGCTCTCTGCAGATCAATAAAATAAGACTAATTATTTGTTCTTAGATATCAATCAAAATCTTTTAAGTCTTAAAAAAATCTTAAGACTATAAATTTAAGTAAATTATCCCTCATTTAATTAAAATACCTCTCACAAATATTAAGGTAATTGATATCAATCTTTTAAGACTTTTTAAGTCTCAAAAAGTCTCTTAATAAAACTACAAACTTAAGTGAAAATAATCTCACATCGAAAAATTATAATAACGTGATTAAACTTTATATTATAAATAAGATAATCATGTGCTCTTAGATATTAACCAAAAATCTTTTGAGTCTAGAAATATATTAAGGGTTCGTTTGGTTACCACCTCAATTCATGGGAGTTTAAAAAATGGATTGTTGTTTGGTTTCCCAAATCCTGGGAAGTGGAAATTACCACATGAATTCACTTCCTCTATCATGTGGGAAGTTGCTTACCAAGGGCCCCCTTGGTAAGTTAAACTCACCACTTGAATTGAGTTCCCGCATAGGAACCAAACACATTTTACTAATTCTCATGAAATAGAAATTCATGGGAATTCATTGTTCCCGGTAATTCAATCTTCCTGCATTGAACAAAACGAACCCTAAGACTATAAACTTAAGTAAAACTATCCCACATTCGAAAAATTATAAAGTTTTTTTTTTTTGGTAAAATGTGAGATTATATTAATAACAGTCGAATAAGTTATACAACGACTAATCGGGCTCCTTAATAAAAGGAACCCAACCAAATAAAAACACAACGAGCAAACAGACAACAACAAAACAGCTCCAACCCAGTTACCAAAGAAAACCTTTGGTAGCCTGGTTCAAAGTCCCTCTCTTTTTCAGTTCAGTCCGCATCCTCATTGCTACGTTCTCAGGTCTGCACAGTCTAGCATTCATCCTTGCTTCATTCCTTTGCATCCACGTATGGTAAAAACACGCTGCTAGGACCATCGCATCGAGTCTCCATTTAGCTGTTAGGCTGCTCGTCGATGCTAGATTTTGTACATTCTGCAGCTTCCCATACCATTTTTCCACACATTCAATAATTCTCTTACTGTAGTCACACTCGAAGAATAAATGATCTACTGTTTCGGGTAAGGTATCACACAAACAGCATTGATCATCCGGGCTACATCCAATTTTGTATAGCTTTTCTTTGACATTCATGCCATTCATTTGGGCAAGCAAAAGAATGACCGCATGCTTTGGGATGTTCCACTTACTCCATGCGACCGCAGTCCAATCCAGGTGCGGTTTTCTATCCCTTAACCATTCGTAGCCTTCTTTGACAGTATAGTTGGAGGGGCCATGCCATTGATTGTTTTGGAATCCTCCCCTGACCAACTTCTTGACCTTAAAAAGCTGTTTCCACGACCAATCATCAGATTTTTTGGGTGTATAACTATCCCAGTCTTGGCCCTTAAGATAGACTTGATTAATCCACTTCAACCATAGCTTGTCCGGCTGAGTATACACCCAATTAACCAATTTAGCGACTGCAGCATAATTCCAAATCTTAACGTTTTTAATGCCTAATCCACCCTCATTTTTTGGTGCTACTACTTTGTCCCAGGTAATAGTAGGCACCCTTTGGAAGTCTATAGAACCAGACCAGAGGAAGTTCCTACAAATGGACTCAATTTTCTTTATGATGCTGTCCGGTAGAATGAAAGTAGAGGTATAATGAAAAATTATAAAGTTTCATCAAACAAAAATCTTTTAAGTTCTAACAATTTTCTTAAGAATATACACTTAAGTTAAAAATTATAACAAGGTGATTGAAATTTTATATTGTAAATAAGACTAATAATAATTCTTCCTTAGACATCAACCAACTTAAGTAATTCTAGCACATCGAAAAATTATAAAAAAAGGTCTTAATAAGACTACAAAGTTAAAATTATCCCACATCGAAACAATTAAAATAAGGTACGATGATGATTCTATATTATAAATAAGACTACAAATTTTAGTTAAATTATCCTACATCGACAAATTATAATAAGGTGATGGATTTCTATATTAGAAGTAAGACTAATTATTTGTTCTCAGATATGATATCAATCAAAAAATTTTGAGTCTTAAAAAACTCATAAGACTATATATTTAAGAAAATTATCGCACATCGAAAAATTATATTCCCTCTCTTTTGAGTCTTAAAAAAACTCTTAAGACCTTAATAAGACAATGAAATTCTATTATAAATAAAGGTAATCATTTCTCCAAATTATGACGAGGTGATGAAATTTTATATTATAAATAAGACTAATCATTCATCCTTAGATGTCAACAAAAAACTTTTTGTCTTAAAAAAAAGTTCTTAATAAGACTACAAATAAAGTTAAATTAAAATTATCACATATCGAAAAATTATAATGAGGTGATAGAATTCTATGTAATCTTTCATTCTTAGATATTAACCAACAATTTTTTTAGACTTAAAAAAAGTTCCTAAGACTAAGACTAAGACAATATAGTTAAAGTATAATTATCGCGCATCGCAAAATTAAGATGAGGTGATGAAATTTTATATATTATAAATAAGAGTAATCATTCACCTATAAATAATATTATAAATAAGAGTAATCATTCGCCTATAAATAAAAGTTCTTAATTAGACTATATATAAACTTAACTAAACTTAAGTAAAATTATCCCACATCGAAAAATTATAATAAGGTGAATTTTTTTTAATGTATAAATAAGAGTAGTCAATCATCAAAAGTATATACTCCAATAAGATGATCAAATTTGATTATATAAATAAAGAGTAATCGTCTATCCTTTAACTTAGATATAAAAACAAATTCTTTTAATCTTAAAAATAGCTCTTAAAACTATAAACTTAATTAAGTATATTACCACATCGAAAAATCCGGAAAAGACGAACTTGCTTAGGGCCTCCATCACCGGGTTCCAACAAAGGGATGAATAGAGCTTATATGAAGCTTGGGAGCGGTTTAAGTCTTTGGTAAGATCGTGCCCTCATTATGGACTCTCACAATGGTTCTTAGTGCAACAGTTTTGGAATGGACTTTATGAGGACTCGAGAGCCATCCTCAACATGGGCTCCAATGGTAGGTTTACCGAGGTCGACGACGACCAAACATGGGCAAGAATCGAAGAGATGGCGGTGCATAATTCGCAATATTCTAGGCCTAGGAAGGCACATCGAGGAGGCATACATGAGGTCGATGCTATCACCAAATTAAGCATTGACCTTGGAGCTCAATTGAAAACGCACATGGAGACTATTGACAAGAAGCTCCAAAGTCACCTCGACCAAGTCCAAGGTACTAGTTCCTCACACCATCAACCGATTCAAGAAGTGAATGCTTTGGGGTTCGCACCTCCTTTACCTTACTATGGGATGTGCGATACTTGTGGAATAGTTGGACATGATCCTATGTATTGCCGTGGAATTATCGAGCAAGTGAACGCCTTTCAAGCGTTCAAGCAAGGTACCTCTTACTCTAATCAATTCCAAGCTTCCCAACAAGTCCCTCAACAACAAGCCTCTCAACATCAACAACAACATCGTCCCTATGTTCCACCTCCCTTAAGGGACAACAATCAAGGTTACCAAGGTTACATGGGTAGTCCAAGACCCTTCAACAACTTCAAGCAAAATAACCAAGGTACGTTTCACAACAACAATCAAGGGTTCTAACAAGGGAACTTCAATCAAGGCGGTTTAAAAGGAAACCAAGGCTTCCAACAACAACAAAACCACAATCAAGGCCTTAATCAAGGCAATTCTCATGGGTTCCAAGGGAACCGTCAACAAGCAACTCAAAATCAACAACAACAAAGCAAGCCTAGGAGCCGGTCTCCTACTCATGATTATGGCATTCCTCTCGCCATCACCGACACTCCACATAATCCATCATCCCCACCTCGGGATTTTGACATTCAAAAGACTTTGATGGATATGCAAAAGAATAATCAAGATGTGCAAAAATGTCAAATGGATATGTCGAAAACCCAACAAGAGCTCTTTGCTTATGTTCAAGGGGAAAATGCGGTAAGAGATGCTCGTATGAAGATGCTTGAAACTCAAGTATCTCAACTTGCTTCGGGGAGCTCCTCAAGACAAAAGGGGCAACTACCTTCTCAAGGTGAAACACCGATATTTGAGCATGTAAATGCTATCACCACAAGGAGAGGTACATCCTACAACCCCCCTCCGTATCCAATTGAGCAAGAGCCAATGCAAGAACCAACAATGGAGATGGCGTCTCCAACTCAAGGAGAATTGAGCTTTGATAATCCAATTGAGGAGCAAGTCCTTTGGGAGGTCGATAACCCCCAAGAAGACAACCCTCCCCCACTTCAAGCACAAGAAAAAGGTAAAGGGAAAGTGTCAAGTGAGGAGTCCACCAATATTGAGCAAAACAAGGTTCAAATCAAGTTGCCTTTCCCAACAAGGCAAATGAAGACTAAGGTGGATGTCCAATTTGAAAAGTTCCTTAACATTGTGAAGAAATTGGATGTTAATGTCCCATTCACCGAGTTACTTACCCAAGTCCCGGCATATGGGAAATTCATGCGGGATATCCTATCTAGGAAAAGGTCCATCGACAAGGAAGAGACGATAGCGTTCACGAAGGTGGTGAGCGAGCTTATTCAAGGTTCCACGCTTCCGAAGTTGAAGGACCCGGGTAGTTTCTCTATCCCATGCACCATCGGCAATTACAAGATCGAGAGAGCTATGTGTGATTTGGGTGCGAGTCTGAGCATTATTCCTTACACCATTTGTGAGCGATTAGGGATGACGGAGTTGAAATGTACGTCCATTACACTCCAAATGGCTGATAAGTCTCTTAACCGACCATTGGGAATGTTGGAAGACGTGCCGGTGCGAATAGGGAAGTTCTTCATTCCGGTCGACTTCATTGTGGTGGACATGCCGGAGGATGCTAACACTCCCATCATCCTTGGACGCCCATTTTTACACACCGCCGGTGCCGTGATCGATGTGAAGAAGGGTAGGATCACTTTTCAACTAGGCGACGAGGAGTTAGTGTTTGACCTCCAAGGCAACACTTTGCTTATGACCGAGACATGTAATATGATCCATGCCACGAAAGACATCGATCTAGGGGAAGGATCGGGACAAAGCTTGAAGAAGTACTCTTATGTACTTGATGATTATGACTCCGAGAGTGAGGAGGATGAGTGCCCATGTCATGCGCTTGATGACAAGTTGAAGTGCAATTACAAGAAAGAAGATGAATCTCCCTTGGGGCCGCATGAGGACCGGTGGACGTTTGGGTATGTCCCCAAGGACCAAAAGTACAAGTTCAAGTCAAGGCAAGGCCATGAGGAGCCTTGGGATATGGTCGGTTGTATGACATGCTTGATTGAAGACTTCTCTAGGGCCTTCGACTTGTTTTTACGTGCCCTTGATGAAGATGGAACTAGTTTTGGTTGTTGAAAAAGATTGAAGAAAGCACCACCTTGGTTTGACGGAGTTCCACAAGAACCGTCCCATTGTACATATCTCTTTCTTGTAGTTAGTTGGATTTTTGTGAATTCTTGTTATTTGGATTGATTTATGGGCGTTGTGAGGGAGAGAGTTTGATGTGTGTTTGAGTATTGCTTGATAGGTGAAGTAAGAACGCTCCTAGAGAGGATTGGCTATGATATACCTTGGGTTGTAGGCACGAGGATCGGGTTTTTGAAGCTTCGAGCGAGCTTTTGGGATTGTGGAAGTTGAAGAAGGCCCATCCCGGTCGGGATGAGGCGTCCCGACCGGGAAGGGTAAGGCTTCCCGATCGGGAAGGGTGCCTTCCCGATCGGGAAGGGTGCCTTCCCGATCGGGAAGGGCGCACCACATTTCGAGCTTACTGTGGGCTCGTCCCGACCGGGATAAGGGCGTCCCGACCGGGACAGGTGAGCAAACCCGATCGGGAACAATCTTCCCGACCGGGAAGGTCCTCTGCTCCCCCTTTGTGATTCTTCTTCGCAAATCGAGTCCACCCAACCGTTTTATGCCCCCTCCCAACCTCCCTAACTACCCTAGCCTTATCATATGCCCCATGTACTTCATTGTCATGCCCTCACTCCATTTCCTATCCGCTTTACACCGACTCTCACATCAAATCCCACCCCCTACCATTACTACCTATACCGTGAGTTCTCTTCAAGTGTGAAGCGAGATGGCAACCGAGAAAACAAGGGACGAGCCTCTAATGATCAACAAGACGATGGAGCAAGTGAGTTACTAGCCGCTCGGTTTGGGTAACTATCCTTACTTTTCCGTCTTTTTATCGCTTCCTTTTCATTGTTTACCCCCTTCCCTTGAGTCTCGGTATCTAGGGGCCTTCGAGGCCATAGTTTGGTTGCTCCCGACTCCCGACGACGTGATTACGTCGAGAGTCAATCGATTAGTCCATTTACAAGATTTTCACCCCTTTTTAGGAGTTAGTCGGACTTGGGCGGAATCCGGGCTAGGTGACTTGATTACACCTAGCCCTCCCCTCCCATTTCCTTTTATTTCCTTCTTTTTATTTCTTCCCCCATCCATATCTTTTCTTGTCTCGGCCCATGGTGACTTGACTACACCCCGGCCGGACACCTTCTACCCTTTTCTTCACTTTATTTTTGATTTTTAGCTTTATTTTCGTAGTTTCTTTTTCTTTCTTTTGTCTCTCCGCACCCTACGATCGAGCATGAGGACATTGCTCGATTTAAGTGTGGGGGAGCGATATTCTATCGCTGTTGGTTTTATTTTCATAGTTTTTCGAAGAAAAAAAAACCTTTAAAAAAATCCTAAAAATTTGAAAAATTTCCGCAAAAATCAAAAAGATTTTCTCTTTTGTGTTTTCATTTCGTGTCTTCGTGTCGTATATTTGTTTTGTGTGCGTGTTTTGCCTCCCTTTGTTCTTATAGGTTGCTTTAATCGCCAATGACTTTGGAAAGCTCTAAAGACTTCCGGTAACATCTTATCCCTTTTTCTCCTTTATTCCTTGTGATGTTTGGAGAAGGTTGTGTTGAGGTGTGCTCGGGTGGAGCTTTGTGCATATTGATGGATGATTTGTTGGCTTGTATGGAATATCGGGGTGGTGTTTGTTATATGTTTGTTTTGTTATGTTTTGTTTTTTTTGCTTTTGTTTCTTTTTCTTTCGTTTGTCTTCGTCATGTCTTCATTTTGTGTTGTGTTTGTTGAGTCTTGTGTGTAAAACATTTTTGCGAAAACCCGGTTTAGAGGCTAGTGTGTGAGTGTCTATTTTTCCCTTTCTAAATGTATAAATCGAGTTTTGGACTTTAGCCTAGTAGAATGACCCTAAATCAATGAGTTCGTTGATCCTTTACCTTGAGTCCACCTAACTTACTAGAGATTTACTACGGGATTTGCACTTTTGACCATTATGACCACCCACGGTGTAAAAAGGCCTTGGTTACCGAGTCTCGTCCCCTAGGTGACCGTGTTTAGAATTATTTGATTAGTCCAAGTTCTCCACTTTTTGTGGGTTTGAAGGGTCTTGGCCCGTCCCGACTTACCCATTCACCTACCTCCTACGCATCTCCACACAATAAAACACAATTTGATGATTTCTACCTTTCTTGTCATACAAAGGAAATGCCAAAAAAAAAATGTCAAATCTTGCCAAAAGGGAAAAGAAAAGAAAAGAAAGAGAAAAAAATGAAAGAATGAAAAGAATGAAAAAAAAAAAAAAAAAAGAAAAGGCACAAAAGCCAAAAAGAAAATAGAAAAGAAGAAAAAGAATGGCATGGCAAAACAAATCAATACATCGAAAAGAAAGAAAATGCCAAAAGAAAACCCGTCTCACAAAAAGAAATCCCCACAAAAATAAGCCTTTTTCCGACTTTTGCCGTGAAGAGCCTACCAAAGGACCGAGTCCCGAGGAAGGATGATAGCGGCATTAGTCAGTCTTCCCTCATTTTGCATATTCCCACCTTTTTACTTGGACTAGTTAGGCGGTCTTAGACACGGGACGACCCTCTTGGCTCACGCTAAAGGGGGCGGGGTCTCACTTACCTACAGTGTCGACTAACACCGTGGTTCCTCACTTTTCCACTCCGCCGATCGTCCCTTAGTACGTTTTTAGAAAGTTAGGAGGACCTAGGTAAGTCACCAACGTTCTTGTTGCTTTATCGTCATACTATTAGGGTTTAGTCCACCTTGGTTTGTATTGCTAGGTTGAGAACGTTGTCACTTACCTCGAGTCCTAAACCGGTGTTTCATTCACCGCTTTTAGAGGGAAGCGGTATTTCTTTTGTTTTGGGTGCAACCGTCTATATGTTTGTTTGTGTGTTTGTTTGTTTATGTGTTTTGTGTCCGGTTGCATCCACGGTTTTGTCGCAAGACCCGACTTGCCTTGCGGAGTGCACTTTTCCTCTAAGTGCACTCGCGTGAGTTGAAGGGGCGTAGGGTGCGCTAATACCCATTCGGCTAGTTTAGTAGTTAGTGTGTGCTTACTCGAGGGCGAGTAAGGGTTAAGTGTGGGGGATTTGATAAGTGTAGTTTGTAGTGCCTATTTGTTGTGTTTTGGTCCATTTTTCCTTGTGGAATCGCTCCTTTGGAACGATTTGGAAGAGTTGGAGTGATTCCGACTCAATACATACACATTTTGGAGCCAACGAGATAAAAGAACGATGACTCGAGGCCTTGGAATCGACCCCGAGACCTTGGGACCCAATCCCCAGCCTCTGAGACCCGATCCCGAGTTCCGAGAATCGGTGGGAAGCCCGTGAGAGGCACGGAAGGACCAAAGAGCGTTTAAGGAAGGCATACAAGACCCTTCCCGGTCGGGATGGTGGCCTTCCCGATCGGGAAGGGATGCACGTTTAGGAGCGCCACTGTGGGTCATTCCCGGTCGGGTTGAGCCCTTCCCGATCGGGATGGCAGAACCCTTCCCGATCGGGATGATCCGTCCCGATCGGGATGGGCTACAGCTCACCCGCACTTCTTCTTTTCTTCTCCTTCATTCTTGTGCCCATATATATACTCCCTTCTTGTAATATTAAGGCATCTTATGTTAGTTTAGACTCTCTTAAGCCTCCAAAACCCTAGATTTACTCTCACTCATTAGTTTTAATCCTCCATTAATCTTAGTTAATCTTTAGTTAATCCTTGTAATTAGTTCTTGTATTAAGAGGATACTTGAAGAATTCTCCAAGATTGACAACCTTGGGTTTTATTTGGGTTCTTATTTATACAAGATTGCATCTTTTCATCCTCTTAGTGTTGGTATAATCTTTCCTACCCTTAATCTTGTTTATTTAATCTTGTTTGCATCTTGTTATATTGCTATTGATAGTGTTCTTGTTAATCATTATGGATATTTGTTTAGTGATAGTATTTTCTCTTGTTATGGTTGTTTCATTCATGATAATGAGTGAGTAGTCTTCTTGTGGGGTTAGTAGGGGGATTAGGGCTAGATTATGGATGATTAGGGTTGATTAAGGGGAAAAGGTTATATCTTTGTTGTTAGTCACATTGTAGGCGCTCTATGTGTTTGTTGATATGCTTGTGTGAGTTGTAGTGGTCATGCTTCCCATACTTGTGTTCATCTTCTCATTGATTGCTTATGTTGTGGAAATGTCGAGAATAGTTTAGTCGCGAGAGCGCGGACTAGAGTCTAAGTTGCGAGAGCCCGGACCCACCTTGACATCGGTCTAAGTTGCGAGAGCCCGGACCGACTCTAGTGACTAGGAGACACCTATACCCTTGATCACCCCAATTACCCTTCTACTCCTATGAACCCGACCTACCCCACTTTCCTTCCATATTTGATCCATCGTCTTAGTTAGCCATCGTTCTTTTAGTTTATTCATTAGTTCGATCATTAGTCTAGTTCTTACTTCTCCTCCATCATAGTTTTCCATTTATTGTTCCTTTGTGTTTGTTTGGTAATCTAGTCTCGTTGTAGGCCGACCTAGTCTAAACCTTGATATACCGTCCTCGTGGATACGATCCCGACTTGCCCTAGCTACCCACTAGGTTAGTCGGTGTTATATTGATCGGCTAGGGACGTGACGAATCCTTACCATCAGTCGTACATCGAAATGGGATAGATATGCTATTGGGGGACCGCAGTAGTCCGTAATGAGACTGTTTTAGTCTGGTGTCCTTCTGGATTTCCTATTTTAGGATACATTTCCAAAGTGGGTATTGCCTCGAGTCCCGACAGATTCTTGTCTTCGACTGAGCCGAGTACTAGGACACACTACAGAAAGGAGGCTAGATTTTTGTTGGATTCGTCTAGATTTTGTGAGTGGATGGAGGTCTTCTGTCTAAGAGAAGCCCCCGGGACAACAAAGCTAGCTATTGAGAACACGATGGTGTCGTGACCGGAATAACGATGCTTTTTGAATGTGTGTCAATGTGGGTGGTTGTGCCTCTGTTGAAAGGCTGCCTATGTATTCACGTGTGGTGAAATCAAACCAAGCCGTAGTTCAGTGGATTGAGAGATATATTATGGTGCCTAAGCTAATAGGACTTTGTGTGTAACTAGCCATAGCGATGGTGTAGGCTAGGTGCATTCCCAGTGATGTCTTGATCAAAGGGCTTGAATGGTTAGGATATTAATCCTGTGACTGTGAGCGTTCTCTTGGGTAGCCCCCAGAGGTGGTGTGAACTATTTGGGCATGTTCTATGCCGACTGCAAGTTGAGTTCCCGTGTTCGGGGTTTGTAACTGGTTTGGATGGGATTTTAACGAGTTTTGTTCTCGGGATTTTAACGAGTTTTGTTCTCGGGATATTATTTTTTTGAGGATGTGGTGCTAGGAAGTAAATGGCCCTGATAACTCGAAATCTGGAGCTCGGTTCTGTGGAGCTAAGGCTTCGAGAGCCGGTTTGATAATGAAGTAAATGGCCCTGATAACTCGAAATCTGGAGCTCGGTTCTGTGGAGCTAAGGCTTCGAGAGCCGGTTTGATAATGAAGTAAATGGCCTTGATGACTCGAAATCTGGAGCTCGGTTCTGTGGAGCTAAGGCTTCGAGAGCCGGTTTGATAATGAAGTAAATGGCCTTGATGACTCGAAATCTGGAGCTCGGTTCTGTGGAGCTAAGGCTTCGAGAGTCAGTTTCATAATGAAGTAAATGGCCTTGATAACTCGAAATCTGGAGCTCGGTTCTGTGGAGCTAAAGCTTCGAGAGCCGGTTTGATAATGCGGGATCTGGTTTCCATGTCTGGCCCTAGTGGTTAGGGGTATCCTATGGAGCTTGAATCCTCAAAATTCCGGGTTGTCTCTGGCCTGGGTCTCGGGGAGGTCTTGAGGGTTGTAATGTGGGAAGACTGAGTGTGGTGTTAGCTGACCAGCTTGATTGTTACTCCCCTATTGGATGACATGGATAATTTTGAATTTGACCATACCACGGTCAAAGGATTTTCACTTGAGTTGACCGTTGACCACGGTCATGGGTATTTGATTTTTTGATTGACCTCTTAGCCGCGGTCATGGGTTTTGATAATTTTGACCGTACCCTGGTCGTGGGGTTTTCACTTGAATTACTTGAATTGACCGTTGACCACGGTCATGGGTATTCTGAATTTTTTTGATGATGGCCTGCTTTTTTTTGTTTTGGCCTTTTGCTTTTTTTTTCATGGACTTTCGATTTTTTTCTTTTTGTGTCCAGTTTTCTTTTTGCTTTGGCCCTTTCTTTTTTCTTTTTTTTTTGACTTTTGATTCTTTTGTCCAGTGTTCTTTCGTTTTTTTTTTTGCCGGTCAGACTAACACCTAAGGTAGGGATTGGTTAGTCTTGTTGGAGGGGTGTTTTATTGTGGGAAATGGGCTTGCCTCCCGTCTTGAACCCAAACTAGGAGATTACCTAGATTTGTCATAGGATTCGATACCGCTCCTGCTAGGGGTAATTATGTGGCTTTTCTATACCAGACACGGAATAGGTAAAAAGAAAACACGAGCTCGGTTTCCTGCAGTCATTATAGATGTGCCTATAATAGTCACGTGCGTGTGCTCACAGTGTATGATGGTGTTCATCATGTTCTCGGAAACACATAAGGAAAGTATATATGAGAAAGAATATTGAAAGCTGTTTTTATTGAATTTGAAAAGAGGACAGAATACAGTTGACTCTGACTCTGACTTTGACTTTGACTTTGAAAGAAATGGTACATCCTAGACTCGGACTCAGACTCAGACTTAAACCAAATCTGGACTCTCGGATGATGTTGTCATTAGTCGTCGGCTTCTAAGCACTCGAGTTGATGTCCAGTATAGCCTTTAGTAGAAACTTCACCCAGATCTTCATTGTGTCGAAGATCGTCTTCAATCCTAATGCCCATTTCGGTAAGTACGGCAAAGTTTGAAATGCCGGCATACCTAAGATGGACGCGGTAAGAAGGTAGGAGGTTGTTGATGAAGGCCTCCACTAGTGTCTTCTCGTTGGGCTTGTTTACCAACTTTACACTCTCGACCCTCCATCTTTGAATATATTTAGTGAACCCTTCTTTGGGCTCTTGGGCCATGACTTCCAGAGTACGCATTGTAGTCTGGATCTCGATATTATCGGCGTAGTTCCGAGCGAACTCCGTTGCCACATCATCCCAAGTCGGGTATTTCTTGGAATCGAGCCTGTACTACCAGGCTTTGGGGTGCTTCTGGAGGGAGGAAGGGAATAAGTGCTTAAACATGGTGGCCTTTACCCCTTGGACCGCCATGAAATCTTTGAAAGCCCGGATGTGATGGACCGGGTCTCCAGTACCCTCAAACATTGGAATTCCCGTAAGGTTGAGGTTGGCAGGTAGCTCGTCATTCAAAGGTGAGTAGGAACGAGCATTTTCAGTGTGGATTGAATTGTTCGTCGATAAGTGGACCTGTTCTTCGAGCCTGCGAACAGCGCTGATTAACTCAGCTATGGGCCCAGTGGGCTCAGATCCCTCAACTGGGGCCGTTTTCTCCACGGTGCTTAGGCGGGTGGATAAAGTCGCTTGGTTAGCTTGGATGGCGGCCAGTTGAGTCTCGATCTTGGCCAGAGCATTTTTCAAATCGTCCATTTTGCGTTGGTATCTGGTTTCGGGTGGCCTGTCTGTAAGAACACCACGTAATCAGAAAAGTTGCTTCGGAACTCCAACTCACCAAGGCATAGGAAATAGCGCAGGAGGAGAGACGACTCTAGTTTGACTCGGGTTAGACTCCCCTAAGACAAATGTGTAGGGTACGATTCTCGGAGTGACTGTGATTAATCACTCCGTCGGAGAATGGCTCCCCAATGTGAGACTAAGGACTCAGATGGTGTGGCATCTAAGTGACTTGAAGGTGGAGTACGTGAGACACATGTAAGACATGACCCTTAGGGCAACCGTGATTGATCGCCCTGGTAAGGGGTAGCCCCCGAGTGGGATTGACAATTTTGTTAAGACTCGAGTGTCGGACGAGTGACCCTTAGACGTAAGGACCGTGAACCCTTTGTTATAGGGCTATGCCTTGTAAAAGGTTGACTCGGAAAAGACACCTAGACGGGTGACTTGTGCAAGGTGGGCCTTTCTTAAGATTTGGCTATGTGGGCCGAGTCCCGTCCGAAGGAAGGTCCACGTGAGACATCCCGAAACTTTTAGATTCGAGTGTGCAGACGGGCCCTCCTTTGTAGGGGTTTGTCCTACGTAGGTGGGCCTTGCCTTAGTCTAATAAGGCGGACTGGGAAGGGGAAGAAACTCGTGATGTAAGATCGACAGAGTTTCGACGCTATAAACCTTGACAACTTAAGACACGACCCGACACTTGCTAAATACGGGAAGTCCTAGAAGTAGAAGGTTTTGAAAATTGATGATTTTTGCAAAAAAAGGACCGAGTAAACTCGGTGGATGGCCCAAATTTCCGACAAAGGACGAAAAGTCATTGGGCCACGGGTTTTGAAAGTTCGAGTTTTGATTTGGGCAGCATACCGGCTAGAAAATAGGCTATTTTGAGTAAAATCATAAGTCCTAAATTCGGTATGTGTCCCGGGTTTTGAAATCGAATAGTTTGAAAAGGATGCAATTTTGAAAAGTTGACGGTTTTTTGAAAACGACTCGGAAACCAAGTAGCATGTAGTCACACAAGCATTATAACGACACCATGTATGCTCTATACTAAGTCTCGGTCGGTCTATAGGGAGTCTATACCAGTGTACATAGTCTAGACGTTGATCGGGACGGACTTCCTAAGTCGAGTTGATCTTAGAACATGCCGCGAAACCCACTCGAATCGACTATGGACACCTTTCGACATATCCATATTCGAGTACATCGACGGTATAGTGGGACGTCGGTCGCGAGTACCGGCCCGGGAAAATATGGGTTATACATGAACCGTAGAACTAAAACGCGTATTGTATTTGTCAAACGATTTCTATTCGAGTCTCACCCTGAGGATGCCGATGGTAAGTCACGCATCAGTTAATCCCCAGCGGAGTCGCCAAATTGTGGACATGACATAGGTCCACCCCGACGCGGCCACGCGCGGGTTTGGGTAGACGAATGAATCTCCATATGAGAAGGATCGAATTGAAATTTAGGTCTATGTGGAGTCGCCACCGAATTTTATGGTCATTCGGAACCGTTCGAGCCCACTCTATGTCGTAGTGGTCCGTATACAAAATCCGGACCATTTCCGATGTCAGAGTTTATTGGGCTCGTCCCTTTGCATTTGATACCAATACCGACGTTATCGGATATTGTGTATTGAATGACTCTCGTTCGCCAACGGTTTCGGGCATCCGGAAACCGAGGTTCTGAGTAAGGGGTGAGGGTACGTGTTGGGAAGCCCACAAAGGACACCCAACCCCGCCCGCACATTAGCGGCCTCTACTAAGAATTCGAATGACTTACAATACGCGCGTTAGTAAAACGGGAAAATGATATGCAAAGATTATTTTCCCTAAACATGTGAATGGAATTGAAACGGGTTTCTAAGTCAATTTAATGCAACTAAAATTAACGTCGAAGTTGTATTTTAGCATGCGGGTTCATTTAGTACAATAAACGAACAATAATTAAAATTGACAAAAGGAACAACAAACGCGTTAGTAACGATGTAATAATATAACGAATAATAACGGTTTGTGCAAATATTGAATGAGATGAATGATGCAAATATGAGATGTATGTTTTGAAAAGATAGTATACACGTGATTAATTATGCACGTGTTGACCTAAGTCGAGAAATACTGTCGGGTTTTGAAAATAAAATAATGTAAGACTCGTAATTTGAGTCGTTATGAGGTTACTCGATCAAGTGGTCGACAGACTCGATCGAGTAGACCTAAAGAAGGTGATTTTGTTTTACGCTACATACCGTACTCGGCCGAGTTATTGACCAACTCGGTCGAGTACATGGCCACTCGACCGAGTCACTGTGAGACTCGATCGAGTGGTGGTCGTCATTAGCGTTCTGACTTGATTTTAGGGTGTCACTCGATCGAGTGACTAAGGCACTCGCTCGAGTGGCACCTGTATGAACTTGGTTCGTTTGCAATTTAATTGTTGATTTTGAAATTGCTTTTGACTTTTGATAATTCGACGCTTTTACCGAATCGGACATAAGTATTGCATGACCTATGCTCGATTCGGGTTTTTTATAAATCGCGAATTTGTTGAACCGAATATAAATATTGTTGAATTTATACTCGATTCTAATATTGAATACTCGTTATATCCCATATTCGATTATTTGAATCGATATACAATATTAGAGTGAAACAAAAAAAGAAAAAAAAGATAAATTGATTTTAGTCGTTTTAAATTAATTATCGTGATATGAATAAATCACGTTAATTAATTCATATGACTTGATTGTTAGATTCGACATCCAATTATGGAATTGGTATCGAATCCAAAATCGACGCTTTACTTGAATAAATAAATAAAAAAAACTTGATTCCCTCGACTTCTCCGACATCGAAATAAATCCCTAGGGGTCGTGATGTCGGATCCGTGTCAAAGGGTTTCGACCCTTATTAAAATTGATTTTTTAAAGAAATTGATGGATGCAAAATTATGATGATGACAAGAAATAATAACGAATTGTTGTTTAAGTTGATTTATCTCAATAATCAAATAATCGGGGTACCGGGATAAGCGACCGACAACGCGTGTGCAGTACACTTGTATATGCGATTTTCCTTATCCCGATATCCTTCTTATTCGACACAAATCGATAAATATTTTAGTATTTTAATATTAGTAGTATTATCGATACTATGGTGCAATAAATAAAATAAAATAAAAAAACGAAAAAAAAAAAGATGAAGATGACGTGAGAAAAGGAGGAAGGAAAGAGAGGGTTTTCACACCCTCAACCTACATGTTCTTGTCTCGGTGCGGACTCGTAACCGTGGCTTCAACACAAGAGTCTTCGAGGTTTTATGTAGATTAAGTTATGGTGGCTCGGGATTGATTTCCTAAAACTAGGTTTAGGGCTTTTGCTAGTGTTGGATTACTAGGTTTTTTTATTAGGGTTTGTAAGGATGTGTGTATGATTGCTCTAGGGTTTTTTAGGTTGTGAAAAAGATTTGTAATTGTGTTGCACGGGGGTTGCTTATATAGACATGGCTAGGGCACCGGTTTGGGGTTACTCGACCGAGTATGGGGCTAACTCGGTCGAGTGGCCCGTGAAGCCTGCCGTTGGGCTCAAAACAAGCCCACTCGATCGAGTGGGTGGGTCACTCGATCGAGTGGCCCAGTCGGGTTGCACGGGTCCTTTGTTTTGGACCTTGACTTTGGGTGTTTGATGGGTTTTGTGTTTGACTTGGATTTTTGATGGTTGTATGGTTGCTTTTGTGTGTCTCGGAAACGACTTCGACCGGGATTGACCCAATCACAAAAAGTCGGTTTTATTTCCGGTGTCGGTTTCGGCCCAAATTAGTCTTGTTTGACTCGGAATGATCCACTGGGCCTGGATTTGAGGCCCGTTTGGTGAGATTTGTACTCCGTAAGTGTGTTAGCCAACGATTAATGGATTTGAGCCCGTATCCGAGCGCATAGAAACACGTTAGCGTCCAATCATCATCGGGTATTTTTTGGAAACTGCCATAGACACCTGGCGGTCAAAATGCGGGTGTCTACAATCATCTCCCACTTCCCCCAAACAAAACCAGGGAATACAAGCGGAGTTTGATATCCTCCAAAATGCAGATAATGAACAAAGAGAACAAAGAAAGAAGAAAGAGCAAATGGAAGACGAAGAAGCCAAGAGAAAAGAGGCGGAGCGATTAGCCGAAGATGAAGAAGAATCCAATGTTCCACCACCTCCCACTTTTGTCCCTCCATTACCTTTTCCCGAACGAGCTAAGCCACATAAGGAGAATGCCCAATTTAGCCTTTTCGTGGATATGTTGAAGAAAGTGGAGGTAGCTTTACCCTTCACCGAGGTAATTTCTCAAATGCCCCTCTATTCTAAGTTTTTGAAAGAAGTCTTTACCAAAAAGAGAACAATAGAGAACAAAGAATGTGTCTCTCTCACGGCACAATGTAGTGCCATTCTTATGAATCAAATGCCAAAGAAACTAGAGGATCCCGGTAGCTTTTCCATCCCTTGCCGGGTTGGAAATGTTGTTGTTAATCAAGCTTTATGTGACCTAGGGGCTAGTGTTAGTTTGTTACCCTATTCTATTACCAAGAGACTTGGTGTGGGGGAGATGAGACCCACTAGCATGTCGATTCAACTTGCGGATAGGTCCGTCAAGTACCCACTTGGGATACTTGAGGATGTACCCGTTCAAATTGGTAAGTTCTTCATCCCCTCCGACTTTGTTGTCATGGATATGCCCGAAGACACTATTACCCCCATTATTCTAGGTCGACCTTTTATGGCTACCGGTGGTACTATAGTTGATGTTAAGAATGGAAAGTTGTCATTTAACATAGGGAACGAGTCGGTAGAGTTTTCCCTTTCTCAAGCTCTTAAACAACCAATGATTGAACAAATGTATTCCATTGAAGTTATTTATAGTTTGGTTGAGCATAGCTTGATAGATGATGATAAGCAAGAAGATGAACCATTTGACTCTCCACCTCTTGAAGAAGAATGTTTGCATGATGAAAAGGTAGAACCATTACCGGTGGGTAAGAGTATGGTATCTTCTCCTCCTAATCTTGAACTTAAACCACTCCCCTCGTCCCTCAAATATGCTTTTCTTGAAGGAACTAATTATCCCGTTATCGTCAATGCCACACTTGATGGTCCTCAATTGAAAAAACTTTTGATTGTTTTAAGAAAGCACAAAAAGCCCATCAGGTATAGCATTGCCGACCTCCAAGGCATAAGCCCAAATGTTTGTATGCATAGGATCATCCTTGATGATGACCAACGAACTTCGGTTGAGGGTCAACGTAGGTTGAACCCCACCATGAAAGAGGTTGTCATGAAGGAAGTTCTCAAGCTGTATGAGGCTAACATTATATACCCAATAACCGGAAGTAAATGGGTTAGCCCCGTACAAGTTGTGTCAAAAAAAGGAGGAATGACGGTTGTGAAAGGAGAAAAGGGTGAGTCAATTTCTACTAGCACCATTACCGGTTGGCGCATGTGTATAGACTATCGAAAATTGAACACGGCCACCATAAAAGATCATTTCCCCCTTCCCTTTATTGATCAAATGCTTGAAAGATTGGCGCATCATTCTTATTTTTGTTTCCTCGATGGTCATTCCGGATTTCTTCAAATTCCCATTCACCTCGATGACCAAGAGAAGACCACTTTCACATGTCCCTATGGCACCTATGCTTATAGAAGGATGCCATTTGGATTGTGTAATGCGCCGGGAGCGTTTCAAAGATGTATGATGGCTATTTTCTCCGATTTTATTGAAAAATCCATGGAAGTTTTTATGGATGACTTTAGTGTCCATGGTACATATTTTGATTCTTGCCTTGAAAATCTTGATCAAGTGCTAGCTCGATGTGAAGAGTATAGACTTGTTTTAAATTGGGAGAAATGTCATTTTATGGTTGAACAAGGTGTTGTCCTAGGTCATCTTCTGGATAAGGCCAAAGTCTCCGTGATTTTGAACTTGCCACCACCTACAAATGTCAAAGGGGTGAGGAGTTTTCTAGGTCATCCCGGTTTTCAAAGGGGTAAAGACTTTTCTAAGATTGCCATGCCTTTGACTTCTTTGCTTATGAAAGATGCACCTTTTGTTTTTGATGACTCGTGTCTTGAGGCCTTTTGCAGGATAAAGACCGCTCTCACTACCACACCAATTATCAAAGCTCCCGATTGGAATCTTCCATTTGAGATCATGTGCGATGCATCCGATTTTGCCGTTGGTGCCGTTCTAGGACAACGGGTTGACAAGAAGCTACATGTGATTTATTATGCAAGAAAAACACTAGATGAAGCCCAATCGAGGTATGAAATAATCGAAAAAGAGATGCTTGCCGTTGTCTATGCCATGGAGAAATTCTGAACTTATGTTACCGGTTCCAAAGTCATTATTCATACCGATCATGCGGCAATTCGTTACATCATGTCCAAAAAGGAGACAAAGTTTCGACTCTTTCGGTGGGTGCTCCTTTTACAAGAATTTGACATTGAGATTAAAGACAAGGCCGGATCGGAGAACTTGGTAGCGGATCATCTTAGTAGACTAACGGTTGGCAAAGAAAGCAATGAAGAAGATGGTATACCCATCAATGAAGCAATGAGAGATGAGACCTTGATGGCCATTGAAACTATTACACCTTGGTATGCCGATATCGTCAATTTCTTAGTGTCTCATTATATTCCAGACGATTATTCCAAGCAAGAGAGGAAGAAACTACGTTATGAAGCCCGACGCTATTATTGGGACGAGCCTTATTTATTCCGCCGTTGTATAGATGGAATTTACCGATGATAATGTGTTACGGCCGATAAAGGATATAATATTGTGAAGCACCTTCACTCGACATCTTATGGTGGACACTTGGCCAACCAAAAGACAATTGCCAAGGCTCTCCAAAGCGGGTTTTGGTGGCCTTCCATGTTCAAGGACATTCGAGCTTTCATTCTCACATGCGATGCTTGCCAAAGAAGTGGCAATATTACAAGAAGAAATTAGATGCCCCTTCAACCTATCTTGGAAATTGAATTGTTCGATGTTTGGGGTATTGATTTCATGGGTCCGTTCACATCCTCTTTTGGTAACAAATACATCCTAGTCGCGGTTGATTATGTCTCAAAGTGGATCAAGGCTGTAGCTTCCCCCACCAATGACTCCAAGGTTGTAATCAAGCTTTTCAAGAATGTAATTTTCCCGAGATTCGGTATGCCTAGAGCCATAATTAGTGATGAAGGCTCTCATTTTAGGAAAGATACCTTTGAACACCTTCTTAGGAAATATGGTATCACTCACAAGATGTCCTTAGCCTACCACCCTCAATCAAATGGACAAGCCGGGATCTCCAACCGTCAAATCAAGGGAATTTTAGAAAAATTTGTAAATACACACCGAAAGCAATGGTCGTTAAAGTTAAATGACGCCCTTTGGGCATTAAGAATGGCTTACAAAGCACCGATTGGAACCACTCCTTATTGTCTTGTGTATGATAAAGCTTGTCATTTACCGGTGGAATTAGAACACAAAGCCAAATGGGCAATCAAAGAGCTAAACTTTGATGAGAGTGTTGTAGGAGATAATCGCCTTCTCCAACTACAAGAATCGAAAGAACTAAGACTTGAAACCTACAAGAATTCGAAGATCTACAAAGAACGAACTCGCCAATGGCACGATTCTTGAATACTTCGCAAGGACTTCTCCGTTGGTGATAAGGTATTAATCTTCAACTCTCGCTTTAATCTCTTCCCCGGTAAGTTGAAATCAAAATGGCCGGGTCCATTCGAAGTGACCAAGGTGCAACCATATGGATCAATAGAGATATCTAGTCGGAAACCGGGAAATTTATGGTTAACGAGCAACGTTTGAAGATTTATCATCTCGGTCATGTTCGTGAGACCTTGGCTACCGTGAAGTTTGGTGAGCTCCCATTGGGCAGCGTTGTTTAACCCCCTCTCGAAGTTGATGTAGGTTTGGTGGTATCCTCAACAATCACCTTGTATATATGTATCATATTTCTTTGAGTTTATTAGTTTTGTTAACTTGAGAAGAATGGTTGAACTTGGATTTCACCATGGAGCATTTATTTGGATGAAGATCAAGCTTTTGGAGAAGTTATGGAGCTTATTTGAAAACCACAAGCGTGTTTGGGGGAGATATTGATTATGTAATGTGAGTCGTGTTGCTATTTGATCTTTAGGTGATTATTGAAGAGGCATGAAATGGCAACGCAGAACCTTCGCCCGGAGTTTCGCCTGGTACGAAAAGTTGCCAGATTTGCCAGGATTGACGAAGTCACCGTCGGGCGAAATTTCGCCCGATGGGAATCTCACCTGGTGAAATTTCACCCGGTGGAAAAAGTTGGCAAAATTGATTTTCGTGAGGAAAACCCGTCGGGTGAAATTTCACCCGGCGACATGGTCCGGATCACCTATACCCTATTTTACTCACTACACTATCAATTCCCTCTTTCACATTTACCCCACATAACTTTCCCTCAAAAAAATTTACGCCAAATTTTTATCAATCACTTTAAAACTTTTCATTTCCCTCCTCAACCTCCCTTATTTATATCACCTTTTTACCCCACTCTTCATTTCACCTTTTCACCCATCATAAAATCATCAAACCACCTTCCATACACCCCAACTACATTCAAACCTCCATCCATAATTCTACTCCATCTTGGGTGATAATTTTGGGTTCTTGAAGAACAGGAAGCAAAGTTTTTGGGTTTATTCTTGCATGGTTATAATATTATGGTGACAAGAGCTCAACGAGCTGCTCGAAAGCAAGGTATGGCTTCGACTTCTAAACCTTCTAAATGTTCTACTTCTTATAAGTCTTCTAAGCCCAAACTTTTACCTTGTCCTAATACCCCTTTAGCTCGAACCTTCTCTGAACTGACCTTTCAGAGCACAAGGTGGCCTTGTCCGTTCACAATAGAAAATTTAGGAATAGAGGACGATATTAGAGAGTTATCATCGAGGACCGGAACTAGCGGACTACTTAGTCTCGCGGCTTCTACATATAAAGATCTTACTTGCGAGTTCCTAGGAACCTTTACTATCGATAACCCGACCACACCAAGAGAGTTTAAATTCAGATTATTCGGTAAAAATCACTGTTTGACTACTTCCGAGTTTGACTTAGCTTTAGGCTTACCCTCATCGGGAACCGGACTAAGTAAACCCCCGAGTGATTTACAAGCTAGTGCGTCTAGAAGAGACTTGTGGAGGTGCATAGCACGTGGTCAACGAGATTTTGAGGCTTATTCTAACTTTACCTCCTAAATCTGTAACCCCGCAATTCGTTACTTCTCTGAGATACTCTCCCACTGCCTATTACCATCTATCGATAATATTATTAATCTTGATATGTGGTCTTGCAATTGATTTCTGACTCCTTGCTTGGTAACTCTAACCCCCTAGACCTACCACTTGTCGTAGCGTTACATTTTCACCAAATTATTGTTGCTCAACGCCCTTATGTAGACTGTGGAGGTCTTGTGACCTTAATTACGACCAACTTGGTTTATGCGACAAACCACCTTATCCCACTTGACAATTCCGTCTGGCTTGACGAGGCCTATCTTATGACTTGGATCTTTAATGTACCCGATCATCGCCTCGTCTCCATTAGCCATGACCTTGCTTTAGGTCCCGGTGAATTCCGACTGAACGAATCGAGGGGAATGAAAGTTTGAGTATGCACACTACACGTTACCCGAGGGTCGTACGATCTGTGACCTTTGTGAGTTAGAACCCACCAGGGGCATATAACCCTATCCCGGGTCTCCGACGGTTTCTTTCGCGTTGAATGATTACCCAAATTAAACCATCTCCCGGAGTCGGTAGGTAATGTGGTGTGTGTGTGTGTTGTGTATTTGTGTGGATTGTGTCGGTGAGCCTTTAATCATCTATAATTGCATGTCTTTGGATTAATTTTGCTCCTTGTTCCTTATTTCATCATTGTTATAATCATTGTGATTGTTTTACCTCGAACCAAAATTGTAAGTTGTCCCACTGTCCCATTGTCCCATTGTCCCACTGCCCGATTTTTGTGGCCGAAGCGGCCTTGGTATTGCTCCCGGTCATTAGGCGATGTGATTACGCCATTGACCTTTTGAAAAATCCAAATTTTAATCAATTTTTCTCAAATTTTTCTTAATCCGGGCTATGTGACGTGACTATACCTACGCCTAGTTTTTCACCCTTTAGTTTTAATTTCTTTTCTCTCCGTTTATTTCATTTTCATTTTCTTAGCCACTTGGCTAAGGTCTAGATGATGTGATTGCACCTAGGCCCGCCACTTTTTATCGCTTTCTTTATTTTCTTTTCTCAAAAATTTCGAAAAATCCAAAAACATTCAAAAAAATTATAAAAATCCTAGAAAAATCATAAAAATCAAAAAAGATTTTTCTTATTTTTATTTTCCGTCCTTTTCCTTCTTCCCCTACTTGTCCATTGAGGATAATGTACAGTTTTAGTGTATGGGGGGGGGGGGGTCTACTATCTTTTATTTCTCAAAAATATTTTCAAAATCCATAAAACTTGAAAAACCGAAAAATCAAAAAACATTTTTCTTTTCTTTTCTTGTTTCTCGTTATGTTTTCGTGTCCCGTGTATGGTCTTATTCTCTACTCTCACAGGTAACCACCACCTTAATAGCACGATTTGAAGAGATTATGAAAGCACCCGCTTGGTAATTTCCTTCCTTCTTTCTTCTTTATTTTTGTAGAGGAGTTAGGTTGTTGCTATTTGGAGGCTCTCGAAGATGAGCATTTTGGGTGTTCTGGTTGATTTTTTTGCTTGAATGTCGATGGAGTACGGAGTGCATGACTTTACTCGTGTTTTCTTTTATTTTGCCTTTTCTTTTTCGTGCGTTTCATTTTGCTTTTGTATAGTGTGTCTAGGATTAAAACTTTTCGAAAACCCGATTACAAACATTTTACAAAAGTTTACATTCCATTGTAGATAACCCATTGTAGATTTTGGACCTTAATCTAGTAGAATGACTCTAAGGCAATGAACTTGTTGATCCTTTAGCTTGAGTCCACCTTTTCTACTAGAGGTTTACTTCGGGTTTTGTATTTGACCACCTTGACCACCCATGGAGAAGTTAGGCCTTGGTTCCCGCATCCCGTTTTCTAGGTGACCTTGCTTGAATGACCATTGCACCTTTAGTCCAAATTATTTCCATCTTTTTGTGGGTTATCCGGGAATGGCGCGCGTTCTCGATTACCTATTTTTCCTTCACCTATACATCACCACAATAAGTTTACACAAAAATAAGCTCAAAGCTTGGTTTTGAACCACATCAAAAAGCCAAAAAGGGCAAACCAAAGCAAGAGAAAAGGGCACAAAAATATGAAAAACAAAGGAGAGAAAAGGAGCTTCAAATGAAAATCGTATCATCAAAAACATCTCTTTACCAAAAAAAAAAAATAAGTCCTTTGATCGATTCGTCGCCGTGAAGTGCCAACTAAAGGACCGAGTCCCGAGGTAGTAAGATAGCGGTGATTGGTCAATCTACCCAATAATTGTAAACATTCCACCTTTTTATTTAAGCTAATTTAAGAAATTCGAGTTTGGAACGACCCTCTAGAGTGCGATTATCGCCATATTTTGAGTATTTCTCGCATTAGCGTACCTCTTGTGCGTTTTACGTGTTTTTGGTAGTTTTTCTTTATAGGATTTGGCACCGAAATCACGATCGATCTTCCACGAGCACAAGAGAAGGGAATACCATCCAAAGAGCAAAGCACACAACTTAAAGTTTAAAGCCATCCAATCATACAACGAAAAATGACAAGAAAAGAGGCAAGAAAAATGACCGGGTGAAATTTCACCCGATGAGAATCCACCGGGCGAAGTTTCTCCCGACGGTATATTTGCCTCCCCGAAGATTTTCCAAGCTTCTCCACCAGGCGAAATGTACGGGCGAAATTTTGCCCACCGGGTGAAATTTCGCCCGATGGTGAAAGTGTCCAAAAATTGCAAAACTGGAAAAAGTTCATCGGGTGAAGTTTCACCCGGCGGTGTTGGTCCATGCTGCCATGCACGACGGGGCGAAGTTCCACCTCTTGAAGATTAAAGGGTGATTGTCTCACTAATGGAGCAAAAAGTTGGATTTGGGCTTTAGGTTAAGAGACCCATTAAGGCATTACTATATATATGTCTACCCTAGTTTGTTGCCAAAGACACCTCTCCATTGTGGTAGGAGGAAAGACATTACACCATTCCACCATCATATTACACCATCCATTAGTAGAGTAATTTAGTTGTATTCCAGTAGTAATCCTCCATAAATCTAGTAGTTTACATAGTAATCTAGTAGTAGATCTACTTAGTTTCCATCAACAATTCTCTAGATTTCAAGTTTGTAGAAGATTATTTCAAGTTTTATTAGAAGATTTGTGGGGATTATTGAAGGATTAGTGACAAATTCTTCATTCTCTTCATCAAAGATTCAATCTTTATTTATGCAATCTTCTTATTTCTTGAAGATCTTCATAATTGGTATATTTCTCTTCCACTCTCTAATCTCTAGTTTAGATTTAATTAAGTTTTCTCATTATTGTCTTGTTTAGATCATCATTTTGTTGTTAGTTTCCATAGATTTAGTTAGCATGCATGTTGTAGTTGTTTCCTCCTTAGTTAATGTTTTGTTGTTTTTCATTATGATTAGTGAGTAGATTTCTTGTTGAGGGTTTAGGGATGAGGACTTGGATTATTTGAATTAAGGGATGTTGGTGGGTTGCTTGCCTGTTGGTTTTATCTTGTTTATGGTTGTTGTGTCATCGTTGTTTTAGTCCGGCAAACTAGACCGACCTTGACTAGTTTCTATCAATATGGGGAAACTCGGGGTAGAAATTACCTTAACTAGAGACTTACCCTTCTTCGCCGCGAAAGCGGGTTTTTAAGTCGGTTGGGTGAAGAAACCGAAAGGTGGCATTCTCCCTTTATCAATGTTGCGACAAAAACCCGATTCCGACCTTCTTAGACTCCAAGTTCCGAATCCCGACTTCCCCCCAACACCTTTCCCTAGATTTATCACCCTAGCTAATTTGTAGTCATTTCTCTAGTGTAAACTCGACCCTTAGAAACCTAGATACCAAACACGTCGCTTTTAACCCGATACTACGTTTCGTTCCCTGTGGACCGACCTCGACTTACCACGATTACTCTAGTAGTTTTTATGTTATTCCGAGTCTATAAATATTGTTTGACCCCCCGTCCTTCGCTAAACGACTGATCCAATTGGGGTGCACGTCACCGGGTCTAGGATTTCGGTTGCGAGTTAAAGCGATCGCCCTATAACTATGGATTGACAAAATAATAGCGAATCGAAGAACAACGAAAGAAAAAGAATGACACGCAAAGTTTTGGTGAAGCGAAAATCAGATGTGGGAAAAACCGCAGGGGGAGTCGGTATCCCACCAAGATTCTACTATGGATGAAAAAAGAGCAAGAAAAGAGATACAAGTGCGGGTATTTGGACTATAATTGACTAAGAGTATTTTGCTATGGTATTTGCTTGAAGTTGGCCTGGTGTGCGTTGATGATAAGTTGAATGCCTTTCTTCTTCCGTTTTCCTCCTTATATTTCTGCTGTCCACTAGGGTTCTTTCCTCAACCTCCTTCTGAATTATCTCCTATTCTGCAGGAGTGACCCTTGAATATAGGAGACGGTTTTTGACCTCTTCCTGCTGCCTATCCGTTGAAGTGAAGGAGGACTGCTACACTGATTGAGCTGCATGGTTGTCATACTCCAACTCGGCCCATCACCCTTCTAGTTTGATTGGCCCATTGTCTTATGTTATCCCGGATCTTGACCACTTTTATGACCTTCAATTACGCTGACTTTTGATTTTCGTCTTTCGACTTTTGACTTTCGACTATCGTCTTTTGACCTCTCGACCTTTGACCTCTTGACCTCTTAACCTTCCACTCGTAATACGCCATGTAGTATTTTAAGGGTGCGGATTTTATCCCAAAAAAATGCCCCCAAATTTCCGATTAAGCTCACATTCAGCGAGAATTTTCGTTCTCTTCTGTTGTAAGCAGCTGTGATGACGATCGATTTCGGGTGTTTGCTTTCACGTTCAATGCTTCAACTTCCTTAATTAATATTCTACCCTCCTTCCATTACTACTTCACTCCTCCCCATTTCCATTATTTCACCTTCTCTCCCCACATAATTACTTTTTCCTCTTCATCTCCCTCACAATCCCTATTCACCCTCTGCTTCAAAATTCAAAAAGCCCCAAAACCCCTCTCTCTCTCCGCTCGCTACTGTGGAAGCATCGGGTTTCTGCTCTCCCCAATTTTGATTCTCCAGGTGATTCTCCTTCTGTAGTGATTCCCTTTTTCCTTTTCTTCTTGTTTCGTAGTCTTCGTCTTATTTATGGCTCCTAAATCAACTCGTGCTCATTCGAAATCCTTGACCCCTCCCCCGTCATCGTCGTCTTCATTGCCATCCTGAGCGTTATTTCCTACCACGCTCACTCTTGACCCCAACCACTCTTGTGACTCTCGCTACGTCGAGGCAGACCTTCCCACTATTAGGGAGGTTTTTGGTTTGAGCGAGGATGCGGTTGTTCATGTCCCTCTCTTAGGTCAGAGAGCAGATTTCTTTCATCCCAGTTGGACCTGCCTATATTCTTACCCCTTCTGCCTAGGCCTGAGATTTCCCTTTCCTACGCTGATTCATGAGTTTCTATCCTTTAACAAACTCGCCCCTTGTCAATTGGTGACACATGCATGGCGCCTTATGTTGTCTTTTTGTGCCTTGAATCGGCGATATCAGAGAGGTATTACTTTGGGTGATATCGCATCTGTATATTGGGTGAGGTCATTAGGACATGGCCAGGTGAGGAAGGGTGAGGAGCCTTAGCTTGTATATCTTTTCCCGCCAACCCTGTAGACGACAACTGGTTCCGGTACTTTGTCTTTGTGAAGATTGATTTCATCTCCCCTTGCGCTGCCGGCTACCTCTTCTCTCAGTGGAAGCCTACTGAAGGTATTAATGCGTTTCTTGGCTTTGGGTTTTCCCTGTATGCTTACCACTCTTACTGATATTGTGATGCAGACTTGTAGCAACCCGACTTTGACGCAGAGGATTCAGACTCCCTAACCCGACTCTTTGGTCTTGAGCCAGAACTTCGGTCCTTCAACCATCTACTGGGCACTTCTGGGGACGATTCTCCTTCTCCTCCTGCGCTGGAGGGAAATTCCAGTGAAATCATGTCTTCAGGTATGGTTCTTTCATGCTTGGTTAAAATTGTTTTCGCTTCAATTCTGGCGTGATGTTTTACTCCATGTTTCATCCTTTCCTCCAGGAAACCCTAGGCCTCGCATTACTCTGGAGCAGATAATGACCTCTAGGAAGAAGGATGCAGCCACCAAATCGTCATCCAAAGGGAAATCCAGCTCCACTCCTTCTGCCTCCACCAGATCCAAGAGGAAGACCGACTGATATACCAGATAACGGTTTCCTCTGTGATCTTCTTTGGTCAGATCCAAATCATAATGTTGAGGGCTGGGCAGACAGTGATAGAGGTGTTTCTTGTACATTTGGGGCTGATGTGGTTGCTGACTTCTTGGAAAAGAATGATCTCGATCTGATTTGCCGTGCTCATCAAGTAAGAATTTTTGTGCAGAGAATGAATGATTTTCTTGATCTCAAAGCTTCACCTCTATACTTCTGTTTGGTTTGGTTAAATCACGTAGTACTCAAAGAGCTACTGTGCCTATTACGGTATCACCTATATGTGTTTCCCAATCGGCTGCAAGTGTGAACAGGTCAGACTGGTTAGATATTCCGTATCTGACATGTAACCGAATTGAAGTAACGAAGTAAATACTCCACAATTTGTAACTTGTGCTTCATGAGACGAAAACCGTTAAACTCAAGATCTTGAATTATGGGGATTGGGGAATATCCAATTTGTGGTTGATAAAGTAATACAATAAAATGGGGCGTGATCAATATATTTTTTTCCTCCAGGTTGTAGAAGATGGATATGAATTTTTTGCGAACCGAAGATTGGTAACAATATTTTCAGCTCCAAACTACGGCGGGGAATTTGACAACGATGGAGCCCTTTTGAGTGTTGACAAAGCCCTACTCTGCTCTTTCCAAATAATGAAGAGGCTTGACCTTGGAAGTAGTTCCAAAGTTCAACTTAAAAAGGTACTAACATCCCTACTGGCTAATGTTTTCGATTATAAAAACAGCTCTTTTACATAAGCAAATATCCGAACAATAAAGTATTGCATGACAAGGTTTCAGATCCTCCCAGATCCTTGTATCATTTTGTGATATAAAATGCCAATGTCTCATTATCCAGAAAAATTATTGACTACAAATAATACTTTTAAACAGGTACCAAAGCCGGAGAAACCCCATGAAAATTGAGTAGGTATATGAAAAATGTAATCACCTGCGTGGGTTCAAAAAGTTCAGAAAGTCAGTACCTGAAGGAAGGAGGCATGGCTTGATAAAGTTAATATGTCGAAACCTGTAAATGAATACCATACTGTTTAATTCCTTTTGAGTTGCTATAGGTCTCATTTGTTTTTACATGCATCACTTGCTTTGCATTTTGTATGCAAATCTCTTGAGTAGAGGTCGCCCTCCCTTTGGTTTCTGGATTTTTAGTGGTTTTTTTTTCTTGTATTTTTTTTGGTATGAAGCTATCTCTAAGTTTGTTTGCAGGATTGTGACATTGGAATATTGGAAATACATTCTGCGGTCTTATTAGTATCACTACTAGAATAATCCTAAAAGAAATCATTAATAAGTCATCATTTAATCAAAATTAATGGTGTCTTTGAGAAAAGAAATCAATTCTTTCAAATAAGTGATCTCTTATTAAATAACAAATACATCATTTTTCAAATAAATGATTTCTAATCCCATATAATATAATGCAAAGACATCATTTTCAAGAAGTGATTTCTAATGACATTCAATCTAATAACAAAGACACCATTTTTCAAAGAAATGATTTCTTTTCACATAAAATTTAATAATAAAGGCATCATTTATAAAAAAACATGATTTCTTTTCATATGCAAGTCATCAAATTATTACTCCGTACCGTGTTTCTTTTTATTTCAAACAAATACTCACTCATTTTTCTTCCCCAAACTCATACAAAAAAATCCCCAATTTCACTATTTTATTTTCCGACTAACATTTTCGAACCTTAATCTATGGAATCTGTATTTGCACAGCAGCAATCAGAGATCAACACCAGAATATTGAGCAGTATCGCCAGAAAATTGAGCAGTATTGCCAGAAAAACCGCCATTACTCACTCTTACTTCAACTCTCGCGGTCTCCCCTACGACTATGGCCGCCGTCCGACCACTGCGTCTTTCGACCGTCCGTCGTCCATCTTGTGTAAGTCACTCGCTCACCATGTTCTTCTTATTTAATTAGAAGGGTTAATAATTTGAGTATTACTCAGATTGCCAAATTCTCAATTTAATTTGAGATTGATCCAAAACTAGGGTTGCGTGAAATCCATGTGACTCAGTTTTGGCTAATGTCGTCATCGATTGATCAATCCGCGGCTGAGGTGTTGAATACTTGAATCACTCTTCTGATCCAAACACGTTGCGAAGATCCGGACTGTGGAGGTTCAAAGGCAGAAACAAATTGATGATAAAAATGAGGAATTAAGGCAGTTGATAGTGTCGAGATTAGTTGAGAGGCTGGAGAATATTCCTATACAACCATATTGCATTAGCCGGAGGGATTTGAATGGTTCCTGTCTAGACATCTTATTTCTCCCTATTTGCAATTAACTAGCGGAGCAATGATGACAAGTTGGTTCGAAGAATTATTTGCTAAGGATTGTATCCTGGAATTTGCTCGGCTGTGGTAAGTACTAAGCACCGTAAAAAATTAAACAAACAAGTAAGCCTGCTTCATTATTTGTGTCATATATGAATCAAATTCTGTGGAGCCGCTTACAACAGGCACTGATAGGCATTACAACAGGCACTAAATGATACTTCCTCCATAACTACTTGTTTTTCATCATTTGACTTATGTGGTGTCCTAGACAATATTTTGATCATATTACTGTATCCTTGTTTGCCTCTGACCACGGCCAAACGAACCCCTTCCCCTACCGTTTGCAGTAGCCCTTCAACACCAATGTAACATTGTTGTTGAATACTCTTGGATTAAGTTTAGTACTTTAAAAATTCTTCTGAATGTCTTGGATTTTATTTGCCCTTCTACGAGCAGTCGGTCAACATGTGTTTGTTTTTTTGTTAGATGATCCCAATAGGAAAGAGTAATTTATGCTTAATCTTTATTTTATTGTGTGAAACAATCTAGCAAAGTATGAGTAAGACAATTCTTTTGTTTAAAAAGACGCTCATTATATAATAATGTGTGTTACCTTTGCTGATATTATGTACTCCGTCCGTGTTAAACATCTGTTTGGTATTCAATGAGGTTTTTATTATTAAGATCACCTTAATTGTAATTCATATCATTTTGAGGAATTAAGTTGTCATTAACTCATTATATCTCAATGTATGGATCTCAGATTCTCAGTAGTTGTTACTAATGTTTATTTTTTGCTGCTTTGATCACCTTAGACAAGAGTTTCATCAGTGCACAGGTTCCAGTTTTATCCACTTCTAGATTTTTTTTGAAATAGTAATATATATATTCCAACATCACAAATTAGGTGACAGATGGGTTGATGTCTCATAAGTTATCAAGACATTTCTCCGCCATTTTGATGATTGGGAATAATATCTTATCTTGTAGGGCTTCATATTAACATGAAAAGAAAGTTTACGCTACCATTTAAAATCACTCAAGTTATGGACAAGGAGTATAGGAGAATGGGGGATGAAGTGACAAGACTTCGGGCAGAGTTAACTAAGACAGCCAATACTAATAAAAACCATGGTACGGTATTTGCTGTTTGTGTGGCAATATACTCTCTCTCACTCAATTAATTTACATTTTTTTATTCTTTTATGAGTATTATAAATTTATAATCAAATGCAAATAACTAGTTGCATTAGATGGCATATATCTCATGACTATTGATTATGCGTAGTGTCTTCGTCCAAAACATCATAATCTTCCTTTCATTTTGCATTTGGATCTAACAATTTTAGTTTCCTTAATCACTACCTAATGTTCAATTTTGAGACTTAACCCAATACTATTTCCCATAAAAATTCAGAATTTTATTTGGTTGGCTTACCATGACACATGTTTCTTCAAGTCCAATCCCCAAAAGTTTCTGCAAGTTTGTTCAAGGTTAGAATATGGACTTCCCTAAACCCCTTTATTTAGTCCAATTATTCTTTCATATGAACTTACGATATCAATTTTTGCATTATTTTTTCGTTATCAAGCTAGAAGCATGCTTGGATGCAAAATTTGACATAAGTTTGATGTCTAACAACATAGTTTGATGCAAAATTTTATGATACCAATTTTTGCATTATTTTTTCATTCATGTCTCATTTCATGCAAGTATTCTAGTAACGTGAGTGCTTTGCAGGTACTTTTCATGTCTCATTTGAAGACAAACTCGCTTATATGTTGATCATATCAGTCAGATCTTGCTGAAAGAGGTTGTGACTATCATGCTTGGGATGATTTTTCAGTGTCAGCTTCAGCCATTGCCCGTACTTGATGACATCTATTGAGTTTAGGCCAAGAATACCACTTGGTAGAGGGCACACTTCGTTCACGTAGTTACTTAGACCCAACGAGTTTGCCGCCTATGCACTGTACATAAGATGAGTAAGTGATTTGGTCTCAACCTTATGCACGTGTTCTTAATGATATGAAGCTTCCTATCATTATATTTTAATGGGGTTGCGACAATTTATCAACGATCTGGTTGTATTTGCAGTTGTATTTTAGGGTAACGCCCTTCTATCTTGCACAATGTAAAGATGGAGGGATAGCATCCAAGGGTCGTGATGACATTTTAGTTAGAGTGATGAAGAAGCCGGAACGAAGAGGTTGGGGAAAACACTCATTTTTTGGGATATTTTGTCATAGTGCATAAATTATTGAGTGCTTATAATGTAATTTTGATATATCTTGGAATCATTTTATACATATGAGATATTGTATGGAAATTCTTGTCTATTTTTTGGTTGATATATGAAATTGGTACATTGTATTTTAATATTTGGGGTACCTTAAATATTACTATTTTATTATTATTATTATTATTATTATTATTATTATTATTATTATTATTATATTTTTTTTTTAAATATCAAGGTTGCAAAGAAATCATTTAAGTGTTACATGGTTTATTAAGTTGATAGGCAAAGAAACCATTGAAGTGTGTTATATGGTTTATTAAGTTGGTATCAAAGAAATCATTTAAGTGAAGTACATGATTTATTAAGTTTAGATAAGAAACCATTTATGTCTCCCAAAAGGTGTCTTTCTCATGGATCAAAGAAACCATTTATCTTTTAAAATTGGTTTCTAAAGCATAAGCAAAGAAATCATTTTTTTCATATGGTTTCTTACCCTAAGACACCTTTGACCTGGAGATCATCTCCAAAATGGTGTCTTAGGGCATTTTAAGATGATTTCTTTGCCATCTTCTCTAGTAGTGTATGAATGTATGATGTATGATTGTGTATTTGAGATGATATATTAAAGCGGTAGTTAACACAATTACACACAAATCTGAAACTTGAAAGTTCTAATGCTACGAAAATAAGGGTGGTGTACACGGGATACTACAAAGAGAATAAGAGATTTATTCCATATATCACCTTGTGTATGTATACCTTTGACGACTTCAATTGTAAGAACCTACAAAGTACGGGGTTGAGTATATTTTAGATTTTTAAAATATACCTAGGTTGAATTTATATGGGTTTCATGTCAAAATAGGGTTAGATTAACACCTTTCACAAACTTTTTTAACCAATCGAAAATAATCTGAATCCAAAACGAGCCGATCCAAAAAGAACCTGCATAGGGTAAAGACTTTTCTATTGTTGACTTGACCCGTGAATAGGTCAATTTTCTATACCTAAACTCTTTCTTTACCATAGAGGGAAAATGACGAAGCAACAATCACTCAGTCAGTCTCGGTCGACCAGTTAGGAGTAGGAATGCCAACGGGTCCGGGATCCTGCCCAGACCCTCTGAATCTTACCCTAATGGGTCAAGTATGGGTCCTATTTTTTATAGACCCTACGGTACGGGACGTTATGGATTCTCCTAAAAAATTACGTGTCCGGGTCTAATATCTTAGGCTCGGACCCTTAATAATGAAAAAGGAAAAAAAAAATCACAAATACAAAATATTTAAGAATTTCTATTTAAGGATTTTTGGTATGCAGTAATTCTTAAGCTTTGAAACACTGATTTTATTATTTGTAAACCCTTTTGCTGCAATTAGTAACATTTTTCTTACAAAAAGATGCATTTCACATCAAAAATATTGGACCCATGGATCTATAAATACCTATCGAGTCTGTTTCGAACATATGAAACACCGGATCAGGGTGAAGACCCAACACAAACACCACAACAATGATGGATAATTTGTGTAACCATTAAATTTGAAATATTAAATATTTGTACGTGACTTTTTTTCTACAATTTTTTTGATTTTGATTTTTTTGTACATGATGATTATAACTAAAATAGTATGGAGTATTTTATATTAAATGGAAATATGTTTAAGGAAAAATTAGTTTTTAAGTGTATAAAAGTTTTAATAAATTCGTCTAATGTAAATATCACGATTAAATTTCAAATAATAAATATTACCTTGTAATGAATAATTTTTGACACAAATTTTTGTAAAACTTTTTTTTTTTTTTTTGATATTTTGTAATAAACCATTAATAAATTATTACTCCATATTACAGTATATTTTTGGTGAAAATATTAAATTGAAATAATTATTTTTGGAATAGATAAACGTTTTAGTTAAATCGAATTTCGTTTTGATACGAATATAGCATCGGAAAAAGTTAGTTTTTTTCGATTAATATTTTTTCTTTTAAGTTTTTTTTTAATTTTTGGGTCATTTATATTGAATTATAAGACTAGTAGATTTTCGACCTACCTTAGACGAAACCGAATTTTATTCCAGAACAGCAGCATACGTAGACAAGGAGCTGGTTTATTGCATGTCATTATTTATTTTTGTATACCTATCATTTTATACTATAACAATAACTACGCGTTAGCATAAATCTTACTGTATTTATTTTTTCTTTTAACCGTCATATTGACTTCGAGACGTGACATGTAAAGCTTGGGTATCACTTTCTTGAAGTTGGAAGAGTCAGGATGCACCCTACATATCTAAATTTAACTCCGTGGAAAAAGAGAGATATTAAGGACAAATTATTGTTTGTGAACGTTTGAGAAAAATGGACTCCTGTAATGAAGAAATCGAAAAAGGATACTAGTCATCACATATGTCCTCTCTCGTTGGCCAACAAACACTCGATCTACAACATTGGAATTTGGGCGGCGGAGGTAAAAAAACTTCAAGATAAGAATAAGGGGAACCCTTGCTACAAAGGAACAAAGATTATACAAATAGGGAACAGGACTAAACATCTTCTTTTGGTCTCACTTTTTGTTGGAAGTGTAGGTAAATCTAAAGCGTTAGTATTTGCGCACACCATCTTTTATCCAAGTTTGTATGAAAATAATCTATTAACTTAGTTCGTTCATGGCGCTTACATTGTCTAACTTATATCTTTTTTAAATAGGTAATCTTTGCTACTTGGGTAGATGATAACTTTTTAAAATATTCACATTTTTAATATTTTGTGTAACTTTAGTAGTTCTGTAAGAACTTCGGTAGAGTCTTGTACATGTGGTGTTGACACAATTTTTTTATTTCAATTTTTTTTTTTTTTTTCATTCGGGTGAATAGGTTTGGTTTGTTTATCATTCTGTATAATTATTTGTTAGGGTTCTTATCATATAGAATGACGATTTGTGTAACTTTAGGTCGTTGTTTTGTTCAATTGATGATTGCTTTTCATATATGTACACTTGAATAGTTGTATATGGGAGACGACTTCTGCTGAAGTCAAATTATTGTAGTTGTGGCGATCGAGGCAACTGAGGCGCCACCGAAGGTGTTTGTAAAGTGTAGAGGATGTAGGCTCGTGAAACTTGTTTCTCAATACACATTGACGTGCACAGAGTTAATTTTGGACGGTGGCGGCTTTGACCAATCCGGAGTGTCTTTAGGCGCGAATTATGCGTTGGGAAATACTATCACAGCCTCACAGGACTACTTTTGATGAAGCTAACCTGGGAAGTAACCCGAGTTATGTTTGAAGGGGTATCATTGAACAACGTATTTTATATCTATTTTATCGTCCCTGACGATTCTTTTATCGCATTTTCTTCGCATAACTATGCTTTAAGTATCGTAATTTGTTAGAAAGTTGATATTGCCGTATCTCGGGCTATTTTGTAGGTTAGGTATGTTTTTGGACACATTTACGGGTTGACGACCCAAAAAAGCTAAGACGAGAACGAGAACGGAAGTCGAGAAGAAAATAGGGAAGTGAAGCAATTAGACAAGTCAAGAAGTAGCATAACTCGATCGAGTCACTACTGGACTCGATCGAGTCAACCCGCAAAACAGTCAAGCGGGTTGCGTTTAAAAGATTATTGGGCCATGTTCCATCTATTGGACCGAAAAACTGAAGGATCGATAGATTTTAATTAGGTGGACTATGGACTCGATCGAATCGACTTGTTCTGGGCCGTTGGTCGTGTTTCTAATTAGAATACTTTTGGGCCATTTTCTTTAGGATTTCAGCCCATGTTTTGGACGAGATTTGGGCATTGTTTTACTCAGAGAGCTTTGTAGAAATTGACCTAGTTTTGGTTTTATGTACATTGAAACTCGAATCTTTTGCACTACTTTCCCAA
This sequence comes from Agrostemma githago, assembly GCA_958450325.1. Taxonomy (NCBI): domain Eukaryota; kingdom Viridiplantae; phylum Streptophyta; class Magnoliopsida; order Caryophyllales; family Caryophyllaceae; genus Agrostemma; species Agrostemma githago. The sequence continues at coordinate 16,227,592 of OY288254.1, read as the reverse complement.
TTTTGGTAATATATAGTACTTCAATTCTCGTCTTGATTATTGTTTGATGTTTATTATTTCCCTTTAATTTATGTTTTGTCCCATTGATTTATTATCTTTATTATAGATTTATCATCATTGTTAGTAATTAATTTACGTCACTTTAATATGTTTAATTCCAATTTAATTGTTGCTCGTTTGATTAATGTTAATGCTAGTGTGAAACCTATGATAAATCACGGGAGTTTTATGATAGGGACGTTATCTAAACAAAATTATAGAGATTATAGAAAAGTTAGTAATAAGAAATAGTATTATTAAAGCTTTTATAATTCCTATATTACGTACATTATTATGGTACCTATAATTGTATAAGTATAATGGTATGAAGTAAAAAGAACTATGAATGTGAAACATTTAAGAACAATAATCTTTCCGTGATAATTAATACCCTCTCCGACTCTAAAATATGTTCCCATAGGATATTTGGGCAAGTGACAGAGATACACTCATTGTATGGGGGATTTGTACACCACCAATGTATGCATGTCACTTATCCACCCAAAAGAATCTATATTTTACAAGATTCTTCATTAATTCACTTCCCCACCTAACTCTCGACTACTTTCTCACCTAATCACCTATTTTTTTGTTTTTTTACTTCAAATTTAATACTCCATATTTTTATATGTGTATTTTTATATCTCATATTATATATATACAGTGTTGTATTTTAAATGTATCTATACGTTAGTGTTATAATGACGTATTTTAAACCTCAATATATTTTGTTACATATTTTTATACTGTATTTTATACGTAGGTTGTAATTACGTATTTAGTATATTATTTTATTTATACTTTTTGTTTATTTATAATAATTGTAGTGTATTTATATGGTATTTATACTTTTTTTTATACATTTTTATTTATACTCTATTACGTTTAGTAAACTTTATTTGCACTGTATTTTTATTTTTAATATTTTATAGGAATTTTGTTTAAGATGTTTTAAAAACATTATTTTCGGAATGTATTCTTTTAGTAGTGTAACTATGTTAGGTATATTTAAGATGTATACGAGCTAAAAGTATTTGTTCTTTAATTTTAATTTTCTTAAACTTTTTAATTCTTGAGATTTTCTACGTGGTACCCTTGAACTTTTTACTTTTCTACCTTATACCCCTACACTTTTTACATGTACACATGGTACCCTTGTACTTTACTAAAGGTTTCTTTGTTACCCTTAAACTTTATTATTATCTTTATTGGTATCCCTAAACTTTTTTCCCGTCAAGTTTTGGCAACAAATTAGCTTCTTATGCCCAAGATTAAAAGTTAAACGTCATTTAACATACCTAATTAACCGATAATTGAACTTAAACTAACAATTTTGCACGTGTTTGCAGTTTATTCTCCAAATCTAACGAATTATATTTTTGACGTTATATTGTCAAATCAAATGATAACACTTAAATTAAGCTCAATTACTTGTTAATTATTTAAGTTAAATGATATTGGAGTCTTAATCCTAAGCTAAAAACATAATCTAACGACAAAATTTGATGGAAAAAAATTTTCGGGGCGCTTGTTAAATTAATAATAAAATTCAAGGGTACCATGTATACACATAGAAAAGGTAGGGGTACCATGTACAAAAGTGAAAAATATAGGGGTACCACGTAGAAAATCCCTTAATTTTTAATACCATAGAACAAATAATAAAAGTAAATAATCGTACTACTACAAATTAATATGAAAATTATATATCATGCGGTATGTCAGTATGTCGTATCGACTAAGTTTAAGCATACATATACGAATGAAGTAAATACGAATGAAGTAAAGTACTCAACTCTTCATGTCAATAAAACGGTAGGGTAGTAATAAGAGTATCATATAAGCTCAAGGACAAATATAACAATCACAAATTACTCGTATATCAAAAATAAGATATAATATATGTATATACATAAATAATACTAAAATTATTATCTTACATATTAATTATTAATATACATCACAAAACAAAATCGTAATAAGTTAGTAATATCGTACATACGTGTAACAATTAATCACAGTTATCATGGTGAAAGATGCATACACACGGACGTAACTCGAATAAATTACGTGTGTGTATATACACACACACTAATGAAGTACGGAGTATTATATTGCACTCTAAATCTAAGTAAAACGATTTTGTTTAGACGTACGATACAACGATTAATCTTAATAAATAATAATCATACAACATTAATAATACATCATTTAGGCTAACGTACAAATAAACAAATTTAAGAAAAGTAATCAAACGATGTAAAACTGTATAAGTAATAATGTACATCTTAATAACAAATGTGCATTTCGCACCAAAAAAACAAATGTGCATTAAAATACTTAAATTTAAATTATATTTAAAAACGTTTAAGTAAATACATTGTACTCCCTCCGTATCTATATGTTCGTCTACTTTGTTTAATATATGGGTGGAGTATTATATTGAAAGTGGACGAACATATAGATATGGAGGTAGTATAAAAAAATAATGGTAACAAAAATTACACAAAACACAAACCAAATACCGAAGATATAGGTACATGTGCCAAAAATACGAAATTGTGTACATTTATACTTGACGTACGTAACTACTGGTCGTACAAATATACTATGGACCAAATACATAATAAGTATCCGTATAAATACTTAAAATATAAACTCTAGTATTAATTATTAAAGTAATACTGTATTAGCATTAATGAAAGTACATTTAATAAGTGTTATTAATGATGGAATCTAAGTAATTAAATAAAAAACAAGATTCTTCACATAAATCAAGTGGAAGATTGTGATTGGTGGTGTATGAGACCCTTCATACACCAAGTGTATCTCTAATCTTTTTGGGGTATTCGGGGAGAAATAAGGGTGTGAGAATGTGTGGTGTAAAAGTAAAGGAGCCAGAGAGAAATGAATTGGTGAATATGAATCACATATTAATGACTTAAAAATGAAAGAGAGAAGAAAAAATGACTTTGCCCAAGTGTGGACATGACATAGGTCCACCCCGACGCGGCCACGCGCGGGTTTGGGGAGGCGAATGAATCTCCATATGAGAATGAATCGAATTGAAATTTAAATCGAAGTGGAGTCGCCACCGAACTTTGGGTTCGTCCCTTTGCATTTGATACCGATACCGACATTATCGGATACCGTTTATTGAATGACTATCGTGCGCCAACGGCTTCGGACATCCGGAAACCGAGGTTCTGAGTAAGGGGTGAGGGTACGTGTTGGGAAGTTCACAAAGAACACCCAACCCCGCTCGCACATTAGCGGCCTCTACTAAGATATCGTTTGATTTTAAAATACGCGCGTTAGTAGTTCGGTTAAATGATATGCAAACATCGTTTTCCTTAAGCATGCGAGAAATTGAACGGGTTTCTAAGTCAATTTAGTGCAACTAACTCTAACGTCAAAGTTAAATTTAGCATGCGAGGTTTATTTTAGTACAATAAAATAAACAATAAAATAAATCGACAAGAAAAATAACAAACTTGTTAGTAACGGTATAACGATAATAACGGTTTGCGAATAATAAAATATGGAATGATATCGAATAATGTAAACGGGACGATGCATGGTTTTGAAAAAGTAGTGTTCCACGTGATAGATAAAACACGTGTTGACCTAAGTCGTAAAAAAAAACATTATCGAGATTAGAAAAGCGATGTGGGACTCACGGTATTCGTCGTGATAGGCCACTCGATCGAGTCATATGAGGACTCGACCGAGTGGTCCTCGGAAGAAGGCTTCTGTCCCGTATTTTAGACCCTACTCTATCGAGTTATTGATGAACTCGACCGAGTACGCTACCACTCGATCGAGTCATTGTGAGACTCGACCGAGTGGGGATCGAAAAAGCATTCAGTCTCGTTTTTTGGGGTGCCACTCGACCGAGTGGGCTAGGCACTCGGTCGAGTGCCCCCTGTACGAACTAGGGTTCGCTTGCAATTTTGTTATTGATCTCGAAATTGCTTTTGATTTTGCTAAATCGATGATTCTGCCGAATCGGGCATAAATATTATATAATTTATGCTCGATTCGAATTTTGATAAATCGTTGATTTGTTGAATCGGGCATAAATATTATGGGATTTATACTCGATTCTAATTTTGAATACTCGTCGTATCCCATATTCGATTATTGAATCGATATGAAATATTAGAGCGAGATAAAAAAAGAATTGTTATAAGTCGTTTTAAATTAACCAAAACGATATAAATTCCCTCCGCGTTTATAGTGTCGTATTAATTCTTGCGAATTGTTCGACATCTATTTTAGCATCAACGAGAAATCGCGTTAATTAACTTTTTTGACTAAATCGTTAGATTCGACATCCAATTATTGAATTGGTATCGAATCTAAAATATTGACACTTCTTAATTACGACGGACTCGACTTGATTCCCTCGGCTTCCTGACATCGTAATAAATCCCTAGGGATTATGTGATCTCGGATCCGCGTCAACGGGTTTCGACCCTTAATAAATAAATAAAAAATTTGTTTTGAAAAAATTTCAGAATTGACGAAGTATGTGATTAATGATGATGCGAAAAATAGGAGAATTACGGTTGATGTTAACTCGTCTCAACAATCAAGGGATCGGGGTGTCGGGATAAGCGACCGGCAACGCTGGGTGCAATACCCTTGTATATTCGGTTTTTTTTTATCCCGCCATCACTCACGCTCGACACGAATTGACGAGTATTTTAGTATTTTATACTAGTAATTATTAACGATATTAGAATGCGATAATGAGGATTAAAAAAAGGTAAAAAAAACGGGACAACGACACGGACGACGCGCGAAGAAGAAGAGAAGGGAAAGAAAGGGGTTTTTTGCACCCTCAACCTACATGTTCTTGCCTCGGACGGGACTCGTTAATTGCGGCTTGCACGTGAGTATCGAGATGTAGGCTAAGTTATGGTGGTTAGGGTTTTGATTATTAGATGCTAGGGTTAGGGTTTGCAAGTGTGAGATTAGGGTTTGATTAGGGTTGAATAAGGGTTGAAAAAGATGTGCGTAAAGTGTGTGCATGGGGGTGTATATATAGGCTAGGCTATGTTCCCCCGGCTAGGGTTACTCGACCGAGTAACTGGCTGACTCGGTCGAGTGACCCAGTGCGCCTGCAGTCGGGCTTGAATGAGGGCCCACTCGATCGAGTGGGCTGAGCACTCGATCGAGTGGCTCGGCTGGGTCGCACGGGTCCATTGTTTTGGACCCTGAGATGGGTTTTGCACTTGGGCTGAGTTTTTTATGTTTACATGGCTGTTTTTATGTGTCTCGGAAACGGCTTTGACCGGGGTTGACCCAATCACAAAAAGTCGGTTTTATTTTCGGTGTCGGTTTTGGCCCAAATTAGCCTTATTTGATTGGAAACGACCCACTGGGCCTGAATTTGAGGTTGGTTTTGTGAGATTTGTACTCCGTAAATGTTTAAGCCAACAACTAATGGTTTCGAGCCCATATCCGAGCGCGTAGAAACACATTTGCGTCCGATCATCATCGGGTGTTTTTTGGAAACTGCTATAGACACCTGGCGGTCAAATGTGGGTGTCTACACCAAGAGTCAGGCTCGGAGGGAGTAACTTTTAATCTACAATATATCATTGTTAATCTTTCCGTAATTATCTTTCCATTGGGTACACGTTAGAAAACCCGGTTAGACAATAATATATCGTAACCAAGTTATCCGTTACATTAAATGATACTCTCGCTTACTGTTAATGTATATTTAAAATTTGAGATTATTTTAGAAGAGTATGAGATATTCAATCTATCAATACTAATTATCCAACTTGGTGGTTTCATAATAGTTTTACAACCAATAAAACATTCCTGGAGTACTTCGTAGAGGAAAATTTGTAATTCTGAAATAAGTATCTTATTACAAGAAAAGGTAAACTTATGTTTTACATAGTCAAGAGAAATAATTTTTTTATTTCTAAAAAAAAGAAAAAAAATGAGAAATAATTATTGTTTGGACATAATGATGATGAAAGATTGATCATTTGTCACTCTCACCATCTAGCAAAAGAGCAAAAGATTAAAAGAATTAATTATTCTTCATGTTCTCTATTGATTTATGACAATTATTGTTAAAACGTCACAATTATGAAATTAACCTTTCGTTTAACCAAAAAGAAAAAAAAAATCTCTTAATGTGAACATTTGGAGGCTATTTTAGTCACTTGGTCATCAAAGTACTACGACTAAGAATTAATCCAATTATTTTTATTAGTTGTTACGTTCAAGTTTAGATCTATACTATCAAGATGATGACCTTATGAAAATTGCAATGTGGTGGGTGATCACTGATTGAAAATTTCAAAATATCTTAATGCAGGTTCAAGCGAAGACCAGAAATGTTGAGCCAGAAAGATTCAACAACAAGTCGCCTGGTTGCCAACACAGGCCGAAGATGTTAAACTAACATCGACAATCCACCATGGACAACAAGCGGTCAAAGAAAATAGAAATGGAGGTGTAGGCATCTAGCAAGTGGCCAAAGAACAAATGAAAATTATAGAATTACTATACCAAATAATTTAATTAGATTTATAAAAATAGTATTTTGCAAACTTATAGTGTTTAATTTACTATGGAGTATAAACAGATAAATATAAAATAACATTCATAATATTTTACTCAATATACTAATATGTCTAGGACAAAAAAAAGTGGCGAGACTCTTACGGGAGTATAGAAGAGTCCCGTGAATTCCACGGGCAAAAGAACTAGTTTAAAAGAACTAATTTATTTCGTACAAAGTACGTAAACTACTTGCACTCAGGAATTATCGTCTAAACTGATGATTTGACATTTTGTTATGTATTTTTAGGTATTATAGGTTCAACATACAAATTGCACAACGTCTTTGAATCACTAAAACCATTGTATAGAAATATGTAAAAAAAAGTATATACATATAAAAAAATATATGTGATTTTCGATGTCTATATGTTGCCCGTAGTAATATCGATCAATTCCCGTGATTTTATCACAGATATTACACTAAAAGGATTTTTTCACTGAATAATTCAACAAAAAAAAGAAAAAAGAAAAATTATAATGAGAAAATCATAAAATAAAGTTTTGTGGCCGTAACGGTCGGTAAATTTATATTAGGTGTCATAAAAAAAGATGGTCATCAATAAAATTTATACGGATTATTATAATTTTTATTGTTTATAACGTACTTATATAATTCAAAGCCATGACATTTACATCTTTAAAAAAATATACATTTAAGAGGTAATGAGAAATTAAAATTATACATAGAACGTAATAATGACGATGGGAATAAAAAATTTGTACATAAAACGTAATAATGACATTCGTAAGAGGCGATTATACAACTAGAATTGTTTGAAACAACGTGTTATAATAAACTTTGGTATATTACTCCACAACATTTTATTGTGACGGGATGAATTTCAAAACGTAATTAACATAAGGAGCAAAGAACGGATTAACGCATATCTTAAAATCAATCACTCACAAAAAGTAACGTCAACAGTACACCCCCATTTGCTTCTAAACCTTCTCATTTACTTTTCTCATTTTACAATCAACTTCATCACAATCAAAACTATTGATGATCAAACAAAGATCAATAAAGTCAAGTTTAGATTAGAGGAAATAGTGTTAGAAATAATGCAAAGACAATAGGTTGATCATTGTTGCATAGTAAGGGTATCTCCCATTAAGTAGCACACTGACACCAATCTTCATGATGGTTATGAATATCATTATCTTCATACTAATGACAAATCATTACCAATCATAAAGTGACTTTGGATACCTTTTGAGGTCTCATATGACACTTATTATATAAGTAAGAAAATGATAAGACATATGAGGATATACATCAAATACTTCATTATCCAAATCTCTTGATAAATTCTGAGTATACCATCGAGTTCAAACTCTTAATGATTGAGTACACAATCTTTTAGGAGTGTTGTGTGACATTGGGAGACCACGCCCATTCCGATTTGTACCGTAGTCGGGACGATTTCGTTTCTCATTCAGTACCCTTCAGACCACGACTCAACAACGTATATTTACTATTTATATATCGCCCCTATAGTGACCCTATATTTCCAACAAATAGATAGATCTACAGTTGGCAAAAGAAAACTCCCATTTTCTGAATACCGTGTTTGAGGTAATATCATCAAATTTGTGGCTCGATTTTTCCATGTTTTAGAAGCTTTTCGTTCTAATATGTGAGAAACTAGAATAAAATTATTCATGGTTATCAGTAATTGCAATAAAATTATTTCAATTCTACTAAGACAAAACAAATGTAGATCGAAATATTTTGACTTATGGTGTTCATAGCCATCCGAAGCTTGGTTCAACTGATCATCAACAAAAGATTAATCAAAATCGGGTAGTCGTCTTCCAGAAATAAAATTCGGTTCCAGCAAAATGGCCAATAATCATACTCTTCTATAATACAACAACCAAAGCACCAAATTTTCCCGCCCAACTACCACACAATCTAACCTCAAATCTATAAATGGAATTATATCAAGAATTATATCATTTAGTCCCTAAATAATAGAATTTTTTTTATATATTACGTATAATGTTACTGAATAATAGCAATAATAATCTCTAAATATTCTAAATATAGAATTATATCAATTAGTCCCTAAATAATAGAAAAATTTACTACCATATATTCACACCATGTCACACCTAATTATATATTACCTATAATGTTACTAAATAATAGCAATATTAATCTCTAAATATTATGTATAATAGCAAAGTGAGGTATATATCTACACCAAGTCACACCTAATTAAATATTAGGTATAATGTTACGTAATAATAGCAACAATAATCTCCAAATATTACGTATAATAGCAATTAGTGCATATGTTCTTAAATAATAATTAATCACTAACAATACATATTCCTATAGATATAAAATATTTATGGCAACAAAATATATGTATGCGGCAAATATAGTATGCACGGCAAATATATGTCAACTGAAATATGATTGACAAATATATTATAATATATAGTACTACATATTTATTAGATATTTATTAGCAAGTAAAATATATGTATGTATGACAAGAATGAGAAATTGTTTGACAAGAATATTATAAAAATAAAAATACTATAGATACAATAGAGAAAATATTATGGTAGTCATCATATATATAAACGTGATGGTATTCACTATTCAACCAAATTGTTTGTCATCATCTTTACATCGTCCACAATGGCTTCAAACATCACATCCAATGTGATGTTATTCAATCAATCAAGCCAGACAAAGAAATGTGGCACATTAAAGGAAGAATTGTCTATGCATGGGAGCAAGTCTACCCTTCTAATGGAGAAACAAGCAACTTAGACTTCATACTCATGGATTCCGAGGTAACCCCACCTAGAATCAAAACTATCCAATGCGATTTTCTTAAGAATTGAGGTTGACGCCGAAGCCAAGGAAGTCCGGGACTATATTAAAAGGTTTTCATCTAGATCATATCTTTTAAAAGTAGTCCACACATTTGATTTTTTGGCGCCAAAAACACTTTCATATATAATATATCACATTTTCCATATTAATCCAATGCTCCATGTTAATGAGATATTTTGGTATATACTATCTTAAAGCAACATAGGTACGGGTTTAAAATATTCTGATAGTAATGTAATTTATTTAAACGAGTTAAGATATCTGAAAACATGGTAGGTATACACACCTGCGGACAAAACAACTTATCACGTTTATTGCGACTAAAATTATTTCTATATGATAATCGAACATATATAGATTAAACATTGTCGAAAAAATCCCAATTACATAATTTTCTAACATATAAACAAATATACATAAATTTAAACATTTTTTATACTCCGTATAACGTAAACTAATCAGTATAATCACTGATAAAATAACATGATATAGATAAAAAAAATCTATATCTATAAAATATATCAGTATCAATAACCAATAACAATTTCCAAAAAAATTGATATTAGTTATAAAAATATTAATGTAGGTAAGTTTCATCTAATGCAGTACTCCGTATATAATACGGAGTAGTAACCAGATTTCCTTGAAATATATTGAAATAGGAGAATATAACACATTTTTCATATTACACGACTCTATATATAGTAGTACTCTATAATCTCTACATGAGTAATTCTTACATTAAATAATTTTATTTTATTATTAATTTACAAGATAACAATCACTTATTTTTTAATGGCACACTGTTCCAACTAGATGTCTATTTTTTATTCGCAATTTTGTTGAACTTGAAATGTTTTGTGTTATGATTTTTATATATTAAGTTAGTTATACTGAGAGTAAAGTTTATACGAGATATGTGTATAATATGTTAAAAGATATATACAGGTCAAACATGTATCTTTACATTGATTTCATGTGTGGATGTTTCATGTTGATTTTTAGCATACACCTTTTTCATTTTAAAAACTATTTGGGTTAAAGGTTTAAGATCCAAATAAGATTATCTACGTAATTTTTTTATTTATACCCGTGCAACTTTGCACGGGTACTAACCTAGTTAAGTATAAATACTCTTTTAGATTTTAAAAACTACTCGTATAAGTTTGATTTATCCATTGTTACATATTAACTTCAGTTTATCAATTGATACTTTAGTGGACACAAAAGTAATATAATTTGTTTAATTTAGTATTTTTGTTAAAAATTTATAGGATTATTGCTTGAAATACTTGTGCATGCGACATATTCTTATTCATTTATTATCTAGATTTTGTGGGCATGTCTGTGTTGTTAAAAGAACAAACAGTTGTTGGATTAATTAGATGATGTTCAGTGATTTTGAAATCCTTTGTATAATTTAAGAATATAAAAGATCAAGCTAACTGATCAGTCAAGCACTCCGCATAAAGATGAAAAATCAAGATACAAGTGGATATAAAATGATACTTTGTCATGCACATATGTATGTTACAAAAAGTTTCACCTAAAATCTATAATGTCAATAAAGTGAAGGTTAAAGAATTTGTTATCCTATATTATAACGTACGTAGTGTAGACACCCACATTTGACCGTTATGTGTCTATAGCAGTTTCCAAAAAACACCTGATGATGATCGGACGCAAACGTTCTTTAACGCACTTGAATATGGGCTCGGAATCAGTAATGTCTAGCATGGGCTTTTAGCGGAGTACAAATCTCACAAAACCGACCTCAAATTCAGGCCCAGTGGGCCGTTTCCAATAAAATGAGACTAATTTGGATCAAAACCGTCACCGGAAATAAGACCGTCTTTTAGCGACCGAGTCAAAACCCGGTCAAAGTCGAATACCGAGACGAACCAGCCTCACACTATGTTCAAATACACAAAATGAATCAAGTCACAACAACTAAATCACCTTAAAAAAAGTCAACAAATCATTCCCTATTTACACTCCTTCCGTTTTGACCCACTCGGTCGAGTGAGGCCACGAACCGGCTGAACCGGACTCGAACCGGGCACTTGATCGAGTGCACCTGCACCACTCGATCGAGTGGCCCTAAACCGGGGTACTTTTCCTATAAATACCCCGTCACCCCAACACATTTCACAATTCTTTTTCAACCCTTCTACCACTTAAAAAACCTACACACTTCAGCCATCATTTCGGCATCAACCTTACTCCGACACACACACACACATACAACCCTAATCCCGAGATCAAAACCCGTCAAAGACCGAGAGTAAAACTCGACAAATCCATCTCTACAAACCACATACACACCATAACTCCCCTACGTATCTCGACGCTCCCGTGACTTTGCCACCATTTGACGAGCCCTATTCCGAGAAGCAAAAGCATGTAGGTTGAGGGTGTAACATTCAATCCCGACATCCCTTTCTCCCTCCTTCTTTTTATCGTTTCACTACAACAAATTGACACTTGCGCCACGATTTATGCCACGGAAATTTGTTATTTGTGGCTAAATTTTACCTAGCCACGGGAAAAATTTGATTCACTACTTGGGAAAAAAAATATGCCACGGGAACATTTTTTTCCGTGGCAAAAACTCACTTGCGCCACGAGTTTTATTAAAGTCGTGGCCAATAATCACTCTTGCCACGAAAGATGCCACACCCGTCGCAAAAATATACTTAGCCACGAATTTGTTCAGTGGCAAATATTATATAGCCACGACCTAATTAACTTCCGTGGCGAAATTATTTTTTTGCCACAGATATAATAAACGCATGTGGTTAATGCTTCTCCGAACTTTAATCAAATTACTTTCAAGTTAAGTCAAGTGTCAAATATTGATCTTAAAAAATTCATTAAAATTCAAAGCTAAAGATAATATCAAGAAACAAATATCAAATTTGAAAATATTTTATTAATAAAAAAAATTCGTATTATTTTATTTAGTTTTAAGAAAAAAATAGATTTTTTGTAAAATTAAATACAAGAAAACTTTGATTGACTAATTTGTTGATTTTTTATTAATCATCATTTCTGAATCAATTGATTTCTCTTAATTTGACAATATGTTTTATTAAAATTTTATAATCTTAAGTATGACATTTGAAAGACAACTAACATTTACATAGTGTAATATATGCTAGCTAAAATGCAGCGTACATAGCATATCAAGTAAAATTAGTATGTGATTGATCATCCATCATTAAGACGTCTAATATTATTTAAGACTCTTTCATTTTTACCGCTTAATTAATTTATTTTTTCACATGTAATATAATACGCTTCTTTTTAAGACAAAAAAACTTAAAAAGAAAGTGAATGAGCATGATTTTTTTCCAAATTATTGATTTTCTTACAATATTTTCAGTGTGAAAAAAAACCGCTTTATTAAACTCGTATTTAAGAATTCTAATCGGTCTATATTTTGTTGTGGAATTAACTTTGACTGCGAAAACAATAATTATTTTTGTAAATTAATTGTCTTTCACGTTGTATGGTTTGCAAGAAAGATTAATGTATTAGAAAGTCGTGCCTAAGTTCAATAACCAGTCAAATTAAGTTTTCAAAAAAAGAGAGGTATAAGTGAGAAAACCAAATAATTAATAAATACAAGTAAGAAAATCTAATAATTAAGAACTAATAGTGAGAAAGTCAAAAATTAATTTATCGTCAACTTTTTAATTCGGTAACTGTTCTGTAATATTATTTGGAAGATATTTTAAAAAATAAATTTAAAATAAAATTTACTTAATGAAAAAATAAAATTCGGATAAAACTTGAAGTAGGCAAGAGGAAACTCAATGAGAATAAAAAACTGATGAAATAAAATAACGACCGATAACGAAAAGAAAAAAAACATATCTAAAAAACTAGCAATAAAAGAATGTGGAAAATAGAAACTAAAATAAAAATATTGATAAATTAATGAAATCATGAGTCCGAAAATCAACTTCGAAAATCTTTTTTTTTTTCCGGAATAATAATTTTTTACTCATTATATGTAAATCATTGAGAAAAAAAACTACTTACTCAAAAGTAAATGTAGTTTGTGAAAAAAACATCACTTTAAAAGAATTCAAACCAATGATTAGGTCAATAAAGTTCAATTTCATTTCTGGTAGCTGACCATAAGAACTCCGCAGTTAAGCGTGCGTGCTTGAGTGAGAGTAGTGTTAAGATGGGTGACCTCCTGGGAAGGCTCTTCGATGCGTATGGTTAAATTAAATAATATTGGAATGACTCAACTATAAAGCTAGTAACCGTTCCAGATGTGACTACTATCGGGGTAGAGAATTCTTACGATTATTAATTTATTTAATTTATTATATATTTTGTCACCGGAATAAATATTTCGCCAAAAACATAATTAGCCACAGGATAATCCGTGGCAAAAAATTAATTCTAGCCACGTGAGACTCCGTGGCAATAAAATCAATACTTGCCACGTTTTTTTTTTTCCCGTGGCTATTTGTTTGCCACGGCCACTTGCGCCACGGATGGTATTTCCGTGACAAAGTAGTTTAGCCACGAAAATTTAGCACTTTTGCCACGAATTCAGTCGTGGCCCAAGTGCTCATTTGTAGTAGTGTTTTTTTTATATATATATTTATGTATACGTATACGCCCTCCGTCCCAATGAATTTTTACGTTTGCTTTATCACACTTGTCGAGGTACATTTCATTTTGTTAATATCTTTATTTACGTGTTATTAAAAATTCTAAAAATTTGATAATCTTAATGTACTTATTAAGATCATTCGAAAAAGATCTCACATGACTATATTTTACATTATATATTAGAAATTATATTCGAGATCATTCTACCTCATGAATAGTGTCAAAAAGCAAACTCAAAGAATTCACTAGGACGGAGGGAGTACTAATTAATCGATAATAACGATACTAATACTAACTTTTTTATTTCGTTACTAACCATTTTAATCTTTGTTTACTAACATTTTTATTATTATTTATTTATTATCGTCGTTATAATATCAATAGTACCACGTATAATTATATAAATTTATAAACCATATTCGGATTGAACGCGTTTAACTACGACTACCGCTCCAAGTCCGTTTAACCCCTTTACAAGTCGTAACAGTGGTGGCGCCCTTTCGAGAAGCGCCGCCCTAAACACTTAAGGGCGTAACACGATCATGGTAATACGTATAGTTGAACACGTCCGATGCCATTTTCGAGATTGGTACGAAGCCCGTTGACGCGAAATCGAACATCACGTAAACCGTAAGGATTAGTATCGATGTCGTAACTCGGAGGGAATTAATTTCGTCCTAATCCAATTCAAATCAATTTTATAACGCTTTTTCAAAATTCCCGATACCGGTATCGTAGTCATAAAATACATGTTACGAGTACCGAAAAACAGAGTTAAATATAAATTACGCCATATTTTTATTTGGCTCGGTTGGCTATCGATTTCAAAATCAATAAATTCAGAATTACTACCTTTTCCTAAATCGAGCAATGCCTTGAAAAGAGGGCACTCGATCGAGTGCCTTGGCTCACTCGGTCGAGTGACCCCTTAAAAACGAGGCAGTAGACCCGTAAGAAGGTCACTCGATCGAGTCCATGCCATGACTCGATCGAGTGAACTCTTTTGCCTTATAGCGAGAGCCTCTCATATCATCCGAGCCTCGTCAAATATTTTTTTACCACTTTGGTCGTCACGTGTAAAGACAATCACGTGCCTATATTCTCAAAAACCATGCATTGCATTATCTATTCTAATCCGTTATCATTATCGTTACTATATTGCAATTTCGACTTTGCTCATTATTTAGTTTTGTCCGGGTTGTATTTCCGCCCGTGTAGTTTGTAACCGATTTATTCCATTTTGCTTTTATTTGTTTGCGTTTTACCGTTTACAAATGAACATCGCATGCTAAATCACTTTGACGTGAATCGAGATGCATTAAAATGACGTAGCAACCCATTCGACATTTTTATCTTATAAAACGTTGTTTGCATAACATTTTACCCGATTATTAGCGCGCGTATTATAAACTCGAACGATGTCTTAGTAGAGGCCGCTAAGTGCGAGCGGGGTTGGGTGTCCTTAGTGGGCTTCCCAACACGTACCCTCACCCCTTACTCAGAACCTCGGTTTCCGGATGTCCGAAACCGTTGGCGCACGAGAGTCATTCAATACACGATAACCGATAATGACGGTATCGGTATCGCAATCCAAAGGGATGAACCCCATAAACTCTGAAATCGAAATGAGTTGTACTTTGTGCACGGTCCACAACGATATAGAGTGGGTTCGAATGGGCCCGAACTCCAACAAAGTTCGGTGGCGACTCCTAATTCGACTTAAATTTCAACCCGAGAACCATCTCACATGGGAAACATTTCGCCCCCCAAACCCGCGCGTGGCCGCGTCGAGGTGGACCTATGTCATGTCCACAATTTGGCGACTCCACTGGGGAAAACTGATGTGTGACTTACCATCGGGATCCTCAGGGTGAGACTCGAGGAGAAATCGTTCGATTAGTACAATACGCGCTTTAGTTTTACGGTTCATGCATAACCCCATTTTTACCCAGGCCGGTACTGGCGACCGACGTCCCACTATACCGTGATATACTCCAAAATGGATATGTCAAGGTGCTCATGGCTAATTCGGATGGGTTTCCCGGCATGTTCTAAGACCAACTCGACTTAAGAAGTCCGTCCCGATTCTCGAAAAGGCCAATGCGCACTGGTATAGACCATATTTCAACCGGCCGAGACTTAGTGTAAAGCATACATGGTGTCGTTATAAACTTATAATGCTTGCGTGACTATGTGCTACTTGGTTTCTGTGTCGTCGTTTTCAAAAAAACCGTCATTTCAAAAAAATGCATCTTTTCAAAAATATTCAATTTTAAAAAAATCGGAATGCTGCCGAAATTTAGACTTAAGATTTGACTCAAAACAAGCCTATTTTCTAGCCGGCATGCTATCCATTTCAACATTCGAATTTCCGATCCTCATTCGATTTTCGAATTTTCAAAATTCCATTTCGATTTTCAAATCTTCAAGATTCCATGTTGATTTTCAAATCTTCGAAATTCCATTTCGATTTTCAAATCTTCGAGATGCCGTTTTCGATATTCAAATCTTCGGGATCCCGTTTTTGATTTTTCAAATCTTCGGGAATTTATTTTCGATATTCAAATTTTCAAAATTCAAAAAATTTTGAACTTTCAAAAACTTCGGGCCCGACTGCATTTTTGCCAATTTCAAAAGTCGCGACCGTCTTCCGATTTTCTCGAAATTCAAACCTTTTTTTCAAAAAACCTTCCTTATTTTAGGAAGTTAACCCTTTCAAAACCTTCCTTATTATAGGACCTACCGTAATACGTGTGTCGAGTCTTTTCATAATTTGTCGAAGGTCTATTAGCGTCGAAACTCCGTTGATCCTACATCACGGGTTTCTTCCCCATCCCAGTCCACCTTTTTCTAAAGGCATAACCAACCAACATGAGTCATACACTCGTAAATGGAAGGTTCGGCTAAACGCTCGAGTCCTAACTAGAAAGTCCCACGCGATTTTTCCGTCTAGCAGGACGGTCCCCACGACCTTTCCTAAGGGAATTTCGCCCATCTTTCAATCCGTTAGTCGAGTCATTCCAATTCAAAAAACCTTTAACTTAAGGGCCTACCCTAATCACAGGGCCATCCTTATTCAAGTCGGGTCTAGGGTCTCTAGCATCGAAACTCTGCCGATTTCGACATCGCAAGTTTCTTCCCTTACCCCGTCTGCCTTCCCTCGAGGCCGAGTCAACCTTTTACAAGGCATAGCCTTATAACAAAAGGTTCGTGATCCTTACATCTAAGGGTCACTCGTCCGACACTCGAGTCTTAGCAAAACCTTCAATCCCACTTGCGGGCTACCCTTCAGCAGGTCGACCAATCACGGTTGCTCTAAGGGTCATGTCTTACACGTGTTGTTTCACGTACCCCACTTACGAGTCACTTAGATGTCACACCATTTGAGTCCTATAAGAGTCCTTAGGCTCACTTGGGGGGCTATTCTCCGACGGAGCGATTGATCACAGTCACTCCGAGAATTGCACCCGACATATTTGTCTTAGGAGAGTCTAACCCGAGTCAAACCGGTGTCGTCTTTCCTCCCGTGCTATTTCCTATGCCTTGGTGTATTTGGGTTCCGAAGCAACATTTCTGATTACGTGGGTATCCTCGCAGAGTATGGCACCCCCAACCGGGAATAGGGACATGGAAAAGGCCATCAACGAGATGAATGCTTTGCTGGAGACAATGGTTAGCAAGCAGGCCATGGTTGAAACCCAACTAGGATTCCTGAGAGCCGACCAAGAGGCCATGCATGCTCGTTTAACTGTCATTGAACGGACCTCGATTCTGGATTGGTGAATATTGGGCCATTTGCCTAAGTGATCACCACAGTGCGGATGCTCGAAGAACAGTTCCATGCCCTCCAATGGAACAACATCCGTATCGAAAACTCTCGAGACTATACACCCATCAGTGAGAAACTACCAACATATCTCAATCTAGAAGGGTTACCCATATTCGAAGGGACGGAGGATCCATTATTACACCTCCAAGCTTTCAAACAATTCATGGTAATCAAGGGAATCAAAGCCGACATGTTCATCAATCTGTTCGGCACATCCCTCGGGAAATATCCAAAAGCCTGGTTCTATAGGCTTTAATACAAAAAGATTCCCAACTTGGGAAGATGTAGCTACCGAGTTCGCTAAATATTACTCTGTTAATACTGAACTTCAGACTACCATGCGTACTTTAGAAGTCATGGCCCAAGATCCAACAGAGGGTTTCACCAAATACCTTCAACGTTAGCGGGCTAAGAATGTTAAGCTAGTGGACAAGCCCAGCGAGAAAACACTAGTGGAGGCGTTCATCAACAACCTCCTACCCTCCTACCACGTCCATCTTAGGTATGCCGGCATTTCAAACTTTGTTGTGCTTACCGAAATGGGCACTAGGATTGAAGACGATCTTCGATATAATGAAGATCTGGGTGAAACTTCTACCGAAGGCTATACTAGACATCAATTTGAATCCTTAGAAGCCGAAGACTACTGACGACATCAACTAGATCAATAGTCCGGATTTGATTCGAGTCTAAGTTTGAGTCCGAGTCTAGGATACCCTACATCCTCATCCCCAAGTCGGAGTCAGAGTCATTTGCGTTCTGTTTTCTTTTCAAAATTCAATAAAATCAGCTCTCAATATTCTATCCCTACTATATGCTTCCTTATGTGTTTCCGAGAACATGATGAACACCATCATACACCGTGGGCACACGCACGTGACTATTATAGGCACATCTATAATGACTGCAGGAAACCGAGCCCGTGTTTTCCTTTAACCTGTTCTATGTCTGGAATAGAAAGCCACATAACTACCCTTAGCAGGAGCGGTATCGAATCCTATGACAAATCTAGGTAGTCTCCTAGTTTGGGTTCAAAACGGGAGGCAAGCCCATTTCCTACAATAAACACTCTTCCAATAAGACTAACCAATCTCTACCTTAGGCGTTAGTCTGACCAGGAGCAAAAAAAAGAAACATCGTAATTCTATAAACGTGATGCCAAAAATACCCAACTTGGGACGATGTTTCCACCAAGCTTGCTCGGAATTATGCTGACAATCTCGAGATTAAAACCACCATACTTACCTTAATGTACTCCATCGCGAGTTGCACTCACATAAACACCAACTAGGCTTACACATTACAAAGGATTAGCTTTACAAACCTAATCCAACCGATGGGCCCAACCCCATATCCACCCACAACACCTTAGGGGGATAGCTGTGAAAAAAAAACTAGACAAAACATCAGAAGTCCAAGGAAAAAGCAAAAGGCCAAAACAAAAAAGCTGGCCATGATCAAAGAGAATTATCAACATTCCCCCGACCAGAGTACGGTCAATCCCTGACCCGGACACGGTCAACTCAAATGAAGAATTCCGTGCCCAGGGCTAAGAGGTCAACACACAAAAAATTAAAAAAACAATGACCGAGGTACGGTCAATTCAAAAATTAAGGTTGCCATCAGATAGGGGAGAGACAACTAAGCTGGTCAGCTAACACACAATCTAGCTGTAGATACCCACATTTTGACCACCAGGTGTCTACTGTAGTTTCCAAAAAACACCCGATGATGATCGGACGTAAACATTGCTTAATAAACTCGATTTCGGACTCGGAATCAATAGTAGTTGGCACGAGCTTTTAGCAGAGCGAAAATCTCACCAAACCGACCTCAAATTCAGGCCCAGTGGGTCATTTCCAGTTAAATGAGACTAATTTGGTTCAAAACCGTCACTAGGGGCAAAACCGTCTTTTAGCGACCGAGTCAAACCCCGGTCAAAGCCATTCCCAAGCCAAAAATATCTGACGCGACATTCGAGAAGCCAATTCGAAGTCAGATTCCTTACAAAAATCAGCTACAAAAAGGATTAAGCAACTCGTTAGAGATAAAACTCGATCTCTAGTAGGAATTCCCACTCGGCTAGACCCACTCGATCGAGTGGACCAGCTCACTCGATCGAGTGGACTCTTAAAATCAGCCAAAACCGGATTTCCCTATGTAAAACCGGAATCCTATTCCAAACCGGGTGTTTTCTTCCCCTGCAAGCAACCTTTTCTTATCCAAAGACGGAATCTCACTTCATCCCAACCAGTTGTTTTCTTCCTTTGCAAGATATCAATCTCCTATCCCAAGTCGGTATTTCATCCTATAAATACCCCTCCTACACAACACAATTAGGAACGATTCACACATCAATTATTCACAACAATTCACTACACAACAATTCCAATCCCGACATCCAAATACTACCCGAAGTTCTAGGCAAATTTTAGGCAAACCATATATAAACCCGAGAGCAAAACTCGCCAAATCCCTTCCCTAACCATACACAGCATAACTCACCTATATACATCTTAACGCTCCCGCGCCAAGGCCGCTACTACGAGTCTGTTTTCAAGATAATTAAGCATGTAGTTTGAGGGTGTTACAAAATCCCGACTTCTCCCTTTTCTTCTCATTTTCTCGTTCGTCCGTGTCTTTTTACGAGTCGTTGTCGCGTCTTTTTTTTATTTCTTTTCTCATTCCTAATATCGATATGATAAGTGTAGTTTGTAGTGCCTATTTATTGTGTTTTGGTCCCATTTTCCTTGTGGAATCGCTCCTTTGGAGCGATTCATGGGCTTCTTATGCTTTCTTTAGTCCGTTTCAGGTTCCTGAGGCCGAATTGGAAGAGTTGGAGCGATTCCGACTCAATACATACACATTTTGGAGCCAACGAGATAAAGGAACGATGACTCAAGACCTTGGAATCGACCCCGAGACCTTGGGACCCAATCCCGAGCCTCCGAGACCCGATCCCGAGTCCCGAGAATCGGTGGGAAGCCCATGAGAGGCAAGGAAGGACCAAAGAGTGTTTAAGGAAGGCATACAAGACCCATCCCGTTCGGGATGGGGTGCTACATTAAGAGGGCTGCTGTGAGCCCATCCCGGTCGGGACCATCCCATCCCGGTCGAGATGACAGAGCCGTCCCGATCGGGATGATCCGTCCCGGTCGGGACCGTGAACTGGCAGCGCGACTCTTTTTCTTTCTTCTCCTTCATTCTTGTACCCATATATATACTCTCTTCTTGTAATTTTAAGACATCTTATCTTACCCTAGATTAGTTTAAGCCTCCATTATCATTCAAAACCCTAGATTATTGCTACTCTCATTAGTTTAATCCTCTCTTTAATCTTTAGATAATTATTGTAATTAGTCTTGGATTAAGGGATTCTTGAAGATTGTTCCAAGATTGACAACCTTGGGATTGTATTTGGGTTTCTCATTAATACAAGTTTTCATCTTTTCTTCATCTATTGTTGGTATAATTTTTCCTCCTTAATCTTTGTTATTTATTCAAATTTATTTCTTTTTGTCATTGTTATTGTTATTGTTCTTGTTAATGATAATGGGTGCTTGTTTTGTGACATTTATTTCTCTTATTATTGTTGGTTTTCTCTTAATGATGAGTGAGTAGTTTCTTTGTGGGGTTAGTAGGGGGATTATGGGTAGATTATGGATGATTATGGTTGTTTAAGGGGAAAAGGTTTCATCTTTGTTGCTAGTCACATTGTAGGCACTCTATGTGTTTGTTGATATGCTTGTGTGAGTTGTAGTGGCCATGCTTCCCATACTTGTGTTCATCTTCTCATTGATTGTTTATTTTGTGGAAATGTCGAGAATAGTTTAGTCGCGAGAGCGCGGACTAGGGTCTAAGTTGCGAGAGCCCGGACCCACCTTGGCATCGGTCTAAGTTGCGAGAGCCTGGACCGACTCTAGCGATTAGGAGACACCTATACCCTTGATCACCCCAATTATCCTTCTACTCCTATGAACCCGACCTACCCCACTCCTTTCCATATTTGAGTTAATCCTCCTAGTTAGCCATCATTTCCGTTAGTTTTATTGTTTAGTTAGTCTCTAGTGTTAGTTTAGTTCTTACTCCTCCTCCTCCATAGTTTATCAATTGTAGCTCTCTTTGTGTTCGTTTGTGTGACTTAGCCTAGTTTTTAGTGGACCTAGTCTAGACCTTACTCTACCGTCCCCGTGGATATCGACCCTACTTGCCCTAGCTACCCACTAGGAATAGTCGGTTTAATATTGACGGTTAGGACCCACGACAAAGCCAACCATCAATTTGGCGCCGTTGCCGGGGACGGTGCATTGTTTAAGCTTAGTTTGCTTATTTCTAGACTTAGTTACCCTTCTTTGTGCTCTCCCATCTTCTCTTGTGAATATTTTCTAGTTTCTCTTCTTTACTTAGCTTTCTTTTCTCTTTGTCTCTAGTTGTGTTTATTGTTGTCGTTGCCTAGTGCCCATAAAGCACTAGGTGTTCTTACGTTTGTTCTAGTGTGTAGTGTATGCCTAAGAGGGGAGGCGACTTCTATCTCTTTAATCCAGAGCCGGAGAGACTCTTTCGAGCCTTTCGCCAACGGACGATTAATCGGGTTAGAATCTCTCAACCGAGTACAAGCAATACTCATCAAGGGCAAGCCCAAGGAGCCGACTTGAGCATTTCACCTCGAGAGACGGCCGGAGGGACCTTCATCAATCCCTTCGGTGATTCTTCTCCTAGTTCCCCCTCTTCATCTACATCAACACTCTCTACACCACCATCTTCTCCCTTACATCCAAGAATGCCTAAGTTTTCCTCTCACTCCACTTTTACGGAAGATGTCTTGTCGGGACCGAGTGCATTACCGGAAACCTATACCGGGAATTTTGTGGCAAAGACTCAATTTATCCAACTTGTGGAGAGGAGCCCATTTAGTGGTTTGCCCACCGAAGACCCGCACCAACATATGGAGACCTTCTCCGATTATTGTGACACTATATCTCAAACCGGGGTTACTCAAGACCAAATTCGTTGGGTACTCTTCCCGTTTTCTCTTATTGGAAAAGCGAAGCAATGGATCAAGAGTCTCGATAGGGCAACCATGGGGATCGATACTTGGAAAAAGCTTTCCTTGGCGTTCTACCAAAAGTTTTACCCTCCGGAAAAGACGAACTTGCTTAGGGCCTCCATCACCGGTTTCCAACAAAGGGATGAAGAGAGCCTATATGAAGCTTGGGAGCGGTTTAAATCTTTGGTAAGATCGTGTCCACATCATGGACTCTCACAATGGTTCTTGGTGCAACAATTTTGGAATGGTCTTTATGAGGACTCGAGAGCCATTCTCAACATGGGCTCCAATGGTAGGTTTACCGAGGTCGATGACGACCAAACATGGGCGAGAATCGAAGAGATGGCGGTGCATAATTCGCAATACTCTAGGCCTAGGAAGGCACATCGAGGAGGCATACATGAGGTCGATGCTATCACCAAATTAAGCATTGACCTTGGAGCCCAATTGAAAACGCACATGGAGACTATTGACAAGAAGCTCCAAAGTCACCTCGACCAAGTTCAAGGCACTAGTTCCTCACACCATCAACCGATTCAAGAAGTGAATGCTTTGGGGTTCGCACCTTCTTTACCTTACTACGGGATGTGCGATACTTGTGGAATAGTTGGACATGAGCCTATGTATTGCCGTGGAAGTATCGAGCAAGTGAACGCATTCCAAGCGTTCAAGCAAGGTACCTCTTACTCTAATCAATTCCAAGCTTCCCAACAAGTCCCCCAACAACAAGTCTTTCAACATCAACAACAACATCGTCCCTATGTTCCACCTCCTTTAAGGGACAACAACCAAGGTTACCAAGGTTACATGGGTAATCCAAGACCCTTCAACAACTTCAAGCAAAATAACCAAGGTACCTTTCACAACAACAATCAAGGGTTCCAACAAGGGAACTTCAATCAAGGCGGTTTCAAAGGAAAGCAAGGCTTCCAACAACAACAAAACCACAATCAAGGCCTTAATCAAGGCAATTCTCATGGGTTCCAAGGGAACCGTCAACAAGCAACTCAAAATCAACAACAAAGCAAGCCTAGGAGCCGGTCTCCTACTCATGATTATGGCATTCCTCTCGCCATCACCGACACTCCACATAATCCATCATCCCCACCTCGGAATGTCGACATTCAAAAGACTTTGATGGATATGCAACAAGGTCAAATGGAGATGTCAAAAACCCATCAAGAGCTCTTTGCTTATATTCAAGAGGGAAACGCATCAAGAGATGCCCGTATGAAGATGCTTGAAACCCAAGTATCTCAACTTGCTTCGGGGAGCTCCTCAAGGCAAAAGGGACAATTACCTTCTCAAGGTGAAACGCCGACATTTGAGCATGTAAATGCTATCACCACAAGGAGAGGTACATCCTATAACCCCCCTCCATATCCTAATGAGCAAGAGCCAACGCAAGAACCGAACATGGAATTGGCATCTCCCAATCAAGAAGAGACAAGCTTTGATAATCCAATTGAGGAGCAAGTATTATGGGAGGTCGAGAAACCCCAAGAAGACAAACCTCCCCCTCTTCAAGAGAAAGACAAGGGAAAAAGGAAAGTGTCATTTGAAGAGTCCACTCCTATTGAGCAAAACAAGTACCAAATTAAGTTGCCTTTCCCATCAAGGCAAATGAAGACTAGGGTGGACACTCAATACGACAAGTTCCTTAGTATCGTGAAGAAGTTGGATGTTAGTGTCCCGTTTACCGAGTTACTTACCCAAATCCCGGCATATGGTAAGTTCATGAAAGAAATCTTGGCTAGGAAGAGGTTCATCGACAAGGAAGAGACGGTAGCGTTCACTAGGGTGGTGAGCGAGCTTATTCAAGGTTCCAGGCTTCCGAAGTTGAAGGACCCGGGTAGTTTCTCTATCCCATGCACCATTGGCAATTACAAGATCGAGAGAGCTATGTGTGATTTGGGCGCGAGTGTGAGCATTATTCCTTACACCATTTGTGAGTGATTAGGGATGACGGAGTTGAAATGTACGTCCATTACACTCCAAATGGCCGATAAGTCTCTTAACCGACCATTGGGAATGTTAGAGGATGTGCCGGTACAAATAGGGAAGTTCTTCATTCCGGTTGACTTCATTGTGGTCGACATGCCGGAGGATGCTAACACTCCAATCATCCTTGGACGCCCATTTCTACACACCGCCGGTGCCGTGATCGATGTGAAGAAGGGTAGGATTACTTTTCAAATAGGCGACGAGGAGTTAGTGTTCGACCTCCAAGGCAACACTTCGCCTATGACCGAGACATGTAATATGATCCATGCCATGGAAGACATCGATCTAGGGGAAAGATCGGGACAAAGCTTGAAGAATTACTCCTATGTACTTGTGGACGATGACTCCGATTTGGAGGAAGATGAGTGCCCAATTCATGGGCTTGATGACAAGTTGAAGTGCAATGACAAGGAAGAAGATGAGCCTCCCTTGGGGCCGCATGAGGACCGGTGGACGTTTGGGTATGTCCCCAAGGACCAAAAGTACAAGTTCAAGTCGTTGAACTTGGAAGAGCGGGATGCCCCGGGAACGTCAAGGCAAGGCCATGAGGAGCCTTGGGATATGATCGGTTATATGACAAGCTTGATTGAAGACTTCTCTAGGGCCTTCGACTTGTTCTTACGTGCCCTTGATGGAGATGGAACTAATTTTGGTTGTTGAAAAAGATTGAAGAAAGCACCACCTTGGTTTGACGGAGTTCCACAAGAACCGTCTCATTGTATATATCTCTTTCTTGTAGTTAGTTGAATTTTTGTGAATTCTTGTTATTTGGGTTGATTGATGAGCGTTGTGAGGGAGACAGTTTGATGTGTGTTTGAGTATGGTTTGATAGGTGAAGTGAGAACGCTCCTAGAGAGGATTGGCTATGGTATACCTTGGGTTGTAAGCACGAGGATCGGGTTTTTGAAGCTTGGAGCAAGCTTTTGGGATTGTGGAAGTTGAAGAAGGCCCATCCCGACCGGGATGAGGCATCCTGACCGGGATGGGTGTGGCATCCCGACCGGGAAGGAGCCGTCCCGATCGGGATGGGTGTACCAAGACTTGAGCTCACTGTGGATCCGTCCCGACCGGGATGAGGACGTCCCGACCGGGACGAGTGAGGTAACCCGATCGGGATTAACCATCCCGACCGGGATGGTCCTCTACTCCCATTTTGTGTTTCTTCTTCGACAATTGACTCCACCCAACCGTTTTATGCCCCCTCCCAACCTCCCTAACTACCCTAGCCTTATCATTTGCCCCATGTACTTCATTGTCATGCGCTCACTCCATTTCCTATCCACTTTACACCGACTCTCACATCAAATCCCACCCTGACCATTACTACCCCGACCATGAGGCCTTCTTGAGTGTGAAGCGAGATGGCAACCGAGAAAACAACCGACGAGCCTTCAACGATTATCGAGACGATGGAGCAAGTGAGTTACCAACCGCTCGGTTTGGTAACTATCCTTACTTTTTCGTCTTTTTATCGCTTGTTTTTCATTGTTTGCCCCCCTTCCCTTGAGTCATGGGATCTTAGTGGCCTTCGAGGCCGTAGTATGGTTGCTCCCGACTCCCGACGACGTGATTACGTCGAGAGTCAATCGGTTAGTCCAATTTACAAGATTTTCACCCCTTTTTAGGAGTTAGTCGGATTCGGACGGAATCCGGGCTAGGTGACTTGATTACACCTAGCCCTCCCCTCCCATTTCCTTTTTATTTCTTTCTTTTTATTTTTTTTCTTCCCCCTTCCATATCTTTTCTTGTCTCGGCCCATGGTGACTTGACTACACCCCGGCCGGACACCTTCTACCTTTTCTTCAGTTTATTTTTGATTTCTAGCTTTATTTTCGTAGTTTCTTTTCTTTTTCTTTTGTCTCTCCGCACACTACGATTGAGCATATGAGGACATTGCTCGATTTAAGTGTGGGGGAGCGATATTTTATCGTAGTAGTTTTATTTTCATAGTTTTTCGAAAAAACCTTTAAAAATCCTAAAAATTTGAAAAAATTTCACAAAAATCAAAAAGTTTTTCTCTTTTGTGTTTTCATCTTGTGTCTTTGTGTCGTACATTTGTTTTGTGTACGTGTTTTGCCTCCCTTTTTCCTTATAGGTTGCTTAATCACCGCTAGCTTTGGAGAGCTTTCAAGACTTCCGGTAACATCTCTTCACCCCTTTTTCCTCTTTGTTCCTTGTGGAGTTTGGAGGATTTGTGTGTTGTGGTGTGCTCGGGTGGAGCTTTGTAAAGTTTGAGGTTGATTTGGAGACTTGTTTGGATGATAGGGGTGGTGTTTGTTTTGTCTATGTGTTTTTTTTACCTTGTTTTGTTTTTTTTTGTGCCTTTGTTTCTTTTCCTTTTGTTTTCGTCATGTCTTCATTTTGAGTTGTGTTGTGTGTCTTGTGTGTAAACCGTTTTCGAAAACCCGGTTTAGAGGCTAGTGTGTGAGTGTCTATTTTCCCTTCCTAGTTGTATAAATCGAGTTTTGGGCTTTAATCTAGTAGTTGACCCTAAATCAATGAGTTCGTTGGTCCTTTACCTTGAGTCCACCTAGCTTACTAGGGATTTACTACGGGATTTGCACCTTTAACCATTATGACCACCCACGGTGTGAAAAGGCCTTGGTTACCGAGTCTCGTCCCTTAGGTGACCGTGTCTAGGATTGTTTGATTAGTCCAGGTTCTCCGCTTTTTGTGGGTTTGAAGGGAAGGCGCCGTCCCGACTCACCCATTACCCTACCTCCCACACATACCCACACAAATAAAATGCAAATTGTTGATTCTCTCCTTCTTGTTATACATTGAAATTGCCAACAAAGCCAAATCTTGCCAAAAAGGGCAAAGAAAAAAAATGAAAGAAAGAAAAGACATGAAGAAAAAGAAAAGGCACAAAAGCCAAAAAGAAAATAGAAAAGAAGAAAAAGAAATGGCATGGCAACAAACCAAGCAAAAACGTCGAAAAGAAAGAAAATGCCAAAAGAAAACCCGTCTCACAAAAAGAAATCCTCACAAAAATAAGCCTTTTTCCGACTTTTGCCGTGAAGAGCCTACCAAAGGACCGAGTCCCGAGGAAGGATGATAGCGGCATTAGTCGGTCTTCCCTCATTTTGCATGTTTTCCACCTTTTTACTTGGACTAGTTAGGCGGTTTTGGACACGGGACGACCTTCTTGGCTCACGCTAAAGGGGGCGGGGTCTCACTTACCTACAGTGTCGACTAACACCGTGGTTCTTCACTTTTCCACTCCGCCGATCGTCCCGTAGTACGTTTTTAGAAAGTTAGGAGGACCTAGGTAAGTTACCAACGTTTTTTGTTGCTTTATCGTCATACTATTAGGGTTTAGTCCACCTTGGTTTGTATTGCTAGCTTGGGAACGTTGTCACTTACCTCGAGTCCTAAACCGGTGTTTCATTCACCGCTTTTTGAGGGAAGCGGTATTTCTTTTGTTTTGGGTGCAACCATTTATGTGTTTGTTTGTATGTTTGTTTGTTTGTGTGTTTTGTGTCCGGTTGCACCCACAGTTTTGTCGCAAGACCCAACTTGCCTTGCGGAGTGCACTTGTCCTCTAAGTGCACTCGCGTGAGTTGAAGGGGCGTAGGGTGCGCTAATACCCATTCGGCTAGTGTAGTAGTTAGTATGTGCTTACTCGAGGGCGAGTAAGGGTTAAGTGTGGGGGAGTTGATAAGTGTAGTTTGTAGTGCCTATTTGTTGTGTTTTGGTCCCATTTTCCTTGTGGAATCGCTCCTTTGGAGCGATTCATGGGCTTCTTATGCTTTCTTTAGTCCGTTTCAGGTTCCCGAGGCCGAATTGGAAGAGTTGGAGCGATTCCGACTCAATACATACACATTTTGGAGCCAACGAGACAAAGGAACGATGACTCGAGACCTTGGAATCGACCCCGAGACCTTGGGACCCAATCCCGAGCCTCCGAGACCCGATCCCGAGTCCCGAGAATCGGTGGGAAGCCCGTGAGAGGCAAGGAAGGACCAAAGAGTGTTTAAGGAAGGCATACAAGACTCATCCCGTTCGGGATGGCCTCATCCCGTTCGGGATGGGGTGCTACATTAAGAGGGCTGCTGTGAGCCCATCCCGGTCGGGACCATCCCGTCCCGGTCGGGATGACAGAGCCGTCCCGATCGGGATGATCTGTCCCGGTCGGGACCGTGAACTGGCAGCGCGACTCTTTTTCTTTCTTCTCCTTCATTCTTGTACCCATATATATACTCCCTTCTTGTAATTTTAAGACATCTTATATTACCCTAGATTAGTTTAAGCATCCATTATCATTCAAAACCCTAGATTATTGCTACTCTCATTCGTTTAATCCTCTCTTTAATCTTTAGATAATTATTGTAATTAGTCTTGGATTAAGGGATTCTTGAAGATTGTTCCAAGATTGACAACCTTGGGATTGTATTTGGGTTTCTCATTAATACAAGTTTTCATCTTTTCTTCATCTATTGTTGGTATAATCTTTTCCTCCTTAATCTTTGTTATTTATTCAAATTTCTTTCTTTTTGTCATTGTTATTGTTATTGTTCTTGTTAATGATAATGGATGCTTGTTTTGTGACATTGATTTCTCTTATTATTGTTGGTTTTCTCTTAATGATGAGTGAGTAGTTTCTTTGTGGGGTTAGTAGGGGGATTAGGGGTAGATTATGGATGATTAGGGTTGTTTAAGGGGAAAAGGTTTCATCTTTGTTGCTAGTCACATTGTAGGCACTCTATGTGTTTGTTGATATGCTTGTGTGAGTTGTAATGGCCATGCTTCCCATACTTGTGTTCATCTTCTCATTGATTGTTTATTTTGTGGAAATGTCGATAATAGTTTAGTCGCGAGAGCGCAGACTAGGGTCTAAGTTGCGAGAGCCCGGACCCACCTTGGCATCGGTCTAAGTTGCGAGAGCCCGGACCGACTCTAGCGATTAGGAGACACCTATACCCTTGATCACCCCAATTATCCTTCTACTCCTATGAACCCGACCTACCCCACTCCTTTCCATATTTGAGTTAATCTTCCTAGTTAGCCATCATTTCCCTTAGTTTTATCGTTTAGTTAGTCTCTAGTGTTAGTTTAGTTCTTACTCCTCCTCCTCCATAGTTTATCAATTGTAGCTCTCTTTGTGTTCGTTTGTGTGACTTAGCCTAGTTTTTAGTAGACCTAGTCTAGACCTTACTCTACCGTCCCCGTGGATATCGACCCTACTTGCCCTAGCTACCCACTAGGAATAGTCGGTTTAATATTGACGGTTAGGACCCACGACAAAGCCAACCATCATGATATTATCGTACTATTTTCAGTAAAGCGTCGTCCCTAGGTTTCGATATCGACTCTATAGTCGAATATCGGATCTATAGGAATTAATCAAAAAAAACAATTTCTAAAAACATCTTTTTTTTTACAATCACTCTAAGTATTGGATCTCGATTTCGTAGTCGAATATCAAATATTTACGAGTTTTGAAAGTTTTAAGTCGGGTATAAATTGTGCCATATATTTACACGACTTAGCAAAATCATCGGTTTTCAAAAATTAAAAGCAATTTCGAAACTTGCAAATCGAATCAATACTCGAACAGAAGGCACTCGATCAAGTGCCATAGCCACTCGATCGAGTGACACTCCAAAAGTCGGGCAGAAGCTTTTTTCAAGGGATACTTGGCCGAGTCATGGAGGGACTCACCGTCAAACGCGGCCAAGTAGCCTCAGTTACGCCTACATCAACGCGTCTTACACGCTACAAGTCTCGATAAATCTTTTTCAAGCGATTTTGGTCAACACGTGTCAAGTCTATCGCGTGAATCTAGTCCTTTCAAAACTGCTTCGTGTCGTGTTTATTTCTTCTAACTCGTTTGCTTCTTTATCGCGATTGTTGTATTGTATCGTTGGTTGCATTGTATTTCCGGGTGGTATGCCGCTCGTATATTGTAATCGTTGTCGCTTTTTATTTCTTTGTTTATTTTATTGTACTAAAATGAACATCGCGTGCTAAAACAACTTTGATGTTAATTTAGATGCATTAAAACGACGTAGTTGAACCATAATTCACATGCTTAGTCAAAACGCCTTGTTTGCATAACATTCAACCGTCAAACTAACACGCGTACACGAACAACGAACGATATCTTAGTAAAGGCCGCTAAGTGCGGGCGGGGTTGGGTGTTCTTTGTGAACTTCCCAACACGTACCCTCACCCCTTACTCAGAACCGTGGTTTCCGGATGTCCGAAACCATTGGCATACAAGAGTCATTCAATACACGATTATCGATAATGTCGGTATCGGTATCGCAATGCAAAGGGACGAACCCAATAAACTCTTAAATCGGAATGGGCCGTACTTTGTGCACGGCCCACTACGACATAGAGTGGGTTCGAACGGGCCCGAACTCCCACAAAGTTCGGTGGCGACTCCAACTTCGATTTAAATTTCAATTCGAGATCAATCTTACCACGAGATTCATTCGCCGCGTCGGGGTGGACCTATGTCATGTCCACAATTTGGCGACTCCGCTGAGGATACCTGATGTACCACTTGTCATCGGGATTCTTATGGTGAGACTCGAAAAGAAATTGTTCGATTACTAATGTACGCGTTTTAGTTCGATGGTTCATGCATAACCCAAATTTTTCCCGGGCCGGTTACCTGTGACCGACGTCCCACTATACCGCGGTGCATTCATAAATGGGTGCACTAAAGACTCCGATGGCGGAACTCGCATGGGTTTTACGGCATGTTCTAAGTCCAATTCGGCTTAGGAAGTCCGTCCCGATTTGCGAGAAAGCCGTCATTGTTGGTATAGACCCTATTTCGACCGACCGAGACTTAGATTAAGAGCATACATGGTGTCATTATACTTCTTCCGTGACTACATGCTACTTGATTTATATGTCTTCTTTTTCAAAAAACGTCATTTCAAAAAATGCATCTTTTCAAAATCATCCAATTTTCAAAACCCGAAATACCGTTTCGGGATCCATCTTTTCAAAAATATTCAATTTTCAAAAATCGGGACGCTACCGAAATTAGGACTTACGATTTGACTCAAAATAGCCTTTTTCTAGCCGGTATGCTGCCTAAACCTTTTCAAAATTTCCGAAAAACTCAGCCCGAAGACGCCTTTGTCGATTTTTCAAAAAATCGGGCCGTCCACCGATTTTCTCGGTATCCAAAACTTTCCATTTCAAAACTTTCCTCCTTAGGACTTCCCGTATTTAGCAGTGTCGGGTCCTGTCATAACTTGTCAAGGTCTATAGCGTTAAAACTCAGTCGATCCTACATCACGGGTTTCTTCCCCATCCTAGTCCGCCTTATCCTAAAGGCATAATCGACCAACACGAGTCATACACTCGTAAATGGAAGGTTCGTCTACACTCGAGTTCTAACTAGAAAGTCTCGCGCGATCTTTCCCCCTAGCAGGACGGTCCCCACGACCTTTCCTAAGGGAATTTTGCCCGTCTTTCAATCCGTTAGTCGAGTCATCCCAATTCAAAAATCCTTTAACTTAAAGGTCTACCCTAATCACAGGGTCCATCCTTATTCAAGTCAAGTCGAGGGTCTCTAGCGTCGAAACTCTGTCGATCTTACATCACAAGTTTCTTCCCTTACCCCGTCTGCCTTTCCTCGAGCCCAAGTCAACCTTTTACAAGGCATAACCCTGTAGCAAAAGGTTTGTGACCCTTACGTCTAAGGGTCACTCGTCCAACACTCGAGTTTTAACAAAATCTTCAATCCCACTCGGGGGCTACCTTTCAGCAGAGCGATCAACCACGGTTGCTCTAAGGGTCATGTCTTACACGTGTCTCACGTACCCCACTTTTGAGTCACTTAGATGTCGCACTGTCTGAGTCCTACCAGAGTCTTTTGTCTCACTCGGGGGCTGTCTTCCACCCGAGCAGTCAACCACGGTCACCTTAAGGGGTACCCTACGTTCATCTTGCACCGGCGTCCTTATGATGCCTTCTTCGTGTTGTACCTATGCTACGAGTACTCGAGTCACCTAGGGTTAGGTCACCACGGTTGGTCCGAGCACGCGGCACGGTCAAACACGGTCGCCCCATTTTCGGACTTATATATCCTTGTACGGCTTGAGTCTCATAGTCGAGTTCAAGCCAGGGTCATTACCTCGTCTAGGCCAACGTTCGGGCATCCCGATCCAAGAGACTTTGTCATCCCGTCACCCCGGGCCGTGTCTAGTTCGACTCCCCCTCTTACATTTGCGCAAAACCAAGTTTAGGCGAGTCGTGGCACCTGTCAAGGACCTTACCCTACAAAGAACATATACCAACCAAGCATCCAAACATAATCCAGATTTGATTCGAGTCTAAGTCTGAGTTCGAGTCTAGGATACCCTATATTCTCATTTCCAAATCAGAGTCAGAGTCTTGTACATTCTATCCTCTTTCAAAATTCAATAAAATCAGCTTTTCTGTTTCTCATATATACTTTCTTTATGTGTTTCCGAGAACATGATGAACACCATCATACACTGTGAGCACACGCACGTGACTATTATAGGCACATCTATAATGACTGCAGGAAATCGAGACCCGTGTTTTCCTTTACCTGTTCCATGTCTGACATAGAAAGCCACATAACTACCCTTAGTAGGAGCGGTATCGAATCCTATGACAAATCTAGGTAGTCTCCTAGTTTGGGTTCAAGACGGGACGCCAGCCCATTTCCCACAATAAACACCCCTCCAATAAGATCGACCAAACCCTACCTTAGGTGTTAGTCTGACCAACAGAACAAAGAGAAAAAAAAACTGGACAAAAAAATCAAAAGTCCAAGAGAAAAAAAGCAAAAGGCCAAAACAAAAAAGCAGACCATCATAAAAAAAAGAGGCATCCATGACAAAGGTTAAATGGTCAATCCACGTGAAGAATCCCATGACCAGGGCTAAGAGGTCAACCAACAAAAAATTCAAAAAAACCCATGACCGTGGTTAACGGTCAGCCCAAGTGAAAGTCCCTTGACCGGGGCCCGGTCAATTCAAAAATTATCAATGCTCATACCATCAAATAGGGGAGAAACAATCAAGCTGGTCAGCTAACACCACATCTAGCCTTCCCACATTACAACCCTCAAGACCTTCTCGAGACTTAGGCTAGAGACAGCCCAGAATTTTGAGGATTCAGGCTCCATAGAATGCACCCTGACCATTAAGGCCGGACATGGAAATCAGATCCCGCATTATCAAACCTACCCCGATCGAAGTTCGAGTCATTTTTACTCGACTTCCTCATTTCCTACCAAATTACAATACCTTACCCTCGAAGCCTTAGCTTCACAAAATCGAGCTCCAGATTTCAACTCATCAAAGCCATTTGCGACCTAGCACCACATTTCCAAAAACATCCAAACCAGTTACCAACCCCAAACACGGGAACTCAACTTGCAGTCGGCATAGAACATGCCCGAATAGTTCACACCACCTCTGGGGGCTACCCCGGAAGACACTCACAGTCACAGGATCAACATCCTAACTATTCTAGCCCTTTGATCAAGACATCATTGGGAATGCACCTAGCCTACACCATAGCTATGGCTAGTTACACACAAAGCCCTAATAGACTAGGCACCATAATATATCTTTCAACACTGAACTACGGCTTGGTTTGATTTCACTACACGTGAATACGTAGGCAGCCTTTCAACAGAGGCACAACCACCCACATTGACACAAATTTAAAAAGCAACATCATTCCGGTCACGACACTATCATGTTCTCAACAGCTAGCTTTGTCGTCCTAGGGGCTTCTCCTAGGCAGAAGTTCTCCATCCACTCACATAATCCAAAAGACTTTCAAAATCTAGCCTCCTTTCTATAGTGTGTCCTAGTACTCGGCTCAGTCGAAGACGAGAATCTGTCAGGATTCGAAGCAATACCCACTTTGGGAATGTACCCCAAAACCAAAAATTCGAAAGAGCACTCAACTATAGCATTGCTACTACTGAGTCCTGCAGAAACAGTCTCATTACAGACTACTGCATTCCCCCTGTAGCACATCCTTCCCGTTTCGATGTTCGACCATGTTGCCACTCGCCTAGGCTACGGAATAGCGCAATTTAAGAGTCTTGTTAGGTGGTCCACCCCCCTACCAAGTCACGGTCCAACCCCTTGAGGATCCGAGTCATGTCTGTTAACTCGTCATGTCACGTCTAGAGTCGAGTCTGTCGGTAGACCTCTCTCTTCAAATTCTCATTTTAAAATTTGCAAAACTTAGCCATTTGAGAAAATCCTTTTCGACAAAGTCAAATTTCAGTCTATTTAAACTGCAAATTTCTTTTCTACCCCTTTCAATTTTGAAAACCTATCTCCTAGCACGTGAGTTGCTTTCAGGACTTCGATTTCAAAATGAAGCAAAAATCATTTTCTCCAGCGCAAGTCAGTCTATAGATGCTAACTGCATTTCCTGTATGCTATCTTGTTATCTGCCATATTTGCTATTTCTGCCTATATATCTAATATTTCAGGTACCAGCTTGTGCTTCCCAAAGGAACATCAAGTTTTTACTTCCCCAGTGTGAGTCGGTCTTTCGCCTAAGTGTTACATACGAATTGCTATGTGTCGGCATCATACATGTACACCCAGACTCGAGGAGGATGTCTCCTCGCAAAAACTCCCCGGCGGAAAGCCCCAATGGCATTTCTACTAAGAAAGCACGGGATGTGGCTGCAAACAGACACACCCATAGCTTCCTAGGCAAGCTCCCGCGCAACTCCAAGACGGGACGTGTCTGCAAACGGGCACACTCAAGGCTTCTTAGGCAAGTCCCCACTGAGCTATTAGCATCCACTCAGGTATGATTACTATCTTATGGCTGGCGAGCCCTTTTACGCAACTCTAATGGGCTATAAACGACCCGATCGGAAGTCTGCCAGGTCTTAATCCTTGATTGGCCTGGTAGCTACTCTGAATTTCGCCTTGTCCAAGCCTCAGTCAGAGTGGGGGCTCTGTAGACATCCACATTTTGACCGCCAGGTGTCTATATCAGTTTCCAAAAAACACCCGATGATGATCGGACGTAAACATAGCTTAATACACTCGATTTCGGACTCGAAATCAATAGTAGTTGGCACGAGCTTTTAGCGGAGTGAAAATCTCACCAAACCAACCTCAAATTCAGGCCCAGTGGGTCATTTCCAGACAAATGAGACTAATTTGGGTCAAAACCGTCACCAAGGGCAAAACCGTCTTTTAGCGACCGAGTCAAACCCCGGTCAAAGCCATTCCCAAGCCAAAAATATCTGACGCGACATTCAAGAAGCCAATTCGAAGTCAGATTCCTTACAAAAAACAGCTACAAAAAGGATTAAGCAACTCGTTAGAGATAAAACTCGATCTCTAGTAGGAATTCCCACCCGGCTAGACCCACTCGATCGAGTGGACTCTTAAAATCAGCCAAAACCGGATTTCCCTATGTAAAACCGGAATCCTATTCCAAACCGGGTGTTTTCTTCCCCTGCAAGCAACCTTTTCCTATCCAAAGACGGAATCCCACTTCATCCCAACCGGTTGTTTTCTTCCTTTGCAAGATATCAATCTCCTATCCCAAGTCGGTATTTCATCCTATAAATACCCATCCTACACAACACAATTAAGAACGATTCACACATCAATTATTCACAACAATTCACAACACAACAATTCCAATCCCGACATCCAAATACTACCCGAAGTTCTAGGCAAATTTTAGGCAAACCATATATAAACCCGAGAGCAAAACTCGCCAAATCCCCTCCCTAACCATACACTGCATAACTCACTGTAGACACCCGCATTTGGACTGCCAGGTGTCTATGGTAGTTTCCAAAAAATACCCGATGATGATCGGACGCTAACATGCTCTAACGCGCTCGGATACGGGCTCGAAATCAGTAATGTCCGGCATGGGCTTTTTACGAGATACAAATCCAAAACCAACCTCAAAACCAGGCCCAGTGGGTCGTTCCGAGCAAAATAAGACTAATTTGGGCCAAAACCGACACCAAAAATAATTCCCGTCTTTTAGCGACCGGGTCAAAACCCGGTCAAAGACGTACCCGACACACAAAAACGACCTGGTGCGCTTCCGGAAATGTGCGCCAAACAACAAAATTCAAAAAACAATCAAAGATCAATCAAGATCAATCATCCCTAAAATATCTCGCCCTAATTGATCCACTCGATCGAGTGGAGCCTCAAAACCCGGTTTAGACCCGTTTTAGAGGGCACTCGACCGAGTGCACTAGGGCCACTCGATCGAGTGACCCTATGTCGTGGGTTTTGCCTATAAATACTCCATCAATCCATCACATTTCACAACTTTTACTTTTACCAAACTTTTTCCCTTCAACCTTGAGCCAACTTTACACTACAACACCCTACATTTTGCAACACCATTCTCGACATCACCACATACACATTCATCTACATGCATTCCGAGATCGAAACTCATAAAAACTAAAAAGCAATCCTCCATACAAGCCCCATACATACACACCATCAACTCTTCCTACATATCTCGACGATTCCCGTGCCATTGCCGCCATTTGACGAACCGTATCCCGGGAAGCAAGAACATGTAGGTTGAGGGTGTATCATTCAACACCGACATTTCCTTCTTCCTTCTTTTTTTCGTTTTTTTTATGTACATTTACGTTTATGTATTTAGTATCATAATTAGTCGATAGTAACGACATGACTACTAACATCTAACATTTATTTATCGCATCTAACAATCTAACATTTAATTTTCGTCATTTACATTTTGTTATAATATTGCTACCGCGTATATATATATATATATATATATATATATATATATATATATATATATATATATATATATATATATATATATATATATATATATATATATATATATATATATATATATATATATATATATATATATATATATATATATACACACACATAATATCAAAATTCGGATTTTAACTCGTTTAACTACGACTATTGCCCAAAGTCCGTTTAATCCCTTTACGAGACGCAATAGTGGTGGCGCCCTTTCGAGGAGCACCGCCCTACGCGCTCAAGGGCATAACGTGATCGTGATAGTACGTAGTTGAACGGGCTTAATTCCATTTCAAAAGATCGGTACAAAACCCATTGACGCTAAATCGAGCATCGCATAATCCGTAAGGATTATTAAAGATGACGTAACGCGGAGGGAATTACTTTTGTCTCGATCCAATTTAAAACGATTTTTATATAATCCTTTCCAAAATCTCCGATGACGGTCTCGTAATCATAATATACGCATTATGAGTACCGAAGATCGAGTTGTATATAAATCGTGCCATATTTAGATGCGATTCGATTAATTATCGATTTTAAAATACATAAAACGAGACGAGTTACACCTCGTACAAGTGCCACTCGACCGAGTACATAGGCTACTCGATCGAGTAGCACCCCAAATCATGGGCAGTAGCCTCTTCCAGGACGCACTCGACCGAGTCAGGCCATGACTCGACCGAGTGGGTCCTGTAGCCCAGAAATCCGAGGGCTTTAATGCAACATTCGAGCCTCATCTTTTTTTTAGGACTTAGTCGTCACGTGTAAAGACAATCACGTGATCCTCTTTTTTCAAAACTCATATATATCACTTCACGTAAACAACTTTGATCGACGGTCTCGCATTATTAATCGTGTGTCGACGACTCTCTAGTCGTATCCGACACATGGTTAATTTAGACTCCAATTTGTCGATATGATGAGTTGGGACAAGGCACCGGGATTTGCGATCGGGTTAGCACCATGCCTAGGTCCTATATCTTCGTCCTTCGATTAATACATAAAATAATATGTATTTAATTGAAGTTCGTCCATTTACACGACACACGGTCTAGTTTATACACGGGTCCGTTTCTAACTATTGCTTATCATTTTGGCTATATATATTTCGATTATTCTACTTTATTGCTCGTTGTATTGTGAATTCCGGGTTGTATTTCCGCCCGTGTAAGTTGTAATCGATTTATTTTTGCTTTTGTTTTATTTATTTGCGTTTTACCGCTTTTAAATGAACCTTCGCATGCTAAATCACTTCGACAATAAATTAGATGCATTAAAATGACGTAGCTCACATTTAATTCGCATGCTTAGCAAGAAACGCTGTTTGCATATCATTTCACCGAATCACTAACGCGCATATTAGAAAGTCAAACGATGTCTTAGTAGAGGCCGCTAAGTGCGGGCGGGGTTGGGTGTCCTTAGTGGGCTTCCCAACACGTACCCTCACCCCTTACTCAGAACCTCGGTTTCCGGATGCCCGAAACCGTTGGCGCACGAGAGTCATTCTTTACATGATTACCGGTATAGATGGTATCGGTATCGCAATGCAAAGGGACGAGCCCAATAAACTCTAAAACCGAAATGGGCCATACTTTGTGTATGGTCCATAGCGATATAGAGTGGGCTCGAACGGTTCCGAATAACCACAAAATTCGGTGGCGACTCCATTTCGACTTAAATTTCAATTCGATCCATTCTCATATGGAGGTGCATTCGCCTACCCAAACCCGCGCGTGGCCGCGTCGGGGTGGACCTACGTCATGTCCACACTCACCTATATACATAGACCCTTTATAGACCGACCGAGACTTAGTGTAAAGCATACATGGCGTCGTTATAATGCTTGCGTGACTATGTGCTGCTTGGTTTCCGTGTCATTTTCAAAACACCGTCATTTTCAAAAATGCATCTTTTCAAAAATATTCAAATTTCAAAACCCGGGAAGCTACCGACCTTAGGATTTATGATTTTACTCAAAATAGCCCACTTTTTAGCCGGTATGCTGCCCAATTCAAAACTCGAAAATATTTTCGGACTTTCAAAACCAAGGTCCGATGCACTTTCCGATTTTCTTGAAAAAATCGGGCCTTTCCCCGAGTTTTCTTGGACTTTCCAAAAATAATCCTTTTCAAAACTTTCCTCCCCCTTAGGACCTTCCCGTATTTAGCAGTGTCGGGTCATGTCGTAAGTAGTCGAGGTCTTTAGCGTCGAAACTCCGTCGATCCTACATCACGAGTTTCCTCCCTACCCCAGTCCGCCTTATTAGACTAACGCAAGGCCCACATACGTAGGACATACTCCTACAAAGGAGGGCCCGTCTACACATTTGAGTCCAAAGTCTGGGGACATCTCACATTGACCTTCCTTCAAACAAGATTCGGCCCACCCGTCGAATCCTAAGGAAAGCCCGTCATCCACGAGTCACCCATCTAAAAGTCTCTTTCAAGTCGTTTTTTAGTCTTTTCCCTGCTCGGGATGTACTATTTTGGTTCCAAGGTCCGGGTTCGGTTTCTGATTGCGTGGTATTCTTACACACAGGCCACCGTCCACCAGACACAGTCGCAAGATGGAAGCAACCCTGAACAGTTTGAAGACCTCCGTGGATGCCATGGTCGACAAACAAACCGACATTGAGGCCAAATTGACGGAAATGAGGGCCGGTCAAATTGCTATCGTTGCTCGTTTAGCTGCAGTGGAGCAAAGGACTCCAAATACCGGGGTTACGGAACCTCTAGCTGAACTAGTTAGCTCGGTTCGCCGATTGGAAGAACAAGTTCACTTAACTGGAAGTAACAATATTCATCGGGAGAATAGTCGGGAGTACTCCCCGGTAAGTGACAAACTGCCCGCGAACCTGAATCTCACGGGCTTACCCATGTTTGAAGGGACTGAAGACCCGTTACTACATGTACGGGCTTTCAAGGAGTTCATGGCCATCAAGGGAGTGGACTCTTCTATGTTCAAAAACCTCTTTGCTGCATCTCTTGAGAAACACCCAAAGGCCTGGTACTAAAGGCTAGACCCAAAGAAGTTCTCGACATGGGATGATGTGGCTACGGAATTTGCTCGGAACTATGCTGATAACACCGAGATCCAGACCACCATGCGGTCTCTAGAGGTTATGGCCGAAGAACCTAAGGAAGGCTTTACCAAATACCTCCAACGTTGGAGGGCCGAGAGTGTGAAACTGGTCGATAAGCCCAGTGAAAAGACTTTAGTGGAGGCCTTTGTCAAGAACCTCCTCCCTTCCTACCGGGTCCACCTCCGGTATGCTGTCATACCCAATTTTACCACTCTTACTGAAATGGGCATGAGAATTGAAGATGATCTAAGGCTAGAGAGCCTAACTAAGGCCCCTAGCAAGGGATACCAAGGGGCTTCCTCATCCACTACCAAGCCCCCGGCTGCAACCCGAAGCATCTTTGATACGGTTAATCTGTTAGATGCCTCGTCCAAAAGAAATACCCCTCCTAGGGTATTCACTGATATAGGGACTACCTATACATATGCCTTACAAAGGCTGTCTTCCAAAGGCCTAGTCCAACCGATAGGCCCAACTCCTGAAGTTCCAATTGAAAAACGCTCCAAAAGCTACAATGCCCAAGCCTATTGCCAATACCATCGGGGCAATGGGCATGATACCGAGAAATGTTGGAAGCCGAAGCATCTGATTCAGGATTTGATTGAGAGCGGGAAAATACCGTTACCCGGGGACAAGCCAAGCAACAAGGACAACCCCTTTAGCTCTCATGCTATCTTCACCGGTGAGGTGATCGACTGTTCTCACCTTATCTCTCCTTCCATACCACAAATCAATGGGATATGGTTCGATGATGAGGAAGATGTGTACCTCACCAAAGGGGAAACTGTCCCTATCACTCCTGAAGAAATTCGGAGGGCTAAGTCCAAGGCCTTAGCCAGTAACCACCTCACCACCGCCAGTCATCCTTATTCAGCCACTAGCTCCAAGGACATTTCAGTCCCGGCAACCGTCACTGAACTTGCCAGGACGGAAGAGGCCATTGAAGAGCCAAGTACCGATACGGCTCTTGTCAAACAATTGAAAAGAGCTCGGGTTGACATCACTATATGGCAACTTTTGGTTAGCTCACAAGAACATCGAGAGGCACTTACTAAGGCTCTCGATCAGATCAGGGTCGACTCCCAGGTTACCCCTACTGAAATGGAAGCCACCATCCTGCCCTACCTCAAGGGCAAGTCCAAAGAAGAAGGCCAATTAGTCACTTTCTCGGATGCCGACCTACCACCATTTGGGGCTTCTCATAATCTGGCCCTGTACATCACGGTAATTTGCCAGGGTAAGTGCCTTCCAATGACCCTAGTTGACGACGGGTCTGCTGTGAATGTCCTCCCTCTAAGGACTGCCAAAGCCCTCGGCATCACTGAGGCGGACTACATACCAACTGCCCACACTATCCAAGCTTTCGATGGAAGCCCAAAGGCAGTTTCTGGGGCCGTTAAGCTGACAATTATGACGGGTCCAATTGAAAAGAAGCTAGAGTTCCAGGTGATCGATGTCACCTCCTCTTTCAATTTGCTTCTAGGAAGGCCTTGTAGTCATGCTGTAAAGGCGGTGTCTTTTACTCTTCACCGAAAGATCAAAATGCCCCTGCAAGACGGCATTATCACCCTAGAGGCAACCCCTATGACTGTGGCTAGCTGTAACGCCACGGACCGCACTGACCTTTAGGGGTTCGATTTTGTGGGGATGATTGAAGAAGAATATCTTTTCAGGCCCTACTTCACCACGAGCATCGACACGATGCTGCAAAATTTGGGGTATTTACCGGGGGCTACCTCGAGGCCATATCTTCCAGCTGGGAAGATTATTGAAGTCCTGAATGACGGGGAATCTCGCTTCGGCTTAGGGTATGCTGTGACCCCGGGAAATGTGGTCCGAGCGGGCATTGAGAAAGCTTGCAACATCATCAAGGGTACCTACTTGGGCCCTTATAGCCCGAGGTTGGCTGACTATTTCGTCACACCGGTATTCGGGGCTATTCAAGTTGGCCTGTATCAACCAACTATCACATATCCTGAGACTGAACTAGCTCGGAAATGCAACTACATTCCGAATGACATATTTGCCCTCGTCCAATCTGAATCCAAGGAGGGTATTGACAATGTCGAGCCCGTGCTGGGGCTCTTATTTGGGGAAGACAAAGCTGTTCC
This sequence comes from Agrostemma githago, assembly GCA_958450325.1. NCBI lineage: Eukaryota > Viridiplantae > Streptophyta > Magnoliopsida > Caryophyllales > Caryophyllaceae > Agrostemma > Agrostemma githago. The sequence goes on along the minus strand of OY288254.1, from coordinate 16,184,612 downwards.
AAACCCCAAGGAAGACTTGGTGAACCTGATCCTTCGAAGCAACAGGTTCGATCCTTCAAAGCTGATCTCGGAGGTCGGTGCTGATACTCGAAAAAGTGCCTGGAGGAAGACTATCAAGTGGACCGACAGCCAGGGTCGAGTCTACAAGCTGACCACCGGGGAAGGAGACATGCCAGACACCGATTCTGAGTCTGAGTCTGAGTCTGAGTCTGAGTCTGTATTCGAGTCTAAGGGGTCTGGTGCTAGAGTCCAAACTGTAACCCCCCTCCCTATAGTCACTACCACTAGAGCCTCGGGGTCTGTCCCGAAAGCGCTCCCAATCCCGCCTCTGACCAATGATCAGATGACCACTCTCTTTGACCTGTTTTCCAAATTAACCATCAATAATAACGAAAACCGTTCCGCTTATGACTTGTCTTATTTTCAAAATACTTTCAATTTCAAAAATATTTCCTGCAATGACATTGAGAAACCCGATGAACAGGTGTCCTTGCCTCCGCATCTGATCGAGCAGCTAGAACAGAGGGAATCTCGAGACCCGGTAATCGAGGAAACCGAGTCTATCAATGTGGGAACAACCTTAGAGCCCCAGATGCTTAAGATAGGGTTATCCTTAGATCCCGAATAGAGACAACAATTCATAAACCTCCTCCAAGAGTTCAAAGATGTTTTCGCGTGGTCCTACAAGGACATGCCGGGGATTGATCGGCAAAATAGCTGAACACCGCATACCCATCAAAGATGGGTGTAAACCGGTAAAACAGAAGCTTCGAAGAATGAAGCCCAAGTGGTCCCTCAAAGTCAAAGAAGAAGTAGACAAACAATTCAAAGCAGGCTTTATACAAGTGTCTGAATATCCAGACTGGGTTGCGAACATCGTGCCGGTACCCAAGAAGGACGGCAAGGTGTGGGTATGTGTAGATTTTCGAGACCTTAACAAGGCTAGCCCAAAAGACGATTTTCTGTTGCCACACATCGACGTACTGGTGGACAACACGGCTGATCATGCCCTTCTATCATTCATGGACGGGTATGCCGGGTATAACCAAATCAAAATGGTAGAAGAAGATATGGGTAAAACCACTTTCACCACGCCATGGGGTACTTATTGTTATACCGTTATGCCGTTTGGGCTCATTAATGCCGGAGCCACTTATCAACGAACAACCACGACCTTGTTACATCACATGATGCATAAGAAAGTGGAGGTTTATATGGATGACATGATTGTTAAGTCTAAAAGCCGAGACGGGCATGTCGCTGCCTAAGAAAATTCTTCACCCGATTACGTAAGTACAACATGAGGTTGAACCCTCAAAAGTGCAGTTTTGGGGTAACATCAGGCAAATTACTGGGCCATATCGTTAACCAACGCGGCATCGAGGTCGACCCAGCTAAAATCAAAGCCATCACCGAGATGCAACCACCCAAGACCGAAAAAAAATAAGGGGGTTTCTCGGGAAAGTCCAATACATCAGCCGATTTATTTCAAAGCTAACCATGGTATGTGAACCCATTTTCAAGAAACTGAAGATAGGGGAACGGGTACTATGGGACGATAAATGTCAAACGACTTTTGACAGAATCAAGGAGATCCTGTATGCTCCGCCGGTATTAATGCCACCTCAACCCGGTTTGCCTCTGTCGTTATACCTGACAACGACTGAGACAACCATGGGGGCTATGCTGACCCAGACAGTCGATTCTGAAGAACGGGCTATTTACTACATCAGTAAAAAGTTCCTGGAATATGAATGCAAATATACAATGCTCGAGAAAACGTGCCTAGCTCTAGTGTGGGCCACTAAAAAGCTCCGGCACTATATGCTCAGCCACGAGATACATGTCCTATCCAAAATGGATCCAATCAAATACTTGTTCGAGAAGCCCATTCTTAATGGAAGAATATCCAGATGGACTTTAATGCTAGCCGAGTTCGACCTCAAATTTGTACCATTAAAAGCCATTAAAGGCCGGATAGTAGCCGAGTTCCTCGCCGACAGTCCGGTATCTGAGGAAGGACATACCGATACCTGGGCCTTTCCTGATGAAGACATATTCCATACTGACACCGAAACATGGGACTTGTATTTTGACGGAGCATCCAACTTTCGAGGGTTCGGAGTCGGTATTCTCCTTATATCACCAAAAGGGGAGCACACACCGTTATCCATCAAATTAGACTTTGATGTGACCAACAACGCGGCCGAGTATGAAGCATGCATCCACGGGTTACAAGCAGCTGCTGATCTGGGAATTACGAATCTTCGGGTTCATGGGGACTCGTCCCTAGTCATCAATCAAGCCCTTCAAAAATGGAAAATCGGAATGCCAATCTCGTGGCTTACCAAGCGCGAGTAAGGGTTCTAGAGAAGCAATTCCAGAAGGTAGAATATATCTACCTCCCACGTGAAGAAAATCAGTTCGCAGATGCACTTTCCAAATTGGCATTCTTACTAAATATACCGGAACATATGGCCAGTATGCCAATCTGTGTCGAAAGACGGTCCGAGGCGGCATATGTTAACGCCATTCAAGATATCGAGATCACCGATCCAAAACCTTGGTACCGGGCTGTCCTAATTTATTTGACAACGGGAGAATAACCCCCGGGAACTAAAAATCGGGCCAAGAAAGCCCTGCGAAGACTGGCCGCCCAATTCATTCGTACGGACGACGGTCAGTTATACAAAAAGACGGCACATGGGGCTTTACTCCTATGTATCGACAAAACGCAGGCTGAAAAAGTGATGGCTGAAGTACACGACGGTGAAAACGGTCCGCATATGAACGCCCATATGCTTGCCCGAAAAATCATGAGGCTCGGGTACTACTGGAACAGTATGGAAATCGACTGTCAATCATATGTCAAACACTGCCATAATTGTCAAATTTTCGGCAATGTTCAACACATGCCATCGTCTCTACTATACACCATGACCTCGCCATGACCATTTTCGACATGGGGTATCGACATAATTGGGAAAGTGAACCCTTCCGGGACGGGAGGTCACTGTTTTATTTTGGTGACTATCGACTATTTCACCAAATGGGTCGAAGCTGAGTCATATCGTGTCTTGAACGCCAAGCACGTAGCGAAATTTATCCAGAATAAAATCATATGCCGGTACGGGATCCCACACGAGTTTATCAGTGATCACGGGACCCACTTCCAAGCCGAAACCGCTACTTTGCTAGCAAAATACAAAATCCAAAGGCATACATCTTCGCCTTACCGTCCCCAAACAAATGGAGCGGTAGAAGCTGCCAATAAAACGATTGTCACCATACTCAAAAAGATGGCTGATAACTATCGGGACTGGCCCGACAAAATACCCTTTGCCCTATGGGGGTACCGGACGTCGATCCGAACTGCAACCGGGGCAACTCCATATTATTTAACGTATGGCATGGAAGCGGTCCAGCCAGTCGAATTGGAGATATCGTCTCTCAGAATTCTACTAGAAAGCCAAGTGCCCGAAGCGGATTGGGTTCAAGCTCGATATGACTCGTTAATTCTCTTGGACGAACGGCGGTCTCGGGCCCTCAATAACATCCAAATATATCAAAATAGAATAAAGCGGGCCTTTAACAAGAGAGTTAGGCCCAGGAATATCAAGGAAGGGGATTTGGTCCTAAAATCGGTTCGTGCCTTACTACCGGTTGACCCAAGAGGAAAATTCAAACCCAATTGGGCTGGGCCATACCTAGTCAAGAAGGTTCTATCAGGAGGAACAGTAATGCTGACGGACCTGGACGGGAACGAATTTGTCAACCCGACCAACTTGGATCAGCTAAAACGCTACTACACCTAAATCTTATCTCAAATGTCATTTGCAAAAATTATTTAAAAACATCTTTTCTCAAAATTTATAAGCAAGTCAATAAGTAAGGATTATTTATCCTACTGTCGTACATCTTGAACTCATAGTCTTGGTGTATTTCGAAATTGCAAAAAAATCTACGCCCGAACTACGTTTGGTTTGATTCCACTAACTGTGGATACGTAGGCAGCCCCTCAAAAGGGCACAATCACCGCAATAACGAAAAAGACAGGAGCGGCTTCACTAATATAAAACTTTTATTATTCTAAAAAAAAACCGATAATTCAAAATTACAAAAAAGCCACGAAAAAAAACACACACAACAAAAATAGTAATAATATCTAAATAATAATAATAATGGAGACTAGTATCCGGGCATCTTGCCCTTGCCCTTGTCCTTCGGGTCTCGTGGAGCCCGAGTTCGCCTGGGTGGGGGAGAGCGTTCCCGGATGATCACGGGAACCTCCTTGGCCCGAGTCCTCTTCTTCGACAGAGGATCTTCAGCTATTGTTACGGGCCCAATTCGAGCCCGTATGTGCTCCGGCAACCTGTCCTTAGGACCAAGTCGGTCCTGGACTGAAGGCCTGGCCCCTGGTCTCCTCTCCAAGTTTGTCTGGGGGCTCACTTCCCCCCAAGCACCTCTAGCGTCGGATCCCTTAGCTCGAGTCCTGTCTCCTTTTCTCTGACCCAGCTTTAGACCGGCTATCGGGGCTGGAGTCTCCCCTTCAGCAAAGAAGTCCCTGTTATCCTTGATCTTCTCTCGCCGAAGCAGGTCGAAGGCCTCATCGACCTTTAAGGCAGCACGAGCTTCGGCAGTCTCGGCTTTGGTCCACCTTTCATAGGAATGAGACACCCAGATTGAATGGAGCGACTTGGGAACCGACCAAGTAGCTCGAGTATACCACCTCTGAATCCAAGTGTCGCACATAATGTCGGTCAGCTGGGTAGGTGCACTCACAACTGCCTCGTTCTCCGGGATGCGCTGAGTCCACCCATACTGCCTGAGTATGCGGTCAGGATAGAGGTGAACTGTCTGGCTAAGGGACAAAATCATTTGGTAGCGTGCCTTGTCTCCGGGCGCCAAACCCGTCCAAGAATAAATAGGCCACCATGGAACCACCCATCGTATAAATGGACCACGATGGAATTATAATTCTTCCTCCCAGTATTTCTGGGTAATAAGGCAAGACGAGTCGGTAGGCCGTCTCCTTGTCATCACCTGGTTGAACCAATATTGACTCGGGTTGGGAGGAGGCTTGATCTTTGACAACCTCTCAAATAGCCAGAGCTGAAAAGGACACAACATTCATGAGAACGATTCGGACGTTCGCCTGAAGGCACTCGATCGAGTGTCGGGGTCACTCGATCGAGTGACACCCCTAAAACGTGGCAGTAGACCCCTTTACGAGGGCACTCGATCGAGTGCCAGGGTGACTCGGTCGACTGCCCCCCTGTAGCAGTATATCGCGAAAAAAAAATCGAAAAATCAAAAAATCAAAAGAAAAATCAAGGAAAAAGCGGTATGCCTGCAGCAGGCGGGTGCTCCCAGTGAAAAGGGTTGACTCATCCCTCTTTCGGTTGTCCAAGCCCTGAATGATCCCCCCGTGATTAACCACGCGGGACTGCATTCCGTCTCCATAAGGTCAGCGATGACGAGAAGGCGAACGCTACCCATACAAGACAGCAGCAGGTCCATATGGCCTTCAAAGGCATACACGTGCAGCATACAGAAGGCGAACGCCCTGCGACTATGAATGGGCGAAACCGACTTCCGGGTTCATGAACTTCTCAGCTAAGGCAAGCAGAGAAATAGTATCCCCTTCAGTCATACGGGATACTTCGGCATGGGAGAGCCCCAAAAACTCCCGTAATTTCCTCCTGGGGTCCCGAACTGAGAAGGGGACGGCAGGACGGAGCAGAGGGTTCCACCCTCTATGGCAGCAATTTCTTCTGGGAGAGGACAGATTTCGCCCCGAGGGAAGGCGAAAACGTGATAGGTGTCATCCCAGAAGGTCAGACAGGCATCAAGAAAATGACGGTCCACGTGCATTTGACGGAACGTGAACAATTGGAATATGCCCGACTGCCTCAGGGCTACTTTGCTCGCATCCCTAAAACGGTGGGACCAGTCTTGCAGCATGTCAATCAGACGGTCAATAGCCATGATAAAATTTCTTGAAGAGATAAAGTTTTTTTTTTTTTTGAGGAGAAGATGAAGTTTTGAGAGTTGTGACAAAGAAGGAACCAGGATGATGTATTTATAACATCTAAACCCTGGTAGCTGCCCTGTAGCTGTGCCTCCTTGGCCCAAGCGGGCCTAGGCATACAGGCCCGACTCTTGTCTCCTTCTCACAGACACAAGAATTTAGTCATTCCGAGCAGTCTGTCAAAATTCTAAAAATTTTCTAAAAATTTTTCAATCATCCGTTTTTTTTTATTATTTTATTCCCCAGCGCGAGTCGTGTTCTGCCTAAATGTTGCATGCAAAGCTTTATGTAACTGATACAGGTACAACTCGAGGCTTTAGAAGCAAGCCCGCACAGTTTATATATCTACCCAGCGGAAAGTCTAAAGACGGCATTCCCTCAATTTAAGCACAGGATGGGCCCACATACAGGCACACCCAGGACTTGCGCGACAAGTCCAATTTCCCACAGAGGTACTATCATCAGCTCAGGTATGATTTCTATCTTATGGCTGGCGAGCCCTTCACGCGAGTCTAATGAACTATAAACGACCCGATCGGAAGCCTGCCAGGTCTTAATTGACTTGGTAGCTACTCTGACTTTCGCCCTGTCCAAGCCTCAGTCAGAGTGGGGGCTCTGTAGACACCCGCATTTGGACTGCCAGGTGTCTATAGTAGTTTCCAAAAAACACCGGATGATGATCGGACGCTAACGTGCTCTAACGCGCTCGGATACGGGCTCAAAATCAGTAATGTCCGGCATGGGCTTTTTACGGGATACAAATCTCACAAAACTAACCTCAAAACCAGGCCCAGTGAGTCGTTCCAAGCAACATAAGACTAATTTGGGCCAAAACCGACACCAAAATTAATTCCCGTCTTTTGGCGACCGGGTCAAAACCCGGTCAAAGACGTACCCGACACACAAAAACGACCCGGTGCGCTTCCGGAAATGTGCGCCAAACAACAAAATTCAAAAAACAATCAAAGATCAATCATCCCTAAAATATCTCGCCCTTATTGATCCACTCGATCGAGTGGAGCCTCAAAACCCGGTTTAGACCCGTTTTAGAGGGCACTCGACCGAGTGCACTAGGGCCACTCGATCGAGTGCACTAGGGCCACTCGATCGAGTGACCCTATGTCGTGGGTTTTGCCTATAAATACTCCATCAATCCATCACATTTCACAACTTTTACTTTTACCAAACTTTTTCCCTTCAACCTTGAGCCAACTTTACACTACAACACCCTACATTTTGCAACACCATTCTCGACATCACCACATACACATTCATCTACATGCATTCCGAGATCGAAACTCATAAAAACTAAAAAGCAATCCTCCATACAAGCCCCATACATACACACCATCAACTCTTCCTACATATCTCGACGATTCCCGTGCCATTGCCGCCATTTGACGAACCGTATCCCGGGAAGCAAGAACATGTAGGTTGAGGGTGTATCATTCAACACCGACATTTCCTTCTTCCTTCTTTTTTTCGTTTTTTTTATGTACATTTACGTTTATGTATTTAGTATCATAATTAGTCGATAGTAACGACATGACTACTAACATCTAACATTTATTTATCGCATCTAACAATCTAACATTTAATTTTCGTCATTTACATTTTGTTATAATATTGCTACCGCGTATATATATATATATATATATATATATATATATATATATATATATATATATATATATATATATATATATAATATCAAAATTCGGATTTTAACTCGTTTAACTACGACTATTGCCCAAAGTCCGTTTAATCCCTTTACGAGACGCAATAGTGGTGGCGCCCTTTCGAGGAGCACCGCCCTACGCGCTCAAGGGCATAACGTGATCGTGATAGTACGTAGTTGAACGGGCTTAATTCCATTTCAAAAGATCGGTACAAAACCCATTGACGCTAAATCGAGCATCGCATAATCCGTAAGGATTATTAAAGATGACGTTACGCGGAGGGAATTACTTTTGTCTCGGTCCAATTTAAAACGATTTTTATATAATCCTTTCCAAAATCTCCGATGACGGTCTCGTAATCATAATATACGCATTATGAGTACCGAAGATCGAGTTGTATATAAATCGTGCCATATTTAGATGCGATTCGATTAATTATCGATTTTAAAATACATAAAACGAGACGAGTTACACCTCGTACAAGTGCCACTCGACCGAGTACATAGGCTACTCGATCGAGTAGCACCCCAAATCATGGGCAGTAGCCTCTTCCAGGACGCACTCGACCGAGGCAGGCCATGACTCGACCGAGTGGGTCCTGTAGCCCAGAAATCCGAGGGCTTTAATGCAACATTCGAGCCTCATCTTTTTTTTAGGACTTAGTCGTCACGTGTAAAGACAATCACGTGATCCTCTTTTTCAAAACTCATATATATCACTTCACGTAAACAACTTTGATCGACGGTCTCGCATTATTAATCGTGTGTCGACGACTCTCTAGTCGTATCCGACACATGGTTAATTTAGACTCCAATTTGTCGATATGATGAGTTGGGACAAGGCACCGGGATTTGGGATCGGGTTAGCACCACGCCTAGGTCCTATATCTTCGTCCTTCAATTAATACATAAAATAATATGTATTTAATTGAAGTTCGTCCATTTACACGACACACGGTCTAGTTTATACACGGGTCCGTTTCTAACTATTGCTTATCATTTTGGCTATATATATTTCGATTATTCTACTTTATTGCTCGTTGTATTGTGAATTCCGGGTTGTATTTCCGCCCGTGTAAGTTGTAATCGATTTATTTTTGCTTTTGTTTTATTTATTTGCGTTTTACCGCTTTTAAATGAACCTTCGCATGCTAAATCACTTCGACAATAAATTAGATGCATTAAAATGACGTAGCTCACATTTAATTCGCATGCTTAGCAAGAAACGCTGTTTGCATATCATTTCACCGAATCACTAACGCGCATATTAGAAAGTCAAACGATGTCTTAGTAGAGGCCGCTAAGTGCGGGCGGGGTTGGGTGTCCTTAGTGGGCTTCCCAACACGTACCCTCACCCCTTACTCAGAACCTCGGTTTCCGGATGCCCGAAACCGTTGGCTGATGGCAGGGATTTGTCGTGGAATCCCAACCATCAATAATATAACCGGCTATTCCTACGGTAGATAGGGCAAGTCGGGTCGAATCCACGGGGACGGTAATGTATAGCCTAGACTAGGTCGCCCCAAATACTAGACTAAGTCAACGAGCTAAACTAGAGAATGATAAGGAGGGGAGAAGGCTAGACTATGACTAAGGAGAAAGCAAACAAAGGAAAACGGGCTAGGATTAGGTCGGGGTCAAAGGGGTAACGGAATGGTCGAGGGAGAACTAGAGTGAAGGAGGTAGTAGGGTAATCTAGGTTGGCCCGGGCTCTCGCAACTTAAGCCTACCTAGAGGTTCATCCTATAACCCATCTCGGCGACACACATGACAAACGGGGTTCTAGCGCGATATGGTGGCCTAGGTCGAATCCGGGCTCTCGCAACTTAGACTGACCTAGGGGTCGTCCTCACCGGGCTCTCGCAACTTAGTGAGGGAACCGGACCCACAAACAAACTATCACCCACAAGAGAAAGGCAAGAAAAACAAGCATTCACAACTACTTAGTCAATCAAGCATTTCAACAAACATGTGATGTGCACCAAACCAAGAGGAAACCCAAATCTTCCACCAACATCTCCAACAATCCCTTAATCACCCAATTAACACCCTAATCACCCTACTAACCCTAGCAAGAACACTACTCTAACATAATCAAACTACAACTAACACTAACAAGAGGAATCATCAAAAGAAACAAAACATACATAAACAAACTAGTGAAAACAATAAACAACAATCAAAGATTAAAACTTGGATGATTAAACATGAAAGATTAAAGGAAAAGAGGAAGAGGAGATTACCAAACTAATGAAGAAGAAAGAACAAAACTTGCATTAATGAAGAAAACCCAAAACAAACACCCAAGGTTGTCAATCTTGGATGGATCTTGAAGAATTCCCTTAATACAAGTCTAATCTATGATTAACTACTAATTACCGACTAATCTACTCTAATCTAATCTAATCTAACCTAAAGTAGTCTAGGGTTTTAGGATATAACATAAGATGGTGTCTTAATACAAGAGGGGGGTATTTATAGGGTTACAAGTGGAAAGGAGAAGAAAGGAAACAATGCGGGCTGTAACTGACCCTTCCCGGTCGGGAAGGCTTGGTCCCGATCGGGATGGGCCATCCTTCCCGGTCGGGAAGGTGCTTCCCGATCGGGATGGGCTCACAGTAGCCGCTCTTCATGTTCACTTCATCCCGAACGGGATGAGGCCATCCCGAACGGGATGGGTCTTTGTAGGCCTCCCTTAAGAGCTCTTTGGTCCCTCCTTGCCTCTCATGGGTTTCTCGTCGATTCTCGGGACTCGGGATCGGGTCTCGGAGGCTCGGGATTGGGTCCCGAGGTCTCGGGGTCGATTCCAAAGCATCGAGTCATCGTTCCTCTACTCCGTTGCCTCCAAAATATGCATGTATCGAGTCGGAATTGCTCCAACTCTTCCAAATCGGTCTCGGGAACCTGAAACGAACTAAAGGAAGCATAAGAAACCCATAAATCGCTCCCAAAGGAGCGATTCCACAAGGAAATGGGACCAAAACATAGTGAAAAAGGCACTACAAACTACACTTATCAACTCCCCCACACTTAACCCTTACTCGCCCTCGAGTAAGCACATACTAACTACTAAACTATCCGAGTGGGTATTAGCGCACCCTACGCCCCTTCAACTCACGCGAGTGCACTTAGAGGACAAGTGCACTCCGCAAGGCAAGTCGGGTCTTGCGACAAAACTATGGATGCAACCGAACGCAAATCACACAAACAAACAAACACACAAATAAACACATAATCGGTTGCACCCAAAAGAAAACAAATACCGCTTCCCTCTAAAAGCGGTGAAAGAAGCACCGGTTTAGGACTCGAGGTAAGTGACAACGTTCCCAAGCTAGCAATACAAACTAAGGTGAACTAAACCCTAATAGTATGATGATCAAGCAATAAAAACGTTGGTAACTTACCTAGGTCCTCCTAACTTTCTAAAAACGTACTACGGGACGATCGGCGGAGTGGAAAAGTGAAGAACCACGGTGTTAGTCGACACTGTAGGTAAGTGAGACCCCGCCCCCTTTAGCGTGAGCCAAGAGGGTCGTCCCGTGTCCAAAACCGCCTAACTAGTCCAAGTAAAAAGATGGAAATATGCAAAATGAGGGAAGACCGACTAATGCCGCTATCATCCTTCCTCGGGACTCGGTCCTTTGGTAGGCTCTTCACGGCAAAAGTCGGAAAAAGACTTATTTTTGTGAGGATTTCTTTTTGTGAGACGGGTTTTCTTTTGGCATTTTCTTTCTTTTCTTTGTTTGTTGCCATGCCATTTCTTTTTCTTCTTTTCTATTTTCTTTTTGGCTTTTGTGCCTTTTCTTTTTCTTCATTTCTTTTCTTTCTTTCATTTCTTTTCTTTCTTTTTCTTTTCTTTGCCCCTTTTTTTGGCAAGATTTGGCTTTTTGGCATTTCTTGACAATTAAGAAAGAGAGAATCAACAATTTACATTTTATTGTGTGGAGATGTGTAGGAGGTAGGTGAATGGGTGAGTCGGGACGGGCCCTTCCCTTCAAACCCACAAAAAGTGGAGAACTTGGACTAATCAAAACAATCCTAGACACGGTCACCTAGGGGACGAGACTCGGTAACCAAGGCCTTTTCACACTGACAGGGGTTAGTCGTATCCCTAATCAAAGATACCCTAAGGTCACTAACTAATGTAGATAGCGAAGTCAGGGGTCGAACCACAAGGAGATGAGAATTCAATTATTTATCCTAAGAATTAGATTCTAGATTATAAGTCACTGTTTTGGTTGGTTTGGTAAACTAATAACTAATTACTGAAAGATAAATCAATAAGGAAAAAGTCTAGGGTCACAGGTTCACAATGAATATTACTCGGGTCAGGGAGTCAACTAACAGGTCAATAATCGAACTACCTAAGGTGCAGGTCCGGTCGGTACACTACAACCTTTAGATCTAAACTTAATCTGCGGTCGCTAGCATTAAATCAGTCTACCCAAACTATCGTGGCCTAATTATTAGTTCTTAACCCGGTCGGCGAAAAGTCCTAATTTGCAATACTAATTAATTGAATTATGCATCAAACAATTAATCAGAATTTAAACGATATTCAGGCAATAGTTATAAGATTAGAAACAGGTCAATTGACTATAACCCTAATAGTACGCATCGATCGCCCTAAACCCTAGATGAGAAATTAGCTACGCATAATAAAACTAATCAGACAAGAAAGAAAGAAATCAAAGCTAAACATATCAAGATGAATTAACAATCAATTGAAGGAAATAACAATACTAGAACAATAAATAAAGATGAATTGATAGAGAATTGAAATTCAATACCGAATGATGGAGGAAATTGTAAAGATCTCTAGGTAGGCTAACTAAACTATGAAAACTGAATAATGAAAAGTGTGTAAAAGAAGGTAAAAGAAAAGTGTAGAATGAAAAATTCCAGGAAAAAAGTGTCTGATACAAGTCAGGAAAACTGATTTAAAGAGTATCTGTTGGGCTCGAAAACAGGCCCAAAATTTATGCTGAAATCGGGAATGACGCTTGGCCCGGATTGGGTGCACTCGATCGAGTGCCTAATGGCACTCTATCGAGTGACACTCCAAAATATAGGCAGGAGCTTCACGGAGTGGCACTCGATCGAGTGCAGTAGGGGCACTCGATCGAGTAGAGCTGTAGATCACAGCATCGCGCGCTCTACTTCAAACGGCTGCCAAATATTTGTTACTTGTTCAAATTCGACGTGCAATATACCGTTCAAAGATAAGAGAAATATCTTTCCAACGCCACAAATATCACCCTGATTGGAGTTGTATAACTCAAGATATGGACGTTTGAAGTTGACCCTTGTGTAGGCGATCATTCTTTCTTCTCAATTTGCATTTGTTTCCTTCTTTGTTCCTTCTCGATTCCTATTCTCGTCCTCGGCTTAGTCTTTTCAGTTCGTCAAGACGTAAATGCATCCAAAAGCACACATATCCTGCAAAATAACCCGAGATACGGCAGTATCGACTTTCTAGAAAATATCGACAGTTAAGGCATAATCAGGAGAAGAAAACGTGATAAATCAACGGTCGGGGGACGAAATAAATAGATATAAAATGTGTTGATCAAACTCCCCCAAACCGACTCTTTGCTTGTCCTCAAGCAAACCAAACATATAATACAAGAGAGGACAAGTGATGCGAAGCACGACTCAAAGCAAACTTACAATCATGCTCCTAAATATCATCTTAAACCGGCTAGAAAACACGGGATGTCAAAGAATAAAACTAAATCAATAATCATGCCATGAATAAACGATCGCTTGCCAAACTTTCAATCTTGCGAGACCATCAATGTCGGACTTCCTCGCGGTTATCGCTCAACACTCATAAGAACGGGTGAGTATATAAATGTGAAGATAAGAAGAAATAAGAACACTCACTCGACTTATGAAACATGCATGCAATCGAATATGAAATCAATCTCTCCAATCAAATACGGGTTCCACCAATCAGGACCATAGTACATGCCAAGGACTTACAAAGGGTGGCTAAATGGGTAAGGGAAGAAAATGGATTGTGCCTAAGCACGTATGAGAATGTGGAGCTAAAACCGAGCCCAGTCGCAACTACACAATAAAAACTATCCATAAAAAATCCCAACAAATAACGTCGAACCACCAACTAGAGATATAAATTCAAGATTAGGTGTAAGAGGGAATTTTGTTCATCCTCACAATTGATCTCTAGTTTCAATCTTATCGACCATTCCCGAAATATTACAAGAAGCATATATTTCATTTTTCATTTTTTTTTTCTCTTTTTTCTCTTTTTTTTTTCTTTTTTTTTTCTTCATTCTTTTCTTTCATGCTTCTATTTTTTCAAATTTTGAATAGGGGAAGGTGATTACAAAGTCGCATCGACGATCTTACACACTAAAGTCCAAAAGATGTCGAAATCTCGAAATATGGCCAATTAGTGAAGTAATTCCGATTAAGTTCACAGCGACTGTCCCGGCAGGGTAGGCTATTCTGGGTTGTAGCTGATTGATATATATAATAAAAACAGGCTTACAACAGCTGAAATGGCTAAACAAAGGAAAATGACCTGAATCTACAGGGTAGTAAAAATGGGTCGTTTTGGCTATGTGGAGCTCATCAAAAACAGAAATGCCTTTCCTCATGTACCTCCTCCTCAAACCAAACACGTATTCAATATCAAGAGACGGACGTCATATTTATGCAAATTGATGTTACACATTCCATAAGGAGAAACCACTCAATTCCTAATTATAAATGAGACCAGTTATAGATGTTACTGGCCTAAGCTAGGAAGCTCTAAAATCCTCAGAATTTTATGGCTTGCCGACAAGTGGTCAAATCTACTTATTTGGTAATTAAAAGTCCAAATAGGCATATCATATCAATTTAATCAAATCTTAAGACAAAACACGTTTTCAGGTACGAAGTAAGCTGAAAATTAGGAGAAATCATGTTAAGAGCATAATCATCATCGTCGTTTTGCATGCTTCACATCAGAGACAACACACAAAAATCAAAATAATTTTGGATTTTTATGATTTTTTTTCAAATTTTTTTTTTTGGATTTTTATATTTTGAAAGCAATAAAACACACGACGGAAAATAAAACACACAAAAGCACACAAACTCTCCCCCAAACCTAAATGTCACAGTGTCCTCAATGTGACTCTACAGCAGATAAGACAGAAAATCCACTGCCAATCCTAAGGACAACTTGACCTAAGGGGAAGAAAAAAAATCTAAGAAAACATGAAAAACAAAAATAAAAAGGAAAGAAATTACCGTATACAAAGGGTAGCTCCCCCAAACTAGCTGCAAAGTGGGGGTTCGTCTTATAGAACAATTGTCCACAGATGAATGTGATCAAAACAGCTTAAAGCTCTCAAGAGTCGATCAAACATCTGCGCATGTGCTACACAAAAGCATAAGTAGCACCATGATATAAAGAAGACAAACAGAAACAAAGTCAATGATCGTCTTAGCCTATCAGACGAGCTAGACCAATCCTCAGCATGGTGGTCATAGTGCATAAGAAGAGTAAGAATGTTAACAGGCGGCTCGTAAGACAAGACGTACATGTCAAATATCTCAAATTCGCCCCAAGGCTTATCATCGGGTATAGATTGCATAAAATAAGAGTTAGAACTCTCAAGACCACTCAAAAGATCAATCTTACCGATCTCTATGAAAGAATTATCACATTCCTCCCCACTAATCATATGCTCAAACAAAGGCTCAAGAGAAATAGTGTCAAGACAATCGGTGGGTGAAAGTGATTCATCCTCAATAAAAGGGAAAAACTCGAATTTCTCTAAAATGGGTTTCTCAAAGAAATCATTGTCAATATCCCATCTATTTACACTTTTTTCACTCAAAGAATCAATAAAAAGTGTATTCTTCCCTTCTCTTTGATTTTTCCGCTCAATCTCAAGATCCTCTCTTTTGTTCAATTCTGTCTTCAGAACCTCATAATTGACATCAAATGACACTCTCTCAAAATCACACAAATCAAAATCCTTCATGTTATCCTCAATTAAAAGAGCATCATTCAGAGCATCCAAACACACGTTTTCCTCAAAAAACACACATTCCAGCTCACAGTCATTCACGGAGGTTTGGTGATCTTGAATAGATTGAACATTATACCCATCATCATCATCATCATCAATTATGTTCACAAGAGATGGGCATGATTCACTTACCTGGAGGTTCTTCACTACTTCCATAGGCGTACCTGGTTGACTTTGTTGCTTTTGGCTTGCTAATTGGGCAATTTGATTGTTCAAGATTTCATAATGATCTAGCAATTGGCCTATTTGAATATCTTGCTTTTGTCGAGCTTGCATGAATTGTAGCAATAAAGTCTCGATTTCCGCCTTGTCATTATTCCGCCTCAACTCTAATTCAGCACTATTACGGGCTAAATATTTAAGGATTTCCAATCGTTCCTCGTAAGAGATATAATTAAACATCCCTCCGCAATTTTCCTCAATTCTAGCGCGTGACTCATCATCAACACCATTATATATCATATGACACATATCCCGTATATCAACATTAAAGCCATTTTGAATAATGAAAGACTCAAGTCTTTCCAATAGTTATGTAGTGACTCTTGTTTGAATTGTGGGAAGTAAAAATTGGTCATAATGGTGAATGATAAAAAAAATTTAAAAAAAAATTATATACAAAATAAAAAAAATTATATACAAAAAATAACCTAGAACCTAAAAAAGATAAACAACTAAATAACACCGTCTCCCCGGCAACGGCGCCAAAATTTGACAGGGGTTAGTCGTATCCCTAATCAAAGATACCCTAAGGTCACTAACTAATGTAGATAACGAAGTCAGGGGTCGAACCACAAGGAGATGAGAATTCAATTATTTATCCTAAGAATTAGATTCTAGATTATAAGTCACTGTTTTGGTTGGTTTGGTAAACTAATAACTAATTACTGAAAGATAAATCAATAAGGAAAAAGTCTAGGGTCTCAGGTTCACAATGAATATTACTCGGGTCAGGGAGTCAACTAACAGGTCAATAATCGAACTACCTAAGGTGCAGGTCCGGTCGGTACACTACAACCTTTAGATCTAAACTTAATCTGCGGTCGCTAGCATTAAGTCAGTCTACCCAAACTATCGTGGCCTAATTATTAGTTCTTAACCCGGTCGGCGAAAAGTCCTAATTTGCAATACTAATTAATTGAATTATGCATCAAACAATTAATCAGAATTTAAACGATATTCAGGCAATAGTTCATAAGATTAGAAACATGTCAATTGACTATAACCCTAATAGTACGCATCGATCGCCCTAAACCCTAGATGAGAAATTAGCTACGCATAATAAAACTAATCAGACAAGAAAGAAAGAAATCAAAGTTAAACATATCAAGATGAATTAACAATCAATTGAAGGAAATAACAATACTAGAACAATAAATAAAGATGAATTGAAAGAGAATTGAAATTCAATACCGAATGATGGAGGAAATACACTACTACAAAACATCAAATAGACAACTCCTAATAGACATCAGATTTTGTTAACAACTGATGTGTAATATTTATACATCTGTTTTGTTTGAGAAACAGTTGTCTTTATAGGATAATAGACAACTGAATTTTATTAAAACAGTTGTCTATATATATACAACTGTTTTTTTTAAACTCAGTTGTCTATTCTATTTTTCAGGACCACTAAAATGGGTTGTTACCCAGTAACCCATATCAAATTTTCTTTTAGTATCTAATCTCATAACCCAATATGCAATAAACCATAGTATGTGGAACAACAACAGCAGCTTCAACCCTAAAATATTATCTAAACCCTAAAATTTCCTATCCTTCATTCCCGACCATACCAGCACCTTCATTCCATCTTCTTTAAATCCATTCCTCCCATTCCGACTTTACAAACGAAACAAGTCGATTCGTGTAGAATCCCCGTAAAATCCCCCTTTTATTTTGCTTCGCCTCGAAATCCCAGTCTCTCAAAATCTCGAACCCTCGATTTCCTTTCAAATTCGTCAAATCAATCAAAGCAAATGGCTGTGATTTTCAAGGATCTTCACACTGAATCTGGTCTCAAGTCTCTTGAAGACCACCTTTCTGGAAAATCCGACGTTTCAGGCCAGTTTTTTCTTTCAGTAATCGCGTTGATTTATTGAATTTGTGATTGTTTTGATTTTTCGAACTGATCTTTGGATTTGCGTAGTATTATTATTCCATTTTACTGAAGTTTTGATGATTTGTGTTGAATTCGTTTCTTATGATTTTGATAGCATCAGATTTATCGAATTGACTGTTGAATTTGAGTAGTTTTTCCTTTCTGTAATAGCACTATTTTGTTCGAATTTGAAGTAATTGACCTTTGTTTCGTTGAATTTGTTTGTCAATTATAGTGATGTCTGAATCCGTGTTTTATTGATGTTTGATTTTACTGAAGTTTGGATGATTTGTGCTGAACTATGATTACATCACAGTAATTCTACCAAAGTTTCGATGATTTCCGTTGAATTGCATCAGATTGATTATAATTGAATCTATGATTACAGAAGCTTCGTGTTTATGATTATAATTGAATTGCATCAGATTGCAGTAGCTGCTATGTTTCAAGATTTATCAAAAATCGATGTTTAAATCTATGTTTGGGATTACTTATTACTACTAAGTTCGAATAGTTTGGGATTTTTATATCATATACTCCGTATAGTTTATCTAGCAATTTTCCATTTCTAAGGCAGCCAAAGATTTCACTACTCTGTGACTTTGGCATATATTGGGAAGAAAGAAAAATGGGCCACTCAACTGTGGCTTTTTTCGCTGTTGTGTTGCCATTTTTCTGAGTTAATAGACTCCCATGAGAGCTGAGATGTTTGTAAAGGTTTACTTGATTGCTGGTTGATAATGTTAACAGGCCATAGTTGCCGGGACCTTGGTCAATTTGGCCAGAATTTTGAGTCTTCACTCAATCCGAGTAAGTGATCATTTTGAGAATCCTACCGGTTCTCATTGCCACTTAACAGAAGTGTCGAACTCAAATAATCGAATCTACTTGCCCAATTCAGGTGCCTGCTATTACTGCTTTTACAGTCTGTACACTTTGTAACAGAGTAAATAGACAAATGATAAGTACAAGAGCTATTAAGAATGACAAATAGTCAAATGTTATTTCAAAATTTTTGGTACAGCAGGATGTGAAAGTCACTACTACAGCTACTCTACCATGTTTGAAATGTTGTTATTACTTGGTGGTTATTGGTTTCATTATTACACTAGGACCATGATTTCTGCATTACAATACTACTCCTACTTTCCAGTGATGTAATGTTGATGTCGGCATCACAAGACTACGTACTCTCTCCAATATTACATGTCCCTCTTTTTAGCCACAATATTTATTCCCACCACTAAGAAAAACTAAGGAAGCAACCCTTCACTACTACAAAACATCAAATAGACAACTGTTTTTTTGGCAATAGACAACTGACTTACAACAGTTGAGTAGTTTGGAGTTGTATATTACTCTGAGCATAGACATCTGTTTTAGAACAGTTGTCTATTGGTTAATAGACAACTGTTTTTCTAAAACAAAAGTTGTCTATTATGTATATAGACAACTGTTTTTTTTAAAACAACAGTTGTCTATTACGTACTATAGACAACTGTTTTTCTACAACAACAGTTGTCTTTATACATAATAGACAACTGTTTTCTGAAATACGTATATATAGATATGTGCTTATATACGTATACATATTTTATGTTTTTTAATACATATTAACAAACCATAAAAAAGGAATACCATAATGAATAATTGAACAAAAGAAGTTACATTGTTATAAAATCCAACATCCAAAATCTAAAAGATACCTAAAATCATTATCCAACATCCAAAATCCAAAAAGTACACATAATATCATTACCCAATGTCCAAAAGTACCTAAAATCATAATCCAACTAACACCTTGTCCACATAACTTAATTCGATACATCATATACGACTAATTATTAAGAAAATAGTCCGCCCATAATCCACGAACCTCGTCAATATCTTCTTGAGAATATGTCCTCATATCATTGAAATTACACTACTACAAAACATCAAATAGACAACTGTTTTTTTTTTTGCAATAGACAACTGACTTACAACAATTGAGTAGTTTGGAGTTGTATATTACTCTGAGTATAGACATCTGTTTTACAACAGTTGTCTATTGATTGATAAACAACTGTTTTTTAAAACAACAGTTGTCTATTACACATATAGACAACTCTTTTTGGAAAACAACAGTTGTCTATTACGTATATAGACAACTGTTTTATGAAATAACAGTTGTCTATCACTCTTATAAACAACCGCTTTTTTGCGCCCGATTTCCTTTGAGGTATATAGATATTTGCTTATATACGTATACATATTTTATGTTTTTTTAATAATTCTGAAATACATATTAACAAAACATAAAAGATGAATACCATACCGAATAATTGAACAAAAGAAGTTACATTTTTATAAAATCCAACCTCCAAAAGATACATAAAATCATTACCCAACATCCAAAATCCAAAAGGTACACATAAAATCATTATCCAACGTACAAAGGTACCTAAAACCATAATCCAACTAACACCTTGTCCACATAAGGTAATCCGATGCATCATATACGACTAATTATTAAGAAAATATTCCTTAGGGACGAAAACATTGCCAGTGGTATTGATAGTAATGCCTTTATAACAAGAGAAGAGAGTTCCGCTGTCATCTGGTTTGTATCGCTTGGTGGACTCAACTTCTTTTTACCAGCATACGCCTCAACAATAGTCATCTATTAAAACCAAAAACACACAATTGGGAAGACCTCATGTACCTGAAATAGAGTAGAATCTCTGAATTCATGCTTTGCGTTTAAGTGTACATTGTCTTCCTCAAAGTAATGAGCCCCCAGGCCCCCCACCAAGTTGAACAAATAAAATTAGAAGAAAAAAGACAGAAAACTTATGTAATTGTTACTCTACAATTAAAGTGACACTTAAAAACACAATGATACACATCAATGTCGGCATCAAGTATGTGATCCCCCTCCACTTTGAGACAAAGATCAAAAATACAAAGACGATGCCCTAAATGTTTGACAAGTACCTTGACAACACCTGGTAAGCCATCATAAGTAACCTTATTGGTCAATGACCTCAATCTACCTTTGTTAGTAATCAGAGATGAAAATAGAAGTGATAATCTTCAAACTACTCAGTGGCGTAGAGAATACAGCAACTAAGTCTCCCTTAATTTCATCCCCAAACTACTATAAGAAAACTAATAATAAACTAATAAAAAACATTATTCCTATAAGGAGTATTGCTCCAAATTTATGGGAATAAATTTCCTTATGAAATAAATACAAATAAATATAGGGACGAAACGAGGATATTATTGCTAACGTTAAATTCAAACTTTGTCATTAAAGACAAATATATAAATCGAAACTAATAAAGAGTATATAGATAAATTGAAACTAATAAAGAGTATATAGATAGAATATTTACAAGAGAAATTGGCTCCAAGAGCCATGAAATGGAGGGATGAGTTGATGATCATTATTATCATCATCTAACCAAGGTGAACAAATGGTAGACATGTTCATACTATATTGCAATTGATTTGCTTGCATAAAATGGTTAATAATATGATTATTATGACTAATAACATCATTACCATCATTATAATTATTATTATTAGGAGGTGGAGACATGAAGTTGGTGGTAGTTGAAGAAGAGGAAGAAGGTGATGATGTAATAAAGGATGAATTAATTAAGTTGTTGTTGTGCCAGAAGCTTGGATTAAAGGATGATGCAATCATTTGTTGAATCGGAGAATTATTTTGCAAAATTCCATTCATCCTAAGTTTTTAAGGTAGGTTTGTCCAAGGGGAAGACTTTTGTGTATATATATGTAGGAGTTATATATTTTTAGAGAATTTTATTGCTTTGATTTTTTTTTACTTATGTACTGTATGTAAGAGAGAGCTAGATATAGAATAGAGAAGGGGAAAGCAAAAGGCAAATTAAAGGCATGCATGTGGAAGTTTTTACTATGAATCATGGATTTCAATATATTGGCTTTCTACATTTAGTGTATAAAACACAATTCAGCAACGATGTTTGTCAGTACCTTGTTCGATTCAAGTGCCTGGTAAACGTGTTACGGTCTGCGAGTTCCCTGTTTTATCGTCTCTCTTTTGCTAGCTCCATCCGGCCCTTCAAACATCGCTGCAAATGAAATTAATAACAGCATTGTAAAATCAGCAAACCGGTTTATTTATCAGGTAGTGCACCACACTCGTATAAACAACACCAACCAAATTCTCAATAGTTAAACAATTACTACATAGTCCGTACTAGCTAATGGGCAGCATCATAAAGTAACCAAACCGATATTTTCTCGACTTTCGTATCATTCTGCGGTTTTCTACAACAGCAACAGAATTCTCAATAGCCGAATATCTATCAAATAATAACAGAAATCGAAAATAACAGAAGCCATATTTTCTCGACTTTTGTATCCTACTGCATTTTTCTACAACACCAACAGAATTCTCGATAGTTAAACAATTGCTCCGTAGTCCGTACTAGCTAATGGGCAGCATCATAAAGTAATCAAAGCGATATTTTATCAAAGCATCATAAACAATTCAGCAACGATGTTTGTCAGTACCTTGTTCGATTCAAGTGCCTGGTAAACGTGTTACGGTCTGCGAGTTCCCTGTTTTATCGTCTCTCTTTTGCTAGCTCCATCCGGCCCTTCAAACATCGCTGCAAATGAAATTAATAACGGCATTGTAAAATCAGCAAACCGGTTTATTTATCAGGTAGTGCACCTCACTCGTATAAACAACACCAACCAAATTCTCGATAGTTAAACAATTACTACATAGTCCGTACTAGCTAATGGGCAGCATCATAAAGTAACCAAACCGATATTTTCTCGACTTTCGTATCATTCTGCGGTTTTCTACAACAGCAACAGAATTCTCAATAGCCGAATATCTATCAAATAATAACAGAAATCGAAAATAACAGAAGCCATATTTTCTCGACTTTTGTATCCTACTGCATTTTTCTACAACACCAACAGAATTCTCGATAGTTAAACAATTGCTCCGTAGTCCGTACTAGCTAATGGGCAGCATCATAAAGTAATCAAAGCGATATTTTATCAAAGCATCATAAACAATTCAGCAACGATGTTTGTCAGTACCTTGTTCGATTCAAGTGCCTGGTAAACGTGTTACGGTCTGCGAGTTCCCTGTTTTATCGTCTCTCTTTTGCTAGCTCCATCCGGCCCTTCAAACATCGCTGCAAATGAAATTAATAACGGCATTGTAAAATCAGCAAACCGGTTTATTTATCAGGTAGTGCACCTCACTCGTATAAACAACACCAACCAAATTCTCGATAGTTAAACAATTACTACATAGTCCGTACTAGCTAATGGGCAGCATCATAAAGTAACCAAACCGATATTTTCTCGACTTTCGTATCATTCTGCGGTTTTCTACAACAGCAACAGAATTCTCAATAGCCGAATATCTATCAAATAATAACAGAAATCGAAAATAACAGAAGCCATATTTTCTCGACTTTTGTATCCTACTGCATTTTTCTACAACACCAACAGAATTCTCGATAGTTAAACAATTGCTCCGTAGTCCGTACTAGCTAATGGGCAGCATCATAAAGTAATCAAAGCGATATTTTATCAAAGCATCATAAACAATTCAGCAACGATGTTTGTCAGTACCTTGTTCGATTCAAGTGCCTGGTAAACGTGTTACGGTCTGCGAGTTCCCTGTTTTATCGTCTCTCTTTTGCTAGCTCCATCCGGCCCTTCAAACATCGCTGCAAATGAAATTAATAACGGCATTGTAAAATCAGCAAACCGGTTTATTTATCAGGTAGTGCACCTCACTCGTATAAACAACACCAACCAAATTCTCGATAGTTAAACAATTACTACATAGTCCGTACTAGCTAATGGGCAGCATCATAAAGTAACCAAACCGATATTTTCTCGACTTTCGTATCATTCTGCGGTTTTCTACAACAGTAACAGAATTCTCAATAGCCGAATATCTATCAAATAATAACAGAAATCGAAAATAACAGAAGCCATATTTTCTCGACTTTTGTATCCTACTGCATTTTTCTACAACACCAACAGAATTCTCGATAGTTAAACAATTGCTCCGTAGTCCGTACTAGCTAATGGGCAGCATCATAAAGTAATCAAAGCGATATTTTATCAAAGCATCATAAACAATTCAGCAACGATGTTTGTCAGTACCTTGTTCGATTCAAGTGCCTGGTAAACGTGTTACGGTCTGCGAGTTCCCTGTTTTATCGTCTCTCTTTTGCTAGCTCCATCCGGCCCTTCAAACATCGCTGCAAATGAAATTAATAACGGCATTGTAAAATCAGCAAACCGGTTTATTTATCAGGTAGTGCACCTCACTCGTATAAACAACACCAACCAAATTCTCGATAGTTAAACAATTACTACATAGTCCGTACTAGCTAATGGGCAGCATCATAAAGTAACCAAACCGATATTTTCTCGACTTTCGTATCATTCTGCGGTTTTCTACAACAGCAACAGAATTCTCAATAGCCGAATATCTATCAAATAATAACAGAAATCGAAAATAACAGAAGCCATATTTTCTCGACTTTTGTATCCTACTGCATTTTTCTACAACACCAACAGAATTCTCGATAGTTAAACAATTGCTCCGTAGTCCGTACTAGCTAATGGGCAGCATCATAAAGTAATCAAAGCGATATTTTATCAAAGCATCATAAACAATTCAGCAACGATGTTTGTCAGTACCTTGTTCGATTCAAGTGCCTGGTAAACGTGTTACGGTCTGCGAGTTCCCTGTTTTATCGTCTCTCTTTTGCTAGCTCCATCCGGCCCTTCAAACATCGCTGCAAATGAAATTAATAACGGCATTGTAAAATCAGCAAACCGGTTTATTTATCAGGTACTGCACCTCACTCGTATAAACAACACCAACCAAATTCTCGATAGTTAAACAATTACTACATAGTCCGTACTAGCTAATGGGCAGCATCATAAAGTAACCAAACCGATATTTTCTCGACTTTCGTATCATTCTGCGGTTTTCTACAACAGCAACAGAATTCTCAATAGCCGAATATCTATCAAATAATAACAGAAATCGAAAATAACAGAAGCCATATTTTCTCGACTTTTGTATCCTACTGCATTTTCCTACAACACCAACAGAATTCTCGATAGTTAAACAATTGCTCCGTAGTCCGTACTAGCTAATGGGCAGCATCATAAAGTAATCAAAGCGATATTTTATCAAAGCATCATAAACAATTCAGCAACGATGTTTGTCAGTACCTTGTTCGATTCAAGTGCCTGGTAAACGTGTTACGGTCTGCGAGTTCCCTGTTTTATCGTCTCTCTTTTGCTAGCTCCATCCGGCCCTTCAAACATCGCTGCAAATGAAATTAATAACGGCATTGTAAAATCAGCAAACCGGTTTATTTATCAGGTAGTGCACCTCACTCGTATAAACAACACCAACCAAATTCTCGATAGTTAAACAATTACTACATAGTCCGTACTAGCTAATGGGCAGCATCATAAAGTAACCAAACCGATATTTTCTCGACTTTCGTATCATTCTGCGGTTTTCTACAACAGCAACAGAATTCTCAATAGCCGAATATCTATCAAATAATAACAGAAATCGAAAATAACAGAAGCCATATTTTCTCGACTTTTGTATCCTACTGCATTTTCCTACAACACCAACAGAATTCTCGATAGTTAAACAATTGCTCCGTAGTCCGTACTAGCTAATGGGCAGCATCATAAAGTAATCAAAGCGATATTTTATCAAAGCATCATAAACAATTCATCAACGATGTTTGTCAGTACCTTGCTCGATTCAAGTGCCTGGTAAACGTGTTACGGTTTGCGAGTTCCCTGTTTTATCGTCTCTCTTTTGCTAGCTCCATCCGGCCCTTCAAACATCGCTGCAAATGAAATTAATAACGGCATTGTAAAATCAGCAAACCGGTTTATTTATCAGGTAGTGCACCTCACTCGTATAAACAACACCAACCAAATTCTCGATAGTTAAACAATTACTACATAGTCCGTACTAGCTAATGGGCAGCATCATAAAGTAACCAAACCGATATTTTCTCGACTTTCGTATCATTCTGCGGTTTTCTACAACAGCAACAGAATTCTCAATAGCCGAATATCTATCAAATAATAACAGAAATCGAAAATAACAGAAGCCATATTTTCTCGACTTTTGTATCCTACTGCATTTTCCTACAACACCAACAGAATTCTCGATAGTTAAACAATTGCTCCGTAGTCCGTACTAGCTAATGGGCAGCATCATAAAGTAATCAAAGCGATATTTTATCAAAGCATCATAAACAATTCAGCAACGATGTTTGTCAGTACCTTGCTCGATTCAAGTGCCTGGTAAACGTGTTACGGTCTGCGAGTTCCCTGTTTTATCGTCTCTCTTTTGCTAGCTCCATCCGGCCCTTCAAACATCGCTGCAAATGAAATTAATAACGGCATTGTAAAATCAGCAAACCGGTTTATTTATCAGGTAGTGCACCTCACTCGTATAAACAACACCAACCAAATTCTCGATAGTTAAACAATTACTACATAGTCCGTACTAGCTAATGGGCAGCATCATAAAGTAACCAAACCGATATTTTCTCGACTTTCGTATCATTCTGCGGTTTTCTACAACAGCAACAGAATTCTCAATAGCCGAATATCTATCAAATAATAACAGAAATCGAAAATAACAGAAGCCATATTTTCTCGACTTTTGTATCCTACTGCATTTTCCTACAACACCAACAGAATTCTCGATAGTTAAACAATTGCTCCGTAGTCCGTACTAGCTAATGGGCAGCATCATAAAGTAATCAAAGCGATATTTTCTCGACTACTGTATCATACTGCAGTTTTCTATATACCAACAGAATTCACAACAGTCGAACATCTAATAATAAAAGAAAATGTAAAACAACAGAAGCAATATTTTCTCGACTTGTATCATACTTCAGTTTTCTAGAAGAGAAATGGAGGGATCATTTTTCACTTCCCTCTGAATCCCTCCAATTCCATTTTACTAACCAAACGAAGGACATTAATTACCTCCTCCCAAATCACTTCCCTCCCTCTCCCACCAAATCCCCATATCCAAACCCGTCTCCTAGTAAATGGCCAAACCTTCAAACATCCCACCACAAAGAGAACATAAAAGTTCTTTTTTCATCTTCAAACTTAAAATTAAGCATCATTAACAAAGTTATCATAGCCCTGTTTAATTTATCATGTTATCTAATTGACAGAACCAGGAACCAAATATAGCGATGAGCCAATTTATATAAAATCACCATTCAAGGTTGGATAAGGATTAAGGGACCAAACCAAATATCACACCAAATTGCTACACTACCGAAGATATTTGACACCCTTGGACAAGATTCATATTCATCATCGAATTATACTATGTGACTGAGTTTACAAAGTTTCAATGATTACACAAAATATTATTCATCACTGACTAAATATGGATAGTTTAACCACATAAATTATCGAAAATGAAATTCAACAACCTAACTACTTCTTTCTCGATCAGCGGACTTATATTCATCATTGATTTACACTGCATATACCTAACAAATTTTAGCGAAATGCTCAACAAAATTCTATTTAAAATCAAACAAACAAAGGTACATTTCTGGATTCTATATCTTCACATTATTACATATAGTGTCATTCAATTTCAGCAAAAATCAACAGCAAAGAGAAAACGTACCTATAAACAATCACATTCATAAAGCATAAAGCATAAAGCATAAAGCATAAAGCATAAACCAATTCAAAAGAGGCTGATCAACACAAAATTTAATCAAAGCGAAGAGAAACAAAGCAAAACATACACGGTAAATTAAGTCTGAGAGCAAAGAAGACGCATTACATCACCACTTCTATCAGGAAACTCAAGAAAAATCATGTGAGATTTGTTGTACAGTGGAAACGCCTCCATGGCCGCGCAATTATACACATTTTCATCCTTCAATAACACCTTCAAGTCTTCATCAAACAACAAGAAGCAAACTCAAATTAATAAAACTCGGCGAAGGCAAACTTCCGATAACAATAAACTACATAATCCTAAAAACGATGCTAATGATTGCATTTTAATTGACGTTATCAAAAACAATAGATACAAAAACATCAAAAAATAAACCTTCATCAAAACAAGAAGAAGCTCAAGTTCGGACAACAATAATTGATGCAATCCAAAGGTCTTGAATATTATTTTCGAGACGAGATCCATGATGCACGCACTAAGAAAACACCATTTTAATGCAATCATACTGTAGGAGTAAGTAACCTAAAAAAATCGAGTTGTTTAAACAATAAAGCAGGGGATTAGCATTGAAATTACTTACTAAATACCTCAAATTACAACAAAACCAACTCAAAATTCAAATACAAACATTTTAACAGATCATTCGCACACAAAGATTTTGAGTTTGTTTCGATTTAGGGTTTAATTTTTTCTATTTTCTTTCACTGTTTGGGTTTAACTGTTTCAGTACACAGCCATGTGATTTCAATTTGGGCTTTTTAGTTGGGTTATAATAGGTCAATAGACAACTGAGTTTTAGGACAATAGTTGTCTATATAATAGACAACTATTGTCTTAAACCTCAGTTGTCTATTAACCTACAAAAACATCTGTTTCTTAAAGAAAATAGATGTGTATATATTATATATCAGTGGTTAAGAATATCAGAGGTCTATTAGGAGTTGTCTATTTCATATTTTGTAGTAGTGAAATGCTACAAAATCAATAATATAAATGAACTAATTATTTTGTTTCAATTGTGTGCGTAAAACAAATGATTGAAGCAAGAGAAAGGGTGAAAACCCAAGTCTTACCTGATTGACGGATGACCCTGCAACTATCAAAGCATCATCGAGGTCTCTGCTGCTTTTCATTAACTTCCTCAAAAAGCCATCAACCTGAGAAGGAAATAATAATTTGAGTCGTTAATTTTAGAATCCAACTACCTTGAGTAGAAAGAATCCTTGTGCTTAGAGAAATTAATGGACCACCAAAAGAAAAACACAGCACAATACAAACCTCAGGCAAGGACAGATCTGCATGTCGAAATCGCGCTGCTCTTCTAAGATCATGTCACAAAGTGACTCCAACCGGTAGTAAGTAACTGTCTCCTAGGTTGCCCTGCACGAAATTTCAGTGATTTGCAGATGTTGCAACAGATCAAAAAACATGCTTTCAATTCATAGCAAAAACATAAATCACCTTTGAAGATGTGTTTAAAACGCCAAACATAGCCATGTAAATCTTCAGCAGCCAACTCCTGAGTCGGAGTTTGCTGTGTCATATCCTAAAAACAGCCACACAACACATTCCGTGGTCAAAATATAAGACGTAACCGCAGATGATGTACTACACACAAAAAAAAAGTAAATCAAGCATGGAGAAAACCATGCATACCAAGGGAGGAAGGCATTCATTGGCATGCTTTCGGAGAACCGAAAAACCACCGTGAGTACTAGTGTCCGAAGCTGTCAACGCCTTTGCGAAGGATAAGACTGTAGGTCTTGGTGGTTCGGGTTGACACGGATCGGGTTTTGTTGGTTCAGTTTGCTACACACAAATCCAAAACTCGAACTTTCAATCAATGAAAAAAAGAAAACTTCAACCTCGAAAAGGTAGAAGAAGAAAAGATGATATGACTTATATGAGTTATGACTCCATGTTAAAATCACAAAGCAAAAATAATTAACATCACTTTCA
This sequence comes from Agrostemma githago, assembly GCA_958450325.1. Classification (NCBI taxonomy): domain Eukaryota; kingdom Viridiplantae; phylum Streptophyta; class Magnoliopsida; order Caryophyllales; family Caryophyllaceae; genus Agrostemma; species Agrostemma githago. The sequence continues at coordinate 16,154,993 of OY288254.1, read as the reverse complement.
ACACATACTTACATCTGCTTCTGGCATTTAAGTTATCTGAGCATAAACTTCATCTGTTTCCTTTTCAGCCTACATAATCACAAACCCAAAATTCAACAACACATACACATACCACATCAAATCCTCCCAGACTTGAAAAGTTTCCGAGTTTTTATTCATATGTAACGGAGTAGTTTAATAAAGGTGGAAGCTTTGCAAGAAAGTAGTAAAATTACCAGCAAAACAATGTCCATAGCACGGCATAAGTTCTTGGAGGGCAGATTAAACATGTGAATTCTCTCATTTAATTCCTCACTTGCTGAAGCTTCCAACTAACTGAAAATACCCATATCATCAAAGGTACCAACTTTAGCAAAATCCCACCAACATAAACTCAGTCAAATCAAAAGCATAACAAAATCCCACCAACATAAATAAACCTCTAAAATCAGCCAAATTAAGCATTGCATATATAAACCCTAAAAATGAAATTAAATCAATTTCAGTAAAAACCCAGCAACATATTGGACAAGCGTTGGTTCACTTAAACAGGAAGCAAGCAAATCATCTTTTTAACAATATAAAGCATATGGTTCTACCTCTGGCATATGTGGCAAGTGTAATGTTCAGTAGACAAATGGAAGTAAAGTTCATTATCACTACAAAACGGTGTCTAGCAGAACTCACAATATGGATGTCCCGAAAACCCACATCTTTCTGAGTTACATCCATCAACTTCAGAATCACCAGATCGTATATGCTGTCGTAACTGTACTCGACTATATAGCTTCTGTTCACATATGAAAACCTGATTCACATAAAAAAAACACGCATTACGGTGCAAGTCAATTAAGAAGATTTACAAATACAATAACAAAAACAAAAAACCACCAGTTTAGTGAACCATTTTGCTCTATTCTATCTTTAATTTGAAAACAAACAATAAGGAGTCTTTAGTTCCATTAGAATGGGACATTTCGTTACAACATTGACCCTATTTATAACGGAAATATACTAATAACAGAAAAGTCATTTATCACCCTTGTGTGTGATCCTAATGCCTGTATAACAGAGCAAACAACGACCATTAGAAGATAAATAATGAATAACACATCTATAATAACTTCATTTTTGTGTGTATACCAAGAAGATCACAAGGCTAACTCTACATATATCAACGACGATAACCAACGATAAATAACTATGGATTAGCACAGCCGAACATCTCAAAATATTATACTCAATGCCAGCATGCCCGGGACTTCTGGTAATTTTGCTGTTTTTCAGTTCTTCAACATTCTCTGTGTTGAATCAATTGCTCATTGATTTTGCAGCATTAGCTCTCTTTTCACCTGATTTGCTGATTTTTTGAGTTGAAAAATGATGTCAACTCGCCTAATTTGCTGATTTTTAGTTGAATTTTTTGAGATGATTTAACATTTGGTACAAGCAAATCTTGACCTAATGTGCTGATATTCAGTTGAATTCTTTGAGATGATTAACATTGTGTGTGGTCAATTAATCGTGACATTGATTGAATTTGCAACAGATTAAAGCAATCTTCGGAGTTGATCATGAAGACCTAAAACAACTTCTCTTCGTCTCCAAAACAGTTCGTGATGCGGTAAGAAGTTCAATCCATTTTATTCAACTGATTAATGTTTCCATTAAACAATTGAAGTGGAGACTAATCGTTTCAATTGATAAAAAACAGGCAATAATCGCGAAAAAGTCTCATTTCGCATATAGCACACCTAGACGGAAAAGAAGGAAAAGAAGAATGAAGGAAGGGAATACCTAGATGGAATGACTAGATAGAACGACGAACGACGGTGGAGATTCACTGAACGGCGAGCGGCGAGCGGCGAGGGGGAATGAACAGAGAACGACCAACGACAAATAGCAGAGAACGAAATTAGGCCTAGGGAACGAAATTCAGGGAAAGAAATTAGGAACGAAATCATGGTGAAGAGAAGAAGATGATGAAGTCATAAAGGATAAGAGAAGAAGGATAATCAGAAGCTGTTGTTAGTGAAGAATAACGGCGGTAGGGTTTAGGGTCGAGAAGAAATTAGGGAAGGATTTTGTTGCTGATAGTGATGGTGGAGTATAATTTTTAAATTTAGGGTTCAGGAAGTGGAGTATATTTTGTCGTCGATATTAGGGGTGAGCAAAAAAAATTGAACTGGTTTTAAAAATCGAAATTGAACCGAAATTCTGGTTTTGAAGTTGAAAATCGGTTCGGGTACTTGAACTAGATTTTTTTAGTGAAAAACCGGTCGGGTTCGGTTCACAATTTTAAAAACCGGGCTCCCGGTTTTGAACCGGTTTACACTTTTAAACGAAAAAAAATAAAAATTTGATATGCAAATTAGTGACACTGGGTCAAAAACCGATAAAAAAATCGGTTTTCTAACGAAGATAACCATATTTTTTAAAACTAGGGTACCCGGTTTAAACCGGGTCGGTTCGGTTCGGGAAAAAACGATTTTTAAAAACTGGATACCTGAACCAATTTTCAAAACCTATTCGGATACCCGATTTTGCTCTTGCTCACCCCTAGCTGATACTAATACATTAGATTTAGATACTTAAAAAAAATACTTGTGAAGCTTATACAATCAATTTTCAGTGGTCCTTAAATACAGAATAGTCAACTGAGGTTAATAAAATAAGTTGTATAATATATAGACAACTGTTTTTATGAACTCAGTTGTCTATTATCCTATAAAGACATCTGTTTCTCATACAAAACAGATGTATAAATATTTACATCAGTTGTTAACAACATCTGATGTCTATTAGGAGTTGTCTATTTGATGTTTTGTAGTAGTGCTTACAAATTAAACATCACTGTTCTCCCTTTCTTCCTTCCTTCTTGTATTAGTCTAAGGGATTAGAAACTTCCTGCACCACTTTTGTCTTTTGGTTTTACTTTGACATCTTTCTCATTGACTTTGATGGTTAACTAACATTGACTGCAAAAAAAAAGGACGATACCAAGAAAGTGATTGTTTTGAGAAATTAACGTGTCTCACGTGTACCTGCGTCGTTTCTTATCGACTGTGCAGGAGTTAGATAGAATATGCAACAACAACAACTGGAGTATACCGACATACATTGTGTCGACTGTGGAAGGTTTGCATATCGGCTATCTCTATATTCGCCTAAGCAAACTGGTAACGACTGAAGTCGTGTCCACTTTAGTCCGCTCACATGATTAAGACGGGTATAATATCATGTCTTAAACTTATGACAGGTCAAGTATAGACGTACTATAGGTGAAGTAAAGGGAGCGAGACGAGTTTGAAAATTCTGATCAGTTCGTGTTCTGTTACTGTTTGTTTGTACGGGCGAGTTTCAGTCTACTGCCATCGTCAAAGGGTTAGATTTGTTTACTTATTACTAAAAAGTAAGTTTTGTGTAGACCGTCTCCTCATGATAAATTGTGTGAGTTAGTTAATTAAACAGTTAAAAACTAACTGACGTAACTATGTTATATGTGAGAGATTGAGGTTTCACGTAGAGGGTAATATTAATGTAATTATTATGTGAGACCGTCTCGTTTAAGAATTGATGCTGAATCAATTTGGATTGAATAGATATGCATTTTTGAATATATTTAGAGTCAATTCAAGAGTGTTTTTTTAATCCTACTAAATCTATAATGGGTGTATGTGGGTTAATTTGTATGTTTTCGAGAATTATTTTAATCAAAATTAAAAACATTGCTTATCTGGTAAATAAACACTAAATTCGTATGGAGAGCTATTTAAACGTTTTTATATAGAGTGTATGATATGCCCACGATAAACTTCTTTTTTCATTTGTACGACTTACACTTTGTTATACTTGTTGCAATATAGTCGGTGCCTCATGCTCGGAAAACAAGGTGCGGTTATTACGTGATGAGATATATGATTGAAATTATCACTCGTTCTGATTTGAAGAGAACCGTTAATGAGGTAAGACTTGGGTTTTCACACTTTCTCTTGTTTCAGTCATTTGTTTTATGCACATAATTGAAACAAAATAATTAGTTCATTTATATTATTGATTTTGTAGCATTTCAACGATATGATGCCATATTCTCAAGAAGATATCGACGAGGTTCGTGGATTATGGGTGGATTATTTTCTTAATAATTAGTCGTATATGATGTATCAGATTGCCTCATGTGGACACGGTGTTAGTTGGATTATGGTTTTAGGTACTTTTGGACATTGGATAATGATTTTATGTGTACCTTTTGGATTTTGAATGTTTGATAATGATTTTATGTATCATTTAGATTTTGGTTGTTGGATTATATATAAATGTAACTTCTTTTGTTCAATTATTCGCATGGTTTTCATTTTTTATGGTTTGTTAATATGTACGTATTTCAGAATTATTAAAAAACATAAACTGTATATGTATATAAGCGTAGTTTATAAGACTGATAGGCAACTGTTGTCTATATACGTAATAGACAACTGTTGTTTTAGAAAAACAGTTGTCTATATAAATAATAGACAACCGTTGTTTTAGAAAAATAGTTGTCTATATAAATAATAGACAACTGTTTTATTTAAAAAACAGTTGTTTATTAACCAATAGACAACTGTTCTAAAACAGATGTCTATGCTCAGAGTAATATACAACTCCAAACTACTCAACTGTTGTAAGTCAGTTGTCTATTGCAAAAAAAACAGTTGTCTATTTGACGTTTTGTAGTAGTGAAATTGTAAAGATCTCTAGGTAGGCTAACTAAACTATGAAAACTGAATAATGAAAAGTGTGTAAAAGAAGGTAAAAGAAAAGTGTAGAATGAAAAATTTCAGGAAAAAAGTGTCTGATACAAGTCAGGAAAACTGATTTAAAGAGTATCTGTTGGGCTCGAAAACAGGCCCAAAATTTATGCTGAAATCGGGAATGACGCTTGGCCCGGAATGGGTGCACTCGATCGAGTGCATGATGGCACTCTATCGAGTGACCCTCCAAAATATAGGCAGGAGCTTCACGGAGTGGCACTCGATTGAGTGCAGTAGGAGCACTCGATCGAGTAGAGCTGTAGATCACAGCATCGCGCGCTCTACTTCAAACGGCTGCCAAATATTCGTTACTTGTTCAAATTGGACGTGCAATATACCGTTCGAAAGCTAAGAGAAAGAGCTTTCCAACGCCACAAAAACCACCCAGATTAAAGTTGTATAACTCAAGATATGGACGTTTGAAGTTGACCCTTGTGTAGGCGATCATTCTTTCTTCTCAATTTGCATTTGTTTCCTTCTTTGTTCCTTCTCGATTCCTATTCTCGTCCTCGGCTTAGTCTTTTCAGTTCGTCAAGACGTAAATGCATCCAAAAGCACACATATCCTGCAAAATAACCCGAGATACGGCAGTATCAACTTTCTAGAAAATATCGACAGTTAGGCATAATCAGGAGAAGAAAACGTGATAAATCAACGGTTGGGGGACGAAATAAATAGATATAAAATGTGTTGATCACACACCGTGGGTGGTCATAATGGTCAAAAGTGCAAATCCCGTAGTAAATCCCTAGTAAGCTAGGTGGACTCAAGGTAAAGGACCAACGAACTCATTGATTTAGGGTCATTTTACTAGATTAAAGTCCAAAACTCGATTTATACAACTATGGAGGGAAAATAGACACTCACACGCTAGCCTCTAAACCGGGTTTTCGAAAACGGTTTACGCACAAGACACACAACACAACACAAAACAAAGACACGACGAAAACGAACGAAAGAAAAAGAAATAAAAGCAACGAAACAAAAACAAAACACAACATCCCGAAGAAGAGGGTCATGCGATATGAGCTAGGAAGGTTAGGGAGGTTGGGTGGGGGTATACAATGGTTGGGTGGGCTTAAATGTCGAAGAAGAGGCACCAAAAAGAGGTAGGGGACCATCCCGGTCGGGATGGATGGTCCCGGTCGGGATGTCACGCTCGTCCCGATCGGGAAGCTCCCTTCCCGGCCGGGATGGCACTCCAGCAGACTCGATTTTTGGCACCCTCATCCCGATCGGGACGGCCCCATCCCGGTCGGGATGACACACCCTTCCCGGTCGGGAAGGGTCTTCATGACTCCCATGACCCCAAAAACCGACTCCCTTACTCACGATCCAAGCTCTATCACTAACCACTCCTTTCAAGGAGTCACCTTCACTTCACCTATCACAATAAACTCAAAATACACATCAAATTCACTCCCTCACATCGCTCATCAAAATACCAAAATAATTACAAGAATTCACAAAATAAATAAAATCAATAGAAAAATCACACAAATACAAACACAAGCTAAGAATTCTAAAGAAGAGAGGAAGGGAATATACAACATGACGGTTCTTTAGGAACTCCGTCAAACCGAGGATGGTGGACTCCATTCTTCAACCATAGCCCTCAAGGGCATGGAGAAGCAAGTCGAACGCACTACCGACATCATAGAGACGACCCAAGGAGCGCTCGAGCCTAGCTATCCTCCACGGCCTCCAAGGAGGAGGCAAGAAGTAGGAATCCCAAGACCTCAAATCATCTTGCACGTTGTCTCCGGGGTCTATCCATCCTACGAGCTTAACCGACCTCTTCCTCCCTAAGCATCGCCTCCAATCACAAGCAAGCTTCATCTCCAAGAATCGAGGCACAAAGAGCGGTTTTGGCCTCATCTCTTCATTGCACACCCCCACACTTTCCTCAAGTTGTGGTTCCCCACCTTCATCACTTGGCCCCACATCATCTTGGAGGAGAGGATCGAAACTTCTACCGGCGGTTTCAATCTCCTCCAAGTCATTACTTGGTTCACTAGCTAGGGGCTCTTGATGCATATCCAAATTATCGCACAAGGGCAACTCGAGGCTAACAATTTCACCTAACAACCTCACAAACTCCACCAACCCATCCAACGCACTATCTTCCTCCAATTCCTCACCAATGTTGCCTTCACCGAGGGTCATCTCCTCATTCGTCTCTTTTTGGGTAGACGATTGAGGTTCTTCAAAGCAAACTTCTCTATCAAAGGGAACTACATCGGCGGCTTCGTAATTAGGTTGCTCTTCTCTCTCAAGTGGGCACCCTCCATCTAAATATGATGCTCGGGATAAAGACATTACGGTTTGAACCGATAATGCATTTAATTGAGCATTCCTCGCCTCGTTTCCCCTTCGAATTTGGGCCATTAATTCCTCTTGTTCTTTTCGCAATTGAATGGCCGTTTCTTGGATGCTCCTTTGCATTTGAAGCATAGAATGAAGCACCTTCGTGTCGGGTAATTGGTGATCATTGGGGTCTTTTAAAGCTCCTTGAAAATCTTGATGATACCCAAGGGGTGGGGTATCATATTGTTGGTAGCAAGGTTGGGGTGATTGGTAGTATTGTGGGTCATGGGGTTCATATTGTGGTTGGGGTGGAGGGTAATATGGTGGGTATTGGGAGTATTGGCTTCCATAAGGTGAATCTTGAGTGTACATGGTGGGTTCACATTGATAACTCGAGTAGTATTCACCATGATTGTAGGATTGATAGTCATTCACTTGTTGGTAGCCATTTCCATATTCTTGAGGATCATACCCGTCTTGATTACCCCAAGAAGCTTGATTATGGTAGGGGGACGTCATGTCATACCCTTGGTTCAAAGAAGAAGAGGGGTAGCTCATATCGGCTTCCATGTGTGGGGAGTTTAGATCAAACCCCATGCTCGCTCGAAAATCGTAGCTCATACCCGGTTGGAAACCACTCATTCTAGCGACCGTCCGTTTAAGCGGCTCTAAGTTGCAGGAAGAAGATAGTCACCACCTCTAAGCACAAACTGTAGACTAAGAACAAACGTGAGAAGTCTAGTGCTTTTTGGGCACTAGACAAGAGAGAAATAAACTTCACGCACACAAGAAGCAAGGTAACAAAAAGAAAAAAGAAAAACACAAACACAAAGACAAAGTCAAGCAAATAGGAAAACAAAGTCTAAACTAGCACCGTCCCCGGCAACGGCGCCAAATTGATGGCAGGGATTTGTCGTGGAATCCCAACCGTCAATAATATAACCGGCTATTCCTACGGTAGATAGGGCAAGTCGGGTCGAATCCACGGGGACGGTAATGTATAGCCTAGACTAGGTCGCCCCAAATACTAGACTAAGTCAACGAGCTAAGCTAAACTAGAGAATGATAGAAGGGGAGAAAGCTAGGCTAAGACTAAGGAGAACAACTAAGGAAAACGGGCTAGGATTAGGTCGGGGTCAAAGGGGTAACGGAATGGTCGAGGGAGAACTAGAGTGAAGGAGGTAGTAGGGTAATCTAGGTTGGCCCGGGCTCTCGCAACTTAGGCCTACCTAGAGGTTCATCCTATAACCCATCTCGGCGACACACATGACAAACGGGGTTCTAGCGCGATATGGTGGCCTAGGTCGAATCCGGGCTCTCGCAACTTAGACTAACCTAGGGGTCGTCCTCACCGGGCTCTCGCAACTTAGTGAGGGAACCGGACCCACAAACAAACTATCACCCACAAGAGAAAGGCAAGAAAAACAAGCATTCACAACTACTTAGTCAATCAAGCATTTCAACAAACATGTGATGTGCACCAAACCAAGAGGAAACCCAAATCTTCCACCAACATCTCCAACAATCCCTTAATCACCCAATTAACACCCTAATCACCCTACTAACCCTAGCAAGAACACTACTCTAACATAATCAAACTACAACTAACACTAACAAGAGGAATCATCAAAAGAAACAAAACATACATAAACAAACTAGTGAAAACAATAAACAACAATCAAAGATTAAAACTTGGATGATTAAACATGAAAGATTAAAGGAAAAGAGGAAGAGGAGATTACCAAACTAATGAAGAAGAAAGAACAAAACTTGCATTAATGAAGAAAACCCAAAACAAACACCCAAGGTTGTCAATCTTGGATGGATCTTGAAGAATTCCCTTAATACAAGTCTAATCTATGATTAACTACTAATTACCGACTAATCTACTCTAATCTAATCTAATCTAACCTAAATTAGTCTAGGGTTTTAGGATATAACATAAGATGGTGTCTTAATACAAGAGGGGGGTATTTATAGGGTTACAAGTGGAAAGGAGAAGAAAGGAAACAATGCGGGCTGTAACTGACCTTTCCCGGTCGGGAAGGCTTGGTCCCGATCGGGATGGGCCATCCTTCCCGGTCGGGAAGGACCTTCCCGATCGGGATAGGCTCACAGTAGCCGCGCTTCATGTTCACTTCATCCCGAACGGGATGAGGCCATCCCGAACGGGATGGGTCTTTGTAGGCCTCCCTTAAGAGCTCTTTGGTCCCTCCTTGCCTCTCATGGGTTTCTCGTCGATTCTCGGGACTCGGGATCGGGTCTCGGAGGCTCGGGATTGGGTCCCGAGGTCTCGAGGTCGATTCCAAGGCATCGAGTCATCGTTCCTCTACTCCGTTGCCTCCAAAATGTGCATGTATCGAGTCGGAATTGCTCCAACTCTTCCAAATCGGTCTCGGGAACCTGAAACGAACTAAAGGAAGCATAAGAAACCCATAAATCGCTCCCAAAGGAGCGATTCCACAAGGAAATGGGACTAAAACATAGTGAAAGAGGCACTACAAACTACACTTATCATTGGCGCACGAGAGTCATTCTTTACACGATTACCGGTATAGATGGTATCGGTATCGCAATGTAAACGGACGAGCCCAATAAACTCTAAAACCGAAATGGGCCATACTTTGTGTATGGTCCATAGCGATATAGAGTGGGTTCGAACGGTTCCGAATAACCACAAAATTCGGTGGCGACTCCATTTCGACTTAAATTTCAATTCGATCCATTCTCATATGGAGGTGCATTCGCCTACCCAAACTCGCGCGTGGCCGCGTCGGGGTGGACCTACGTCATGTCCACACTCACCTATATACATTTTAACGCTCCCGCGCCGAGGCCGCTACTACGAGTCTGTTTTCAAGATAATTAAGCATGTAGGTTGAGGGTGTTACAAAATCCCGACTTCTCCCTTTTCTTCTCCTTTTCTCGTTCGTCCGTGTCTTTTTACGGGTCGTTGTCGCGTCTTTTTTTTTATTTCTTTTCTCATTCCTAATATCGATATTATCGTACTATTTTCAGTAAAGCGTCGTCCCTAGGTTTCGATATCGACTCTATAGTCGAATATCGGATCTAAAGGAATTAATCAAAAAAAAAAAATCTAAAAACATCTTTTTTTTACAATCACTCTAAGTATTGGATCTCGATTTCGTAGTCGAATATCAAATATTTACGAGTTTTGAAAGTTTTAAGTCGGGTATAAATTGTGCCATATTTTTACACGACTTAGCAAAATCATCGGTTTTCAAAAATTAAAAGCAATTTCGAAACTTGCAAATCGAGTTAATACTCGAACAGGAGGCACTCGATCGAGTGACACTCCAAAAGTCGGGCAGAAGCTTTTTTCAAGGGATACTCGACCGAGTCCCTCCATGACTCGGCCGAGTAGCCCCAATTACGCCTACATCAACGCGTCTTACACGCTACAAGTGTCGATAAATCTTTTTCAAGCGATTTCGGTCAACACGTGTCAAGTCTATCGCGCGAATCTAGTCCTTTCAAAACTGCTTCGTGTCGTGTTTATTTCTTCTAACTCGTTTGCTTCTTTATCGCGATTGTTGTATTGCATCGTTGGTTGCATTGTATTTCTGGGTGGTATGCCGCTCGTATATTGTAATCGTTGTCTCTTTTTATTTCGTTGTTTATTTTATTGTACTAAAATGAACATCGCGTGCTAAAACAACTTTGACGTTAATTTAGTGCATTAAAACGACGTAGTTGAACCATAATTCACATGCTTAATCAAAACGCCTTGTTTGCATAACATTCAACTGTCAAACTAACGCGCGTACACGAACAACGAACGATATCTTAGTAAAGGCCGCTAAGTGCGGGAGGGGTTGGGTGTTCTTTGTGAACTTCCCAACACGTACCCTCACCCCTTACTCAGAACCGTGGTTTCCGGATGTCCGAAACCATTGGCATACGAGAGTCATTCAATACACGATTATCGATAATGTCGGTATCGGTATCGCAATGCAAAGGGACGAACCCAATTATCTCTTAAATCTGAATGGCCCGTACTTTGTGCACGGCCCACTACGACATAGAGTGGGTTCGAACGGGCCCGAACTCCCACAATGTTCGGTGGCGACTCCAGCTTCGATTTAAATTTCAATTCGAGATCAATCATACCACGAGATTCATTCGTCGCCCCCAAACCCGCGCGTGGCCGCGTCGGGGTGGACCTATGTCATGGCCACACTAGCCTTCCCACATTACAACGCTCAAGACCTTGTCGAGACCTAGGCTAAGAGACAACCCAGAATTTTGAGGATTCAAGTTCCAAAGGGTACACCCTAACCATTAGGGCCAGACATGGAAATCAGATCCCGCATTATCAACCTACCCCGATCGAAGTTTGAGTCATTTTTACTCGACTTCCCCCTTTTCTATCACATTACAATACCTTACCCTCGAAGCCTTAACTCCACAAAATTGAGCTCCAGATGTCAAAACATCAAAGTCACTTGCGACCTAGCTCCACATTTCCAAAAACATCCAAACAAGTTACCAGCCCCAAACATGGAAATGCAACCTGCGGTCGGCATAGAACATGCCCAAATAGTTCGCACCACCTCTGGGGGGGCTACCCTGGAGAACGCTCACAGTCACAGGATCGACATCCTTATTATTCTAGCCCTTTGATCAAGACATCATTTGGAAGGCACATAGCCTGCACCATCGCTATGGCTAGCTACACACAAAGTCCTATTAGACTAGGCACCATAATATATCTTCCAATCCACTGAACTACGGCTTGGTTTGATTTCACTACACGTGAATATGTAGGCAGCCTTTCAACAGAGGCACAACCACCCACATTGACACACTTTAAAAAAAAACCATCATTCTGGTCACGACACTGTCATGTTCTCAACAGCTAGCTTTGTCGTCCAGGGGGCTTCTCTTAGGCAGAAGACCGTCATCCCCTCACAAAATCCAAATGTCTTTAAAAAACTAGCCTCCTTTCTATAGTGTGTCCTAGTACTCGGCTCAGTCGAATACGAGAATCTGTCAAGGACTCGAAGCAACTCCCACTTTGGAAATATACCCCAAAACCGAAAAAAAGATTCAAAAGAACACCAGACTACAACATTGTTACTGCTGAGTCCTACAGAAACAGTCTCATTATAGACTATTGCAGATCTATCAGATTTCGATGTTCGACCGTGTTGCCACTCGCCTAGGCTACGAAATAGCGCAACTTAAGAGTCTTGTCATCTTAGGTGGCCCATCCCCCTACCAAGTCACAGTCCAACCCTTTGAGAGTCCAAGTCGTGTCTGTCAACTCGTCCTGTCACGTCCAGAGTCGAATCTATCGGTATACCTCTTTCTTCAAATTCCCGTTTTGAAATTTGCAAAACTTAGCCATTTGAGAAAACCTTTTTCGACAAGGTCAAATTTCGGTCTATTTAAAACTACAAAAAAAATTCTAACTCTTCGATTTCCTAGCACGTGAGTTGCTTTCAGGAGTTCGATTTCAAAATGAAGCAAAAATCACTTTCCCCGGCGCAAGTCAGTCTATAGATGCTAACTGCATTTCTTATGTGATATCTTGTCATCTGCTATATTTGATATTTCTACCTATATATCTAACATTTTAGGTACCAGCTTGTGCTTCCCAACGGAACGTCAAGTTTTTATCTCCCCAGCATGAGACGGTGTTTCACCTAAGTGGCACATGCAAATTGGGATGTATCTGCAAACAGATACACCCAGGGCTTCAGAAACAAGCTCCCGCGCAGCTCCAAGATGGGTTGTATCTGCATACAGATACACCCAGGGCTTCAAAAACAAGTCCCCAAGGAGCTATCCCAAGATAACAGAACTCAGGTATGATTTCTATCTTATGGTTGGCGAGCCCTTTCACGCAAGTCTAACAGACTATAAACGACCCGACCAGAAGTCTGCCAGGTCTTAATCCTCGATTGGCCTGGTAGCTACTCTGACTTTCGCCTTGTCCAAGCCTCAGTCAGAGCGGGGGCTCTGTAGACACCCACATTTGGGCGCTAGGTGTCTATAGCAGTTTCAAAAAAACACCCGATGATGATCGAACGCAAACGTGCTTTAACGCACTCGAATATGGGCTCGGAATCAGTAATGTCTGGTATGGGCTTTTAGCGGAGTACAAATCTCACAAAACCGACCTCAAATTCAGGCCCAGTGGGCCGTTTCCAATAAAATGAGACTAATTTGGGTCAAAACCGTCACCGGAAATGAGACCGTCTTTTAGCGGCCGAGTCAAAACCTGGTCAAAGTCGAATCCCGAGACGAACCAGCCTCACACTATGTCCAAATACACAAAATGAATCAAGTCACAACAACCAAATCACCTTCAAAAAAGTCAACAAATCATTCCCTATTTACACTCCTTCCGTTTTGACCCACTTGGTCGAGTGGTTCACACTAGCGATGACAACGGGTCCGGGACCCTGCCCAGACCCTGCGGCTCTTACCCTAATGGGTCGGGTACGGGTCGGGTATGGGTCCTTCAAAAATGTTACGGGTCCGGGTCCGGGTCCTAAGAGTCAGACCCGGACCCGTGTAAAAAAAAATAAAAAAAAATTATAAACTACTGATAAGTGAATGCTTGCTCTAATGTGAACGATGACTCACATCTTGAAGGAGATGCTATTGATACTCAGTATTATAGATATGGTACATATTTGTTTCTCAAATGTATAACTCACTTTTGTAAACCGATTCTTTTGGTAAATTACTCCCCCCCCCCCACACACACACACACACACTTTTTTTTTATTCTTACTTTGTTTCATTACTTGTTGATGATATTCCAATCGAGGATATGGAAGACGATGAAGGGCAAGAAGTTTCGTCAGTTTTTTTAATTTAGTAACTTTAGAATGAATAAGTTTGTCAAAAGAAATCATTTTCTTTAAAGCTAAGTTTGCATTGTTTCACCTGTATGATTTATTTTGCAACTACACAGCAACACAGTGACATAGACGAAGGAACGACCGATTTTATTTTGCCTTTCAATTTGGCTTTTTAGATTGTCGGGTTGTAAATCGTATATATTTTCAATTGTCGTGCATTGGACCCATGACGGACCCGGACCCTACCTGTACCCGTCGGGTCCGGGTAAGGGTCTAAAATTTCTGGACCCTTCAGGGTCCGGGTCGGGTCCGGGTCCAACTTTCAAAGTCCGGGTCCGGGTCCGGCTGGACCCGGCCCATACCCTCCCCGTTGCCATCCCTAGTTCACACCCACTCGGTCGAGTGAGGCCACGAACCGGCTGAACCGGACTCGAACCGGGCACTCGATCGAGTGCACCTGCATCACTCGATCGAGTGGTCCTAAACCGGGGTACTTTTCCTATAAATACCCCGTCACCCCAACACATTTCACAACTCTTTTTCAACCCTTCTACCACTTAAAAAACCTACACACTTCAGCCATCATTTCGACATTAACCTTACTCCGACACACATACACACACATACAACCCTAATCCCGAGATCAAAACTCGTCAAAGACCGAGAGCAAAACTCGAAAAATCCATCTCTACAAACCACATACACACCATAACTCCCCTACGTATCTCGACGCTCCCGTGACTTTGCCACCATTTGACGAGCCCTATTCCAAGAAGCAAAAGCATGTAGGTTGAGGGTGTAACATTCAATCCCGACATCCCTTTCTCCCTCCTTCTTTTTATCGTTTTTTTTATATATATTTATGTATACGTATACTAATTAATCGATAATAACGATACTAATACTAAATTTTTTATTTCGTTACTAACCATTTTAATCTTTGTTTACTAACCATTTTAATCTTTGTTTACTAACATTTTTATTATTGTTTATTTATTATCGTCGTTATAATATCAGTAGTACCGCGTATAATTATATAAATTTATAAACCATATTCGGATTAAGCGCGTTTAACTACGACTACCGCTCCAAGTCCGTTTAAATCCTTTGCAAGTCGTAACAGTGGTGGTGCCCTTTCGAGGAGCGCCGCCCTAAACAGTTAAGGGCTACACGCTAATGCATTAAGCAGAAGGTTGGAGAAGGTTGCTGATGCATTAAACACTTAAGGGCTACACGCTTATCGGACTCGGGAGGGTCGTAGGTCGTTGATGCATTAAGTAGAAGGTTGGAGAAAGACGAGAACTACACGTTGAGGTCCACCTATAGGACACTTGAGGGTGAGGTCGGGGAAGGCGTGGAGACATTGAATTGGGAACGGGAGAAGTGGCTTTGGAATAAGATGTGAAAAATATCGATGGCCTCGAATCAAGCTCTTTTTTTGGCAGCTGTGCAATGATGCGATCACAACAAAGGTAAATATTTTCCTACGAGGTTACGGGTCGGAGGCCATGATGTCCAGTATCCGTTCTGTCATTTTCCATTTGAGTCGATTCTTTATTTGTTCCCTGATTGAGATAATTGGTAGGGTGTGGAAAAAAATACTGGGGGGCAAGACATGGGCAGATGGATGGAGGGGGGTACGTGATTGGGTCAAATTATGGTGAAGGGAGATGGACGAGGATGAGCATGAGTAATGATGGTAGGGGCATGGGCTATTTGGGAAGCACTAAATGGAGTCGTTTTTGAGGGACAGAGTGAGGAAGTTGATGGGATTGTTCGACGGTTAAGGGACTGCATGATGGAGATGGAGGGCGAGGCAGAAAACGCGCGGGGGAGAGTGCGAGAACGAGGAAGGTCGATCAACGCCACCAAGCTGAGGTTGGTATAACGCTCGGGAGTGGTGTGTCAAGCTAAATGTTGATGCTCGAGCGAAAGAGAGGGAGGGTGTCGGAGTGGTGTGCCGAGATTCTTTATGGGAGGTGATGTGGGGGAATGTCGTATCATAGGACGGAGTACTGGGATCCCCATATTGCGAAAGCTGTAGCGATCCTGGATGGCCTTAACGAAGAAGCAGCACGGGTAGGACACAAAAGTATTCGTGGAAAGTGATTTCGCCTACGTGATTGAAGCTCCAAGTCGAAGAAATGAGGACGGAACATGTTTTTTTTAGTTTTGGATGACATTTATGAATGCTTTAAATTTTTTCTATTCTCGTAGTTGGTCGTTCACGCGATGAGAGAACAATTATGTATCTCACGCATTGGCTCATTTTCAAGCGTCGAATATTAGGGGTGAGCAAAACCGGATATTCGATCCGGTTTTGTAAACCGTATCGGATATCCAGTTTTAAAAACTAAAATTTTTCTGATCCGTATCCGATCCGGTTTTTTCGGATATCCGGTATCCGGTTTTATATTTTTCTTTTATTTTTATTTTTTTAAAACAATTTTTTCATTTATAAGTAAGAGTAATTAATTGGTTTTTAAGCAACGTTACGTTTTATATAAATTGATATAATAAAAAGCATAAAAAAAACCTCAAAAAATGGTATATATGTCTTACGGTACCATTATTCTAACAAAATATTACGTTTCATTACATAATATCATAAATTTAGTAATAGTTTTGTTTTTTACCTTTGAAAATAATTGGTGAGTTTTGAATTCTTTAATGTATAATTAATATTAGGATTATAATTTTCATAATTTTTATTGTTTTTAAAAAACCGGATCGGAAACCGGATATCCGGTTTCAATTTTCCCCGATACGTATCCGCTACGGTTTTAAGGAAAACCGTATCGTATATCCGGTTATTCGTATCGGATATCCGGAAATTCGTATAATTGAAAGCGTATACCGTATCGTATACGTATAATAAAACCGTATCGTATATTTTTGCTCACCCTTATCGAATATTGGCAAAACAATTTAGGATGCTCATTCAGCTAAGTTAGAAAGTTGTTTAATTCCGGGTAATTAATTTACTACCCCGTTGGGTTTAAAAAAATACGAGCATGTCTTTTAATTTGATAGCCAAGTGACCAATATATAGAATTGGAACAAAAGGCAGCCAAATGGACTGGTCTCTGAACAAGTTCTACAATAAGGTCTTCAAATTAAACTCATCAAAGAGCCTACAATCACAAGGACCCAACCAAATTCCGTCAACTCTTTCAATATAGCCACAAGCCCGGTATAAGATCCTCGAGAATTTATGAAACTAGAATAAGATTGTGTACAGGCGATTCACCTTTAAAGCAATTTCACTCCAGCATTCCGCATATTGTCAATAACCGCTTTGATCTTACCATGATACTTTTGTTCTCTCTTCAAGAAAACTTGAACAGCAGGAATATTCTTCATCAGCAAACGCTCACCGAGAATCTTTCCTATTTTGGCGGCGGCAGCCACATCTCGGGTGATATCCATGGTTGATCTTAAGGCTTTTTCCTGAGAGCTTGCAGAAGCAGCAACTGTAGCTGTTGGTGAATGGATGACTTGAGCATGAACATATTTGTTTGTGAAGTGCATTTTCAACAAGTATGGCTTCAGAAACTCTGTGATTCTCGGTGCTCTGACTGGGGGAGGGATAACCATCGTGGCCTGCAAAATGTTTACTGAACACCATCATGAAAATGATCTTACAGCATTTGGGGGAGAAGAGGTGCAGATATGATAGGGAGCCATCGTCCACAAATGAACGATTTCAGGGTATAATTAAGTCAAAAGATTTAATAGAGCACTGATACCAAGAGTTGTTACTCTAAATTTAGAATGCAAAAGAACTGAAGTACAAAATAAAGATTTCCTACTCGTGGAGGATCCAGCTCCTACTGTAATAATGTGGCACATAAATCTAAAGCGGTCGTTACTTGAAGGGTACTACTCCGTTTAATAAGAATAATCCAAACTATTAGCCGTCTTCTCATAATAATATGAACTTTATTTTAACTCACATTAAACCATACAACTGCATCCCTCTTCTCTTAACTCAGCCCTCTCCTTTCTTAATTGTTTTCCCTTTCAATCCAACTCACTCAACCCTCCTCCCTCACCATATCACCACAAATGATGGTTAATGTGACTGACTAGGATGGTGGTGGTGGTTATGGTTTTGTGGGGGAGGCAATAAAGGGGGAAAGAGGGTATTTCGATATAGCAGGTTACAAGGTCATTTTGTAACCTAATAGAAGGTCAAAATTAAGCTACTTTATTTTGAGAAGAGAGTATCTAAAATTGGGTTTATTTTAGGTTAACACATAGTTCGGTTTATTTTGAGAGCATGCGTCATAGTACAGAATATTCTTATGAATTTACACTTTTAAAAATTAAGAAGCTGAAATTAGCCTTAATTTGGTTAGCATAATAGTTAAACTGGAACATGAGAGTGAGACTGTCAAAGTTTCATCAACCAACCGGGGAAGTAATACCTTAGTACACAAGTATTTGTTTCCGTCAGTAACTTATGATAGGACAATCCATCTCCGACTGAGCCAAAGATTCATCCTTTTTTGACATCAAAATACAGCGGACATGAAAGACAGTGGAACCCTTTTACGCTCCCAGACACTCAATTATTACTATCTATGATAAACGCACAAGCAGTACAATAAGCCGAGGATTACACATAGGTCTACTTAGAACCCTTCAATTATTATATCAGCAGAAGAGATGACAAAAAGCTTTCGGACTAATATTTGGAATTGTCGTTTAGAGGTCACAAGTACAAGCCCATGGACTACAAACGTCACGATACTTAGGCCAACCACCTGTGTTACATCAACTCTCTAACTTTTAAGGCCACAATTCCAACATGACACAACGGATATGGTATTGAATTTTTACCCTCCATTTACCATTCTATAACTAATACTCGTACTAAAGAGTAAGGGAGGCTCACATGGCAAAAGTAAAAGGATAAGCTCCGTATATGAAGTACTCAGTGATACATTGTAATCTTTTGATTCATTTTATCCTTTAAAGACGATTTCTACAAGTCGTAGCCTTACCCTCATTCTTATGGTATCTCAATATTCGAGTCATTGCTAGCCCTAAATACTTGGGTATATGCCAAAATCCGGCAACAGAATAAGAGAAAAATCAACTATTGGGATTTGGCGGACCTCATCCACTTATTCTTTATTATTACCCTGCAGTTTTCCCATTCACGGACAAGGAGAAAGAGAAGGCGGCTATTGCACTATGACCACTTGACCACATACATGATACACCTAACCGTTACTCCGACCAAAGCAGGAGCTTTCATGGACATACTTCGTATTGGGTAATGATAAATTGGCAGTGACGATGGTGTCCTCACCAACATAGCAGAGTCAATGCAATTATTGCAATTGCTCCTACAGAGTTACTCCCTTTCATTCTTTGAACTTTGAAAAATGGTGCAAATCAAAAGGGGGAGACTAGAGGGAGTAACAAATACTCGTACTACGTACTTCATTATGATTTGGGCATTGGTGTTTTTGCATTACCATTCTTGATATCGCCAAGATATTGTCCAATGAATATTTGCCATACATGATACAACTATACACCTTAACACACAAATGATACCGCCCCAATGATCACTATTCACTACAGTCATTAATAACAGCAATCCATGAAACATTTCAAGGTTAATTAACTAAATCATCAACTAACGAAGAAGTTACCAAACAAAAATCTATTTTATTTTCTCGCAGACAATTCATCAAACATGTAGTGCGCAAAGCGAAGTAAGTTTGTTGCTCAACTCAAAAATCCATATCAACAGGGTAAAGAGTTTAGTAATACGGAGCACGAAATCAAGTTTAACGAATCTGACCTGAATTGATGGACTTCCAATTAGCTTCCCAGATTGGAAGGAAGAAACGCCGGGAAAAAATAGAGGAAATGGGAACAAGTGAAGAAACTCCGGTTAACGCTCTTCTGGGTATTTTGTTTGTTTATGTAAGTTGGACTGTGCAACAATAAGCCCACAAATACTGCTCAAATAAATTAGAGAGCTGGCAAATCGGGCCGGGATCAGTCGGGCCAGATCCAGCACGGGATGGCCCACACCGAGTTATCAGTGAGACCGGGACACGACACGACACGATACAGTGGGCTGAAGGACGGGCCAGGTGCAAAATAAACTACTCTTCCGTATTACGGAGTAATTAATTAAAAGACGTGTGCTCGGTATGGCTAAAAAAGGGAAAATGCAAAAAATAGTTGTCGAGGCACGATGGGCCGTTCCACCGTGGAGAATATAGAAGATGGGCCAACTACCAACTCTAACCGCTCTACTTCACAAATGTATAGGATGGTCTAGACTAGGGCCGATGACTCAACAATATAGAATAGTGGTGGATCGAGAAAAGGGTTTGGATAAATTTGAAAAGCTACTCCGCGTTTATATATATATATATATATCTTTTTACATCCCTTTACAATATTCATTCTTGAGTGAATATGAGAAAGCCACTTCATTATTCTTAAATGCATATGAGAAAGTCACATCATCATCATTTAATATTCAATGAGAAAATATGTATACCTTTTAAATTAAAAGCAAACTAGTGCACTAACCCGTGAAAATTCACGGGGTTGAGACATTTTCACTGCCATTAGAAAATATCGAATATAATTAATAAGCATTATAACATAAAGACTTTATTGCATGGTACATTTGTGAAATTATTGAATTTATAGGAATAGTGTAATACCCGTGAAAATTCACGAAGTTGAAGCGGTCACAATCCATATGAAGATGAATGGAAAGACGATATTGGTTGAAAATAACGTAAAAGAAATGAATATTGACGCAAATGATTATTACAGTGTGTTCAATATCCAAGTCAAAGAACTCACGTGAGTATGTAGATTTTGCCCAATTTCGAAGAGTTATGATAAATGTAGAAGATATCGTAAGTATAACGACATATGACGTCAAAATGAGTACTTATAAAATATGTGTTTCACTCAATTCATACAAAAAAAAAGAAAATATTGAATATAATTCACGGGGTTGAGACATTTTCACTGCCATTAGAAAATATCGAATATAATTAATAAGCATTATAACATAAAGACTTTATTGCATGGTACATTTGTGAAATTATTGAATTTATAGGGATAGTGTAATACCCGTGAAAATTCACGAAGTTGAAGCGGTTTTTTTGCATGAAAAAAAGGCAAATCACAATCCATATGAAGATGAATGGAAAGACGATATTTGTTGAAAATAACGTAAAAGGAATGAATATTGACGCAAATGATTATTACAGTGTGTTCAATATCTAAGTCAAAGAACTCACGTGAGTATGTAGATTTTGCCCAATTTCGAAGAGTTATGATAAATGTAGAAGATATCGTAAGTATAACGACATATGACGTCAAAATGAGTACTTATAAAATATGGGTTTCACTCAATTCATACAAAAAAAAAAAAAAACAAATTATACTCTAGAAATAAGGAAAATAATGAATTTTAAATTCATAGTTACCCATGTAGACATGGCAAAACTGACTTGACCCGACACCCGAACTTAAGATCCGAGGTTGACCCATAATCCGATTTGACCCGGATTTACCCGAAACTTGCCCAACTATTATTATAGAAAATGACTCGCACTAAAAAAGTTGAAAATAGCGAACTCGAAAATGACCCGAACCCGACCCATTGACCCGTTTTGCCAGG